>CM022391.1:29968003-30593003 GCA_011833715.1 Carcinoscorpius rotundicauda | reverse complement strand
TGTGACTTGGTAATGTGAAACATACCAGGTAACAGAAATTTCAAGGAACTAGACAGAAAGAAGACTGATGAAGCATCTGCTGTTTCCAATTGAGTTCAAGAAAAGAAAAGAAAGCAAGACATTCAGCCCCTGCAGGTTCAAAAGTTGACATCCCAAATGTAAATTTGTAGGACCTAAAGAGAGCACAGAAGAAAGACCCTTCACTCTAGAAACTTTGGGACAACATCTGGGAGAAAATCAAGCACAAGACAAAGAAAGATACTTAAATAGGGAACTGAAAGGAAGAGATATATCAAATCCACCAAGCCTGTTATACTGGAGAAATTAAACAGATCATAGTACCAACAGAATACCAGATTCGAGTGATGAAGTCATGAAAAATTTGTAGAAGGACACTTAGGAACGAAAAAACTGCAGACAGAGTCACTGATAACTTCCATTAGCCTGGAGTCAATAGAAATGAGTAGATTCTGCAGATCACATGACATTTGCCAAAGGTCAATACCTAGAGAAAAGGTACCCACAGTTCTATTTAAGAGATGCCTCTTATAGAAGAGTTGGTATGCAAAGCAGTTATGGACTTGATCAGGCCACTAGTGTCTGTGTCTGACAAGGGTAATTGGTATATGCTGACAGAATTTGACTATGCAACATGTTACCTAGAAGTAACATTACTGGCAAAAATGGAAATAGAGAGAGTAGTAGAAGCCCTCCAGGAGATATTTGGTAGAGTAGGCATTCTGAGAAACATCTCGGGTAACAGAGGAACCCAGCTTATTTCAGAAATTATGCAAAATTTTATAGACTCATCAATACTTGGCAGCTCTTTACCATCCTGTACAATTCTAAATGTAATGGACTTTACATGGATGGATCAAACTATTCCTGCACAGACTTTTCAAAGCTGAATCTTGTGATGAAGTTCAACTCCAAACCTATGGGCAGCCTGGAGGCTATCATGGCAAAACTAGATGGGTCAGATTGTATTCAAAAATTGACTTCAGTGAAGTTTACTGGTAAATCCTGATGAAGATGGAATCTGAAGACAAGAAAGCATTTGTAACACCAGAGAGGTGTTACTAATTTAAGTGGATGGCACTTGGGTTAATCAACTCAGTAACAACATTGAAGCACCTGATAAGGAGGGTGTTGTTGTACAACACCAGCATCAAACTATGTGGATGATTTCTGACATACGCTACAAGATGAAAAGACGACCTGAAGAGACTCAGAGAGCTGTTCAGGCATAAACATCAGGCAATCAAAGTGCTACATTGGATACTGTATGACAGAGTTCATTGGACACAATATGGGGAACCAACAGACAGCCATGGAAAAGGAAAGGATAATCCATATACAAGATACACCAGCTTCGATGAACAAACAGCAAAAACATTCCTTCCCAGGGTTAACAGGATACTAAAAGAAATTCATTCCAACTTATACTGAAATTACTGCACCATTGACTGACCTGACCAAGAAAAGCTTGCACAAGATGAAGTGGCATTTTAGAAATTAAGAACATGCTAGAAGTGTACTAATTATTTAAATGCCAGACTTCAACAAACTATTCACTGTCCAGGAATTGAGGCAGTACTCTTACAAAAACAGAGAAAGACAGACTATTTCTAGTAATGTGTAAGTAAAAAACTGTTAAATAATGAGAACTATTTCATGATTGAAGTAGAGTGTCTAGTCATTATATTTGCCATCTAGAAGTTCCAGAACTATCTATACAAGAGAGTTCATCATAAAGACAAACCATCAACTACTTCCATATATTCAAAGGTACTAGATTAGCAATGAAAGAATAATTAGGTAAGCATTGTGTCTTCAGATCTACAGGTTCTGTGTTGAAACCATCAGAAGGACTGCAAATTTTCTGTATGAACTAAGAACAGTCTCTGTTCTATGTTGTGAAAAACTAAAAAGAGAACTAGAATAAATTATTTTAAAGTAAATATTATGACAAGTTTAGTTGCATACCTATACCTCATTGATATTGAGATTATCGAACAAGCATGAAATTTAATGATGCTTAGAACACAGTGAGCGGACAATTAAGTAATTAAACATGTAAATAGTGTGAGATAAGCAGAAAAATAGACAAAAAACAAAGAAGAATACACAAGAAACAAACTACAGTCACATACAAGAGATGTTTGGAAACAGATGGAAGGCTTAACATGTATATATATGCTAGAATGAGAATAATGGTATTACAGTTTATTTCAAAGATAGTTTTAAAGTACTTGAACCTGCCTGTATGGACGTTTACAAAAAGTACTCATTTTTTGGAAGTAGGTTTAAATTAAAAAAAATAAGCAAACAATTTTAGAGGTATAGGACACAACCATGTTAATTCAATGAAACACAAATAAACTATGCTCAAATAGTTTGGAGATAGTAACCAAGGAAAATACTTTAGCTTATCAACTAAAATTCTAAAGCAACTGAATAGGCCTAAGTAGATTTCTGATAAGAAGAAAAGAGCTAACGTTTATGATATGCCTATGATCATCTATAATATAAAGAACTTGGTTTGAAAACGTGAAGTTAGTGCTGTATGTTTATCTTTTTGAATTTACTGCCAACAAGTCACAGACAGCTAATGATGTACAAGATTCCTAAGCCAAACAACAATAACACAGTATATATTTATACTATTAAGAAGTGTAAACAAAAGCCCTTAATTGACAATTAGTGAACATAACATTTTACACAGCCAAATTTCAAATTAAGCCAAAAATCAAATAATAACATGATAAAAAATGGACTGTAGATATACTTCGCATCACCAAAAACCTTATAAAGTGTAAAAGAAAATGATTTACATACCTCAACAGTGTTAGGAAGGTCTATTTCTTCATTCTGTAGCTGCTGAGCACGAGCAATATGCTTTCCAAGTAGCGAACTGTTTTCTTCATGCAATTTGGACAGCTAAAAACACAAACTAACAGTTCAATAATTTATGCCACACAAAAATTTTGATGTTAACCTGAATTACAAAAACTAACTTAAAGAGAAAAATGTGATTTTTACTGACTAACCCAGGCATGAAATAAACTGTTTTCCCAGTTTACTTTAATTTTACACAAAATAAATATATTTTTGGATTCATGGCAAAGCTACTAAAGTTACCACCATTCCCAATTTTGAGCTACTGACCAGAGGGAAGGCAACCAGCGAGCAGCACCATACAATCCACTATCCAAACTATGCTCTTAGCTTACAGTACAAGGAATATTTTGTGTTATCACATGGATTCAAACTTGGCTCATCTGCTCCAAAATCCAGATCTATATTGCAAAAAAATTAAGATTTGGAAATACTTCAACATGAAAGGAAGCAATATCTACATTACTCAAAATTGACAGGAATAATAGTTTCAGTATGGCAACAAATTCATAGATAAAAACTACAAAATTCTGCAAATATGGCTGTTTTGAAATTTTAATTAAAAAATTAAAATTCAAATACAATCAATGTCAAAATAAATCTTGCTAAGCACCTAACTTTCAGTCAGTTGTAGGTTAAAATAACCAATCAATATATTTATTTATAATTAAAATGCCACCTTAACAAATTTCATTTTTTTCTATTTTACTACTTTCTATCTCATGTAATGCTAAATCATCACCAAAACAGTGACATGATATAAACTTCAACATACATAAGGAAACCAAACATACTAGAGAAGTGTATTAAAACTATTTTTAAGGTTTCATTTAAACCAAAATTCCCAGAAGTTATAATGCTAAAAACATTTTTAACATGACAAAACTAAAAGAAAATACATATAGACTATTGAAGCAATAAATGTTTCACACCTTTAATGATTTTTGTGACTAAACAGAGATAGCTTTAGCATTAAATTAGTAAACAATTAGCTATTTTTATTTTATTAAAGGATTGCTTTAACAAATTTTTTGTCATTCTCTTAATCTCAGACAAAATATTTGGGCAAGATTCTATGCCATATTGGTTTGGTTTGTTTTGAATTTCGTACAAAGCTACATGAGGGCTATCTGTACTCGCCGTCCCTAATTTAGCAGTGTAAAACTAGAGGGAAGTTAGCTAGTCATCATCACCCACTGCCAGCTCTTGAGCTACTCTTTTACCAACAGATAATGGAATTGACCATCACATTATATAACCCCCATGGCTGAAAGGGCGAGCAAGTTTGGTGTGATGGGGATTCAAACCTGCAATCTTTGGATTATGAGTTGAGTACCTTAACCACCTGGCCATGCCGGGCTATGTCATATTGTGAAAAAATAAATACAATATTATAATATAATGCACATGTACATTATAATAATAATGAAAATGTACAGCTATTTTCCTAATTTACTGAGTTTTTATCAACAAATGTAAAATACCAATTTTTATTATAAACGCTTTTCTTCAATTAGTGATACATACCCAACAATATTATTTTATCTCCTTGAAAAAATATACAAATATAAACTAAGACTTAAACAAACAAATCTTAAGAAAAATTGCATTTAGTATCTCACCAGTAAGTTTGAATTGACACTAACAGAAGTATGATAATTTTCAAATTGATTTTTAAAGAATACTAAAGTAGTTATGTAAATTAACTTCCCAATGTTTTTTGAGTTATTTTTTTCTAAAATGTTTATATAACTGGCTATCTACAAAAATCATTTTGCTTACCTTGGTCCTCATTTCTTCTCTTTCAGTTACAAGGCATTTCTGGAATAACACATAACAATTTTAACAGATTCAAGATCAAGAAAGCACTATTAGTAACAACTAAAACTAATAATTAATAAAATAATAAGACACATATATATAATCATTTATAGCAAACCTTATTTCTTTATATTACCAGTTATGTTGACTCATAAGTGATTCAGACCTTGTTTCTACAAAAATACTCTGTTATTGTGTTGGTTCATAAGAATATCTGAGCTTGCTGCTACCATATTATTCTGTTGTTCCATAGAAGCCATGTTTCCTGCAACTACATCATTTTCCTACTGTGTTGTTTCAAAATAGCTCAGAGTTGCTCTCGTATGCCACTCTCCTACTGTGTTTTATAAAATGTTCAGAGATTGCTGTTACTATAATACTCTGTTATTGTGTTGTTTCATAAGAAGCTCAGAGCTTATTGCTACTATACTACTCTGTAACAGTGTCCTATCTGGCTTAAAGTCTGTTGTTGTTACCCACTTTGTAAGATACATTAAAACAGTTCAAAGTCTCTTCTAACTTTTGTTTCCTAATTATTTCCCTCTTTGTAATATTCCATTACTTTGAAATCACTTTTAAAATTTAATATAATTACTATGTTTCCTCTAATTAATGCGTGATTTGTTATATTTCAACATTAATAAAAGTATATGGTATTATATGTGGATCATACATTGGATTACTATTGCTGTAACACAAAATCATGAGGGAAAGCATTAATCAGGGGTTAATAATTATAAATAACCTAAATACTTGTCTGAATATTCAACATGGACCTTTATAAAATAAAAAAACTCACTACAGTTAACTTTTTTTATATTTCAGGCATTTTTGTATTATTTCTTTACAGAAGTTTCTTGTTTTTAGTAAGTAATATAATTAAATTTGGATTAGGTTTTGAACCCTTATGTTTCTGTATGTGACACCTTCATTTTGAACTGTTAATGTATGTATATGAACATATCATCATACAATAGCTATTTAAAATCCTTTATTATTCACAAAATACAGAATAACCACTTATTTTTATTATAAAACCTACAGTGCAATAAATACTGAGGTGAGATGTACAAACTTATCGGCAGTTCATAAAATTTCACAATAAACTTAAAAATCACATCAGAAACTTCAAATTACCAATTTGTCATACACATCATTATAACATGATGTGTATTCTGACCTCAGCTCACAGATGTACTTCTCTTTGTCTTCAAATGTTTTGAACAGTTCACTGACCTAAGATATAAGAGAATCAATCAAGTGTTATGGATTTCAACATTTCAAGTTTGATTTTTCTTGAGAGACAACATATAGTTTAGCTAAATCCATACTTGTACAAGCTTTATATATTGTAATTTGATTTTAAGTTAATTCTAATAACATTCCTCACTTCAAACATAAAAAATACTGTAAAATTATCATTGGTGTGTCTAACAAACATGCTTAAACACTGTTGAATGACATACTGTAAGAACCCTTTTATCTTATAAAATTCTTAATTAATGTAAATACTGAATCAGATGATTTGACTTTAAATTTGTGACAAAAGAGGAAAACAGTCCTAGTTTCACATGTATGACACACAAAAAGTATAAGTTAGTCAGTTTCTTACGATAATCTAAACTTAATGATGACATATGCAACATCACAAGTTTTTAATATGTATTACTTTATTGTTGTCTCAGAAGAATATCAGAACTATAAAACATTGTCAAAGAATGACAATTCAAGTAAAGTGTTGTATGAAAATAACATTACAACCAGAATACAACAGTCTGATAACAGCATTTCAACTAAAACACAATGTTGTCTGCACACGTTATATAATAACCACAATACAATGCTGTCTAGGAATTATAATGATATTGCAAATGGAATACTACAGTGTTTGAAAATGAAATTATAACTAGAAGGTAGTGTTGTCTAGGAATGAGATTGCAACTTGAATGAGGTTCTGTTTTTGAAAATATTACTTCAAAAGTAACAGGGTGTTGCCTAAGGACAACTTTAAATTAAAAATGAGGTGTTGTCCAAATATGATGTCACAAAAGTTAATAAGTTCCAATGAAAGTTCATCTCCAAACACAGAAAAGCTTGATTACTTTGTACATCTATTGATATGATTTGCATGCCACTAGACTTGAGCTATCTCTCATCTATAAAACACACTTAACATGAACTTTGTTAGTGCAAATGATGAGATCATCATGTAACAAGAGTTCTCATCCAACAGGAAGGTAACACAACCTTTATTGCACAGTAGCTACCCCTAAGCATTTGAACTCAATATAACTTCAATGTTATACAAGGCAAGAAGCAAGTAGACCAAAAGTGGAAGGGATATATGAGAAGGCAAAGAGATGAGTCTTCACTGGAAATATATTTTCAGGTAAGGAAAATGTTGACTTTTAAGATGATACCTCACCTCTTGACACAACATAGCTAGAATCCCACAGTGAAATGGTAGAATGGCTGATGCAGATATTGAACTTGGATTAGCTCCCTCCAGGGAAGGTGACTGAAAGGGAAGCAGAGACTCCATAAGGGCACATCTATATCATGTCTCAACCCGAGTATATTCTTTGCCCAGAAGAAAAGAGAAGGAAAGGCAAAAGAGACTTCAGTTATAACAGAGATGAAAGAATTTTCTACATGACCAACAAATGGTCAGAAAGCCAAAATGTGTAGTGTGGTTAAGGCACAATTAGACAGTAAAATTTGTGTCTTACTTCAATTCAGATGGACAAACAATGACAAACCTGACCTGTTGTAGAAGGAAAACACTGGTTGTTTGAAAAGTAAATCCACACAAAACATATGGTGAAATACTCTCCAAAGTCTGAGGCAACATCAGGGGTCATACATGCCCCACTTTAAGAAGGAGGGAGACCAAGAGAAGTGCCCAGATTCCAATCTGACACTTAAAAGAAATGTCTTTTACTGGAGACAGTGCAATGTGTGACTGCAAAACCTCATATTCATGTAGAGAGGACAAGTGAAGAACAAAACTGAAGGTAACAGGATAACTGAAACGTAGCTAATAAACTCAACTGGTAATCAGCAATAGTGGAAACCAACAATTCATGGTTGAATAGTGCTGTGAAAAAGGCTGAAAGGTGGTCCACAGTAAAATGGCTTACAGGAAGGGAGTGGATGAGGGAAAAACTGCTGGTTCTATTGAATGGAATTAAAGAACAACAGGAAAAAGATAAGTAAAAGGCTATACGACTGGAGAGTCCAGCCCTGCAGACAAAGAATCAGACAATTCACAAGTGAAGTTAAAAGAACAACAGATCTGAGTAAAAGAGAAACACATATGGTTGCAGCAAGAAAGGGTCTTGATACCAATTTATGAATAGGAGAAAATAAGGGATGTACAAGTAAAACAGACATCATGAACAGGACCTGACAAGGATTGTTATGTGTTAAATAAAAGATACAAGGGAGAAGATAAAGAACACTATAAGCACAGTATGATCAATCAGTATAGAGAGAGCCAACTGTGCTAAAAGGAAGTGTCCTACTCCTGTTGGTGGAGAGTTGTTGTATCCTTATTTGCATGAAACAGTACAGCAATATAATAAGGACATGAGCGATTTTAGTTGGGAGTAGAAAGGTCAGTGGCTGAATTGGGAAAACTGCTTTATCTGAGAGGAGGTAAGGTGTTGTATAGGAATTTTTTTGTTTTTAAATTAAAAGTAAAATACAGATACCATGCTGGTTATGCAAATCATAGACATTAAACTTGGGAAACTTGAATGAAATTTCACTCAGCAGATTGGTTGGTTGGTTTGTTTAGTGTTTTATGGCACAAAGCAGTTGAGCTATCTGTGCCAAACATCCAGTAAAAAGTTAATATTAAAGTAAGTTCAGTAAAATTTGTAAAAGAAAATTAAAGTAAAACAAAACAATAGCATTAAAACCAATGTTTACATCTAGTCTATAACAGTAAGAGAAAAACTACAGCAACACAAGTTGTAAAGGACTTTCTGTAGTATAATTGTAATTAATATAACTCACCAGGAAGACTAAAATATAAGTTCAAAAACGACCATCAGTCACCTGAGGTTGGCTTTTCCAGTTCTGATTCAGAGTTATTTGATGTTATGGACATTTTCAAAAAATAAAGTAATAAAAGTTTTAAAATGCATCAAAATTGTAATTATAACTCACTATGATGACTAACGGGTAGTTCAAACAGCAGCCTTAATCACCTGAAGTTAGCCTTTCCAGTCTTGGTTTCAATTATTTGACATCACAGCCATTTTCTAATTTCAAATTGAACTACTATCTAATGCATAAATTTAAAAAATATATAATAACATTAAAAAGATTAATGGTCTTTAAAAAACTAAAAACATTTCCAAGGTAAACAGTGTCACCATCACCAATAACACTGCATGGCATTATGGATAAACCTTGGGACAGAACATGTTTAAAATGGTGCTGTACTTGAGAGTCACAACAATAGCAAGACAGTAAAATGTGGCTTATTGTGACCTGAATGCTACAGAGACAATACATTGGCACATCAGTCCCATATAAAAGAAAACGATGAGTTAAAAAACTGTGACCAATGCTTAGTCTTGATAGAAAAAATTCCTCTTTCCAATTCTTGTGGAAGCATAACAGCCAAAGTCCAATATAGGGATTCATTTTGAATTATTTTTTTGTTTTCACATTGCTCATACCAAGTTGACTACCAACTGGCATGAATTCGAGCCTTGAATATAGGACCATAGTCTATGTATGGAACATGCACAGTGGTGACAGTGCCAGAACTGATAGATTCAGCTGCAATTTTGGTGAGCTCCTTCCCACAAATACCAACATGACCCGGTATCCAGAAAAAAAAGATAGAAGTAGATGTTAAAGAGAAATGGGCCAGTTGATTTTGAATATTGGCTAGAACAGGGTGTGAACTAACATGAAGCAATTCCAAGGCCAGTAGAGATCTAAGAGAGTCAGTATAAATAGTGCAGTTTGAGTACTGCTTAGCTTCTATGTGATCCAGGGCAAGAGAAATGGAGGTACTGAACCCCAGAAGTTTTGTACTTGCATTCACTGAACCATTCATAATTGGAAAAATAAAATATGATTTTTTTCAAATAAAAAACATAAGTAGATATTTTATTAGTGCACAAAATGAACCATGCATCAGTTGCACACAATATCACTGTGTTCAAAGAACAAAACCAACAAAACACGAATTTCCCATACAAAAGAAACATAACTCAATGAATATTTACTGCAAATCAATGCAACTCTTGCTGTTGCCTTTCAGAAACAAGTTCAGAAATGCTCAGCTTCACCTTGGTAAGTGCCACTTTCTTATCATTTTCGCAACAAAGTCTGTTCCTTTTCTTCGTTTTTATGTCTACCATCCTCGAAAAGGATTGCTCGCAAAGATACGTTGTAATAAACGGTATGAGTATATCAAGGGCTTTCTTAGCAATAAAATTGTATGCTATGATTTGGGGACACCAAAATGTTGAGAGAGTTGATGTTCTGAAATGTTGCTGTTGAGCCTGGCTCTGCTGAAGTTCAATGATTTCAACAAGATATTCATCATTGACATCTTCTGTCCCAAGACTAAATGTGAATGGCTGTCTCATCCATGCTGGATATGACTCTTTGGTAGGGAAGTATCCATTGAGAGACTTTGCAAGCTCATCTAAGTGCATGGCAATTGCTTGCTTCAGTTCTCCAGGTACAGAAATGTCTCTGATTTCAGACACATCTTTGATCTTACTTACACAGTTGTCCAGAAGGGGGAAGTTTGTGAAGTTATCATTCTCTGTTCATTGTTTCCATAACGGTAGCTTTTATTGAAAAGCCTTCAGGCTTTGTTCTGCTTCAATGATGTTGACTCCTCCGCCCTGCATCTGATGATTGAGACCATTGAAAATATCAACCATGTACGCCAAAATGAGAATGAATTCAGATTTTTCGAAGCAATCTGCATGACAATGTTGGTGCTTTCACAAAAACAGGGCCAATTCCACATGCATGGCAAAAACCCAATTTAGCACCTTTCCCTGGGATAACCACCGAATGTTAGAATGGTACAGAAGTACCTTAATATCAGAACCCATTTTATTACACAGCTCTTTGAAGATGCAGTGTTTCAGGGCACTATTTTGCACAAAGTTCACACATCCCACTACAATTTTTAATACTTCTGCCAGTTTTAAAGGCAAGGATTTTGTTGCCAATGTATGCCTGTGCAGAACACAGTGCATTACAATGATGTGTGGTGCATCAGCTTTCACCAGTGCAATCAGAGTTTCATCCCAGCATGACTGGAGTTCCATCCGAACAAACTACAGAAACCATATCCCACAAAAGATCATTGTCTCTGAAGAAGTCATCCACAAGTTTCTTTACGTCGGCTGCCTTAGTTGTTGTTGTAAGAGGCTTACAAAATAAAAAAATATTCTTTTATCTCATTCTTCACATAGTTCACAAATACAACAAGCTGGCTTAGATTGGAAACGTCGGTGGTCTCATCGAGTTGAAGGCTGAATTTTGTTGGGCTTGAAATCAGATCTGCAACTACTTGAGCCAAGATGTCATCTATTCTGCTGTTGATGGTGTGATTTAAAAGAGTAATTTGGAATAACTAATTTTCAGCAGTTTTTTCCAGCATGATATTTGCCATCTTCAATGCAGATGGTTTTACAGATGCTTCACCAATGGTGTGTGGTTTGCCCTGCTTTTCAATCAAGTATGCAACTTGGTGCAATGTCGTGAAAATCAGTTTTTTCGATGGGTACAAACCTGAGAACAGACAAAGTAGCCTTTTCATCGAACCTAGCTCTCTTTACCTTGAATTCAGGAAGCATTGTGTTCTTGTATTTCCCATCTCCATGCAGCTTTAGGGATTGTTCTCTTAGTTTTGCCAGTGTGAGACTAGAATTGCTCAACTTGGCATTGCAAATCATGCTTTGAAGATGCTGACTCTCATCATGTTCCGTTATACACGTGAATCCATACTGTACATACTCGTTTGAAAACTTTCTGTTTTTGGTTGACAAAGTTCCCTGCAGCACAGATATTAAGGCCAAGTGGTGTGATGTGATCAACTTCAGACAATGATGGCCAAGTGGAGCATGACGTCATTAATCATACTAGTGGGGTGAACGGAACAGACACACACGTAGTGTGTGTGTCTTGATCTCCACTGAACCCCTGAAGTTCAATTGAACCCAGGATGAGAACCAATGGTGTATAGTTTAGCAGTGAACACAGAAGCTATAGCGGGGATTCTGCATGCAGCCACTGAACCACAACAAACAGCAGACCCCACACAGTCTCCTGATTTTGAACCATTTACATGAACAGGAATGCAAGTATGGTTCTAAAGATGTTCAGCAAATAACAGACAGACAGTATTTCCAATCAGGAGTGTCTGCTTTTCTCATATGACTTAGAGATAGGTCACATTTGGAGATTGTAAAAAGCCATGGTGGGATGGGCTGACCAATGGACAGAGCAATGTTATCCAAGGACAGACCCAACTTATCCAACTGTTCCTGGATATGAAGGCCAAAAGAAGCAATGGCAGATTGTTCTGTTCTGAAAATGTATGGCCCACCAAAAAAGGAAAACAACCCAAGATGGGATGCTTTGGTCACAAAAGAAGTTTCGAAGCATACAGTAAAGACAGTTGCAAACAATGGAGGTGCAAAGAAGGTTCATGAGATTCCATGTATTAGCTCTGAACTGAAGAAGTGCAGAAAGCCCCAGTGCAGAGCTGAAGTACTTGATCATGAATGTGGTCTTGTATCTTTAAGGCTGAGGTCCTGAAAGAACCATATACCAGTGATCCATAGTCGAGTTTGGATCAAATAAATGCACGATATATCTTCAGCACAGAACGTCGATCTGCTCCCCAAGTGGTGGAACAGAGGACACAGAGAATGTTCAGTGCTCTTGTACATTTGACCCATAGCTGCTTGATGTGTGGTATAAAGGTCAGCTTTCAGCCAATGATAAGCCCCAAGAACTTTGTCTCTGGGACCACAGGAAGCACAACTTCACTGATATGGAGTTCAGGATCAGGGTGAATATCCTGTTAGCAGAAAAAGTACATGCAAATAGTTTTAGAGAGAGAGAAGTTAAAGCCATTTGCTGTGGTCCACTTCAGTTAACAACTGAGGGCAGTCTGTAGCTGCCGCTCAATATACCTCCTCTTCGACGACCGACACGAGATATGAAAGTTGTCAACATACAGCTCGTTCAGAATAGTGAGAGGGAGTTGTTCAGTGATGGCATAAAATCTTTACACTGAAAAGTGTGACACTCAAAACACAATCCTGAGGGACTCCAAATTCCTGGAGAAAAGAATGGGAAAATGCCAAACCCACATGAACTTGGAATTTATTGTCCTTTAAAAAGTTTTAATAAAAATGGGCAAATAGCCACGTAACCCATATATATGGAAGTCTTGCAAAATGCCATACCTCTATGTTGTATCATAAGTGTTCTCAGGCTTGTCTGATTGACATTTCAAGTCAAATCAGGTGGTCGTTGGAATCCACATGGGGTGGATGAGAGGAGGTTATTTGATTTGAGGAACCAAAGGAGATGAGCATTAACCATCGTCTCTAAGGTCTTACAGAGACAGCTCATCAAAGCAATTAGACAGTGATGTAAATGTCAGAATGAGGATATTAGTCGGCATTGTAATTTCATCTTTGGGAGTGGAGCTATATCTCACTGTAGAAACTCTTCGGAAGAAGAAACCAGTGAGAATCTTTGATTGAAGAATGTTCTTCAAATCCTTCTCCACAATAACTCCTTGTGATGAATTCAAAGTAGCATGAGGTGTACCTTGATAGGTATGTCCCCAATCACCTTTGAAAGCAAGAAGAGTTCACTGTGTTGAGATGTGAATGTTTCCACCAATATGTCACCATATCGAAACTTTTTACTGACTTTGAAAAGCCAGCAAGTCCCTCTAGTCCCATATGAATGAAAAAGAGAGACATTTGCCCTGAAGATTATTCTGAAAGAGAATGTAATGTAAGAAAATGAGGTGCAACAGGTGTTACAGATGTGGAATATTTCTGCTCAGGATCTTCAAGATATGGTCATTTACCTAAGAACTGTTTATTCACTATTTTATTTAAGTTTTTATTTGGAGGATCCATAATTCAAAAAAGGGAATTTTCTGTGCTCACCATGCTGACCCCATCCACCATGGAGCCCTATGAGGGGACACACTACAATATCAAACAAGGACAATGCAGCAACTCCAGGGTTTCATGAGCACTATACCCAAACACCAGCATCAGATACAATGTCCACAACACCTGTTGAGAACATCCAATACTGGTACTTGATTGACCCAAGCCCAAGTGGACCAGCTGTTTCACCCAAGTGGGGTTGCCCCATGGCTGCCTATCTATAGGAATTCAAGGCCAAAGTGGTGTGTTAGGGCTGGACCCCTCAACCACCAGGATCCTTTCATGGTTCCCTACACACACAGCAAACACATGGGTAAATGTTGTGATCACAGAGGAGGTAAACTGAAATAACAGAACACTCCCTGGGAGGTCCCCTCATCCACACTGAGGGGTCACCCAGTAGAAAAACATTGCATATGTCATGTAGATGATTAACAATTTGGAAACACATCCATATTAAAAAGTGTTAAGGAAAGGAATGAAGTTATTATGTATACAAGTGCTCAGAGGTGAGGTACTGCAAATGTATGTTGTGTCACCCTCCTACTGGAGGAGAACTATAATTGTTGGTAATCCCATCATACACTAGCACAGTACATGTTAAACACATTTCTTACATGGCAAGCAACTCGAGGCTAGTGGTATGTTAGTCTCATAGACAGGTGCACAAAACAATAAAACTAGTCAAAATTTGATAATGTGTGAGAATCAAACAACTTGAATATATTAGAACAGGATGCTATCTGAGAATAGCATTACAACTCAACATGCATATTGTCTGAGAATAATATTACAACTGCAGTATGGTGTTGTGAAAATTACAATGGGAAATTAAAAAAAAAATTAAAGTAACTACAGCAAGGTGTTGTTTGAGAATGACACTGCAACTCAAATAACTTGTATAATAAATCTACAACTAAAATACAGTATTATGATGACACTATGAATGATGGCAATATAACTAACTAAGCTACAATGTCCAAAAAGATATGTATCTGAAAATGACATTCTGACTATACTATGATGTTTGACACAACCTTATAACTATATTACTGTTTGCAATATAACTGAGAATGACATTATGACCACACTGTAGTGTTTGAAAAGACACTATTTATCTGAGAATGATATTATAACTGACCTGTTTCATAACATCTTCTGCAGCTAAATTAAACTTCTGCTCCAAGTCTAAACGAAAGGCCTGCTCCCGCAAGAGGTCCTCTTTTAAGTTATCTATTGTCTGTTGAAGATCTGTTAACTGCTGCCGGTGCTTCTGATCAGCCTCCTGAACTTGCTGGAGCTGAAGTTCATAGTTGCTGCACATCTCACATGAACGTCCCATTTTCTCCCTTGCTCGTTTCACCTGAAGAATAGTGAAACATGAATTCCAGTTTTTTACACCTATATTAAAGATTACTATAAACTGGGGGGGGGGGTCAGTTAAAATGCACAAATAAAAAGTTAAAAGTTTGCTGGTTTGAAAATTGACCAAAAATAATATACAAATTTATTATGGAGGATTTATTGTTTAAATATTACCACAACAATGGGGTTAGGCACAAAATAAAAAACTGAATATCCTATTCGTATATACCTTTCATATTTTAAAGTTGTAATTCATTAAAATACTACTGATATGTGTATGTGTGTGTGTGTGTGTATATATATATATATATATATTAACATTCTAGTAAATAGTTTTTGGTTCTTATGCTACTGCTAGAGATTAACTTTCATGAAAAAAATGATTTTTCCAAATGGGTGTAAAGACTTGAAATTTCATCAGCTCATTTTGTATAGTTAATTTTAAAAAATCTTAAAAACTATAAAATAATCAAAGTTACCAGATTTAAATAAAAAAGTAATTAATCCCAAAACTAAGAGAAATGTATTAAAACCTAGTTTGAAGTTTATATATGTACATATAAAACCACTAATACTTTTACTGAATAGAATTATTTGGCTTTTTAAACTATAGTAAAACTACACTGTTATTTTCCAAAAAAAAAGAGAAAAAAAGAGATAAAGTCATCAAATAATCTGTATTTAACAAATTAGTTTTGTAGGTTATAATTTTTTTCCAAAATCATGCAAGAAACATCAGTGCTTACAATTCCTAACTTTGAACTAATAAGACTAAAGAGTTGGCAAAAGACAACACAAATGCTAACAGATCTTGGACTTTAATCAAACAGTGGGACTTGTCTATCACTATTGTAATACATATAGAGTCCCAGTGTATGAAGTGCAGATGCATTTTATGCCTATATATATATATACACACACACACACATATATATTATATACGCTGCAATAATGGGATGGAAACTTGGACCCACAATCCTACACGATTATTACAAGGCTATGCAAAATCTTTCTGGAGATTAAAAAATAAACTAATCAACTATATCTCACCTCTTCTTCCAACAAAAGCCATTCTTTTTCACTAACCAGTCTCTTCCCAACTAAAGAAAAAGTCTCTTGTTCTGCTCGTGCATTGTCTAACAATAATTTTCGAGCTTCCATTTCTGGTGTTAAGTCTGGTGATAAATTTAAACGTTTTGATTTTATAAAATTGTTAAAAATATTTTATTACAAAATAAAATTACATAACAAATGCTAATTGTTGTTATTCTTCATTACTTATTGCCTTCAACATTAATCAATACAAGTGTTATGACCTAAGCATATAGGATTTTATAATAAAATAAACAAGGCTCCAAACACTTAAAAAAAAATCTAATGATTTTTAAGGCCTTACAAAATGTAACTATCTTAACATTTTATTGAAACATAGAAAAAAAAAGTTTAAATCTTAAGCTAAAATAGTTTAAGTTGGAGCAACAACCAAAAAATCTGCTACATGTTTCAACACTATCTTGTGTCTTCCTCAGTAGCCACTAAATGCACTAGCAGTTAATTAAATAACGTGATATTTTGCTGGCATAGTTGTATTAGTATTTGTACTCCCAAAAATTCACCTCCTAAGGCACATGATGACTCATGAAAAGAACACTGGAATACATTGTTAAATGTGATCAAAGTTAAAAAAATTATTACAAACTGGAAAATAATTTTTTTTAAATAATTTATTAAACATAAAGCATTGGTATAACAGGATGTTATTTTACTTTATTTAATATATTACTTAATGTTAAGCAACTTCACCACAATAGATTTTTGCAACAAGTTTCATAAGAAATTGCAAAAATGGAACCAATCTTATTTTTAGGTTACATAAGATTTTCAGAATAAACTATAATCTTGATTATAGTTGTATTGGTCGTCTGCTCTGATTTAATTTGGTTTATATGTCTTTTAATTTACCCAGATAATCCTTTGATATGTGGGATCAATGTGATTTTGGGGACTGAATTCTACTTTTTTTTGTTCAATATACTGGATATCACTCACTATTTAAGTGAGTTCATAAAATGTTAATTAATTTGAACAAAGATTTTAGAATCTTTTAATTTGCTTTAATTCTCTCCATGGGGGTTTCAAGTCTTTAGTGATTTAATACTTCTAACTTTCAGTATAGTGTGTACATATATTCGCAAAATTTAACGGACTTTTAACATTATAACTCTTTTACACACAAAAGTATTTTTAATAAATTAAAATAAAAATTTGTCAATGAATATACTGAGTATTTGTTTGTAGTAATCTGTATGCAAAATTATTTATGTCAAGATTAAAAATGCTTTTCTTCATCTCAAAAATCCCTGAACTCATTTCTGTAATCTCTAAAACCTCTTAAATCGATTTCATATTTTATCTGTTATTTTCTCTACCTTGACTCCATACAAAGTTGGTCAATCTGACTGATCTCATAATCCCCCCCTCAAATTACCCTGCTTTTCTTTGTAGAATGACTTCAAATGTAGCATGAAACTATATTTGTTTATCCTAAGTAGTTTTAAACTTGTAACAGTATAGATCTAGCAGTAATTAAATTTTATTGTTTTATTAACCTTTGAACCAATTCTATTTTTTTCACTACTATTCACAGCATAAGTTGTAAATCACTTGGAAAATGTGTTGCTGCTCATATTATGCAATCAAATTACATTACCCACAAACAACTACAAGCTGCTCACATGTATGCCTCATGAAATATTTTAATAAATATCAATTATTTTACCTAATCTAACCTTAACTAAACTAGAGGGATATTTGGTTTTACATCTTAGTTACATTTATAGTAATAAATACAAAATAAGTATGAAAAACAAAAAATAACATACTTTCTCAAGTATTCTTTTTGTCTCTCTCAACTATTGAAGAAAATTAACACTACTTTTTTTAAAGAAATTGTTGTAGTGCATTAAACAATTCTTATCTAATTAAATAATGCATCAAAGAATATAGACTATTACCATGCAAAAAGCACTTAATTTTCTCTCACAATTTCAACAATTCTGGCTTTTTAACTATGCAACAAAAATTGTTACAAAAAAGTGAAATTAGATATTGTGTGTTCAGAATGTAATATTACACAATAAGTCATTTGGAAGATAAATTCTTTGACTTTCTGTTGGTTATAGGTAATACATAACAAAACGTAAGATAAACTTTTTACAAATCCTGAGAGGACGTTACAGAAAGAATCTGATTTTGTTTTTGATAGCCCTCTATCCCCCCAAAAATGAAAACTATAAAAATTATGGCTTTTCTGAGTAATGGCATTTTGCAGTGAGTAATTTTCACTTAATTTCATAATTTTTCAAGAGGTGGTGCATAAAATATTGAGTTGAGGAATAATTTGTGAGCGTTTTTTCAAGTTAAAAAAAAATATTCATAAATGAAACGCTTTCACAAAATATTTCATGTCATTTGGTATATAATTTTTCCCTCTAATAGATGGTGTGTTTGATTTTCATATTTCTTTAATTTTTGCTTTCATTTTCAGCTCATGAAATGGAATGTCAAGTGGACAAAATCGAGCATTTTCGACACCATCTGCTTTTTGCCTTTAATCGAGGTGTTAAACGCCGCTGAAGCTGCTCATGAGATCTGTTTTGTGTATAGCAAAGGAGCAATGCCTGAAAGTACCGCCCGCCATTGGTTTTCGCGCTTTAAAAATGGGAATTTTGATCTGAAGGACGGGTCACACACTGGTCAACCAACTGTGTTTGATGAGCAGTGATTGAACCAGCTTCTTCACAAAAATCCATGTCAAATGACTAAAGAATTAGCGGAGCAGATGGATTGTTATCAAAAAACTGTGGTGAACCACCTTCATTCAAATGGCAAGGCTCAGAAACTCGGCACTTGGGTGCCACACAGTTGGTCAACCAGTGTGTGACCTGTCCTTCAGATCAAAATTCCCATTTTTAAAGTGCAAAAACCAACGATGGGCAGTACTTTCAGGCATTGTTCCTTTGCCATACACAGAACAGATCTCACAAGCAGCTTCGATGGCATTAACACCTCGATTAAATGCTGAAAATGAAAGCAAAAATTAAAGAAATATGAAAATCAAACACACCATCTATTAGAGCAAAAAATTATCTACCAAATTAAAACAAATATTTTGCGAAAGCGTTTCATTTATGAATATATTTTTTTAACTTGAAAAAATGCTCACGAATTATTCCTCAACCCAATAGATGTGAGTAGGTATCTAGAAAAAAATGTGTTATGTGAGTCTCATTAAGGGAAATTAAGGGTTTTTTAAAATATTGCCTTGTAGAATGAGAACTTAAAACTTATAAACTATTCAAAGATGGATCATCAGCTAAAATTTTATGCTAGCTAATTGTTGTAACATAAACAAATAGTAGTTTAATAAAATTTGAAATGTAAATAATTAAAGCCTTGTGTTATGTTCAAGTAAAAGATATCTTGGGTGAGAGGGTTAATGGCCATATTTTTATTGGAAGTAAGACAGTGGGAATTCAAATTAAGATGTTTTTCTAATCCCTGGATTTTTATTATAGGGTAAGAGTTAATGTTCTGTTTATTTAATTATTCTGTAAACATACAGTGTGGGTTCATGACCTCACAGGAGTCACTTATAAAGGAAACACATAGAAAGAAAGATATATGTATGAAACCCCTTTGGAGATTGCACTATATCTAGGTAAGGTTGGGGTGATCCACACTATACTTTGTAAACATCTCTGCTCCACTTTTAAATGCAGAGGGACCCTTGTTGTAGCACCAGATGATAGATCCCAATAAATAAGGATTTGCAATTGTCCACCACTCCATTGACTGGAATCTAGTAAGTAGCAAAGGGGAAGGACAATTTATGTAGTAGAAACTTGGAAAATGTGCCCAGATATGCATAGGTCCTTCAGTCCAGATAAGTCTTTTACTCAATACAGCACAAAGTGTAACTATGAAACCCTATTTTTCAAAACCCGTAAGCACTAGCTAGAGAAGCAGGCAGATGCACAACTCTGAAGTTAGTTTTCTCCATGGAATAGGAACAGTCTAAAATGGACTAGAAAAACTTATATAAACACCAATGGTCAAGTGGAAAATCCTATCTCACAGTCAGCACTAACTGGATAAGGACAGATGGTCTGAGCATTTTCCTTTATCCTGGCAGGATGCAGAATTTTTGGTAAGTGTACTCTCTGAAGCAACACTTGCAACCTAGTAGTATTCAAAAGTAGAAGTCAAGTGAAAAAAGAATAAGTTAATAAAAACCTCTCATTCCTTAAAATAGCAAAGTCAGTTGAAGAGTAACTATTGGTAGAAACTGATATATTACTAAAAACAAAAAAGCCAAATCATGGAATTGGTATAATATGAGACAAATGACTATGAGCTAGTTCACACATCAACATGGAGAAGAGAGAAGGTTAAGAGAAACTGACAGTAAAAAAAGTGAATAAAGGAGACTTGAAAGAGCATACAATTATATACCTTCAGAAGAGCGTATATGGCATTCATGAACTGGTGGATCCACCCAGTAATGTTGTAAGGAAAGAGGCCCCAGGTAGAGAATGAATTCTAGGTGTGAAAGCAGAGTGAGGGAAATTATAAGGAAGAAGATGGTGACAAAACATAGAACAATCCAAACAAAACAACAGCATCTGTCTGAATTTAAAAGAGAAACAGAAGGAAAGGAAATAGTGACTAGCATCTACAGTCTTGGAATACAAGAGAAAGAAAAACCAGCCAGAATGAAGGAGAAGAGTAGTACAAAGGCAAAACATGAGATAAATGGTAATCAATGCAAGTGCAAACAGAACTAATGTGTCTATGGAGAGCAGGAGCATCTGCTACAGGTTCACAGGAATTGAGAAAGAACAAGGATAAGCACAATGATAATCAGGCAAGATGTAGGAAGGGGGTTCATTGGATAAGAAAAGAATGAATGAGAGTAAAAAAGTGCTAGACAAGAAACTAGTATATTGGGAAAGGCTGCCTCAAACCCAAGATAAGAGGAATAAAAAGTTCATGGAAGAATTATCCCATAAGAAAGCATGAATATGTTACAGTGCAATGACGTCAAGTGAAATAGAAACAATGAGACCTATGAGAGGTTTCAGTGAGTTACATTCAAAATTTAAAGTACTTTATTATCCTGGTATAAGAGTATTCTCTGCATAAAAATGTAGCTAATAATCCAAATTTTAACAGTATATAAGTTTAAATTCTTAATTAGATAAAGCATTATTTTAAAAAATCCTCACTTTCCCTAAGTATGAGAATTGTACCATTTGCTCTCTAGTCTATTTACCTGCCCTTCTTGTAGTACAAAATTTACATTATTCATTATAATGTTGTAATCACTCAAACAATGCAAAATTTTTTTAAAGACATCAATCTGATTTGGTTATAGAGCCATAACCTAGACAATCAGACACCTTTTGCCACACTCACCTGTCACATACTCTCTTTATACACACTAACAGTTCACTTTGAGATTTAATACTAAGTTATTTATACTAAATATACAGCCAAGGTTTTAATCTATCATATGTTGTATTATGTTGTTGTTCATCTACAGAGAATTGTACATTTTGCTTCCAGTTCAAATTTTATTTCCACAGGAAAAATACTAATGAGATTAGCTGAATTTTTAACTCTTACTATCATACAGCAAAAACTCTAAAAAGATTGTGATAGTTATGGAACATTGTTTGCTTTTTGTATATTATTAATCTTTATTTGTCGGTAAATTACTAAAATAAATAAATACTTATTTAATGCATTAGCACCATTAACATAAAAATAGGGTTAAGTTTTTTCGATAGCTGATAGCAAAAAAAAAACCAAAACAAACAGGTAAGTACTTTAATTCTTGTTCTTCATGTGTATTCATTTAACATTTATAATAAAAATAACTAAAATGTAAAAATATTAGAAACTATTATGTTAAATTAATTAATAAAATTATAATGATAATAAAACTTTTTCATGAGGTGCACTGGTAAGCAACTTGTGAGTAGCCCATGCATTATGTAATTTAGCAATGTAACATCAGCTACATGTTTGTCAAGTGCTTTACAACTCCTGTGACAGAAATATTAGTTAGACACAGTTAAAAGGGCAATAAAACAATAAACTGTAAAAATGAGTTTGAAAATATTTAAGATAAGCAGCTGTAGTTTCCTATTAAAATGTGCAGCCATTCCAGGAAGACTGAATGTATAGAATTACAGAACAGAAAATAAAAGGCATAGATTTTATGAAAAAAAAACATATTTATTCAGCAGGTTTCAGGGATTACATGACAGTCAACACTCTAAATCTATGTAATTCTGGATGAAGTTCTAGCAAAAGTACTTCATTAAAAATTCTGATGTTTTATCTCGAAAATAATTATAATGTCTATCAATGCTTGACATATTTCATGCAGTAAGCTGGAAAAGCACTATAATGAAAATTTTTCATAAGATATGCTATCAAGCAGCTCAAATGTTACATAATTTAATATGATAATGTGAACTGCATGTCCACTGAGTGATTTACAATTTATATGACAGTATTATTAATTATGCAAGAGTCAGAGTACTGTAAAACAATAAAATGTGTGCAGAAGAATAGAGTATACTGTTACAATCTTTAAGCTATATTGGATAAACAAATGAAGTTTCATGTTACAATATGAAGTCATTCTAGAAAGCAGAAAAGGGTAACTTAGATTTGATTTCTTTTTTTAGGTTATGAGGTCAGTCAAATTGACTGAATGTATATAAAGTTAGGGTAAAGAAAATAACTAAAGAAAAAACATTTGAAATTTATTCAGAAAGTTTTAGAGAAATTTGAGAGTTTTGAGATGAAGAAAAATATTCTTATTCTGGACGTAAAAATAACTTCGCACTTGGAGCAGTCAATACTTTAATTCTATATATTCTTGGAGAAAGTTTTGTGGTGAAAGTACTTTGTTAAAAATTGACTTTTTGTCTACAAGTGACTCTTAATGATTATTTAAAGTAGCAAAACTTTGTAAAGATACATAAAACATGTTAGAAGTTATAGCATGGAAACTATAAGGGGCAGACTGAGGTCATGAACTAAGTCAATTAGGCTGAGCCTGTAGCAAGAGAGTTATGGAGTAAGCAAAAGGGTTGAAAGTATAACTACTATGACTACATGTAACAGCCCAAGAAGCCATAGCTAAATACTGTCATTTGTCATGTGATATAGAGTTAATGACCATACCCAAACCCAATACGTGATGAAGTAAAAACCGAGATCTAATCACTATATCCTCTATGGAAATGGGAAGGACTATTAAACAAGGATGTAATATGTTTTATAATGAACTAGATGTAAACAGTACCTTATATGTGGATATGTTAGGAAGTAATCAACCCAAAACAAGTTTAACATCTATGAATCGTATCTTAAAGAGCAACTAACTGTAACCAAACATCTATGTGTACATGTGAAGGAGTGATGAATAATAATGAGATATACTATGTGGTCTGTTTTTGGTACTAAGTAATTACAAGTAAACATTATATTCTATGTGTTACAAGTGAAGGAGTAGTGAATGAGATCTAAATTAGATATTGCATGTGGACATGTTAAAGAATAATAAACAATGTCTAAACATTAAGACTTATTAGAGTGACATGTTAGGGAAGAATAAATTACATCTAAACAGTAATCTCTACATGCCAGCTGGTTATGTAGGAAATGGAAGATTTAAAACAATGAGACCAAATTCAAACCTCTTTAAAATGTTGATTGTGGAATGAACAGGTCAGGGAGAAGAAAGGAAATCACAGGCAGAAGGTATACATAATGTGGGTGGGAGAATTAAAAAGATCTTCATTGGGTGGAGAAGTATTGGGTAGAAAATTCCCTCTATTTCACCCTCTTCAACTTCACCTTCAAAATTCTATGAAGGTAAATGGATAGCAGGGATGGAAGAAAAGGGTCACACTGGATGATGGAAGTCACAAATTCAACCAACAAAAAACTTTCTAAATAACTGGTAACTGTTAGTGAAATTTGTACTTGCATCAACAGGAAAATAATTTGTATTAATTTTTGCATGTAAACTGAAAAGTTGCAAACACAAAATAATTTAGCTGAGGTAAAATACTTCAATAAGTTTCAGCAAAACTAGAAAGCTCTTTGTAAGACTGTGCCAAGGAAAAGAATGAGGAATGTCAAGCATCAATGTAAGGGGAACAGTTCCTTAAGGAGATGTGTTGCACTCCTATTCATGGAAGATTTTGCTGTATCCAACAAATTTACTGCTATAAATTTATTTTAATAAATACATTTGTTTCAGTTTAATGTATGTAATATGTATTGTTAAATGTATATTGCACAAGTCCCTCTAAATTTATAGGAGATTCTCAAGTGTAAGAAGAAAAAATATGTGTTTTACAAATACACTAGTGTATCTTCAAATACTGTTGAACTTTCAAGAATCTCATCTAATTATTATAAAATTTAGCTATCACACAACACAGAGAGAAAGTAAACAAATACTGTTGGTCTGTTACAATCAGTCCACTATAAACCTTAGAACCTTTGATTCTGATAAATATTTATTAATTGGAAAACTACAGATATTTGATCAGGAACATTTATAGATTTCAAACACAATAAACCATTCAATTTAAGAAAATTAAATTCATGTGTTAATATTTCTACAAGGACATTATTTATCCATCTTCCACTGGGAAAAGTAAGCTTATAAACCACAGTAGGCAAAGTAAGAATAGAGTAAGCAAGCATTCTTATCAAGTGAAGTGTATCAAAATAATATTTATTTGCTCATCATGAGACTGGACCATTGATAAAATATTAAGTTCTGGATGAGACAGAAGAATGAATGTTGTTTGTAAATCCATACATTTTTTGTATATAAATAATAATTCATAATAACCATTATCATTTAATCATATTGTTTTATTATATTAAAATATGCGTGTTAAAAAAGAAAATTGTATGCTTATCAATCTTGTTGGCAAATATCACAAATTTGATACATATTGACATTCAATTAACTTCTAAATTAAAATTAAAATTTTCAGCTATTTGAATTCTTAATATGTGGTATATGTAACATAATCAGAGACTTGTCCAAGATAAATTATAATATGTAACATGTATATTATGATGCAGTAGCAAAATTTGTTTCACATGAATAATAGGTGAGAAGTGAATGATCAATTAATGATTATTTAAAATTACATCCTGACATGTCATTATTTAAAAAGATGTCCACAGAAATGTTATATGGTTTAGCAAAAGCCATTCTATGCTTAAACATTTTGTTATTAGATGCTTGGACAATCAAGAGTGGAATTTCTTCTGTCTTCATAAACTCTAGGATTTTAACTTTTCATAAGAGTAGAAACTAATTAATGCTCAAAAGGCTTTGGAAAATCAAAACATAAATTAAAAAAAAGTTCAATTTAGTAAAAATTAAATTATTAATTGCTTCACTATATGTGCCATTGTCCCAACTAAAGAGAAGATGGAGCTAAGACTGCTTGCACACATAGCTATATTCTTTCCATAATTCCATTAGAAACAGAAAAACCTAAAAAACTGGATAAAGTATTGAAAGTGTACATTACCAGTATTATTTGCATTACATATTTGTACTATATAAATTATTTAAGGTACAAGTTAACATTTTAATGTTTTTTGTACGTAATTATCTGTAATCTTCTTTTTATTTATGATCTATTTATATCATATGTGTATGAGTATTTTTCTTGCAGCAATTCCACATTAGGTTATCTGCTGCATCCACCAAGGGGAATTGAATCCATGATTTCAGGATTGTAAATCTATAGAGTCACTGCTGTCCCAGCAGGAGACTATGTTATGTAAACAACAACCATGTCATGTCGTGTTTGAATTCCCATATCTATTATTTATATTTCAATATTTATATTATTGTTTCGAAGTTTAAACCAATAAAATATGTTGTTATTCATTTAAAATAACATTTAGAATTAATTAGAATTCATTTAGAATTATTCATGTAGAAATTTCTAGAACTAGATAGATCGATCATTTGTATTGGCCTGGTGTCTGTACAGAGTGTTATGTATATACGTAGAAATTTCTAGAACTAGGTAGATCGATCACTTGTATTGGCCTGGTGTCTGTACTCTGGAATTCTGGGAAGTTACGTGATTAGTATATAAACAGATGGCGATGCGAGGGAAGTTAGTCATCCGTTTTTACTCGAGTCAAGAAGTTGTCTTCGTTTGAGAAAGTTTAAACGTTTGCCGTATGCTTATTCAAATTGGATTTGTGAATAGAGCTAGATCAACTAAAGCGGTGATTTTTTATTCCGTCAATCGTTACGATTCAGCCGAATTATGGATTATAGTGAAAGTCAACATGTATTGGACTGTGAATTGTTTCTGAACTTACCCATTCAAACTTCGGAATTTCTTCGTAGGACCAAATTCACCGCCTAGATTGGAATTTTGGATTTCTGATTTGGACTTTTATTCTGGATCATATTATTAGGCACAGGCCAGTACCATTTTGTATTGTAAATAATTTTGAAGGTTGAAACTGAATATCTGTTATTGTTATTAGATAATTTATTTTATATCTGTCACATATAAATAGGTCATTGTAATAAATTATACAAGCTGTTATCTGTGTCTTTCTGTTGCGTTCAGGCTACATATAAAAAAAAACAAAAAACGTAACAGACTATACCATGTGTACTCAATATATTTAATTTCTGTTGATTCATAGATTAGTCTTCATTAAAATAAATTGATATACATATCAGGGCAGTTTGTTGAATTTGTCATGCACAGTTAGGGGTTTTGAGTAACCCATCACAAGAACAGCAGATGAGTCATTTAGCAAGTCTATTGTTTATATTTATTTTACCTTCTCTCCATTCTTTTTAATTGGCAAAATCTCTCAAAGATTCTAACTTATCAAATATTTAAAAAAAAGGCAAATAACTAATTATTAAGACACCTATAAAAACATTGCTATAGTTCAGTTTACCTGATAAAGCTTTTAACTGATCTTTGGTAAGGCTGGGAAGCTTCTGTGCAGTTAAAGAATTAGATGATATTTCCTCCAATCCAAGAAGAGAAACAGTATCTTCTGAGTCCCCTTTCTTCTCCTGTTTACACTCCTGAAGGAAAGAGCTAGAAATGGCTCGTCTCAAACTAGAAGTCTCGGTATCACAAGCTGTTTTTGTCTTCCTATTCAAAAGATGTTTGTCTTGGTATCCACTCAGCCCAGTGAGACTTAAGTCTTCAGGAGCACTTCTTGCCCTCTAATAATGAGTGACAATGAATATACATTATTATACGTATTATATTTTAGTAAAAAAAGATTTATAACAATAGTTCATTTTCTGCTTTGTGTCTATTCTGTATTCTTGAAGTAAATTAATATTTTAAAGATTACTTCAAGGAATAAGGTTGGTTCAGAGCAAGTAATAGTTGCTTTTTTAATCAAAGAAAAACTAGTTAAAAGTACACCTCATCTCCAAGAGGTTTGTGCATGACAAAATTTCAACTATTACAAAATCAGCCTTGTGAAACAAAGATACAGATTCCAGCTGTTGGTTATCTACTACAGACCACAGAATCTGGCATCATGCCAAGGTTGCTGAATGTTTGTTACATACAACAGAATTTTGTATATGCTGATGACTTCAGACTGACGCAGAAAACTACAAATACCAAAACATACAACTCCAGTAAAGCACTGTATAATCTATTGCAGAATTATTGCTGCATGATATTTTTGGACAAAGTTTTTAGAGCAGCTTTTGTTTATACATTCTCACAATTTCTAATGAATGCAACAACTGGCACCTAACATCACATGCTCTCAATAATTGTGATGTTTTT
Source organism: Carcinoscorpius rotundicauda (assembly GCA_011833715.1). NCBI lineage: Eukaryota > Metazoa > Arthropoda > Merostomata > Xiphosura > Limulidae > Carcinoscorpius > Carcinoscorpius rotundicauda. The sequence goes on along the minus strand of CM022391.1, from coordinate 30,564,811 downwards.
GTCCCAAATATTTTCTTAACAATGTGAACACAAAAAATGAATACATACAAAATTTCCAAGGTATTTGTATTGTTAATTTTCTAATAAATGTTCTTTTAAATTTGTTAATAGCCAATTTTGGAAAGCAAAAAAAACTTGTGATTAAAAGTTTAGGTTATGTAAAGATTGCATAAATGTTTGACATACATAAAACTAAAGTAACCAAATTAAGTTTAAATACAACAACATAAAGATGTAGTTTCATAGCTTTTGTTGGTTTTTCTTCTTCTACTGCTGAATTCAACAAATTAGACAATAAGATTATAAGATTACAACCCTATCTTGATGAAGGAAATGCTGAAACTGGGTAGCAAAATATACAGCTATTCATAAAAAAAATTTTGGTCATTGGTTTAATAAATCCCTCAGAATATGTAACTTTTTGTGTTCATATTGTTAAAATACTATTTAGGACAAAAACATAACAATTATTAAGAACATGTAAATGTAATGTTAGATCACACATGCTGCACTTTTTATAAATTTTGATAACTTCAAATATGCATAACTACTATAAAATCTTTGCTCAAAGATCATGCAATCACAATGCTACGGTAGATTATACAGTGTTTTACAGGAGTTGTATGTATTGGTGTTTGTAGTTTTCTGCAAACATATTCACCAACATATGATCCTATGCTGTAATTAGTTTTTCACTAGCACAATGATATAGCCAACCCAAATATACTGGTAAGCCATCTGCAGACAGCATTTTAGCTGTAATTAAAGTATGATTTCACCAGTATAAAAATTCTTAATCTGATCAAAAAATACACAACTTACATTAGAACAAAAAGTGATTGAGTCTACTTGGTTGATTGATCTGGCACCTGCTGGTTTCAGTCTTCTGTGTCCTACAAGAGGAGAAGACTTACTTGGTGTTGCTGATGGGGACGGAGAAGATCGAGGAGACTGGTGAAAATGCTCTAGAACATAAACAAAAACAGAAATACCTTACAACTACTAGTTGACTTCTAAAGTGAAATAAATATTTCCTTATGAAAACCCAAATATCTGCACATTACAAATCAAGATAACTTCTTAAGTTCCATTTTTTCATGAGTAAATAGACAAATGAAATTAAAACATTAAGGTATTTGCTTGTAGTTTGTTGTTCTGATATTCAAGCAAAGCTATTAAAGAGCAACCTATACCAGCCTGTCCCTAATTTTGAGGTGACGGATTAAAGGGAAAGCAGCTAGTCAATAGCATATCCTACTACTTTATGACTAAATAGATTTCACTTTCACCATTAGAATTCATCAGCAACCCCAAAGTGTATGGAGTGATTATTATTTTTGTTGTTTTTTTTAGCATTAATGGCATGTGAATGATGGACATGCAAATTCACAGTTTGGCACACTCATAGAAGTCATACAACCTCAATAAAAAACAATTCATATCACTGTAAAAACTCTTTAATTTTTATATTACAATATGTATTTTATTAAGAAACATTATGCTAAATAAGCCAGAAGGTTCACTTTACTATGTCATCTAATAAGGATAAATTAAAAATTTTGTTCTGTTTTAGTAAACAATTTGTTTTGAGCAGATAATTTCTGAAAAATTGTATAGGTTAACTTCCAAAACATAATTCCACTGCCACTTATAGTTAAAATGCTACACTTAGAAGATGGAGAGGCCAGTGAAGACATTATACACACAGAAGGCACCTCCATACATTGTTGACATACCAAGATAAAGAGTAGCACCCAAATAAGGGAACAGAACTACATCAAAAACAGGTATCCTCTTCAACTTCCTGTATTGAGAGTGAAACTGTAAATGAGTAGTCTTTACTACAGACTAGCCCCAACCAGACAGCTGAGGTACCACTACTCTGGGTTGGAATAAAGGGGTCTTGGTCTCTATATTCTAGTGTTGTTGGTGGCTAGGGTAATTGGAATGCAACATTCTACATGTACTTTCAACTGAATTCCAGCATGTAAACATAGAATGATGCATCTCAAACAACTGGAATCACGACAGGAAAGTGAGCAACACTGAAGAAGAAAAAGCTTGAAAGGCTTTACTCAACCGAAAGAACAGAACTTATCTAGTCTGGAATTGTGAATATTTATCCTCACTCCCCAACCAAGTGGGCAAGAAACCTACCACTTTCCCCTGGAATAATGGAAAGGATGTGAAATAACTGTGCTCGATCAATGACCCAGAATAGAATCACTCCATAATTGGAATTATTAGGAAATAGTGGACCTCTTTCAACAAACAATATACTGAACAAATACTGATCAAAAAGAAGGACCATGTACACCCTAGCTGGAGTGCTAAACGTTAAATATGAAGCTGTATTATGGAGTAGGCTCTCACATAGCCTATTGAAGCCTCTATTGATATCCAGAAATTCAGGTAGGAGGGCCTCCAACTTCACCCTCTTCTCAAAGAGTGTAGAAATTCACTCTAACATTCTGGAGGAAAAGTCTCTGTCCACCACTCTAATGGCTGGAAACTAGGTATTGTATGGACTCCCAAGCTCCAAGAGTAGAAACTGGGGATTAATATGCATTGCAGAATCCTATGGAACAGTTCAATAGGTGAATCAATTTCCTATATTTTTATAAGTAAATCAATCCTGATTTATCTAATCCCAAACTGGCAGGGACAGGAAGGATCCCCCCTTTAAATATACTCATTATACAGTCTATGAGTGGTAGTCCAGTGTAGTTAAGCAATATCACCCAGTCAGTCTCTTGATGTTATTACAAAACATCCCATTTCTACAGACCATATTGCAACCAGTAGTAATTATAGTGAAATAATGATTGCTAGTGTAGAACTGGTTTGATAAAAGCAAATCTGCCTTGGTAACACTCAACACACAGTGGAATCCTCTGAAAAAAAAGGTAATAAACTCTAAAAGGTAAAAATAAAAATACTCACCTCTCTAGATAAATCTAACATAAACAATTAAGGCAGTTACAAGGATTAAGCAAAAACCATCAGATGAAGAGACTGCCAAATCAGGCAAATAATGTGAGACAAAAATACTGGGGAAGGTCCATATACAAGTCTGCTTAGTGGCCTCCAACAGGGAATCTGACCACGCTGCTAAAGGCATAAAAAAAACAACCTGATTTCATGTATCTCATGCAAAATACCTTGCTTTCAAAGAAATTTGAGAATAAAATATTTTCTAGCATCTCTAACGATATAAATACAACAACAAAATCTTCAAAACCCTCATGAAGCATGACAGAGAATGAAATCTGATTGAGCACAGAGAGAAAACATGAGCAGATGAAATGGAGAAAAGGACTGAACACCATATATGTCTGACAGAGAATTTGGTAATAAAGAATTGGTCTGAGGATATAGAAAGAATGAGAAAGTGGTCTGTGGAAAAAACACTTGTAAACTGTTCTGACTGGTGATGGCCATTGGTCAACAGTCACAAAGAATAAACCTGCAGGTCAGTGGGATAAATGGCATGTGAGAGTTAGGTCACAAACAGATGTAGAGAAAAACATGTAACCTGTATATACTTGTCAGGTTACTGGAATGGTCATTTGGGACATATTACCCAAAATTGTGTGAGAAATATGGAGAATACTGGGGACTTAAAGGTATATAGTTGCAATAATCAAACAGTAGTTGATAAGGCTGACAAAAACATTGGTAATTGTGAAAGACGTAGAAACCTCCACCAGAGAGTCAAGTCAAAAACCAATTTATGGTTGTCACCATTGACTGAAAAGGATTCAACATCTTCTCAATACAACGTTGCCTATATGCATGCGATTACCTTTGAGTCAGATAGATATCAACCTTAGGACATTCAAGCTTAGTACTATGTGAAGAACAGCATAACCTTTAGCTTCTGGACAGTTGGGTGCCTCATATGCCATCAAGTCTACTTCCATTGAGAGAGCCTAAAAAAGATGTGAAATAGTTGGATAGAGCAGAAGTTGGATAAGCAAAAACCTGAGTGTAATTTCTAATCTGATGCAATCAACAGGACATGATATTGAGTTGAAACAAATCATAGTTCACACCCAGGGTAAAATGTAAAGTGGAAAGAAGGTTGATAGTGGTAATCTTATTCTGTCCAGATGAAAAGCATCTTTTGTCATGGCCCAAAGATCAGGTAATGGAAATTAAATTGCCAGTAGTTGGGTGATGCAATGAGAGACCAACCTACCAATCAGAGGTTGCAAAATAAGAGGTAATCCAAATAAACCTTATAATGCAACATATATTCTGTTGAGACAAAAGACCCACTACCACAGGCATCACAATTGTGGAATATGGCAAGCGAGAAAGGTGATAAAATAAAACTAGTACTCAGAAAGAAGGTCTAAAATAAGAGACCCTAGACCACATGGCTCCTTAATGAAAAACATAAGACACAACTGAACAATAGTCAGAGGAAAATATGCTGATTTACCTGTTGAGAAGCCCAGACCTTGAGATCTTGGCAGAAAAATTGCACAGGGAATCCTTGTCATCCACCAATACTCTGGAATTCCTGATACTGGTAAATGTACTCCATCCCTGAAGCAAGGCACTTGTGAAGAAAACAGAACTCTGGATAGAATAGCAGCAGAAGAACCTGACTGGTACTAGCATCTCAACTTAACCTCTCACGATCAAAGAATGATCCTAACTATTACAAAGATTGATTGTGTTCTTGTGCTAAAGCATGAAGGATTAGAATGATGGCAACATTTTCAGAAGAGAAAGACCTATCCATACAGTGGGAGAAGGAGTGGTAAGAGTATGGCATCTTATTCTATAATGTTGGGCAGGATGGCAGACAGCTGAATCTAAGCATGAGATAAGATGAAAAATTGCTCAGACCAAGGTTGAGCAAGAATAGGTGTCACAGTCCCAAAAGAAAAGGTTGCCTGAGTTGCAACTGATTGATTGATTGATTGATTGATTTAGTGTTTTATGGCACAAAGCAACGAGGCTATCTGCGCCAAACAACCGGTAAAAATGTAGTAAAAGACATAAATGGAAATGAACATAAAACAAAAAAAAAATATAAAACCAGTGTTGACACCTAGTCTACAAGGTTAAGATAGAAGGCAAAGTGTAAAAAGTTGTAAGGTAGGTATTCTATCAAAAAGGTATAATCATAACCCGCCAGGAAGACTAACAGGCAGGTACAAGACCCACCGTCAGTCACCTGAAGTTGGTCTTTCCAGTCCTGGTTCTGGGTTATGTGTCATATCAACTAGTATCAAAATGTAAAAGAATAGAAGTATTAAAAAACACACAGCAAAAACGCAACAATGAGTAACCAAATGTTCAGTAAAAAGAGAAAAGTCACGTAAATGGAGTAAAATTTGTAAAGGAAAATGAAGGTAAAAACAAAACAGCAATTAAAACAGAAAATGGTGTAAAAACCAATGGTGACAACCAGTCTTCAAAGGTATAAACTATTTACTCTAGCATAATAATAATGATCATAACCCGCCAGGAAGACTAACGAACAAGTTCAAAAACCACCGTCAGTCACCTGAAGTTGGCCTTTCCAGTCCTGGTTCTGGGTTATGTGTCATAGTAGCTAATATCAAAATGTAATGGAATAAAAGTTTAAAAAGACACTCAGCAAAATCATAATAAAGAGTATCCAAATGTCCAGTAAAAAGATAAAAGTCAAGTAAATGGAGTAAAATGTGTAAAGGTAATTGAAGATAAAAACAAAATGGCAATTAAAACAGGAAATGGTGCAAAAACCAATGACGACATCCAGTCAACAAAGTAGTAAAGGCCAACCTGTAGCAGAATGGGAATGATCATAACCCGCCAGGAAGACTAACAGGTAGTACATAAACCACTGTCAGCCACCTGAAATTGGTCTTTCCGTCCTGGTTCCGGGTTATGAGTCAATATGGCCAGTACAAAAAGGTTGTAAAAGCACAAAATGATATGCAGCGAAAGTATAACAGTAACTCGCCAGGAAGACTAACGAGTAGTTCAAACAGACAGTTCAAACAGAAGCGTTAGTCACCTGAAGTTGGCCTTTCCAGTCCTGGTGTCGAGTTATTTAATGTTCTGGCTATTGTTTAATGTCGCATTGAATGAGAGAGAATAAAACTTTAAAAAGGAGCCACAATTAAAAAGGTGTAATGAATAAAGATACCACACTTAAAGAAGATTAAAAAGATTAATGGCCATTAAAAAGTTAAAAACGTTATCAAGGTGAACAGAGTCACCATCACCAATAACTCTGTCCAATGTTACAGATTGACGCTGGGAAAAAATATGTTTAAAGTATTGCCGTCGTTGAGGATTGTAACGATGGCAAGAAAGTAAAACATGGCTGATAGTGATTTGAGTGTTACACAACCTACACATTGGTGCATCAGTTCCAGATAAAAGAAAATGATGAGTTAAAAAACTGTGACCAATGCATAGCCTAGTGAGAACAACTTCTTCCCTCCGAACTTTACGGAAGCTAGATGGCCAAACTCCAATTTTGGGTTTAATTTGAAAAAGTTTATTGTCGCGTTGTTCACTCCAAGTGGACTGCCAACTGGCACGGAGCCGAGCTTTGAAGACAACACCATAGTCCATGTACGGAATAGGCATAGGGGTGATGGAGCTGAGGCATACATATTTAGCTGCCATGTCTGCAAGCTCGTTCCCATGAATACCAACATGGCCTGGTATCCAGAAAAACTGAATTGAAGTAGCTGCTAATGAGAAATGGGCCAGTCGGTTTCGAATATCTGCTAGAATAGGATGTGAGCTAATGTGAAGTGATTCCAAGGCAAGAATAGAACTAAGCGAGTCAGTATAAATAGTGCAGTTGGAGTACTGCTCAGCTGCAATATGATCAAGGGCAAGAGATATTGCATACAGTTCAGCAGTGAACACAGAAGCTGTAGAGGGGATTCTGTGTGCAACTACTGACCCACAGCAAACCATAGCAGAGCCCACTGAATTTCCTGATTTGGAACCATCTGTATAAATGGGAACTGAATGATTGTTTGAAAGATATTCATTGAATAAAAGACGGTACTTCCAGTCTGGAGTATCCGCCTTTTTTAGGTGATTGAAAGAAAGGTCACACTTGGGGGCTGTAATAAGCCATGGTGGGATGCATCGATATGTGGAATCTGCAATGTTATCCAAGGACAGACCCAATTCATCCAATTGCGCCCGGATGCGAAGTCCAAACGGAGCAATGACAGATCGTCTGTTTTGAAAAAGTACTGCCCACCGAGGAAGGAAAACACATTCCCAGGTGGGATGCTTTGGTAAGGAACGAAGTTTCGAAGTAAACAGTTGCAAACGACGAAGGTGTAGAGGAGGTTCATGAGATTCAATGTATATGCTTTGAACTGGAGAGGTACAGAAAGCTCCGGTGCAGAGTCAAAGACCTTGGTGATGAATGGGGTCCAGTATCTTTAAGGCCGAGGGTCTGGCAGAGCCATAGACCATTGATCCATAGTCAAGTTTTGATCTAATAAGAGCACGATATATCTTTAACATTGAACGGCGATCTGCCCCCCAACTGGTAGAAGAGAGGACACGAAGGATGTTCAGTGTTCTGGTGCATTTGACCTGAAGCTGCTTTAAGTGTGGTATAAAGGTCAATTTACGATCAAAGATAAGCCCCAAGAACTTTGTCACTGGGACCACTGGCAGCAAAACTTCACCAATATGAAGTTCAGGATCAGGGTGAATACCTCGTCGGCGGCAAAAGTGCATGCATACAGTTTTGGAAAGAGAGAAATTAAAGCCATTCGCAAGAGTCCACTTCTGTACACGATTGAGGGCAGTTTGTAGTTGCCGCTCAATATATCTCATGTTTGATGACTGACATGAGATGTGAAAGTCGTCAACATATAGCCCATTCATAACGGTGAGAGGGAGTTGTTCAGTGATGGCATTTATCTTTATACTGAAAAGTGTGACACTCAATATACAGCCTTGAGGGACTCCAAGTTCCTGTACAAAAGAACGTGAAAGTGCCGAACCTACACGAACTTGGAATCTCCTGTCCATTAAAAAATTTTTAATAAACATGGGTAGATGGCCACGTAACCCATATGTATGGAGGTCTCGCAAAACGCCATACCTCCATGTTGTGTCGTAAGCCTTCTCTATGTCAAAGAATATTGATACAAGGTGTTGGCGGTTGAGAAAGGCCTCTCTAATAGATGTTTCAAGACGAATTAGGTGGTCTATGTTGGAGTGCTGTCGACGGAACCCACACTGGGTGGGTGAGAGGAGGTTGTTTGATTCAAGGAACCAAACGAGACGAGCATTAACCATCCTTTCTAAGGTCTTACAGAGACAGCTCGTCAGAGCAATTGGACGATAGTTTGAAGGAGTCTTTGGATCTTTCCCTGGCTTAGAGAAAGGTAAAATGATAGCCTGGCGCCAGGCATCAGGAAAAACATTCTCCTGCCAAATCCGGTTGAATATAGTCAGTAGGACATTAAGAGAATCAGGAGAGAGATGGTGTAGCATGTCATAATGAATATCATCAGGTCCAACAGATGTACTGGCAGACCGATGAAGGGACATTTTTAGTTCCACCAGGGTAAAGGGACTATTATAGTCAAAGAAACAGTCAGTTTGAAAGGTAAGAGGTGATCGTTCTGCCCGAGTCTTGATGGCCAGGAAGGTGGAGGAACAAGCAGAAGTGCTAGATACCCGGCAAAAGCTTTCACCTAGAGTGTTAGCGATGTTTCAGACATCAGTCACCTCCTGACCATCAGAGAGTAAGATCGAGAGGGGAACAGAAGTGCAGTGCCCATTAACCTTTCGAATCTTGTCCCATACGATCTTGGAACTGGTGGTAGAAGATATGCTGGTTGTGAACTTAATCCAAAATTCCTTCTGGCTTTGACGTCTTACCCACCTATCATGTGCTTGGGCCCGCTGGAAAGCAACCCGATTTGAAAGTGTGGGATATCTGCGAAAAGTGTCCCAGGCCCGTTTTTGAGCCTTCCGTGCTAAGTTGCAAGCAGAATTCCACCATGGACGAGGATATCGTGGGAAACGTGTCGAGGTTTTAGGAATACACTGAGCAGCTGCATGTATAATACAATCAGTTACCGCTGCAACACAGTTGTCTATTGATGGCTGATTTACGATGACAGGATCAAGTTCTGCGAGAGCAGTGAAAGTGGACCAGTCTGCCTGATCCAGCTTCCACCGGGGCACGCGGGTAGGGTGGCATCGACCACGGCCAGTCTCTCTCAAAATGATCGGAAAATGATCACTGCCTAGTGGATTACTGTCAACCCTCCATGAAAAATGGGAAAATAATGAAGGGGAGCAAACTGAGAGATCAATGGCAGTGAATGACTGACTTGGTGCATGAAAGTAAGTGGAAGAACCAGTATTGAAAAGAGAAAGATCGTGATCAGAGAGCATCTGCTCTACAGATCGACCCCTCCCATCAATAACAGCACTTCCCCAGAGGGGATGGTGTCCATTAAAATCCCCCAGGATTAGAAATGGAGATGGTAACTGTGCAACAAGAGCATCCAGGTCTGATTGATCATATGTCTCTCCAGGGGACAGGTACAGAGAACAAACAGTGATGGTACGACCCAAGGAAATACGGATGGCTACGGCCTCCAAGGGTGTATTGAGTGACAAAGACAGGGTAGGCACATGTTGATCAACCAAAAGTGCCACCCCTCCATGTACTCGACCATCACACAACTTGTCATTTCTGTACAGAGAAAACTGCCGAATGGAGACTGTATCAGCAGATTTGAGAAATGTTTCTTGTAGAGAAAGACAAACAGGATGGTAGGAAGCAATCAGCGTTTTGATATCATCCAGATTAGAACGTAAACCTCGACAGTTCCATTGTATCAAGGTGGCCATTTTTAAGGATGGGCAGGTGAAGTGGTTGGAGAACCCTTCGGTTTACGACCTCGTCTTTTGTCTTTACTGTCTTTCTTCGGAGGAGGTCTATCAACCTCCATGGATCCTGCTCTGGGTCGAGGGGGCAGGTTTTTGTTATTGGAAGAGGAATCAAGCGACTGAGGACGCGGACGAGTAATTATTTTGTTTATTGTGGTGGGAGAAAATGATGTATCAGAAGAAATGCCTGTATTTGAAACTGAAGGACATGGATCTTGAGGTTTGTTGGAAGTTATGGGAGGAACAGAGATGGGTGTGGAAGTCGATTCATCTACTGTTTTAACCACGGAGGGCAAAAGGCTTTTCATTTGGTTTGAAAACGATTCTTTTGGAGGCACAGAGAGATCTGTCTGCACTTCCACTGTAGTTGTGGAATGGAGTGCAGCAGCATATGTCCGAGATGGGATTGTGGACATCAATTTCCGAGCCTCAGGATAACTAATGTTATGTGTCGTTTTCAAACGCTGCACCTCTTTTTCCTCCAACCATTTTGGACAAGAATGAAAGTAAGAGGGGTGAGAACCATTGCAGTTGACGCAATGTGGGTTTATGTCACAATCATAGGCATCGTGGTCCTTGCCTCCACAACGAGCACATGTCAGGGAACCACGACAAGATGTCTTTGAGTGGCCGAATCTCTGACATTGAAAACATCGAAGAGGGTTTGGAATGTATGGCCGAACCCTGCAAATGAGATAACCTGCTTTGATGGTGGCGGGTGCTCGTGGTGAAGTGAATGTTAAAACAAGGGTATTTGTTGGCAGTGTAACTCCATCTTTGCGAGTGGAGATGCGCCTCACTGCAGAAACTCCTTGAGTGGAAAGACCGGCGAGAATCTCCGATTCAGGAACATTCTTCAAATCCCTTTCAACAATAACTCCTCGTGAAGTATTCAAAGTAGCATGGGGTGTAACCTCGATAGGTATATCGCCAATTACCTTTGATTTCAAGAGGAGTTCACTGTGTTGGGATGTGGATGTTTCAACCAGTATGTCACCAGATCGAAGCTTCTTTACTGACTTTGGAGAGCCAGCAAGTCCCTCGAGCCCCTTTTGAATAAAAAAAGGGGACATTTGCCCTAAAGATTTTTCTGAAAGAGAATGCAATATCAGAAAATGAGGTACGTGTGTTACTGAAGTTGGAGATTGCTGTTCTGAGTATTCGAGACGTGGTCGCTTACCCATTGACTGTTTTTTTACAATTTTAATTAAATTTTTTGAAGGATCCATAGGAAAGTGAAAAGTTTCGGTACTCACTGACCCCACCCACCATGGAGCCCTACAAGGGGACGCACTACAAAGTCACGCAAGGACAATGCAGCAACGCCAGGGTTTCGTGAGCACTATACCCAAACACCAGCATCAGGCACAATGTCCACAACACCCGTTGAAAACTTCCAACACTGGTACTTGGTTGGCTCTAGCCCAGGTGGACCAGCCGATTGACCCAAGGGGGGCCACCCAAGGGCCGCCCGTCTACAGGAATTCGAGGCCAAAGTGGTGTGTTAGGGTTGGACCCTTCAACCACCAGGATCCTCTCCTCCCCTTCACGGGTCGCCACGCACGGCAAACACGTGGGTGGATGTTTAGATCCCAGAGAAGGTAACCAGACAGAACAGAACCTTCCCTGGGAGGTCCCCTCACCACGTACAGGAATCCACTCCGAGGGGAGTTGCAACTGAAAGTAAAAGCTGTATATGATTGTCTAACAACTGACAAGATATTTCCAGCAGCAGCCAGTTGTCTGTAAAGTGGTGTGTGCACAATATAATGGAATGAAGTGGACAATAATAAAACTCATATGATACAGCAGAACCCAATTTAAATCAATGTGAAAATGAAGGGAAAACACCCAGAACTGCATCATCAATGAAAACGGCAATCCTGATAGTTTTGTAACAAAATGTTGAAGTTGTAAGCTGTAGATATACTCTACCCAGTCAAGGAACATGAACTCATATATATGGATAACAAACTCTGTCTTAGAATGCTGAAAGTCAAAGGGCAGATATCATTTAAGTTCGAAAAATGCCTCCACTTTGTAGTGGTAGGCAAAATCAAGAAGTCAGGCATTATGTTGGATAAGGCCTAACCATCCCTTTAAGTAAGAAATAAGTAAATCTTACAGCATTAACACTGTTTCCATGTAAGAAAACAAAATTCACTTCCAAACCTTTCTGCTATCAATGCATTTGTAGTCTTAAAAAGCCCAAAACATCACATATTCCAAGGATCAACAGAAGAAAAACAAATCTAAAGCAGCTTAACCTAAAGTGGTCTCCTTCTCATTTTTCATAGATTACTTAAAAAATGTGTTGTTTTATCACTAAACAACTACTTGTGAAGTAAAGTAAGTTGTTTTGTTAGAGCTAAGTAATTGCAGACCATCTGTCATGTCAACCTTAGAAAAATGAACCACAAGTCTATAAACCTACCACTGTCCCACAGAGGGGCTGAAAATCCAACAGACTAAAAAAAGAAAGCGTGTAAAGGATTACTTTGAGATGCAATCTCAGAGCCAATTTAAGACCAACAAAGATGCAAATACATGTCTCCTTTCACTATGAATAAGATATCTGCCACCGTCAACCAAACTATGCTCAATATGCTCCTGAGCTAATCAGGTAATAATGATCTACGAATACATATCACAATCATTTTGACAAACAGAATGAAAAAAAAATTAAATTTTTATTATTGTTAAGAAATCAATATTCAAAAGTATCCCCAAATGACAATAATACCGGAAAACAAGTTAGTGAATGAGGTGCTCATGTACATTAGCATAGAAGGCACACAGCCAAAAATCACCAAGGACAACACAGTGGGAGATAAGAGACTGGAACAAGCAAGAAAAAATCAGACTAATGTTTAGATGCAGTGAAAAAAACAATAGTGACTGAGAAATTGCTATAAATGATAGTAGAAGAAAGTACACTTTGAAATTAATTTGCCATAAAATGTTTTTAAGTATTAATTAAAATGTAATTTGTACACCATTGCAAAAAAATAATAAATCAGAAAACGGATTAAGTTGTATGTTTCTTAATTTTAATATGGTTACTCTGCTCACTATTTACGATTTTTTAAATGAAAGAAATTTATTTTAATATTTACATTTTTAATGTATTCTCTTCCTCTAGTTTTTATTTAATTACATAATATAGGTAATTTTAAACCAATTATGAAATTATAATCAGCAAAAAAAACTACAGAGAAAGACTCAGAAAAGCTGAAAGAATATTCCTAATGAACTTCTGACCTGCAGTTTTTAAGAAACATAGTTTGTTTACATATATGTAAAAGATTTAATAATACATATATATTAATCATGTTTTAAAATATGTTTATGCATATTTGTTCTTCAAAACATTAACAATTTTTTTTTGTTACCTGACTTACCAATTATAAATGAAACTTTACTTTTTTATAGTAACTCCACTAAAAATCTTTAACAGCTAGAAACTATGCATTTTTTACTTAAACCGTATCATCAGTGGGATCATTTTATTTATCAGTATCATTTAATAATTGCTTAACATACTATATGTGTATATAATCTTCAATTCAATAGCTTAAACATAATTTGGTGGGTTATCATCAGGTTTCCTGATTTCGTTTTTGGTTAGTAACCAATGACATGCGAGAATACACTTAGATGTGATGGTTAGTAACCAATGACATGCTAGAATACACTTAGATGTGATGTTCAACAGGGAGGTTTCTGCTTTACAATTCGTACTTTTTACATAAAAATATTACCATGTATTAATGTTTCATTTGATGTGTACAAACAGTGGTAAATAAAATAGTAACTACACATAAAAACTCCATTTTATCTGATAAATTGAAGTGTAAAAATAACAGTCTATAAAAAGCAAAAGCTGGTAAACTTACACTTATTAGCAATTTATAGCAAGGCTGCATTTTAACTCTAATATTAATAATGATCAAGGCTTAATTTGAATAAGTATTTCAAAAAAGATTTTTTAAAAATTAATTCCAAAATAAATATCTTTATCTTGTAAGCATCAAAACAAATAAATTACTATCATATTAACCCACCTTCATGATTTTTACTATGATCCACACTTATCTGTTGAAGTTTGGCTATTTTTTTTTCCTGCTGCATTCTCTCTTCATCCTTCCGTTGCAGTTCTGTTACCTGGCGAAGTTGCTCTGCTGTTAGTACACTTTGCATTCGTCTCATGTCCGAGATCTGCAATCTCTGGGCTTCTAGAAATTGATCGTTAGCCATCTGCCACGTCCTCTTCAGTGCAGCATGTTCTTTTTTCTCTTGCTCTAGCAACTGACATACTGCAAATATATATGAAACCAATGAACTGGTGTAATAGCACAGGATCACAATGAGCAGTTATTGATGTGAGTTGATGACAAATGTAACAGCTGATATTCATAAACACAAACTCATTGAATAAATTTGCAATCTAATGATGTAATTTCAGCTTCTTAAAACACTTATGAATACATTTACCTTCTTGCAGTTCTTTTCTGACATGATCCATGTCTTCCTGCATGACTTCTTTCTGTGTGTTTAATACTGCCACGTACATCTCTAGGTCACTTCGTGAAGATTTCTCTGCTTGGAGCCCCTTGTTCAGGCTGTTCAACTGTTATATAAAAATATACATACTCTAGTTTTTCTAAGTTGTTAACTGTAATTTTATTATACTGCAAGAAAAACTACTCAATAAAATAGTCTACAATTTAAAAAAATTTTCTACAATTTATGTACCTACTGTAGTTAAAATATATTTTATAAGTATACATTTGCAACTATGAACATTTGAAAACACTCAAACTTCTCATTTTAAACAATAAAAAATACCTTTAATCCAATATATTAATTACTGGTTTTATATCTAAATGCTTGAAAAGCTTTCTACCAAAGTATTTATTCTATACAACTGTATTTTTATACAATTTTAAAAACACCAAATGCAGTTTCACTGTGGTTACAGTCATTAGTACTCAATAAAAGTAACTTTACAATCATTCCAAAATTATAATCAAGCTAACTTTTTGATACTGCTTATCAGATGGTTTCATTTAATATAAGTAATGTTTTAAACCAGTTTGATACGCACAAACATACACTTTTTTTTGCTCAACAGGTTGATTTTTTAAAACTATTTTTTAATTTCCATGATTTGGAACTTCTAGTTTCTATGGCTTTAACTGCCTCTTTTTCTTCTTATACATGATGTTCTGTATCATTTGGTCATTCTTTCATCTTTTGTGTCCCTTCTTCCTCTGGACTGTTAAACCTCAGGCAGTGAATTATGGCAGATTAGTGGAATATACCATGTGACTCACTGTCTATTTCTCTAGCTTTTGGGATGGCTCGATTGTTCCCTCAGAACTCTGAGTATCAATACTGTTATTCATGAATACCTCTTTAGCTGTGTGAGATTTGGTTCTGGATACCAACACTATTTTGAAATAATTTCACATTAATTTCTCTGAGATGTAAGCATTTCAAAGGACTTACCTACATCTTTTGTTACAGCTTTCTCTACATTCTGTTTCAATCTATTTCAATAACTCTACTCCTCTTTCTTACATCAACCAACAGGGTATTTCTCTCTCTTGGTTCCTCTACTTTCCTGTTCGCAAGCTCCACTTCTGGGCTCATGTAAGCCATCCATCTTCTGAAACTTTGAATTTAATGGTGGATCAGCTGTCTCATCTTGACCACATTTTTTCCAACACAGTGGTCCCTACACCTCCTGATATTTCTGTGGATTTATTTCTACTTTGAGAGTCCTCTTATAGATACACTTGTAACAGTTCTCTACACTAAGCTTCCACTTGTTTGGTCTACACTTTCAGACAATGTGGCCTTTATGGTATTCCCTTTTGAGCCTGGATTATTTCACTCTCTTTTTATAGGTCTATCTTCTTCTTAAGGTGCTGTCTTAAATTCACACCACTCCTGAACAGACTATTCTTGTTATCTCCCTTTGAGCAGCTCATACACGGCTTTGTTCCTCCACCTCTTCTGTTTTAGAATTCCATTTTTTGTCAGCTTCAGACATTATCTTTCCTCACAATGTTTCTATATTCATTTCGGAGTTGGACTTTTGTTTGGCCTCTTGGCAGATTAACGAGTTTTTCATAGAAGCCTACTTTTATTGCTCAATCTTGTAAGCCATTCACCTTGCAATTTATGACCATAAATGGATGATTTGTTGATGCTGATCCATTCTCATTCCCCTTATTCAGGTTATTGGACTCTTTATTATTTCCCTTTTTTTTACCAGTTTTCAAGAGTATTTTATTCATTTCTACAGGCATCAGTTCTAAAGTAGCTTTGTTAATGACATTTTCTCTTTTCTGTGATCACTTTTTATTTATTCTCTGATTCCTGTGGACCTTTTCTTAGCCTTTCTTTTCACTCACCTATCTCATCCAGACAAAAAAAAATTGTTTAGTTTTTTAGTTTGTTTTTAAGCACAAAGATACAAATGTGCATCAGTGCTGTTTTTATCACAGGTACTGAAACCTGATTTTTAACTTTATCAGTCTACAAGACTTATTTTTGAGTTATTGACGGGCTTTCTTTTTGGTTCTTAAGGCTCTTCCATTCAAACTTTTGGGCACCTGTTCTTTATACCATTTTTCTCGTAATATGGAAGGTGACTGAAGAACACATCCGATCATCCTACTAAGAAGCTTAAGTCTTAATGAGGAAGCAGCAGTCTGGAAATAAAATAAATCTGTTTCTGTGGTAAGAAGCTGAAGAAGTTTCCAAGGCAAAAATTTCAGACAAACACAGGAACAGGTTTATTTTATTTCCAGACTGCTGCTTCCTCATTAAGACTTAAGCTTCTTAGTAGGATGATCAGATGTATTCTTCAATCACCTAATCACCTTCCATTCTCTTTATTTTCAGTATGATTATTCAAACCTGAATCATGTCCTTTGTCCTCTTTGGGCAATTCATCATCTTTCTTATAATGTTTCTTGTTGATGAAATTACCATTATCTTTTTTAATAGGAGAATATTCTTCTCATGCCTTCTTTACTACATTGACTAGTTGGGTTTTTCACATCATTTCCTACCACTAACACCTTTGTGTCACATTCCTTATATCATAGCAGTTTTTTTAATTGCTGGGCGTAATCTTTTCCACTGGTTAATCACCTATACTGTTTATGACATGATGTGCATCAAAGAAAAAAAAGATGAGATACCCCAAGTAGGTGTGACAGCTAAGAGTTAGGTAAGAGAAGGACAAGAAAATGTCAGTGGTGTCACATATTGGATAAACAATGGGTGCCGAAACTGGAAAGGGAAAATTGTCGTTGTACTGACGCAACTTGTGACTCAGGGCTCGGGGAATGCACCAAACATATAAAGCCACAAAATGTGATCACATATAAATCTCAAAGGTGTTAGTAAATGAATGTCAGTTAAGGTCACATCATGATATAGAAGGTCAACCATGAAGAAATCATATATGCAAAGTCAAAGCCAAAAATTACAAATAAGTCAACATGGAGGAGAGAAGGGAGAGTTACAAGTGATATGAGGACCATCTTCCAAATAGGTAACACAGAACCTAACAATTATTGGTCTAGAAAAAGGGCAGTTTCCACAATGATATGCAAGAGCAAACTGATCCAAAGCTTGGCGACAAGGGCAAACTTGTCACCATGCAACCAAATATCTGAGGAAAGGGGGAAAACGAAAGAGGGATGTGAATATTGGTCATGTAGTGAGGAAAAATGTGGTTCACAAGAAATAGAAGCAAGGGATAAAACATCACACAGTAGAGAAACAAAATCCAATATGATCATAGTAAGCCTAACTGAATCCTCAGGAGGGACAAGGACAACCATTGCAAAATCAGGAAGTGTAAATAGGAGATCCAAGTTCTTGTCAACCTGAACAGGCTCAGCATGTTTGGGAAAAAGTGCAGCAAGGTTCAGAGGTAGAGGTTGGTCCAACTAACGTTAAATCTCCCTGTAAATAAATTGTAATAGATTTCCTACTGGGTAGCCCACATCTGAGGCCAATTTTACAGTACCAGTCACACATATAACCTCCTATGTAGTGACATGAACTTTGGAATTCAAAATCAACAACAGTCAACCAAAACTCAAAATTATAAATAATAACACACTAACATTCTAGGATTAAATTTAAATGAAGAAA
Organism: Carcinoscorpius rotundicauda; assembly: GCA_011833715.1. NCBI lineage: Eukaryota > Metazoa > Arthropoda > Merostomata > Xiphosura > Limulidae > Carcinoscorpius > Carcinoscorpius rotundicauda. Next base: position 30,546,727 of record CM022391.1, on the reverse strand, counting down.
CAGTCTGAACAAACTTGAAAGTAATTTAGATGAAACCACTTCACAAATATACTAAAGCTGAATGTGAAACTCAAAACAAACAAAGAAAAAACATATGAGCACAAGAGCAGCCAAACAAGAAGTGATAGTTCAATAAAGATGCAAAGTTGCTGTCACATGAGTATGCCACTCTCCTATAGATGAAGTAATGCACGATGATTTGTGGGAAAGACATGTTGGAATCATTTAATTCCAATGAGGTAGAGCAGGAGCTTTGTGGCATGTATAAAGAAAATGTTTGCATTTAAATGGCAGTACTGAACAACAATAATTGATCTTATATTTTCAAGACAGGTGTAACAGGTATTAAAGGATTAATTAAAATAAAGTACAGAACAACATTTCAACCTTCTTAGGTCATCTTCAGATTAACCAGTTATCTTTAGAATATATTTTTACTTCAAGTGGGTTTTTCATTACCACGAATAGCTAATCTTGTGATAAGAGGTAAGCATCATCTTGGAAGTGTGTTTTCTGAAATGTTTTTAATGTAATGATGCAATATTTTCCTTTGAAGCAGTTGCACCCATCCAGGCAGGAGGTAAGTATATTCAGTTATATCAATTAATAAAAAATATAAAAAAAAGTCCAACAGTGACCCCAGAAGTGAAACTCAAGTAACCACATGTTCCTGGAAGTGTTTATGATATGCATGCATGTTCCTCCTTCAAATCCTTGTTTTTCCTTTTATTGCTTGCCAGTCTTCTATTCCAGCACTATCAATATGACAGCCAAAGATAAAGGAATCTCCCACAAATCAAAAACGTTTTGACTCTTGCAGCTGATCAGAAACAAACAGAATTACTGTTTTGTCTAATCCAACTTGCATAGAAAAGAGATAAGAAATTCTCTAATATCAATTTAACACAAGATGCAAAACAAAGGCTAAGATAATCTTTTCTCAAATTTTTTATCTGTGTTTTTTGTGCAAATTTCAGATGATGCCCAGATATAAACATGAACAATTAGGAAAAGAAATGAAAATGTTAAAAATTCAGCTTTGTGACAAAAAAAAGAAGTCATCGACAAACAATTAGAATTTATGTAAGAAGTACAGTAACTTAACAACAGAACCAGCATATTAATTCATAGCATGGCTGTTTGTTTCAAGTTTGGCAGAAAACAAACATGCTATCCAGCATGGCATAGTGCACGCTGTGTGTCTAAATGGTTACTTTCATAGTAAAAAACATGTTAAGAGACTCTAAAAGAGGAATAAAGTAGTCAAAAGTAGTCAAGATCTAAAATGTGAATGAAACATGTTGTCATGAAAGAAGCAAAGCTCACTTAAACTCTTAATCCATTGTAGTAATTTTTCTCCAGAAATAAACAAACCATTCTTTTAAGAAATGTGTATTTCCACATGAAAATTTTTATTTATCTAATTTTGAAATATTTTAAACTATAAAATACTACCTTCTCATCTAGTTGTCCTAAGACATCTACTGGATTTTGATCTTTCATTACATCAACAAGAGATTCAGAGCCCAATCCATTCACCAAACTTGAGAATGCTGTCTCATAAATCTTGAGCTGGTCACTTGTAGAACGTAATTTTTCTTTTAGAATGGAGATTTCCTCTTCTAGTGGAACAACAAGTGATTTCAGTATTTCAGAATCTTCTTGAGCCTACATTAGTAAAATAAGCAAAATATCTGAAAGTAAAAAATTTGAAATAAAAATTTTATATTAAATGTGTTTGTGTTTTCTTATAGCAAAGCCACACTGGGCTATCTGCTGAGCCCACCAAGGGGAATCAAACCCCTGATTTTAGCGTTGTAAATCTGTAGACATACCGCTGTACTAGTGGGGGGCTTATATTAAGTAATAAGAACAGTAAATTACATGCCTTAATACTAATTTTTTTTTTAAAGTCACAAGTTACTCATTTAATTAAGGTATCACAAAACACACCTGTTGTTCTCTAGCAGATCTTCACAAATGAACTTTGCAAAATAAATCTGCAAAGGAACACTGCAGTTGATGTTATGATGTTAAAACTAAACATTAAAACTTAATTTAATGAATTTATTAAAATAAGTAATTTCAAATCATCAACTTAAAAAGAAGGAATTCAAACCTACATGACAAATGTCTTAAAATATTAAATTACACAACAGTTGCAATTCTTTATTCTAAATTTTAAAATGTGTGATAAAATTTACTTCAACAGATTGGTAGAAGCAAATATTTTAACAAAAGGAAATTTAGTATTTGATATGTAGTTTTAAGGATAAGGTTTGTAAATCAAATATTAAAAGCAAAAATATTCTAAGAAAACACACAACATTAATATCTGAAGTTTTATGTTTCTGTACATTTGAACTTTGATTTTTGAAACCCACTTACACTACCTTCTCTGCCCTACTTCTAATTTTTTTTTTCTTTTACACCCACTTCTTATCACTTTCTTACTTTTACAGAATAAGAAATGAGCTACAACTCTGAACTTACACCAGTCAATCACTCATTTATGTATTGCTTGTGAAGGTTTTAATTACTGCAGCAAATTTTTAAATGCATCAAACTTTTTTTCTTTTGGTTCATTTCTTATGTACTTCCAATATAAAGTAAGTTTACAAATATCAAGATCAATAAATCATGGATATTTCTTTCCAACCTTTTCTTATCTAGCATAACAAAATAATGTTACATTTCATGCTGATATTTTAACAACAAAGTTAAAAAAAATAACTTTTACCCTCCAGATACTGATATAAAACTTTTATATTTGCCAACAATTAATTACTGCAACTTCATCATGGCTAGTAATACAAAAACTGTTTTTCAGAATTTGTAGTGCATAATAAAAGGATTTTTATGTTTTTGGTAAATTTGGGAGAAAACGACCATTACTTTCCAGGTGAAAACAAAAAAATATCAGTCAATGTTTTACCAATGTGGCTTCATTAGAGCTAGTTGTAAGAAAACTGTTAAAACCTCAATGATAAAACTCTAGCTAAAATGTTCTTATTATTATCATCTGGAGAACAAAGGTATTTTTTTAACTTTATTGTCAAAATGTCTAAATCTCTTCAATATGCATTATAAATTTTTAAAAACAAAATATTTAAAGTTGATACCTATCAAGTAAACAGAAGTATTATAGCTTCATAACTATAAAGAAATTGATTTATAATTAATTCTCTTACTAAAATAAAAGATCTAGCAATGTTAAGTACTTATGTAATTAATACTTAAACTAAAAAAGGGCTTGTTTACTTTTTTTTTGTATTTTCAAAGTATTTGTAAAAACTGCTCTTTTCTTTTCAATGATCTGATGCCAAAGACCTGAAACAGAAAGAGAGGTAGAAAATTTATTAATAGGTTCTCTGAAGTATTTGTCAGCAATTATGCCTCCTCAGTAAAGTGATTTTTAATATGTTTAATGACTCTGAAGGCTGTTGTTGGTGAACAGTTGAATCCTCCTGTAGTATATGATCTGGGGTTACTTTCACTTCTTCTAATTACAAGATGAATTCCAAAGAATTGATCAAATCAGAAATCAAAACCTCTTCACTTTGAAATGTCCAAAATGTTTAAAACTAAATACATTCACCATAAAAACTCTGCTGACTTAATATCTTTCAATTACTTTCTAGCCTTTACTCTTTTTCCAGCTTCCAAAATTCCAAATTTTCCAAGTTGACTATGATTTAGTTCTCAACTGAAACAAAAATTAACTATTGACTCATAACCTCTCATACATGTTGCACTAGTCATAACTGTTTTGAATCAGTTCCCAAGCAACAAATAACATACTTATCTTATTGCCATAACTTGAATATTAAAGTAGTTTCAGCACATCTTTTACCATTGCTTGAAAATTTCCTTTCAAATGATAGCAGTGTTTCAAAACATGAAAATTTTAAATCATTAATAACAGCTTTTGAGTGAAAGTGAACTCTGTAATAATATGTTAACTACAGTATGTGTATTATATGCAGTGTTAATGAGTCTTTTGGCTCAATACTGGCAGTCTCCAAGCTGACTAAGATATATAATGCACACACAGCAAATTGCTTGATTACAACTGTTACGCCTTGAAGTAGATTAAGTTGGAAAAGTGTAATTTTCATCACCTTCATTAATAACAGAAGTTTTAAGTTTTAAAAATAGAATATTTGTATGCATTCATGCATAGCATTAAAAAAATAGATTACAAAGTTAGAGATTAGAGCTAATGAAATAGTCATGAAAATGTCAAATGTTAACAGTCCAACGAGATTACCAAATAAGGACATGAAAAACATTAAATAAAGCATACAAGTTAACTTAAAATGCAAGTCAAGCCATAATACAAGAAGTAAAATCCAATGGTTCTTCTCATCCACACCAAAAAGACAAAATTTCAATGGAGAAAGCAATGTATGTTTGTGATATCATATACAAAAGCTGACAAAAGTGGCCTTATAAAATGAGTAATGTAACTTCGATTGGAAGTGACAAGTTGAAGAATACATGTACAAAGATAATAGTTAATCATTTGGTATGATATATTCTGAGCTAACATGCTCAGATATTTATGCCAATATCAGTGAATAACTTCAAAAAAGTACTTCCATACAAACCAATTTGCAAACAGTTATGATTTTGGTTTAATGGAAGGTATCAACAGTTAACATTTTCTTAAATGAAAAATGTATTTCCAGTAATTCTCCTCTAATACTTCAGCTATAACCTGACTGCCTGGATTTCCTTTCTTTGCCTATCTAAACACTAATCTGAATTTTTCTCACTTGCTCCAGTCTTTTATTCCCCACTTAACTGCCCATTACATGACATTCTACACCTACATCAATGAACCCTTCATCCTGGTACTGTATATAAAATATTATCATCACTTTTTCAAAATTGATCCATTATGCAGTCTCCAATTCTTGCCCTTAGTTGGGAGGAAGGATGGAAGAGTATGAGAAAAGGTAAGTATTACTAGAAATATGTTTTCAATTTAAAAAAAACATCAACTTCCAAAACATACCTCTTTTCACACTGTAGCTAAAAACCCACATTGATAAAATGGAGGTGCAGATGAGAGCATTCTCCATACAGAAAGCATCTGCATAGAAAATGGATGTGTAAACAGAATATCTGGCACCCTATTAGGGGAACTGTATTATATCCAGAACAGATACGGTCTTCACCTAAAACTTAATTCATGTACCATAAGTGGAATTTTACATGATTTATCATCACTATTAATCAGGCTCCAACCAGATAGCTGAGTTTCTACTACTACAGATCGTAATTATAGATTTATGGTTCCAATATCTTATGTCAGTGGCTAGAGTAACTGTACCATAATACATATGTACCCAGATAGACTTATGAGTGGATCCCAACAAGTAGCCAAAGAGTGACACATTCATAGCCACTAAAATTAGATAAATGCAACAAAAGTGGACAAGCCTCTTCCTCAATCTGAAGTCTTAAAGACAGCATGGCAATCTATGAATGATAGGATCCTCTACCCAACAATGAACCTGAGAAAACAGAATACATGAGGTCTGGAATTTTGAACACACTTCTTTAATTCACAACTGAGTGAGTAAGGTAGGTTCTTCTCGTCTTCAGTAGATTGGGAGGGAACTATTCTACATTCAGAATTATAGAGACAACAAACCCTCTTCTTGAGCAATGCACAGAATCAATATTGATAAAAACATGGCCATACTCAACCCAACTACATAGCTGAGCATTAAATCTAAAAAGGTGTTACAATTAAACTCCTATGTAGACTAGAGCCTCTCCAAACAACAGGTGGGGAAAATATCCAGAGTCCTGGCAAAAGGGCACCCAACATTGCCATTGTCCTCTTCTTCAAGAGTAGATAAACTTACTCTAACACTCTATAGGAATAACTTACGTCCACCACTCCAGTGAATGGAAACTGGATGTGGTAAGGGCTCTCAACCTCCACTAGAAGAATCTGGGAGGTAATGCATGTTTGTCAGTGTTGAGGAATAGTGTTCTGGAAACAGTGCAAATGACTAATTTGCAAATGACTAAAATTCCTAATTTTTTTTTAAAAATTATACTGACCCCAATTTATTCAATCCAAATACTAGCAGGGACAAGCTGTATCATTTTATGTTTTACTCACGATAGCCCAAGAATGGTGGTCTCACACAGTAGAATAATACCACCCAGTCAGTCTCTATGTGGTCTTGTGGAATACCTCCTTTATACAGAGCCTGTTGCAAATTAGATAAAGTATACTGATATAGTATATTCAATGAAAGCTCACCTGCCTGGGCAATATTTCAGGTTCTCTGAAGTACTTGTCAGCAAATTTGCATCCTCAGTAAACTGATTTTTAATAAGTTCAATGACTCTGAAGGCTGTTGTTGGTGCACAGTTGAATCCTGTGGTGTAGGATCTGGGGTTACTTTCACTTCATGTACTGCTTGTGAAAGTTTTTTTAATTACTGAAAATGCAGCATACTTTTTTTTCTTATGGTTTATTTCTTATGCATCTTCAATATAAAGTAATTTTACAAATATCAAGATCAATAGGTTCTAAATCATGGATATTTCTTTCCAACCTTTTCTTATCTAGCATCATAAAATATCACATTTCACAATAATATTTTGACAACCAAGTTTAAAATATATTACTTTTACCCTCCAGATATCAAAACAAAAACTTTTATTTTTGCCAACAATTAATCAATGGAACTTTATCATGGCAAGTAATTCAAAAACTGTTTTTCAGAATTTGTAGTGCATAATAAAAGGATTTTCATATTTTTTTTGCAAATTTTGGAAGGTATTGCTAAATCATGCAAATAATGTTAGATAAAAGTATTGAGGGATGGGTTCACATATCAGAAATGTGATAAATTTGATTAAACACAACTCACAGAAGGCTCCTTGACTTCAAACAGAGCCCACAATAAGTGTTGTAGATCATTTTCTTTGTCATTGTAACTGGAAATAAATCCTAGGAACTGAAGGATCCCAATGAAAAAAAGTTGTTGTCTGGTACCTCTTAAGGCATTAGTGCAAGTAACATAGCACTTCAAAACCCTCACTGGACATAACAAACAATCAAGATCTGAGTAGTCATCAAAGTGAGAAATAGTGATCAGATAAAATGATGAAAAGAATTTATTCCCTTCCCAGCTGTCAGTCTGTTTTAGAGAAGGGGAACCAGTCTGAGAACATAGATAGAATTATAAAATTTCCTAAGCACAATCAACACAAACCACTCCAACCAGCAATGCATATAGGTCAGTAACAACAAAAATTAACCCTTCAGGGAAAGGTGATTCATGTATATGAGACTAAGGCCTCAAAGAGATGTTGAGAAAAGGGTATTTCATGCCACCTTAGCACATCAGTTATGTAACTGAAATAGTCATTTAGGATGAAGAGCCCAAAAGATATGAAAAAGCCTGAAAGTTCTGGGGACTTATAGAATTTTTTGTCTTAAATATCAAGAGGTAGTTGATAAAGTTGCCTTATAAAAGAAAACTGTGAGAGATACAAAACCCCTGTCAAATTCCAAGTAAAAAAAAACAAAAGTTACAACTGCCACTTCTGAATAAACTGGGTTCAACTTCTTTTCAATACACATTGCTGATATGCACACCCTTTCCACTCATAAATGTCCACTATGGGACTTGGCAGAGACTGAGACAGACACATGGCAATCATAGAAATTAAACCCCAATACTCTATGAAGGACTGCATAACCACCATGTTTGGGCTTCTGAATTGTTAACTCTTAAACTGCTACTATCATCAATTGATGATTTCATGCTATGCACTCAGTACAGCAAACATCAACTGATAATACAGTCTAAAAACATTAGTTGGCAACCCCCTCACACTGTTGCGACCTTATGCACTCAAAGTGTTGCAATCGAATCATTTCCTCAGTGTAAGTCATGGAGCAGAAAAGGAAGAGTGTGTCAGCTAAGGGAATGAAGTTAAAACATTTTTTCATCAAAAGATGAAATTGAAATATTAGCACATGATAATTATTCCAAAGAAGAAGAAAGCATTTCAGATTTTTTCATCATCATCAAATTCAATTGTTTCAAGCTCTGAAGATGATTTAGATAGTGAATCAGAATCCACTGGTTCTCAATAGGTAAGGTGTCACAATTTTGATCTATTTATTCATTCTTTTGACAGTAGAAATGCTAGACTAACAGATAAATTAGGCTTATTAATGAATCTAAAGTGAACCTTACTATATGGATTTGCTATATTTTATCAAAGTATAATGAATCACATTGTACAAGAAATAAACAGATATTATGAGTTTTTTTGTAAATCCTTGAATTCTAAAGAAAGTGAAAGTAACACTACCTCTTTTATATGCAAAAACGGCTCGTTTGGGTTCAGAAAATATTTTAAATAGAAGAGCGAACAACGTTTTGACCTTCTTCGGTCATCGTCAGGTTCACAAAGAAAGAGGTAACTGACCGGAAGCTGACCACATGTTTGGAAGGGGTTGTATAACTGAGTGTCGCAATGTAGAGGGCGTGGTTAGATGTTTGAATATATAATAATCTATAATATTAATATAGGTATAATGGTGTTCCTTTATATTGGTTTATTTTGAGTTTAAGTTGTTGTATAAGTAAGGCTTCTTTAATTTTTCGTTTGTTTATGTTTGTTTCTTTATTTAGTATTTTAGTGTTTTCATCAAAAGATGAAATTGAAATATTAGCACATGATAATTATTCCAAAGAAGAAGAAAGCATTTCAGATTTTTTCATCATCATCAAATTCAATTGTTTCAAGCTCTGAACATGATTTAGATAGTGAATCAGAATCCACTTAAACCCAAAATAAACCAATATAAAGGAACGCCATTATACCTATATTAATATTATAGATTATTATATATTCAAACATCTAACCGCGCCCTCTACATTGCAACACTCAGTTATACAACCCCTTCCAAACATGTAGTCAGCTTCCGGTCAGTTACCTCTTTCTTTGTGAACCTGACGATGACCGAAGAAGGTCGAAACGTTGTTCGCTCTTCTATTTAAAATATTTTCTGAACCCAAACGAGCCGTTTTTGCATATAAAATTCTCAACAAGTGGGTTTCTCGACATCACTGATTAACACTACCTCTGCTTCATGGAGTAAGAAATGGGAAAGTTACAACTATTGAGGAAATGGACACTTTTTTTTTGCTCTGGTGATGCTTATGCCACATGTAAAAAGCATGTGTTAGATGATTATTGGAAGAATGACCCTCTCATAGAAACTCCAATTTTTCTAAAGTATATTACTCGAAATTGAATCTGGAGATTCTTAGATATTTGCACTTTGCAAATAACAAAAAACCAAATGCAAACAATTGATAAGGGAAAGTTTAAAAAGTGTTTAGAATGGTAAAGAACAAAACTAAGGAATCTTTCTTCCCATTTTAAAAAGTAGTTATTGATGAATTTTTTATTCTTTTCAAGAGTCGCATTGTTTTCAAGCAATATATTTCAAGCAAGTGCCATAGATTTGGAATAAAAATCTTTGTATTATGTGATTGTGAGATAGGAATTGTAACAGATATGATTATCTATTCTGCAAGTGATGTAGATGTCCCAATAGGTCTCTGATTAGGATTTTCAAAATCATTTGTCAAGCAACTGATGAAAGACTACCTTAGAAAAGATCTTATATTATATAGTAATAATTATTATATAAGTTCAGTATTATGCAACTTTCTGGGTTTTGTGGAACAGTTAAAACTAATCTGAAGAACAAACCTAAATTTGCACCTCTAAAGAAGGGAGATGTTGAGACCAAGAAACAAGGAAATATTTTAGTACTTCAATGGAAAGATAAACATCCTGTCAATTTGCTTAGTACAGTGCATATAGGGGAAATTAAATACAAAGAAAAGGATGATTACAGAACTAAACAACCAATAACTAAACCTGATATGGTTTTAGATTAGACTATCAACATGAGGGTAGTTGACAAAAGTGACATGCACGCTGGACAAATTGATTGCCTTGATAAATGCATAAAGTGGAAAAAGAAGCTTTTTTTCACCAAACTAATATCTTAATTTTGAATTATTATAACATGTATCTAGTAAAAATTGACAAGAAGCCACCACTGAGGCAGTTTAGTTACAATGTAATTTACCAATTATTGGAAAGGAATAAAAGGGTGACAAGACACAGCCTTACTGTTCATAATAGATTTGTTGAAAGAGAAGTATTTTCTCAGCACTTTTTTAGAAAGCATTCCATTCTCAGGAGCTAAAAAAAGTGGACAAATACAATGTCACATATGTATGTATATAACAAGAAAAGAAAAGAAGTGAAAGATGGTGACTATTTGGTGTAAAAAATATGGAATAGTACTGTGCATTGAAGAATTTTTTCATGATTTTCATATCCTTTTTAAATATCAACATTTAAACTTATAATAAATAAGTCTTTATTCTACTTTTTTCTTTTCTTTCATATTTTGTTCAAAATTCATAATAAAAATGATAAAGATTATATTTAAGAATTTTTTCCCTAATTTTTTATGTCTGTAGTAAGCTGTTACCAACAATATTCCTATTGTTCAAGGGTTAAATGTACAATGTTGGATCATGAACTTCTCAACAAAGATGGTCAAAGAGAAAGTGAAAGACAAGGGCACTCCTGAAGGTAACAATGATGTAGAAACCAGGGCTAACCCACTAATTCTGTGTTATCAACAGGACCTGACAATGAGTTGGAAAAATCATAGCTTGTACCTTGGGTAACATAAGAATTGTTGAAAAGGTCCAAAGGTGTAATCCAATCATAATTGCCAAAGCCCAAGAGTAGGATATGAGAGAATAAATTGCCAGTATTTGGGTTTTTCCAATGAATGGCCAACATACCATTTAACAGTATTTCAAAATGTGAACCAGTGCACCAGAAAACCACAGGATACAGAATCCATTTTAACAGGAGAATCTGTTTGAGTAAAAAAAACTGATTTGCCACTGAAGTTATCACTTGTGGAACCTGGAAAGCTAGTAAAGTGATATGACAGGAGTGGTTCAAAGAAAAAATATTCAAGGTTTGAAAACAAAAAGCCCTGGTCAAAGCATCTCCTAATGAGAAATGCAAGACACCACTATGGAGATGTCAAAGTGAAACCTGATGATTTTCCCTTTAATAAGTGTAGATCATGAGACATCACTTTTTGAACAGAAAGAAGGTTTAAAACACTGTGTTTCATCACCTGTATACAGATCTTGGAATTCCTAACTATGGAAATACGCACTCAATTCCTGAAAAAAGACATTATAAAGAGAGGCATCTTTGAACAAGGTAGTGATAAAGGAACCCATATCTTTGTATTGTCCCAATCTAATCACCCCTCCATATCAAAGAGAATGAACCTGAATAAGGAAACTGTAAAATCCATTGGTTGTACAAAAAGCTTAGAAAAGGATCTTGTGTGATTATCTCAAAGCAATGATGAATTTACGTGGTGGAAAAAGAAAAAGTAAGATTAGAACTCCTAATTTTGTGGCTTGGAACCAGATTGAGTTGTCTGAGCCTTACTAAGGTATGCAATGAAAAAGATACTCTAAATGATGACAGATTGTTTTAGAGTGAGAATAAATGTCTAAGCTTTGATAAAGAGGTCTGTTCTGGTTGTATCCTAAAGTAGAATCTGGATGTTCTACTAGTTGCCACGATAGTACCAGCAGTAACCAGTTGTCCATAAAATGGTGTTTGCACTCACCTAGGGAAAGGAGATGACAATAAAAACTTGTAGAATTTAGTAGAACAGCAGAAAACATATGATACCACTGCTAGTCCACACGCCAGAGCCCTCAACTGCAGTATCTGACCCTTGTGCACAAATTTCAGACACTGACAAAATGATTTAGAAATGCAGAAACAGAATTCACCAACCTGGATATCCACAATCTATCAAAAATAAGGATTGATTCACTTTTGCACCTTGGAAAATCCAAGAACTGATATAGATGAGTAAACATCTATGAGTGGATGCCAATCTTCTGTCTTCTTGGGAACAACAAATAAATGGGTATAAAACCCTAGAAGAACTGGCATGACTCTCTCCACTGCCCCAGACCAACAAAACTAATAGCCCCAGAATGAAGTTCTGAAACATGAGTATATGAGATGAAACCACTACAGGATAGGTAATAAGAGTGGAGAAGATGTGAACTGAATGACTTATGTATATTCAAGGACATGTCGTGCCTATAAATCCACGATTATGGTTTTCTGCACATCCAGACATTCTTGGAGCAAAGCCCTCACAGATCCCAAAGGCACACAATAATCATCTTTAATGTTAGCACCATTACAAATACAATACAAATATAATTTAATATAGGTACTAGTAGACTGAAGGACACTTTTTGGGGGTCAAGACCCTCAAACAAAAGTGAAATTATGACCTCCTGTAGAAGCCAAGGAAAGTATAGATACCAACAACAGCAAAGATGAATATGGAAGTTGACAACTGAATTAAAGTACAAGCTAACAATGGTCCTAACTTGTCATCAATGAATGTAGTGATGCTGAGTCTCCAAACAAAGTTTAGAGAGATAATAAATAAATAACTCTGTGCTGTATAAAGGGTTGATTGGTTGTTTGTTTGAAATTTTAAGTTGCAAAGCAACTAAACTATCTGAGCTAAAAAACTGGTACAGAAATTAAAAGTAAAGTAAAATTATTAAAATTCATAAAAGGAATCAAGGTAAAACAAAACAAAGTTTAATTTTTGAATTAAAAACTTAAATAGTGTTAAATTCAATTTTTAAATTTAGTTTACAGCAGTAAGAAAGAAAGTGAAGTAATACAAGTTTTGAAAAGGCTTTCTGTAGCATAATTTTAATTATTATAACTTGCCAGGATGACAAGCAGGTAAATTCAAACATCAGCATTCGTCACTTGAAGTTGGCCTACCAGTCCTGCTTTCGAGTTATTTGACAGCCATTATCTAATTTCGAATCAACTTATTTTACTATAACATGTAAAAAGGAATCATGTTACAAAAACAAAGTCTAATTTATGATTTAAAAACTCAAAATAGTGTTAAAGAGATTAATGGCCTTTAAAAAACTAAAAACATTTGTAAGGTCACAATTGCCAATGACACTGTCTAACATTAAGTATAAACCTTGAGACAAAACATGTCTAAAATAATGCCATTGTTGAGAGTTGTAATCATGGCACAACAGTAAAATGTGGACTATTGTGACCTGAGTGTCACACAGATCACACATTGGTGCATCAGACCCAGATAAAAAAAATGAGTTAAAAAAACTGTGACAAATGCATAGTTTAGTTTTTCTAGTATCCAGAAAAACTAGACAGAAGTAGATGTTAAAGAGAAATAGGTCAGTAAGTTTTGAACATTGGCAAGAACAAGATTAAAACTAACATGAAGTGGTTCCAAGATAATCATTAAATTTCTCACAGGAATGAAGTTTGAAGATTGAATGAAATTGACAATTCTTTGTTCAAAATACAATATTATGCAATATATTATTTGATAGATTAATACCTCAAATTTTTATTGGTTATAAGTAATACCACACTAAACATAGAACTGTTAACAATTTCTAAAAGAGGATCTGACAGGTGGGTGTGGCAGGAGGGGTCTGATTTTCTATTTGATAGCCTTGTAACTAAAAAAAAAAGATAAGGCTATAAAAATCATGATTTGTCTATGCAATGACAATTTTATAGTGAGTAATTTATATTTAATTCATACTTTTTTCAAGAGGCAGTGGATAAAAATGGAGAAGACAAGATGATCAGAGAAAATATCTCATGTAACACTAGACGTTCAGAATTTTTTCAATATTGCCTTGCAGATTTAAGAACTTAAAACTATTAAGTTAATACTATTAACACTTAGAATATTAGCATTGATTTTATAACACAAATCTGTCTAACAGAAACAGAGAATAGTTTAATAAAATCTGAATGTAAGGCACTTAAACTTTATTTTGTGTGCAGTAAATGATATCCAGGTAAGAGGGTTATATAACAAATTTTTTCTTAAAATAGTAAAACAAAACAAATCTGAATATTTTATTTTTTTGAAATTTCATACTTTTAGGAAAGTTCATGTCAAATTTCAAATTTGCAATAACTTCACCCACTACTTTCTTTTGTGTAAAGAATTTTACAACAGTTAAGCAGCCTACTTACAAAACTAGTACGTCATCATAATAGGGTTAAACAAACGAATTTAGGTGAGAGTTAGCTCAAGGCTAATGGTATGTAAATCTCTTAGGTAAACACTTTGTGCAAAAGTGAGGTAGTCTCAGAAAAATGTTTTTTTTCAGATGATATGCACACATGTATTATTCAGTATAATGAACATTTTCTTGAACATACACACAAAAAATTAAAAATAAATTATTATGTTTCCCAATACAGCAAAATAATTTAAAAACTATTTACTTAATTTTGTGTCTGTTTTCCGCTTGATAATAGAATACAATTGAAGAACTATGCTAATTCAATTAAAATGTACCCACTACAAAAAAAGTAGTCCCACCTCTGAAACAATCCACACATTAGGTGAGTGGTGGATAACTTGCAATCTGGAATTCACATGCAGTCCTTAAGGTGAACCCAAAGGTCCCTCTGCATCTTAAAATGTTTCATGTGTAGTTCTTTTTTTTTAATGTATCAGTTTTGACTTATGACTGATAAAGAAAATTTTGCAACATTTAAGTGTTTGAGAACCACACGTTGGTCTGCAGGTTAGATTAAGTTGCCCACCACTATTGTAGGTATTCTTACAAAAAAAAAAGTTAAACCTGTCACAAAATATCTTTTCAGATTTTCCAACAAAACTTTATGAGAAGATTGGTTCTAGCCAAATAAAGACTCTATCACTAAAACACACTGAAACATGGGTGAATCAAAGAATTAGTTCCAACCTATTTAATTCACCACCAATTTAAGTGTTCAAACACAGGTGAACTATAATATTAGTTCTGTCCCAGTCACAACTCATTACTGTAAGTACTCACACAAAAGTGGGTCAGAGAATTTTCTCCAATGAAGTCAAAAGAATATCATATTAAGTGTTCAAACACAACTTAAAATTAAATTAGTCTTTAACCAGCCACAGTATCTTTAATGAAAATATGTTATCTAATACAAATAGACTATAATATCCATTCAACCTAACCATATTATATTGATATAGATGTTCTAATAATGAAAGTGTTAAAAAATTTTCCATTGAAAACCTCGATCAAAATTGTAAAGACATAGTGTGAACCTAATGCATCAGAATAAAAATACAACCAATTACAAGGATATATAACTGATGAATTAATGTACTCTAATAATCACAAGTTTTTATTTTGACTCTGCATACTCCTAGGCAGGTTAATATATTAATGCTGCTTTCACTTTTCACATGAAAGTTGCTTCCTTTGTTTAGAAGTGAATAATAATACATAAGTACCTTCCTCATGCTGTCTTCCAGGTTGTCACAATTATCATTCCATGTACTAAACGTGTGTGGACTAATACTTCCAACCCGTTGTTTCAGAGATTTGGCCACTGATGTAAGAACTCCTTCCCTAGTGTGGGAAAAAAAAAGGTAATTGTCACAGTTTAAAAAGTTCAGTCTTGTTGTCCTAGATGTGCTGAAAATGCATCTTACAATCTATAACACCATCACAAGGTTCTTCAAAGAGATCAGAATTTAGAAAGGTCAGTGCACTTAGGAGTACAGTTGTAGACCTAGATATAATGAAAATAGACCTCATAACCAATGATGCCACAACAAAGTGTTTTTTAAAAGAGATCATTTTAGAAAAGTCAGTGTATCTAGAAGTTGTAGTCCTACATGTGCTGAAAATATATTTTACACATCATGACACCACCATGGAATTTTAAAGTGAACAGAATTAAGAAAAGTTGGTTGATTTGTGACCTCCACTGAAACACTACATTTTACAACTCTTGACACTACAACTACCATTAAGTTATTTAGTAGTTGTAACGTTAACCCTTGTGAAGCTTTTATTTTCATTTACAGTGTGGAAGATTACAGTAATCATCCAATCCAGAAAGAAATGATGCCCAGGAGGCCTTTGAAACCAGAAGGAACATATGAACAGAGTGTGAATAGGGGAAGTAATAACCCCATATTAACTAAAGAAAAACAGAAGTTATGTGAGACAGCCACCCAAAAAACAGAAAGCAAGGAGACCAAAGACCCACAGTCAAAAAGCCTGGTGAGAAATTCTGCTACCCAAGCCACAGAAGAAATATTCTGGCAGCTAACTGACAAAGAAGATCAACCACCTGTGTGGGTACCTTGCCATGGAAGATGAACAAATTAAAGGGATATGTGTAAAGCCACAGAAGAAATATTCTGGCAGCTAACTGACAAAGAAGATCAACCACCTGTGTGGGTACCTTGCCATGGAAGATGAACAAATTAAAGGGATATGTGTAAAGCCACATCTTCCCAAAGACTGGACAAAAACCAAGCACAAAGACACAGGATGGGGAAACTGAGATGCAGAGCTGGAATTGAGGTTTATGCAGAAGAAAAGGGCATGTGGTAAGAGGTGTAGACACTTGGAGCCTTGGAAATTAAGGTTATGCTGACCAATGGAGTGAAATAAGAAAAACCCAACAAGGAATGGAATGTATGAGAGAAATCATCCAATGAAGCAATCAGATAGGAGGGTATGCATAAAAGTATGTGGGAGACTAATCCTTGCTGAAGGCATTGACACCAAGAGCCTGTAGATGAGATACAAGTAACCAAAAAAAGAGGCAACCATATATTAAGACCTATGGCAAATGCATCAGTTGGGGTAAACTTCCTTGAAGACAAAGGTCCCTGAAAATGAGTGTATCAAATGATAAATCTATTGGAGAGATGTATCTCAGGCACGAGAGACAATCAGTGGTTGGATTGAAAGCATCCAGCACATGACATGCAAAAAAATGAATGTGATGTATACTGGCCAAGCATACCATATCCTAAGTTCAAAAGCAGAAATCTGTAGGCTGGGTGTCCTCTTAATGGTTGATTAGAGCCACCCTTGAAGAGCTGTCTGAAAAGATCACTACCAAATGGCAAGAGGAAGGAAGTAATGTAATGTTAACAAAACAATAATAAAGTCAAGAAAATCAATAAGTAAGACAAATATCTATGTAAAAGTGGCTAGTATGAGTAGAGAAAGCTCTACGTAGAGGAACAAACATTTCAACATTTTTTGTTCATGGTCAGGTTCACAAAGAAAGAAAGAGAAAACTTACCGACAGCTGACTACATATTTGAAGACAGTTGTGTAATTGAGTGTTGGAATGTAGAGAACATGCTCAGATGTTGGATTATATTTATTAATATAAGTATAAAGGTGTTACTTTGTATTGGTTTATTTTGGGCTTGAGTTGTTGTACAAGTAAGGCTTCTTTAATTTTGCATTTGTTTATGTTTGATTCTTTATTTAATATTTGGGTGTTTTCTATGGTTATGTTACGTTTATTTGATTTGCAGTGTTCAAAAATGTGTGAAGGTGACTTTTTGTGTTCTTTGAATCTGGTTTCCATTTTTCTACTTGTTTCTCCAATATCAAAGTTGTGACAGTTATCTCATTGTATTTTATAAATAATGTTGGTGTTGTGTTTGTCAGTGTAGTTTTTACATGATATAGACCTTAGTTTTGTGCTTTGTTTTTGAAAAAATTTGGTATTAACTGGAATGTCATATTTTGTTACTAGTTTTTGTACAATGTTGGTTATTTTTCTGCTGATGTCAAAAATATATAGTATGCAGTAGAATATCAACTAACAAAAGTAAATATACCCCACGATTCAAAAAATCAGGAAACCATATACTGCTGCATACCGTACATTCCTGACATCAGCATAAAAATAACCAAAATTTAGCAAAAACAAGAAACAAAATATGACATTCCAGTTAACACCAAATTTATTCAAAAACCAGGCACAAAATTAAGGTCTATACTATGTAAAAACTACACCAGATGTACTTTGATTCTTTAAAGGAAATCTCATTAAAAAAAATCTACTGCATAAATTAAAAAACTTAAATAGCATTAAAAAGATTAAAGGCCTTTAAAAAACTAAAATCATTTCTAAGGTGGACAGTGTCACAATTGCCAATAACACTGTCTAACATCACGGAGAAGCCTTAGAACAGCATGTGTTTAAAATGATGCCATCATTAATAGTCATAATGACATTATGGCCATTTTCAAAAAGGAATAAATAATTTTAAAAGATTTATAGCAAAATTTTAATAAATCACCAGGATGACTAATAAGTAGTTCAAACAGCAGTGTTAGTCACCTGAAGTTGGCCTTTCCAGTTCTGGTTTCGAGTTATTTGACATTATGACCATTTTCTAATTGCAAATTGAACTAGATGCACTTTGATTCTTAAAAGGCAATCTCATTAAAAGATGTCTAATGTATAAATTAAAAAACTTAAATGGCATTAAAAAGATTGATGGCCTTTAAAAAACTAAAAACATTTCCAAGGTTGGCAGTGTCACTATCACCAATAGCTTTATAGACAAACCTTGGGACAGAATATGGTGTAAATGGTACCATCTTTGAGAGTCATAATGATGGCAAGAAAGTAAAATGTGGTATATTGTGACTTGAATATCACTCAGACTACATAATGGTGCATCAGTTCCAGATAAAAGAAAATGATGAGTTAAGAAACTGTGACCAATGCATAATCTAGATACAACAACTTCCTCTTTCCAATCCTTACAGAAGCAAAACTGCCAAAGTCCAACAGAGGGTTTTGTTTGGAAAGCTTGTTTTCACAATGTTCACTGCAAGTCAATTGCCAACTGACACTGTCCACCTTAGAAATGATTTTAGTTTTTTAAAGGCCATTAATCTTTTTAATGCTATTTAAGTTCTTTAATTTATGCATTAGATCTTTTTTGATGTGATTCCCTTTAAAGAATCAAAGTACGTCTAATATAGTTTTTACATAGTATAGACCTTAATTTTGTGCCTAGTTTTTGAATAAATTTGGTATTAACTGGAATGTCATATTTTGTTACTAGTTTTTGCTAAATGTTGGTTATTTTTATGTTTTCACAATGTTCACTGCAAGTCAACTGCCAACTGACAAGGAGCTGAACCTTGAATACAGGACCACAGTCAATGTATGGAACAGGCAGAGCAGTGCTATTGCCAGAGCAGACAGATTTAGCTGTGGTGGTAGCAAGCTCCTTTCCACGAATACCAACATACCCTGGTATCTATAAGAATTGGATAGAAGTAGATGTTAAAGAGAAATGGGCCAGTCAGTTTGAATATTGGCAAGAACAGGGTGAGAACTAGCGTGAAGCGATTCCAAGGCCAATAGAGAACTAAAGGAATCAATATAAATAGTGCAATTTGGGTTCTGCTAAGCTTCTAGGTGATCTATGGCAAGGGAAATGGCATACAATTCAGCAGTAAATAGACAACAAATTATGGCAGATCCCACGATGTCGTCTGGTTTTGAACCATGAATATAAATAGGAATGGAAGGATGATTTGAGAGATGTTCAGCAAATAAATAATAGTAATACTTATCAGGAGTATCTGTTTTTCTCAAATGACTTAATGAAAGGTCACATTTGAGGGTTGTAATAAGCCATGGTGGGATGGGCTAACCAGTGGATACAGCAATGTTATCCAAAAACAGACCCAATTCATCCAACTGTGTGTAAATATGAAGGCCAAAAGGAACAATGGCATATCCTCTGTTCTGAAAAAGCATGGCCCACCGAGAGAGAAAAACACAACCCAAGGTGGGATGTTTTGTTAAGGAATGAAGTTTTGAAGCATACAGTAAAGATAGTTGCAAAGAACAAAGGTGTAGAGGAGGTCCATGAGACTCTCTAATACAAGCTCTGAGCTGGTGAAGTGCAGAAATCCCTGTGTAGAGCCAAAGTCCCTGATGATGAATGGGGTCACATCTTCAAGGCCAAAGTCCTGGCAGTGTCATAGTCTACTTTTGATCGAATAAGAGCACAATATATCTTTAGCATAGAAAATCTATCAACTCCTAAGTGGTGGAAGAGAAAACACAGAGGATATTCAGTGCTCTTGTACATTTGACCTTTAGCTGCTTGATGTGTGGTATAAAGGTCAGCTTACAGTCAAAGATAAGCTTCAAAAACTTTGTCTCAGGGACCACAGGTAGTACAACTTCACTGATATGGAGTTCAGGATCAGGGTGAATACCCCATTGGCAGCAAAAGTGCATGCTAATGGTTTTAGAAAGAGAAAAGTTAAAACCATTTACTGTTGTCCACTTCAGTACACAACTGAGGGTAGTCTGTAGCTGCCGCTGAATACACCTCATGTTCGATGACTCACATGAGCTGCAAAAGTCATCAACATAGACCCATTTACAACAGTAAGGAGTTGTTCAGTGATGGCATTAATCTTTACACTGAAAAGTGTGACACTCAAAACACAGTTCTGAGACACTCTAAATTCCTGTAGAAAAGAACAAGAAAGTGTTGAATCCACACAAACTTGGAATCAAGAGTCCATTAAAATTTTTTTAATAAAAATTGGAAAATTGTCACATAACACATATAAATGGAGGTCTCGTAAAATGCCATATATCCATTTTGTATCATACGCCTTCTCAGTGTCAAAGAATATCAATACAAGATGTTGTTGTTTGAAAACAGCTTCTCTAATGGATGTTTCAAGTCAAATTAGGTGATCCACAATGGAGAGCTGTTGTCAGAGCCAATACTGGGTGTGCAAGAGGAGGTTTTTTGATTCAAGGAGCCAAACAAGATGAGCATTAATCATCCTTGTTGAGGTCTTACAGAGACAGCTCGTCAAAGTAACTGGACAGTAGTTTGAAGGAATCTTGGGATCCTTCTAAGACCTGGAGAAAAGTAGGACAACAGCCTAGTGCCAGGAATCAGAAAAAACATTCTCCTGCCAGATCCAGTTAAAAACAATCAGAAGAACAGTAAGAGAAGCAGGAGATAGATGGTACAGCATGTCATAATGTATATCATCAGGTCCAGACCAATGAAGGGCCAGTTTGAGTTCCACCAGTACCAGTGTAAAGGGATGATTATTGTCATGGAGTCAATTAGCTTGAAATGAAAGAGATGATTGCTATGCCCGAGTTTTGATAGCTAAGAAGGTGGAAGAAGAAGCAGAAGTGCTAGATAACTAGCAAAAGCTTTCAGATGCTCTGGGTATCAGTTACTTCCTGGCCGTCAGAGAGCAAGATCAAGAGGGGGACAGAATTATATTGCCCACTGACATTTCAAACCTTGTCCCATATGACTTTGGAACTGGTGGTAAAAGATATGCTGGTTGTGAACTTAATCCAAGATTCCTGTGCATGGGCCCACCTGAAAATAATGCAGTTCGAGAGTGTGGGATATCTATGGAAAGTATCCCAAGCTTGTTCCTGAACCTTCCATGCTATGTGGCAGGCAAGATTCCACCATGAATGATGATATTGTGTCGAGGTTTTAGGAATACACTGAGCAGCTGCTTGTATTATACAGTCAGTTACTGCTGCCACACAGTCGTCTATTGATGGCAGGAACAAGTTCTGCAAGAGTTTACCTGATCCAAGTGCCACCGGGGCACGTGGGTCGGGTGGAATCGACGACTGCCAGTCTCTGTCAAGGTTATAGGAAAATGATCATCGCCTCGTGGATTACTGTCAACCCTCCATTAAAAATGGGAAAATAATGAAGGAGAGCAAATTGAGAAATCAATAGCAGTAAAGGACTGACTAAGTGTATGGAAATAAGTAGAAGAACCAGTATTAAAAGGAGAAAGGTTGTGATCAGAGAGCATACGCTCTACAGCACAACCCCTCCTATCAATATCAGTACTTCCCCAGAGGGGATGATGTTCATTAAAGTCCACCAGGATAAAAAGGATGAGAGCAAGGTGGTACAAATGATGAGGATTGTGGTCGTTTTAGTATAGACTGTTTTTTCACTATTTATTGAGATTTTTAATTGGAGTATCCATAATAAAGAGAGAAAAATGTCGATGCCTACTGACCCCACCCACCATGGAGCCCTTTGAGGGGATGCACTACAATGTGAAACAAGGACACTACAGCAACACCAGGGTTTCATGAGCACTATACCCAAACACCAGCGTCAGCTATAATGTTCACAACACATGTTGAGAACATCCAACACTGGTATTTGGTTGACCCTAGCCCAAGTGGATCAGCTGAATGACCCAAGGGGGGCCACCCTAAGGCTGCCCGTCTACAGGAATTCAAGGCCAAAGTGATGTGTTAGGATTGGTCCCCTCAACCACCAGGATCCTCTCTTCCCCTTCATGGGTTGCCACGCACAGCAAACACGTGGGTGGATGTTTAAATTCCAGAGGAGGTTAACCGAAAGAATCTTCAATGGGAGATCCCCTCACCACATACAGAAATCCACACCGAGAGGTTTCCATTTTTGAAAACAGATTTTTAGAGTCTATATACATTTTAGTTACTTAGCTTAATAAATTACAGTGAAACTCTACAGTATCAGTATAGTTATTTATGGCTTTTTTTAGTTAATCAACTGCACACATAAAATCTAAGAAAAACACCCTCCACATGAAAATTTTAAAATGCTTAGCATCCTCTTTCCAACAGCAACTGAGTTCAAAGATAATAGTAAGAAGAGATTATTGTTTGCTTTACTTTTTGGTTTATTGTTTTATATTTCAAGAAAAATAAGTTTAATAATTTATTTATCAATAGTAATAATCTCTATATGTACAAAATGTATAACGATTGAAATGTGACTATATAACAAAATACTAGTATACTGAAACACAGTCAAGGCTGGGAAGACAAAAGGTCAGGTTTATATTACTTGGTATGTCACATGAATGCACGTGCATCATGTCATTGCAAGCCATGTAATGTTAGCTGGGCATAAAGGAAGGTCAATAAAATAATAAACATATAGCATTACAAAGCTTAAGCTACTTAGACTAAAGATTTATATTTTGTATTATAATATGTGGTCATTGTGGCATGAAAAAAAGCATATTTTATATTTATTTCCTAATTGTTTACGATGGTTATGAAGTTGGTCAAGTAACAAACCCAACATAGTTCAGAGTATATAAAACAAAATATAAAGTTTTACTGAAAACAAACATTTAAAATATATTTAGGAGGTTTTAGAGATAATGCAAATAGTTTTTGAGATGATGAATAGTTTTATAATCATGAAATCACTTTGCACTCAACACTAGTAACAAACTAAACTCAATATTTTCACAAATAAATTTTTAGTGAAAATACTTCATTAAAAACTCTGATTTTTTGTGTATAAAATACATGTAATATTTACTAAAAGTCAACCAAAGTTTGTGAAGATGCACAAGTTGCATCTAAAGTTATAGTGCAAATACTTAATGTGTGCAAATGTGTAGATGAACTCATATTATAACAAGTCCTTTGCAAAAGGGTTAATAGAGCAGTAAACTAAGAACACTGATCTATGATACTGATATTTGACACAAAATGGTTGTTTTTACTAATTTACAAAAACAATGATTCAATGATTATTTTTCTGACATTAATTGATTAATCAAAATTTCAATTAATTAATTAGTTTATGGTGCATCAATTGATATAATTGCTGCTTATAGGTAACTGATAAAAGCAAGAAAATTACCCAAGTCTACTTTCTTTACAGTGGTTTTATTAAAATTTTGTGAAATACATACATGATAATAAGTAACATGTAAGAAAAAAATAATTAACAAACAAAAACTTAATAGCCCAGGTGTTTCAAATATGGACATTCATTCTTCATGAACAAAATATAAATATTTTTTAGGTTTTGAACACCATGATAAACAGTTTCTGCTAAATTAAAAATTATTTAAATTCCTCCTTTAAAATATGATCTTTTTAGCAGAAAAAACATATTTAACAAATATCTACAAGGAAGATCTAGTATCTGTAATGTTTAATTTCATTAATTTGTTGCATCAGTCATTAAATTTTGGCCATTTTACAGTTTTTCCAAAATCATGTTTGTTTAATAACTAGCTTCTGTTTGCTAAATGACAAAATACTACAGTACCTTTCTCTTGCCTTCATTTCACTAAGCTCTACCTCTAATTTCTGATTGATCTCCTGAAGTCTGGCAATTTCAGTCTCATAGCAGTTAGATGAACCTGTAGCAGCATCAGCAACAGTTTCTATTAAGAAGCAAATTAGACTTCTTTCTTCAAAGATAACTTTATCCATACAATATATTATGATTGTACATTCACATAAAAAAATTCAAAAAATTACTAGCCTACATACACAGTGGACAGATGTTCAGCAAGTAAATATCAAATTCCAAACAGAAGATTGATGAAATTATTTGCAAAGAATAAATCAGATAAAAAGCAAAGAAATGTGGAATCAATCATTTGTGAAAATATATAATTTTGTTACACACATATTAATGTCTTGGGTCTCATTGATAATAGCTAACTTCTTAGTTGGTTTGGAGAGTTTGGCTGCTGAAGCAGAGAAGGTCAGAAACCATAAAATTATTTACACTCAAAAGACAAGAGAAATGTGTTTACAGCACACTACTCGGGCAGACAAAAGCCTGCAGTATCTCACAATGCTATATTGCCTACATTAGCAACCACTGCACTGAGCAAATTCAAGGTGAGATTACTCCCAAGCTCATTACAAATGTCTGTACAACCTCTATTCTTGGATATAAAACCCAACCTACTGAGGTTATGGCACATAAACATGCAAGTATAAGCTTTATGAAATCTTCAATGTGACAAGTAATCCCATTTTAATGTGAGGATCAATGTTTCTGATTATTCACATCCTGATCAAAAGAACATCAGCTAAGTGCAAAACACCCATATATACACTTTGATTTAATCCCAGAATATATCAGTCCAAAGATATATTCATCACTAGTTTTGAGTGTATGTTAAAGTTTTCCAACTGCTCAAAGCTAGTCTGTGTAGTTCATGTGGTTGAATATCACTCAAGATGGATACATTGGAAAATCCCAACCCATTAAAAATGTCAATTCATACATACCTGATTTAAAATGTCCAGCTACTACTTGATTTTAGGCAATGAATATTTTTGTACATGTAATTAAAAACTGTTCTGTTTTGTTTTCACTTTCCTTATTACATTCTGAATTAATGAAATTTTACATTGTACCTGTCATAATCTGCTGAAGAGATGCTATCTCTTCCTTGCACTTCTGCTTCTCATTTTCAATTTCTTTTTCTTTTTGACATTCCACAACAGCTACAAGTGATTTAGTTTCTTCTAATTCCTTTAACAGCTGCCTAACTTGTTCTTCCAGAGCCTTACTTTTTTTCAGTGGATCGTCAAAAAAAGAACAGTCTCCATCTTTCAGTGCTGTGTATGACACTAATATTAATTATTTACTTAAAGTTATATACCTATTAAAACTTATTATGCTCTCTTTTCAATTTAATGAACTTAAAAAAAATGTACACAAATGGAGTTCTACAACTCATAATCTATTCTATAATAAATATTAATACCATGATAAACCACAGTACAAACAGATAACATGTTTGTACAATAATCATTACTATACAATATTCAGAATGGTTAGAAGTATGAAATGCACTCACAAATTTTACTCAGCTCTAGAGTTAAAATTTAGTAACAAAAGCAGAAAACACCCATTAGCCAAACAGTATTAAGTTCTTAATTCAGTAGCTGAATACAATTATGTATTCCATAATAGTCATACAAGCTATTATTATGTTACAAGCTTAAGCTTTCCTTGTTGTCAAAGTTAAATATTTTTTTTAAGAAGCCTGCTTCACAGTTATTTTAGTAAAATAGATCATAATAACTACCATGAAATACATCATCTGTATGACATTCATCATTTCAGGAATATAAGACTAATAAATTAAGGCCTAAGGTGTGAAACTGTGAAGTTAACATTTTATTTTTCAAATCTTTTATCAGCAAAAAAAATTTTTTTACATCAAACAAAATGATGAAAATGGAATAGCAAACAGAATTTTATCAACAAAAAACTAAACACTAATAGATAATGAGAATGGATTACAAGTAATTATTTGGTCAGAGAAACTGTCACATTTGGCAGGCAGAATTTATGAGAATATTCTTCCATAAAACAACAAGTTTATGCCTTGAATTATGGCTGATGAATAAAAGCGAGTCAGCCAAGTAAATAACACCAAAGACAGACTCTCCACCTAAACAATATAAAAAAGGAGAAATGACTGAAAAATTGATTCTGAGAAAATTAAGAATAAAGTATAGACTCTCCATGTACTGACTTTGACCACATCAACACCTTAAGCATAAAGTATAAACTCTCCATGTATTAACTTAACCACATCAACACCTCAAGCATTTGACTCTACAATTACAAATCAACACAAAAGGAACCAAGCAATTCAATAACAGATATAACATTTTGTTTGATAAGATCACAGTTAATAAAAGGTTATAACTGTCTTTTGCTGCAAATATATGTCCAATAGATACTTATAGCTTTTCATATAAATAGCTATTCTCAGTACTTCCCTTTATATGTAATAAAATTACATATGCATGCCACAAGCCATTTACCTCCAATCAATTGGAAATGACAAATTTTATTGCATCTTTCGTACAAATCATTATGCATAAACCCTCCTCCAATAATAATGCAACAAACAATCATGAACCACATGACTCTATTTATTCATTTCTTCTAAAGTATCACTTCAAGTTTAGGCAGAAGATGGAAACATTGGTTTCTAGTGGGAAGGAAGGGTGAAAAGTAAAAGAATAGATATGTACCTATCAGAAATACATTTTTACTGTAGGAACAGTTAACATTTTCCAACTCTGAAAATGCAGTTCCAGTAATACCTCTACTGACAATAGAGCTGGAGTTGTTCTTCAACATGGGCTTGCCTACCTAAGATTTGATCTCACATGCTCTAGTCTTTTATATCCCACTTAAATACCCTTGGCAATATATAATTTGAAATTCTCTCCACCCTCATCAATGCACTCTCTACCCTATATGTATTTTATTTAATGTAATCACTTTTTTTTAGCCTTACACCATCTAACTTCCTTTTAGAGGGGAGAAAAGACTGTAAATTGTCAGTGGTGATAAGTGTTGCTGGGAAATACAATTTCAGTTCAGGAAAATGTTAACTCCCAAAATGTATTTATCATCACTGAAAAAAGAGCTAAAATACCACACTGAAAAGGTGGAGGGGGGCCAGTGCAAGCATAATATGATTCACATAGAATGCATTTGTGAAACAGTGGTGCACAAAAATTATAATGGTATACAAATAGGAGAACCTAGTTCCTGTATCAAGTGTGAAACAGAACATGAATAATCATTATAAGCCAGCCCCAACAAGATAGCCAAAAAGGAATATGGGAGGTCAGATTAGTTGCCTCACTGACAACAGTAATACAGGAAGTCACATGCACATATGCCCTGTCTTTATTATTATTATTATATGGAAATTATAATTACCTGACAATTCACAAGGCAACATGGAAATCCCAATACATAATGGAACAATTAGAAGCATTTTATCAGAGAAAACTATGATCATCAGTTTGTCAAGAAAAAGTGACTACACTGTCTATGTAAGGTGTTCATATACAGCACCAGGATAGAGGGTACATTAGTGAAAGTAGATACATTTGTAAATTAAATAATGCAAAGTGCATTTAAGTGGTGCATACAAGACAAAGCCAATCTCAAGAAATAGCTCTAGTAATACTGTAAGCAGATGGTATGTTTTGGAATTATAACTTATAATACCGTACATTAACTCCACTCACATAAATACACAGAATGCCTCATTGAAAAGGTGGATAGAAAAATAGTAGTATCCTTCAAAAGCATCCAAAGGACATTTCCAAAGAGAAGTCAGTCAAATTCTAAGATCTGATGTGGGGAACTGCACCAATTCTGAACCAGGTATACTCTTTGTCCATTGTAGTAAGATGTCACACTCATGGGTTGAAAACAGAAGAGCACATCCATATGAAAAAGAACTAAGACTGGCTAGTGATAAGAACCATATATTTGTTCAACTCTATCCCAGAAAATGTAAAAATATAAAAACTGTCAAATTAACAAGATGTGTTCTAGGTGTAGAGTATAATTCCCTCCACCATAAAAATATAATATGTAAGTTGACAAACCTGTACAGCAAGGATGTGATTTGTAAAAGAATACCAGGTCAGGCACCATTCACCACAAAGTGGGAACCAAAAATTGAGCTATAATAAAAGAAAAAAAATGTCCCTGAAAGGAAAAGAATAAGAAAAAATAACTTACCCAGTTAAAAAAGGTAAATACCTGTGATATTGCAAAAATAAAAGATGTGGGACAGGGCTAGCTGAAAATTCTAGACTGAGATGACAGAAGACCCCTGATCCAAAAGTGAGGAAATCTACATGATGAAGAACAGTCATTTAATCAGGGAAAATCTAGGTCCCAAAAGTGAACAACATGAAATGTTCCATTTGCATTGAGATAGATCCGTGAAGGCAGGGCAAATAAAACAAGACAGAAATGAAACTAACCACCAAGAAGTCATTATATCCTTGCCAATGATTGGAGGCAACCCAGAAGACAGAGGACAGGAAGGTCTGGATAAAATAAACACAACCAAATGTGACAAAGAAAACAATGGAGTCATACAAAGAGATAATGAAGGAGAAAACTGGAGCTGAAAGAGCCACAGAAACCACAGCCAAGATGGTAAGCAAGGAGCTGTCAGAAGGACTAAACAGACAGAGTCATGGATGATTGAAATTTTTCAAAGAGAGTGGAAGGGCAGACAAATGTGTTGGCCCAAACCTGGATGACCACACCAATAGCACAAGAAGAAAACAGGATACCAGATAACACCAAAACCAAGGCAGTCTATGTTAAAAAGATGTAACAAAAGCTTCACAATGTGAGGATTACCCAACTGATGTCAAAGCCACTGGTAAACAAAGGAAGCAAGAAAACACTCTGCTGAATAGCTTTTGTCTAAACAGATATTACATTGACAACAAGAGCAAAAGCACCTGGAACATGACATACAATGATATGAATATCAAATATGTTGATCCAAAAACAATATCCAACATGAAGACAGAGGGATTGAAAATAGGTGATACTTTGGAGATTGAGACAAGTGATCACTGAAGAAAAGTCAGAAAGGATCATAATCAGACTATTTCTGGCCAGATTTAGATTATGAACCAAAACACAACTTATAATGAGGAGATCCTAGATGTCTGACATGATGAAGTCTTTTGGCCACAAACAAAAATCCAAAAGCTTCCAACTGATGAACTCGTGATCCCCATTCCCAAAGTGATGCATCTATGAAATATGTAAATCCATGTGAAAAGGAGGAAGCAAGACACCCATCAATGTGCGAGTTATATCTAACCACCAATGGTTATACAAGAGTAGAAGAAAGGGTAATAGGAGCTAACAAAGGATCCCCAGTGAAATTCCATTGATCAAGACCAGCCCAAGAAAGAGTCTGTATATGATCCTGACCTAAGAAGACAAGGGCTGCATTGGAAGATAGCATGCTCAAAAGCAATAGAACCTCATATACTGTTCAATGGAACTTTCATTTCTGTTACAAAGTTGAAAGGAAGAATGGTGTGCCCAACCAAAATGGGTATTGAAAAATACCTAAATGGACAAAATACTGGCTATGTCACAGTAAGTATTCTTCCAACATGAAGAACTAGCACATTATACCTGCCTCCTGGAGTAACTGATGAGGGTCAACAGGCAGACTCCTGTTTGGAACGAGCAAACTACATCGCCAGAAAGACAACCCATAAGCATCTAAGTGATGAAAGAAATGCTATGACCTGACAAAACATACAGGACCAAAGCAAATTTGAAGGCAATGAATGGAACACATACAAATCCTGTGGGAAACAACCAAAGGCAAGGTCACAAGCAATGAGATATTGGGATAAGCAAATAAGCACTCATGAAATTCATCATGGTTATTTGTAAACAATGAGATAATCCACCTGAGGGTGAGAAAATAATCCAAGGTAAAATAAGACAAGACTGAAAATAGAGTAAGGTACAACAAACTCATTACAGGCCATCCATCTCTGGTTTTTCATGAAGACAACAAACAGCCTAGAAGAAAAGCCTATCGAAAAATTATGAATTGGAGCAAAGGCCTGTTGAGACAGATTTTGTACTGCCTTGAATAGCTGGTGGCTGAAGACAAGATCCCAAATCATGGAAAAGGAAAAAAAGTACCTGAGCTAAAGAAGGTAGAGAAAGAAACAGTAGGACAAGTCATTCTGATAAAACTCAAAGAACCCATGAATTTATAATACTAAAATCATCAAAGGGTAACAAAATCATATGGTCAAGCTCCCACCAGATTGAAACCCATAGTTTTGCCTCTTGTACTATCAGTAACATGACCATCTATGCTAAATAAAATAAGATGAGAAACCCTTTGAGAGAGAACAGGGAAGGGTAGATAAGGACCTGGACAGGAAATAGGAAGACAGGTTTATCGTGGCTCCAACTGCAATAAATGCTCAACCAAGGAGAAAAGGGTAGTGAGTTGATGCTCACACTGCACATGTGATTCTACAATCCCAGATGCATGACTGAAAACATACTCTCAAATGAAGAAAATGGGCTATACATAAATCCCTTAAGAAAAAACAAAAAAATGAACCAGAGATACAAGATTGTATCATGACCCAGAAGAACACAAAATGTGAATAATGTTGATATAACCTGTGAACATATCCATCCAGAAAAGAATAAATGATCTGGACAAGATGGTGAATCCACCTGGTAGGCAAAATCAACAAGAACTTTCAAGATGAAGCAAGGTTCCATTGCAAAAATAAATAATTGTGAGAACCACAAAATTGGGTCTTACATCCTAAGTTATAGCTCACTGCCTGAATTTGACACAAAATTTATAAAGAAAAAGGGATGACACTCCAGGTAAAAGAGAGAGATGTATAAGTTTGGAGCAAGAGTGATCAAAATGGAGGCAGAAGAAGAAATGCCCTGGGTTCCAGTCAGTGAATAAAAGGAAACCATAACTAAAACTAGCCAAAACAGTGCTACCAAAGAACTTAACAAGGAGTGCAATGAATCAATGCAAAAGCATGCAAGAAAAGGCAAAAGGAAAGGGCATATAATATACAGAAAGAGATGAGACTAGTCCTGACTGAGAGCATCATAAGCCAGAGCTGATGGGCAAGATATTGGGAACAAAAGAGGGGAAGTTTGACATAGAAGAGGTTGGTTGGTTTGGCATTTTATGGTGCAAAGCAACTAGGCTATCTGCACCAAACATCCAATAAAAATTATTAGCATTTGTAAAAAAGAATTAAGGTATAACAAAACCATGTATAATTTTCAAATAAAAAACAGAAATAATGTTAAATACAATTTTTATATCTGGTTTACAGCAGTAAGAGAGAAACTACAGTAATACAAGTTGTAAAGGATTTCCTTTAGCACAGATTTAATTATTATAACTTGCCAAAGTGACTAATGAGTAAGTTCACACATTAGAGTTAGTCACCTGAATTTGGCTTTTCTAGTCCTGGTTTCAAGTTATTTGATGTCAAGGCTGTTTTCGGAAAGTACTACAAGTTTTAAAAGACTTTTTGTAGCATAATTTTAATTATTATAACTTGTCAAGATGACTAATGAGTAAATTCAAACATTAGAGGTAGATAACAGAAGTTGGCCTTTCCCATCCTGGTTTCAAGTTATTTGATGTTATGGTCACTTTCTAATTTCACACTGAACTAGTTGTACTTCAATTCTTTTAAAGAAATCGCATTAAAAAAAGGTCCAATTTATAAATTAAAAACTTAAATAGCATTAAAAAGATTAATGGCCTCTAAAAATCTAAAAACATTTGTCAGGTGGGCAATGTCACCATACCAAAGACAATGTCTGACATTATGGATAAATCTTGGAACAAAACATGTCTAAAATGGTGCCATTGTTGAGAGTTGTAACAACAGCAAGACAATAAAATGTGGCTTATTGTGACATGAGTTTCACACAAACAACACATTTGTGCATCAGTCCCAGATAAAAAAAAGTTAAAAAACTGTGACCAATCAGTAGTCTAGTTAGGACAACTTCACTTTTCTGATTTTTATAGAGGCAAGACAGCAAAAGTCCAATTGAGGGTTTTCTTTGGAAAAGCTTATTTTCATGTTGCTCGCTCCAAGTTGACTGACTAGGTTCATGAAAATATCTATAAGAATCAGTACTGAAAAGAGAAAGATTGTGATCTGAGAGTATACATTCTGCAGTGACCCTTCCTATCAATATCAGTACCTACCCAGAGAGGATTATGTCCATTAAAGTCCCTCAGAATAAAAAGAGGGAAATGGCAATTATTCAATGAGAGCATCAAGTCTGATTGATCATAGGTCTTTTCAGGCAACGGGTAGAGAGAACAAACAGTGATGGAAAAACAGATGGCTATAACCTCCAAGGGTATGTCAATTTGCAAGTACAGGGTGGCCACATGCTGGTCAACCAATAGTGTCAGCCCTCTATGCATTAGTCCATCACCCAATATGCCATTTCTGTACAAAGTAAACTGCCAAAAGGTGACTGTACCAATACGCTTCAGAAATGTTTCCTGTAAGGAAAGACATACAGCATAGTAGGAAGAAATCAGTGCTTTGATGTCATCCAAATTAAAACGTAAACCTCGACAGTTCCATTGTATCAAAATGGCCATTTTCACTTGTGTAGGTGAATTTGGAGAACTCTTCTGTTTTTAACCACATCTTTTTTTTCTTTATTTCCTTTATTCAAGGTTAAATTGGGCAAGTC
Organism: Carcinoscorpius rotundicauda; assembly: GCA_011833715.1. Taxonomy (NCBI): domain Eukaryota; kingdom Metazoa; phylum Arthropoda; class Merostomata; order Xiphosura; family Limulidae; genus Carcinoscorpius; species Carcinoscorpius rotundicauda. The sequence continues at coordinate 30,513,807 of CM022391.1, read as the reverse complement.
TTTATCATTGGAAGAGGATTTCAGGAACACATGAACAAATTATTATTTTGCATCTTGGGACAGGAGAGGAAAATGTATCCAACGAAATGCTCATACCTGGCACCAAAGGAAGTGGATCTTAGAGTTTGCTGGAATGATGGGTGTTGAAGTTGATTCATCAACTTTTTTAACCATGGAGGTCAAAAGACTTTTCAAATGGTCTGAGAATGAATCTTTTGGAAGCACAGAGATATCCATCTGCACTCACACTGTAGTTGTAGAATAAAATGCAACAGCATATATCCAAGATGAAGTAGTGGACAATAACTTTCAAACCTTGGGATAAGTAATGTTTTGAATCATCTTCAAATGTTGCACCTCTTTTTGTTCCAGCCAATAAGGGCAAGAACAAAAGTAGGATAGGCAAAATCTTTTACAATTAATGCAATGAGGGCCTGTTTCACATTCACAGGCATGATGGTCCTTGCCATCGTAATGAGTACACATCAAGAAACCACAGCACAATGTCTTCGAGTGACTAAACTGCTGATGTCTGAAACATCCAAGTGGGTTTGAAATATATGGTTGTACCTTGCAATTAAGATAACCTGCCTTGATGGTGGTAGGTGAACATGATGATGTAAATGCTAAAATTAGGACAATGATCACCATCATAATTCCATCTTTGCGAGTGGAGATACCCCTCACTTCTTCACAGTGGGTGAAGAAACCAGTGAGAATCTCCAACTCAGGGATGTTCTTCAAATCCCTCTCAACAATAACTCCTAAAGACAAATTCAGAGATTATATCTCTTACATAAATAGCTATCCCAACCTTCTTTTAAAATTTTCGTTACTATCAAATAACTTATAGCCTGAAGTTTCAAAATAATTCCTTTTATCAGAATTCTCCAAATTCAACCAAACTGCAGTATTTCCCATTATATCATATTCTTCCATTTCATCTTCAGATTTGAATTCATCCATTTTGTCATTGTACTTCTGATGTTGTGCTGTAAATCTTCATTTCACAGCACTCTTAACAGTTTAATTATTCCCAATTTCTCAAACTATGCAAGCTTTAACTGCTTTAAAGAATTTTTTTTAATCTCCCCTTAACATACTTCTACTGAAACTGGCTACATGGAGCCAAACTCTAGTAAAATGATGCACCTTTACCCTGAAAAATATCCCACAGGTCCAATTAGTCCACTTGTTACTCAAAGCATATACTTGATAAACTTTTTTATGCCTTAGATCCTGCAAAGTAATAGATTTATACACCTAGTTGGAGGAAACACTAACAAAATAAAAGAACACATATTTTTATCCCTTGTGAGATATTAAAGTGCTAACTCATAGCTAGAACATGTTGCAGATAAGTATGTTTGTATTATATAGTTGAAACAATATTCTTCTAGCAGAGACATTCATATATTAACAATGCAAAAAAATTATATAAATTAGTCAAACACGAAGTTGCCTGATGGCCTAACTACCAAGTCCTAATTAGACATGGATATATTAACTGTGTTTTTTTTTTGCAAGTGATATAATTTTATTCCATTTGTTTGATTGTTTTGTTTTGGATTTCTGTGGTTGTTTAAGTTTAATAAATTGTCTTTTCTTCAATCCTAATTGTAGTGGGGCTTCATTTTCATCCATTACTCTCTAAATGTTTGAAGTTTGTCTCATTTTTAAGTAGCTCTTTTGGTTTACAACTTCAAACATCATTTACTACTAAATGCACTACAAAAAGAGAATGCTCTTTTGTTTCAATGACTAAACTTTCAATCTGTTCTATAAAATCCTCTATTTTAGTACCTGGCAAGCTATTTCTAGACCCAATTTTTCTATGCCCCCCCTAGAAATAACTTTACCAGTACACTTAATAAAGTCAATGAGGTAGCCCCCCACATGTAGACATCTTTCAGCATAGACAAATTATAACTTTTATGGGGTTGATAAAGTAAAAATATATTTGTACATACCTGCTTGTTTAAGATTAATAGTAAATTTCATATAACTTGTTAGACCGGAAGATATGTACATCACAGTTTTCAGACTAATTTACAGACACTGTATAATCTTCAGATTCTTTGATATTGATTACTATAGTAATTTAACAATTATATATTATTCTTTCAAATAGTACACAATACAGAGATCATTAAAGTAATACAATACAAAAGGAATTAATAAAGATGTCTACATGTGGGGGCTACCTCATTGACTTTATTCTACATATTCTGAGAACCAACACCTGCACAGGGTTAGAATCATTGATCCCAATTCCTGGGGTGAAGTACAATTTTGATAGCTCACTCCAAAGCTACAAACATCCCCTCAGATAAACCAGTTCAGAGATGAAGTATCAGACTGGAGAACATCTCTTCATCTACATCAGTAGATTATCATTATCCTACTCTTAGCTGACTGGTTTTTGTCATTGTATGTATCATCTATCATTACCACATTTAAAAAGATGCCTCCATGGTTCACCACCCCAGAGACCTCCAACACACAAAAGGGCCAAAATGTAGGTAAAACATATGGCACCTGATCAGAGGGAAAACATCAGGAATTGTTCATAAGGAAAGATGACAAGAAAGAAAAAGGCAATCAATTCCAAATCCAATTGGTAAGGTTTGAAAGAAAAAAATTACAAAGAAGTGGTGTCAGGGAATGAAATTGTGAGAAAAGGAACTAATGGAAAAATGCCTTGTAGGCAATGAAGCAACCAACAGCATATACACGACATAGAAAGCCATCCAGATCCAGTCATGAATAAAATTGAGAGATGGAAAGACATGAAAATAACAAAAACACATACATTCCATGTAAGCTGCCAAATTGAGGGTTAGTAAAAACTGATCCAGAAAAACAGAACAGATCAAATTAAGCAGCCAATAAAACTTGATCTGTACAGACCAGGAAGGAGCAATAAAAAAGAACAGACTTGGAGTAACTTGGATTAATTAATAAAATTACCCAGGAAAGATCAGAGACAGAATGAGAAAAATAAAGGTATAAATTGGAACCAATCCTGTCTGAACCCATCAACAGGTAGGGCAAATGGATGAGGAACCAGCAATTAAAAAAAAAAAGGGTAACTTAGAATAAAGATAAAAAGCAAACTCTTTCAACTCAGGAGAACTCCACTAGAAGAAGAGCCATTAGAAATTTCTGAGGATCAACATATTATTCTATAAGATAGAGTGTGTTGAGTCTACAAAGGAGTTTGCAAGACGGTTGAAAGCACCCGAAATACAACATATCAAGAAATGTATGTAAAAAGAGTTTTACATGGGCTCAAAAAGTGAGATTCAAAATTAACCACATAAAATTTGAACACATGCTCTGTTAGTAAGCAATAAAAACCATCATCGTCGAATAGCTGAAACTGATCATGATTAATCAAATACCACCATCTAAAGCCTATGTAATTGTGCTGTAAATAAATAATATCACTTTCAAAGTAGAAACATAAACTTTTTGGAAAAAACAACAAAACATTAAGAACAATCAAAGCTGTGATAGTTTGATAATATCAAATTGGAATCATGCTCTAAGAGGTTGGTCATGTTCCTGTGAATGGAGAGTTGTTGCATGATGATTTACATGCAAGATCTAACTGAAATGCACTGATCATGAAATATGTGGGAGCTCAAGGCTTGTGGCATAAAAAAACATTTTTTGCATACAGAGGGCAACACTAAATGAGAATATCTGGATTTCTGAGAAGAGGTAATGTACCATATTGAAATATATATATTTATGTTCCACTCAGCATAATAATGTCTCACTCTGTTACAAGTTGCATGTTTTGTTCACTACAGTATTACAGCTTTCATGTTTTATTCTATTTAAACATTTCAATGTATTTAATAACAATGTTACTGTGCTTGTCATCCAATAACAATGTCAAACATACCAATGCAATATATTTTTTAGTATATTTCTATGTATAACAACTTTGGCCATTAATTATGCATATGTAAGACTGAGAACAAGTTCAAGTTGAATACTCCAAGTTTTAATAAAATAAACAGTAATTTCTTTGTGGTTCATTGCTTATCTTGGATGATGCAGTGAAAACAATAAAGCTAATTCCTATATTTGCCTTTAGGCTTTACAAAGCACAATCTTTCAGTTTTTGTATTGTTTACCACCACCTCCAGCACCTTAAAATCATTTATCACATTTTAACAAACCAATATATACTGATACTGGATTTACCTCTTTTCTGATAAACATTAATATTTCTTCATTCTAAACATATGAAGTTCCATATCAACGTTTCCTACGGTTATATAATTTCTTTACAATGTTTAAACTAAATTCCAACTTTTTTACTTAAAATTAAAAGTTTATTCTACATTTAGGATATGTAACACAAAATAAAATTTCAGTGATAAATTACAGTGTAGACAATTCACCAACCTTAAAATCTAAGTTAAATACATTATAAAGGATTTACTAAGACTAAGTAAAACTAACCTTAGACTGAATAGTGAGAAACTTCTTCAGTTAAAATGTCCTGTCACTGACTTCAGCCTAAATAAAATAGTATTCAATCAGCTAATGTTAAGTAGGGGTGCAATTATTACTACTGTTACAGCACCAATAGCATCAGTATTACTACTAGTACCCTAGTGCTACATTACATTACCAACGTAGGTCTGAAAAGTTCCTACCTTTAGTTATGTCATCCATGATTCAAAGAAACTAAATGTGAAGACAAATATTCACTTGATAAAACAACAAAATATGGAAAATTGTTAACAAACCACTTTATTAAAAAAAATTATGGTTGAACACTGTATTTCAACCTCTTTATTTTCTACTAACGCCATATTTACAGAAAATTACAGCCATGATCAGGATCATGCGTGAAAACATCGACTTGTTTACTTTCCGCTACCGCAGGCTAAATGAAATTAAATAAAATTTGAAACAAGAAAAAACACACGAAAATCTTGAAGATACACACGAAGCAATATTTTATTGCTTGTAACGTCTAATGCAAAGCCAGACATTAGAGTATCTGCACTTCATCACAAAGGGAAAATCGAGCCCTGGATTTTAGCGACCTAAGTCTAAAAACTGTCAGCTGACCTAACAAAAACATAATATTTCACGAAGTAATAGTAGCTTTCTTCCATTAAAGCTACACAACGATCGATGTGCACTCTGTCCACGACGCATTATCTAACACACGATTTTAGCATTCTAAATTAGTAAACTCGCCACTGGTTCACTGAGGAATTAATTTGTTGTTACAAATGTACTTTTAAAATGTAAGGCGATCAGCTAACGCACTGTTTGATTGTTTTGTGTAATATCACACATAAGAAAATGAATGACAAATAAATCACATCAGAAGAAGGCAAAAACAAGAACTATATGTAACTTCAGAATATTATTATTGTACAGTCATCTTATTCTTTTTTTTAATTTCATGCAAAGCTACACAAGGGCTATCTGCGTTAGCCGTCCTTAATTTAGCAGTGTAAAACTAGAGGGAAGGTAGTTAGTCATCATCACCACCCACTGCCAGCTCTTGGGCTACTCCTTTATCAACGAATAGTGGGATTAACGATAACATTGTAACGCCCCCAAGGCTGAAAGAGCAAGCAAAGTCATCTTATACAAGAACGTTATACATGTGTAGTCTTACAAATTAAAAAAATATCAAATTGGCTCCATAAACAGAACACAAACACATAGTATCATATAAGGTCCAGTTTTGAATTTATTAATTGAAAAACTTTTCTCAGATTAGATGGGGTCTGGCATGGCCAGGTGGTTAAAGCACTTGACTCGTAATCTGAGGATCGCTGATTCGAACCAGCGCCACATGTAACTTGCTCGCTCTTTCTAATGCGATTATTCGTTGGTGAAAGAGTAACCCAAGAAGTGGCGGTGGGTGGTGATAACTAACTGTCTTCCCTCTAATCTTACACCTCTTACACCGCAAAGTTAGGGACGGCTAGCACATATAGTCCTCATGTAGCTTTGCGCGAAATTCATAACAAACAAACAGATGTGGTGATAAAATAAGCTGGTTATCACTCATATGCCCACTGATAATTATGATAGGTTCATAAAATACGAATATAATATAAATAAATATTTATATGTTGAATTTCGTGCAGAGATTCTCCAGAGTTATCAGTTCTAGTCGACCGTGATTCAGAAATGATAGACGAGAGGGGAAGCAGCTATTCAACACCACCCACCGCCAACTCTGTTGTTGTTGTTTTGAATTAAGCACAAAGCTACACAATGGGCTATCTGTGCTCTGCCCACCACGGGTATCGATACCCGGATTTTAGCGTGCAAGTCCGCAGACATGCCGCTGAGCCACTGGGGGGCACCGCCAACTCTTGGATACTTTAGTGAAATAATGGGATTGGTAGATATATTACAATATCTTTGCTGGGGTAAAACAAGCATGTTTGACGATTAGATTCAAACACACCACCAACAAATTTTGAGTCGAATACCATACATTAGACCATGCTAGGCCGCAAATAAAAATAAAGTTGGTTATAATTCTTTTAAGTCTAATTCTCAGGTATATTGATCATCTTCAAGTAGCAACAATAAATATATCTCTAATTAGAGGTTCAGCAGAATAAACATTACAGTGCCAATCCAAGTTTCTAGCACACAAAGCTGGAGAAAAGAAACTGTATACAAGCTTGCAATAATACAAAAAAACTTACTTATACAATAACACAAACAAATACAAGTCATTATACTGTTATGCAAATACCAAAATAGTACCAGTCCTTCTAGAATGCCACATATCCCATTTCTGCATCCCATAAATAAAAACAAGAACATAGGCCTTAAATGTTTCTAAGGTCCTCCATGATTAATGTTACCAGTGCCCGGCATGGCCGAGCGCGTTAAGGCATGCCCTCGTAATCTGAGGGTCGCGGGTTCGCGCCCGAGTCACGCTAAACATGCTTGCCATCCCAGCCGTGGGGGCGTTATAATATTACGGTCAATCCCACTATTCGTTGGTAAAAGAGTAGCCCAAGAGTTGGCGGTGGGTGGTGATGACTAGCTGCCTTCCCTCTAGTCTTACACTGCAAAATTAGGGACGGCTAGCACAGATAGCCCTCGAGTAGCTTTGTGCGAAATTCCAAAAAACAAACAAAACATAATGTTACCAGAAAACATATAAGCATAAATTTAAAAAAATCTCTAACAAGAGCTACTATAAGAGAGTTCAGCAACACCAAAAGAGTGATGGTCCTTCATAATGTGTGATTAATGTCATATCTGTACATCACATATATTAGAGAAAACTTAATATCTTATATTAAATCAAGTTGTGAATTGTTATGTACATTTCTGTCCATGCTTTTTTCTAATAATCATGCAGCATAGTTTTCATTACAAAGTACTTCATCATAAATTGTCATGTTCAAAGTACATGACTTACAGATTTTCCAAAAGTCACATGTCTCACATGTGAGACAAAAGTTTCACATCATCCATTACAATAGACCAACTTTACAGAAATCCCTAGGCACTGCATTTGACTACAGAATAACATGAATAACCATTTCATTCTTTATGTAGCAATTATTGAGAAATGACTGGAAGCCTTGTCTTGATGAACCAATACCTTGTTATCATCATTTTTTTATATTCTTCTTTCTTACATAGGTAGATTTTATTATTGCCTTTTGTGGTTAGTTATTATCACGTAAATCTAGTACAATATGCTGCGCTTTGATTATCATAGCTGAAGTATGGGTTGTCTCAGGTCTCTTTTCTGAATGGTCCTGTTTCATAATGTTGATCTGTATCCCTTTGTTTACTGATCCCATTAATACAATGGATATCTCGATCTTATGGTTTTAAAATCACTCATGTAAACATATCTTTATTATCTGAATGTATGAATATTTTTATTGAAAAGTGCTGATACATACACAAATATCCATTTTCAGTGGTATAACACTGAATACGACAAATAATTTCGAAATATTGTTCTGATACATCCCATTCCACATAAAATTTATTTCAGTGGTGGTTGTCACGTCGAAAGCTGAATTACGTATAACACCCTGTGCAAGAACGAATAATATGTGAGAGCATAAATAAACTTGAAAATTTGGTAACGAGAATTGTTAATTTTTCTAAATTAAAAAAGAAAAGTAACACCTGCCCAGATCAAAATCAAAAGTTGGAGCAACATTGGTTAATGTACATCCTTGGCATTGATAAAGCTACATTAGTCCAATGTACACTCACTATCATGTAAATGACTGCTAAGTAGGTGAAGCCCCAAACAACAGACAGAGGTTGGAATAATGTTGGCTTGACACTGCTAGTTAAATAAGCTCAAAGGTGGTAAATAAGATGTTGACCTACAAGAACTTGATCCAGTGAGTTAGTTCACTGTTGGCCAACATGAGCATCCAATTTTTGATTGTTGGCACAATGTTCTGGTAATGTCAGTCCAAGAAAGTAATGTATACCTAATTAAAGATATAAGGTTATTGATTAATAATACATAAACAGTTATATATATAAAGGAGTAAAATCTATAGATGTAAATAGTTTTTTTTTTGAAAAAGTTGTTGTTGTTTTTTTAATTAAGCACAAAGCTACACAATGGGCTATCTGTTCTCTGCCCACCACGGGTATCGAAACCCGGATTTTAGCATGTAAGTCCGCAGACATACCGCTGAGCCACTGGGGGCTTTTAGAAACGAAATATTGTAAATTAAAAATAACAAAAGTCCAACAAAACTTATCTTTTACAATGTTTGTAAACATTAAAAAAATGCTAAAAACTTTGCAAAAATGGTGAAATTTCAACTAATGATACTTCTAGAGTAGCAAATCTGGCTTTCAACAATGTAATAAATGCATCAACACCAACAAAGTAAAGTTTTAACACGACCGCCATAGTTATCTGTGGTTCCGCGAGGAATTTGAGAATGTTATTTTTTTTTCCTGAAACTGTAAAATTGAATCAGACTACTCTGTACAAAAAAGTAAAATGTATCTTTAATATAACACGTTTATCGCGTATTGGCCTTTTAATATTTTATTCTGCCTGACGCCAGACGATTTTATTTAGCTTAGGGGAAGTTCTCGATGTGAAAATATTAATACAATCTCAATTAACTTCGACAATAGCTTGTCGATGTGGCACCATCCCAAAATAGCGTTGGAAATGCAAGATAGCCCCATAATTTTCGTATGAAACATCGGTCAATCCTGAGTAGTGATGCCAACTGTCTTTTAAAAACCAGATCTAGATCAGCGACTAATAATATTATTAAACATGACGTCATAGTTGAAACTTGTCCAGATTGGAAGCATTATAATTCAGTTATATGTAGTGTCAATTGTTTCAATTTAAAAGTATATATATGTATATATAAAGTATAATTTTATGTATGACAATTATAATTGGTAATTGTTAGGTTAGATTCGTTGTCGTTTTATTTGACAAACTTGGTACCAATGAGCTCTAAACGTCTTAAAATTTCTGTTGAAAAAAATAATTGTAAAAATAATAGGTTACCCTTTTCATTTAAAAAAATATTAATCTAGTAGCTTGGACTTTTTCCCACAAATCTTTATATATGGTCTCGTTATGGCAGCACTGATCTCCGGTCAGTATGTCGTTGTATGATGATAAAATTCAAATTCTTGAATGAGTTTTCATTAAGAAGCTATTTTGTCTCCGTAAATGGCCTGGCATGGCCGAGCGCGTAAGGCGTGCGACTCGTAATCCGAGGGTCGCGCTAAATATGCTCGCCCTCCCAGCCGTGGGGGTGTATAATGTGACGGTCAATCCCACTATTCGTTGGTAAAAGAGTAGTCCAAGAGTTGGCGGTGGGTGGTGATGACTAGCTGCCTTCCCTCTAGTCTTACACTGCTAAATTAGGGACGGCTAGCACAGATAGCTTTGTGCGAAATTCCAAAAACAAACAAACAAGTCTCCGTAAAAATGCTTTTGAAGAACCAAGATATAAGAATACGTTTTCAGACTAATTAACAATTAGTTTTCACCTTTATAATGAATAAGTGGCTGAATATCAGTAATAAATTTGGTATAAGTAAAAAAATCTTCCCAGGCCTAATACGAATTAATCGGTATTATCGTCATGTGCAAGCACTTCAACGAAGGATGATGAAAGAAATAGCGAAACAAGAAAGAAAAAATATATGATGAAAGTTTTATTGAATATGGTTTTATATGGACAGGTAATGAAGATAGACCTAGTGAATTATGTGTTGAATCTGCAACAGTGTTGAGTGATAGTAGTTTCCATCCAACAAAGCTAAAACGGTATTTACAAACCAAACACTCTGAAATAAAAAAATCCAGCTTCCGAGTGTTTCGAAAGAAAGTGTTTGCAAATAAATGCAAGGAAATTACATTTGGTCCATTTGTCCACAAGGACAACAAAGGTGCTCTTATTGCTTCATATCGTGTTAGTTACCATATTGCAATAACAGATGAAGCTTATACAATTGCAGAAAATTTGATAAAACCATGTGCAAAAGATTTGGTAGAGTGTACGATTAATGAGAAATTTCTCAAAAACATTAACTCTGTGCTCCTTTCTGACAACTCGCTTTCTCGAAAACTCAAGGATGTGTCAGTAAATTGCTTAAAGGAGTTAATAAGGCGAGAAAAGCGAGTCCGACTTTTTCTCTTCAGGTGGATGAATCAACAGATGTCGCAGGTTATTCGATGTTGCTTGTGTTTGTGTGCTATGATCACGAAGCTAGTTATAAAGAAGACATGCTAATTTGCAAATTTTGCTTACTCAAACAACAGTCGAAGAAATATTTAAACTGGTCAATTTATTTATGGAAGAACATGAAATCCAGTGGCAGCGTTGCTCAAGTATTTGCACTGATGGATCTGGAACTATGACTGGAAAATCTTCAGGCGTAGTGGCATGTATAAAAAAGAAAAACCCAGACATCGAGAGTATCCACTGCTGTCTTCATCGTCATATACTTGCAATAAAACGAATGCCAAAAGACTAAAAAGAGGTATTAGGTGATGTCATAAAAATAGTTAATTTTATAAAATCAAGACCACTCGATGTGAGGATCTTCAGTTTACTTTATGAGGATATGGAAAGTTTGCATAAAAATTTGCTGCTTCGTGATGGCTTTCTTGGGGAAAAGTTCTTTTGAGGTTAGATGAATCAAGCATAGGACTAATTGTTTGGATAGCTAGTCCTTTGGACATCGTTAACACAATTATTTCGGATTCGTTATGGTGAGGCAGTGAGGACAGTTTTAATGTTCTAAAGTTTGGAGGGATAAACTTTCAATAAAATTCTCTAGGGCTTGTGTGTTGTGTGTCAATTGAGAAATGAATTTTTATCCATGGACGTAATTGATATAAAAATACAGCCAGTTTCTGATATGGTAACGATGCCAGAAACTCTTAAACATAAGAGAAATCAAAAAGAAAAGACTCATTATTAATTCTTTCCATGATTCAACATTAGTACTGGATATAATTCAGAGATAATACAGAATGCAACTATTTTTTAATTGACTGCTTGGACAAATTAAGATAGCTAGAATAATTAATAATTTGATTTCAACAAATAAAGGCCAGAATTAAAAAAATGTAAGCTCAAAGAAATACAAACTGGTCAGAAGAAACAATCATTTAAGAGTGTAGGTTAAAGTTGTTGTTTAATAAACTTATTAAGAAAATACTCCCTCTTAAGTGTTAAGCGCTGTGTTGACAAATGTATGTGTCATCACACTTAACCGCCTGTAGAACATAATCACTATTACCCTGGGATACTCACACCAGTAACAGAGTTAGATTGAAGACTATTTTGGCACTGATCCCATTCTTCCCACTGCAGAAGTATATTTTCAACTGTAATTCGTTTTCTTTGTGACTTTCTTCAGCTACAAGATGAGCATGAAAGAAGATAGCAACAACTCGTGCGAACGTGCTACTCATTGTCTCCAGTTTACCTGCAATGTAACTTGTAATGAACTTGAAAATATTAAGAATATATTAAGTAAACCGTGTACTTTCGAAAATCTAAATGTGTGTGATTATAACTATTTCACATAATGAAATAAAACATTGGCTACGCTGAATTTACCTTTGTCATTTTTCACAATAATGATTATGAGCTTTACTGGGTAATTTCATCTTTCTAGTTCGCATTTTGGATCAAACTCACTGAAATGTTTCTGTCAGTATTAATAAAAGGTATGTCAAACTGTGTTGTTTTTTATTTGTTTTCTTTTTGCAAGCGTGACATTAGTCTGTCCTTGACTTTAATATCTTTCAAAAGAATCCACTCCTTGCAACATGCTTCAATGTGAAAAATGAAACATTATTCTCTTAGATTAACAAAAAAAACACGGTTTGCTGTTTATTTAAATAATGTTTTACAGTTCTTAACATTTTGATCAAATTCTCCTGCTCTCTTTCAAACATAATTCTCTGGTTTTGTTTTTAGTGATTAATTCATTTTGTATCAGGCAATACGAACGAATAACTTTCTATTAACTTTCGTAATGCAATGCAAAACCTCACGAAATATAATCAGAAAGTATGTATATTTCTATCTTTTATGCATTGAAACATATGCTAGTATCTTTTGACAGACCGCATCAGTTTTGTACTATTACAATAGTAACCCATAACAGTTATTTTAGTGAACTGCTTGTCAGTAAATGGTTAACAACATGCTCAACAGTATTTGACAGGATTTACAAAATAAATAATTCCTCGTAGGATTTAACTGAACTTGGCTATTCAACTAAAATTCCCGCAGTTTGAATTAACAAGCCCCCAGTGACTCAGCGGTATGTCTGCTGACTTACACGCTAAAATTCGGGTTTCGATACCCGTGGTAGGCAGAGCACAGATAGCCCATTGTGTAGCTTTGTGCTTAATTCAAAACAATAACTTGAATTAACATTTGTTTTGTTTCTGCCTTGTAGATTAATAAACCGGCGAGGATTATGGAACACTGGAACACTTACATAAGTCAATCCACTAATGTTAGTTGGCTTCAAAGGAAAGTAAATATAGGCAACCTTAATAGATTTAGGCTTATCTCGCTGACATTTTCTTTCATTCAGTGCACATAAATAAAGCATACACATTTAAATGCACAGAAGAATCTTTTGTCTTCAGGAAAACTGCCATTACTGTAATAAAAATACTTGATTTTCACAAAACGTTGAACTACCATTTCACAATTTAAAAAAAAAGCAGTTATTCAAGATTCAGTGATCATAACATCCTTTCACTTGCTGGCTTTTCAACCAACCAACTATTATTGCTCTTAAAATCAATTAAACAATTATACAGTTTAATGTGTATGTTGCCAGATAAACATTGCTTGACAGCTGGGAAAGTAAGGATTTTTACTTCTTCTCAATGAATGATTATGCAAATCATTGACTGTCCTGACTACTGATCTGGCATTTACTCTTAGCAATAATGATAAAAAGGTCGTTATTTGCATCCTTATATACTGTCTGAGTTTTCCAGCACCTCTTCAAATATACCAAATAGGTGCTTTCATATTTACCCTTCTCATAAGCAGACCTTAGATGTCTGGGTAAATGTCTTAGATGTCCATAAAGTATCTTCCATTTTTTTTTTAAATTCAGTGGTCTCAAATTTCGATTTCTAGTTGAAATAGGGTACAAGAGTATACCTACATGTTGTATCTCATATACATGTATGTTGATGGACCAACTTGTTTAAGGACCAAATGTGGACCAGTCCATCCATATCTGAACAGCTTCTACCCTATGCCACTGCCAGACTTGATCTCCAAGGCGAAAAACTCATTCCCTTTGCTGTTTTATCGTAGCAAATCATGTGATGTATAACAGTCCATCTTATCTCCGAATGAACATCTGTCAGAACTGTTTTTAGTAGCTTCACATAAATTTATGAACATTGTTTGACTAAAATTGAAAACTCTACAACCACACACTTAACAATCTGTATCATCTACTCCACCAAGCTTTCTACATGGGAATGGTAAGGTGAAGTACATGTCCATCCCACCCCCAAAATTACGCATAACTCAGGAAATAACTGGCTGTTGAAATTAATTTCTTGTAAATCACTTCAGGGGTACCAAACTGAACTATCCACATCTCTGTCAACATATCAGCAATGTGCTGTGCTAAAGTGTTGACCAACATATATGCCTCAGCTGACCTAATGAAAAAGCTGGTAATAAGCACGGCATAAAAATATCTTCACTCAGGCGATGAGAAAGGACTACAATATCCAGTGATATTTGGAAGGAATGACCAACGATTCATTGCGAATAACCACATCCTTTGGCACAAACTGGCTACTGTGCTCTCTTGAGTCAGTGGCCAGTTAGTTTTCCAAAGCCTAAGAAACAATATTCTTAGCACTGCCAACTCTACAAGTGGATCAGTGATGTAGCAGAGACGTTTTCTATGGTACAAGCATATGAGAGGAAGGCCTAGATAACCCGATCCATTTACTTCCGTTAATTTTCTTTTCCTTGTAACTTGTTTAAATCATCCATTTCAAATCACATCATCTTTATTAGGGTACAAATATCTCATACCTTTAGATGATGCCTTATGGTTTCACTCAGATGTCTTTTGATAGACTTGTCGATAAGGATATCTTTGTGTTCTGAAGACAGTGTTGTAAAGTAGGCTCACGCACGGAAGTTGTACAGATCTTTACAAAGACATTTAAGATATAGGGACGCCTTTTGCTATTCTCTAACTGAGGCTGAAGAATATCTTGCCTGAAATAACTTGCTATAAACAAACTGAACATGAATTACAAAGTGTCCAATAAGGGAATACATCAAAAAACAACATTACTGCTGCAGTGAATAAGAAAATAATCAAGTTTTCTTCAGCTGTTCCTTTGAATATTGAAACTGCTGCTTTGTTTCCCCTAGTAAGAAAATAATCAAGTTTTCTTCAGCTGTTCCTTTGAATATTGAAACTGCTGCTTTGTTTCCCCTAGTAAGAAAATAATCAAGTTTTCTTCAGCTGTTCCTTTGAATATTGAAACTGCTGCTTTGTTTCCCCTAGTGGGCTCAAATTCAACACTGGACTGATGGTGCCATCAATTAACTGAGCTCAGAAAGACTGTGACTGCCTATAGCTTCGATGAGTAATCTGGATTTCAATTTCTTTGAGACTTTTTCTGAAAGAAGAATTTCTTCAGCATTTCTGAGTACGCCAGATGGCACCTTCACTCATTTTCGAACTCATATCTACAGAATACCAACTTGTTGGTTCCTTTGCATCATTCAAGAGAAAGGTTCTTCCAAATTTTGCCATCGAACTTACAAGCTACCTTGTTTTGACTGTTGACTCAAACTACTTCAAGTTATATGTCATACATCCTGCAATTAAACCCAATTTCTTCACAGCAATGGACTGCAGATATTCATTTGGGTGTTGTAGAGTCTGAATGTTTACACGTTTTAAGATAATACAAAGCTCTAGAACAGTAGCAACAGTGATAATTCTGGTCATGGCACCAGGAATTTCCTTCAATTCTACTTTGTAGTATATTTCTTGTGCTCAGATATCCCACACAGTAGGCGGTTAGGGTCTGCAAACTTGAAGCTAAAATGTTACCAAGTTAATAAGTTTATGTTTATGTTCCTCTCCAAACTCTAACTAAGTTTGTTGTTAAGGGCTAACATGCATAATGTACACAATAACAATCATTATTCAGTAAACAGTCAAAGTCATGAAAACAATGCAGAAAACTAGAGCAAGTGTTTGTGGTGAGTTAACTCAAACAATTCAGCGCTCTCTATCTCACTACAATCGAATTGTTTGAAGATATTTCCCACCCTGCTAAAATTTATATTTGTGTCCCATAGTTCTACTGTTTTCACCATTAAATAGGAAAACAATTAAACATCAACACAATAAGTTCATTTAACATCTTAACCGCATCATTCAGATCCTTTGTAGTTTAACAAGATAAAACAATTTCATTAATCTAGACCTTTCCTCATATGACAAACCCTAGATGCACCATTCTAGTGACCTTCCTCTGAACCATTTCTAATAATTCAATGTTCTTCCTAAGGTAAGGAATCCAAGACTGAACCCAACACTCCAAATGCAGTTTGGACTTATATTCCTTATTTCTGTAGATTCAACTTAAAATCCTATTTGCCTTACGACTAGCAACAGTTCACTGCTTGAATAGCTTAAACTTGTGATCAATAATTACACAAAGGTCCTCTTCTTTTACAACAGTGTCAAGATTATTCTCATACAAAATGTGATAACTCACGTGCATTATTTTACATGCATTATAATTAAAACCCATCTGTCAATTAATGAACCAGCTAACTGAATGATCTAAATTATTTTGTAAGAAAGCAGTATCTTCCTCACAGCCATCAACATCCAAGATCTTAACATCATCAGCAAAATTAAGTATTTATTGACCACTCCTTCGTATATGTTATTGATGTAAATTAGAAAAAATAAAGATCCTAAGACTGAACTTGGACAGTAATCCAGTTTAACTGAACTCTGTTTATAATAACTTTTGCTTTCTTCCCGCTAGCCACTCTTTTATCCAGTTAGCTAGCTCTCCCGAACTTAAAGAAATATATATATTTTTTTTACAAGCATGTTATGTAACACATTGTTAAACGTTTCCTGAAAACCAGGATATATCAAATCTACATTTTTACCCTTATCTACATGAGCAGAAATTAGTAGGTTTGCAAAACTTATTTTATCAAACTTTCAAAACTTTTTCCACAACTGATGTAAAACTAATAAGTACACAATTACTAAACAATTTTATCACATCACTTGAAAAGAGAAGTGGCATTTGCAACTTCGAATCCTGTAACACCTCTCTAATATTCAAAAAATTACAAAAACAGTAGCAAGTGTCTAATATATTCAATTATTTATCTTATTAAGAAGCAATGTAGAAATATCGTTTTCAGCCTTCCCAATTTTTTTCTTAACAAGCTCTGAATTACTGTTATCATCTTGTTCGATCTCGTTTCTGTTGGATGTATAATACTGTTCAGTTTAAGAGTTATTATTTAGTTTTGGTAACAAGAGTGTTAGAATTTGATTATTTAAACGTGATAGTTATAACAAATTTCCTTACGCAACTCTATGAATCGTGAGTTATGAATGTAGTTTAATTTTTATACAAGGTTTTCGTAACATTTTTGACGTCATATTACTCAAAGCTTCTATTACTATAGGAACTAGATATATCTAAATGTTTTTCACATCTTATAAATGTGTGCAGATACATAAACAAGTTCGTTAGTGAAAATATAATTAAATGTCAAGTTAAACTATGTGATCATTAAGCTATAACGGGAATTTTCTAAAATCAGTTTCACAGTTTGTATTTCAGTAACATAAAAATTGGATAATAAGTTACCGAAAGTTGCTCTAAAGTAACTGAACTAATATAAATAGTCTTTGACGGAAAAGAGACAATTATTTAAAATTTTTGATAGAACTGTAGAAATAATACACTTAAGAATTTTTAAAAAATACAATTGACTTTTATTGAAAATACTATTTTAAAATTAAAGGATTGTGTGCTGTACGTTTATTGTTTAAATTCATTGCCAACAAGTCACAGATACACTGAGTCTATACACAAATACACTCAGTGTATTTGTACTTACCTGTTACCATTATCACTGATTGAAGTCACAGATACCTACTGTAAAGAAGCTCGGCCCAGTAAAAACCTAACAGTTTCCACCTATCAAGTGTTCAAGACGAGGAATATTGCTTAAATCTTCGTTAGTAGAAACTGAATGGCCCGGCATGGCCAGGTGGGTCAAGGCATGCGACTCATAATCTGAGGGTAGCTGGTTCGCATTCCCGTCGCATCAAACATGCTCAACTTTCCAGCCGTGGGGACGCTATAATGTTACGGTCAATTCTACTATTCGTTGGTAAAAGAGTATCCTAAAAGTTGGCGGTAGGGGTGATGACTAGTTGCCTTCCCTCTAATCTTACACTGCTAAATTAGGGACGGCTAGCGCAGATAGCCCTTGAGTAGCTTTGCGCAAAGTTAAACAAGAAACAATAGAAACTGAAGAAAATGCATAATTCAATAAATCAACCATTTCATAACCACCAGATACAACCCTACTCCACCCTAATATTTTGTTTATCCTTAATGTACTTAAAAAATTCTTAATGTTGATTTCTAGCCAACCTTTTTCATACATACTTTTCGATGTGCCTCCCAGCTGCACAGCATTATGTTTGCCGACTTACATCACTGGAAACCAGATTTTGATACCCTTTGTGAGCATAGTACGGGTAGCCCAATATGTAGCTTTGTGCTTAAACTCCAAACAAATAAAAACTTTCCTAATGTCCTAATTTCCTGCTTAACCAACTTTATTGACGTTGTATAATCATTCAAATATCCAGTCATACCAGTCAATCCAAATCACTTAATTTTGTGATGATTTTCTTTAATATTATCTTTTATACCTTTTGAAAACATACCTGTTTTTTAACCTGCAACCAATCTTTTTTTCCATAAGAATATGTTTGTCTTGGATATCAAAAATTATCCTCAAAGATTTTCCACATATGATCAGTGACTTCAAAAAACTCAGGTGTCCAGCTCACAACATATGATTCTTATTGCATCCATTCAAAAATAGTTTGTTTTTTTTACATTTGTAACAAATGTATCATTATTCTCGACCTCTATTAACAGCTGTTGTGAATCTATGAGACCACTCATGAAAGCTTAATATGTCTGAGTAGGGACAACTCATACTGAAAATGTAAAAACACTTTCATGGATGTGTATGAATACTTTTCTGTTATGAAATGGTTGCAGTTATATAGCTGCAATTTAATTACCTCCCAGTGGCATAGCCGTATATCCGCGGACTCACATTGCCAAAAACAGGGTTTCGATATCCGTGGGTGACAGAGCAGAGAGAGCCCATTGTATAGTTTTGTGCTTAATTTAACAACAACAGCATATTAATAAAATTATTCTCTATTTAATTACTAGCATTAGTCAAATATTAATTTTAAATCTAAATTCAGACTTTCAATCCCGACATAAGTTTGAGGCAAGGAATTGCGTTCTTAAGCCTAAGCAACCACAAGAAATCAAAAGCCTTTTAGAAGACCAAAATATATCTTTTATTTTATAAATAATGAAATATAAGTATAAAACTAAACTCCTTAAGATACATTTTCATTTTAGGTTTGAAAACGCGTAATTTTCAAGTTTTACAAACTACAAAAATGCACAGATTTTAACAAGGCACCCCATAATCGGCAGCTGTGCATTAACCATCATCACTGATTTGGCTTATTAAACTCAGTATTTCTCAGGGTGCAGGGTCTACAGCATTTCATTGTGTCAGGATACCGTTAAAAACCTTTCTGTAAATCTACAGTAAGTCACACTCTATGGTATAATTTGTACTAAGCACTGTTCACTTTGAGCTTTTACTCTAAAGCTAACCTAACCTGCTTTTAAAAAAGTTTACAGGGAAACTCTACATTCTTCTAAATATGACAATACAGTCCCTTCCCTTCGGCTTGGCCACAGATTCCACATAACTTATAATTCCTTTTTGCGAATACCTTTCTCTGTTTTTCCCATGCCAACATAACTTTCTCCTTCTAATTTCATGCAGAAAAAAACACGAAGGAGTGTGTGTCTGTACGGTATGAATAGTAATATGCTGCTAATGCTCTCTGTATTTCACCACAATTAATTATTACAAAGTATTTTATTATTCACCTGTCTTTGTCTTTACTCTCATTCATACCTTCATAAATTTCACCATTTTATTCACCAGAAATTTAACCGATGTCATGGCCTTCATAAACACACTCAACAATTTATGTTTTCATGCATACCAAAGATGCTCGCCCTTGCAGCTGTGGGTGCGTTATAATGTGACGTTCAATTCCACTATTCGTGGATAAAAGAGTAGCACAAAAGTTGACGGTGGGTGGTGTTGACTAGCTACCTTTCCTCTAGTCTTATACTGCCAAATTAGGGACGGCTAGCGCAGATAGCACTTGAGTAGCTTTGCGCCAAATTCAAAACAAACCAAGCCAATCATGCATACCATCACCTATTAATTTCTGCTGTGCAAACAGAAAAAAACCTAAAGAAGAAATCCATGCTTACAAGCCCTATTCTTCATTATACTCTATTTCGCTAGGTTATTTGGAATTGGTAGCACATTATATGCACTTAAAATCGAGAACTTTAGTCTCTCCACTTCCATCAGTCAAAGAAGATTGTTTCTTCTTAGACACACTTTCTTAACATTACTTTTTCAGTACTTAAGATATAAAATATTCGTGCTTTTTAAAGTTCCACTCTTGCATACTTTTACTTAATTTTTACCATAAGCTTATACGACTTTTGTAGGTCAGCTTTGAAACAAAATGTTTCGAATTTTACTTCTACACTTCAAACACGAAAAGGTAGCTTTAGTCTCTACATTTTAAACACACAAATTCTTATTCTTAACGGACCCGGCATGGCCAGGATGTTAAAACGTTCGACTCGTAATCTGAGGGTCGCTGGTTCGAATCTCCATCGCACCAAACCTCCTCGCCCTTTCAGTCGTGGGGGTGTTATAATGTGACGGTCAATCCACTATTGTTGATAAAAAGAGTAGCCCAAGAGTTGGCGATGGGTGATGATAACTAGCTACCTTCCCTCTAGTCTTACACTGCTATATTTGGGACGGCTAGCGCAGATAGCCCTCGTGTAGCTTTGCGCGAAATTGAAAAACAAACAAACTTACTTTCAACACATGGTGCATAAAAAATCAGTTTTGGGCTATATATAACTGTGTTTAAATTAAGCAAAATGAATTAACATTTATAATGCATCTACTTATGTTTTAAACAATATAGCACTGTACAAGTAAACCTTATATTTGCAGCTCTTATTTTTAATTTGATTGGTGAATGTAGTTAAGATTTGAAGAATTCCCTCTAAAATATTTATGGTTTCATATGATTTTCTAAGGATATTGTTAAAGTTAGTCTAAAAATATCAGAAAATGTTATTTGTATACTGGTACTGAAAAAAAGATGTTTTAGGTTTTGGAATGCCTATGTAAAGTTTAAGCCAATAACTTCTAACTACATGTTCTATATTCCAAATTATAGTAAAGATCAATGTAATTGGTTAATCTACAAACAGTGTTTCTAATTTATAAATCTTACGGGGTGATGAAAGTTCAAGTAGGTCTCTATAACTTTAACTTAGTGTAAATAAAGGAGAGAAATGGGAGTTTGTATATTATATTTTATGATTAAGATGAACTTCTTTGTGATCAAGGAGGTGGCAAAGGAGAATTCAATCATTTCCTAAGGCATTTCAAATGTAATATTGCTAGTAGGGGTTAGTCTCTGGTGCTTTATGCTTATATTGAGAGTGACTTTACAATTGGAACGCTGTGGAGAATGAAACTATCCATATAATCATGTTCAAAGTTTGAAGGTTAAACCCTCTTAAAAATGTGGCTGCTTATCTGAACAATATAAGGAGGTTCCACATGAAGGTATTCTCAAGCTGTACCACAGTGATCATGATGAGACCCTCAATGAGCAAACTTATGTGGAACTATATGGGTCTGAAGCATCTCAATGTGATTGAGATAAATTCTTTTGTTATACAGTTCAAATGATCACATTAACCAGATATAGAAGTATATGAAGCAACTAAAAGCACTGCCAACTCAATATTTAGAAACAGCTCTAAAACAACCTCCAGAGTCTACTATAGTGTATAATAATCTATCACAGAAGCATTGACTGAAAGCTCCACAATATCTGTGCAGTCGATTCTATAAGGTGTAATGATGCAGTTGTCAAAGTACTGCATGGTAAACATAACTTTTTAAGCCAAGTTGCCATGGGTGCATCACTTAACTAATATATTTTAACTTTCAAACATATCAAAGCATGATGAAGAAGCGCTGCTACAACTATGTCTTACACTAGTCACTGATTACAAGAATACCCGCAAATTATTGTGAAACAGAACTGTTGTGTGCAAGTATTGACATCACAGAGAAACACAAAGATCAGTGATAATCTGTGGTTTTAGTTTTCCAGCTGATTAAATTAAAATAGCCTGAGTGATAAATATACACAACTGTTTCAGTTTAAGTTTAATATGAGCGTTACGATCTTGATAATTTGTGTAGTGTAGTATGGTCAAATTCACCATAATAACCTTAAACAGTGCATTACTAATGGTCAACTTAAGTTAGTAAGTAAATCAACAGTGTTAGTAGTAATTATAGCATGTGACAAACATTGAAAAATGTCAGTGAACCACAAGTTCAGTAGGAGAAGAGCTATGTTTGTAACAAAATAGTTAAAGTCCTGCGAGACTGAGTACAGCAGTGCCGCAATGAGAACAAGTCTAGTATCACAGATCAGATAATAGGCAAGATACATCTGTGTGTGCTGATTGATGGAACAGTGAGAAAATTTCCCATAGCAAAGATAAAGGTGGACACTCTATACTCGATAGGCGATCTATAGACCATGTGTATGAAATCACACATCTATGACATGGTAATTGACAATATAACAGGCAGTAGAAGTCTGTAAAAGTCAGATAGAAAGAAGACTATGAAGTATTTGCAGTCACCAGTAGAGCTCAACAAAATAAAAGCAAGCATAACATAACATCAAGCCATTGCAACTCTTGGAGGATGGCATCACGAATGTAGGTTTGTGGGAACAAAAGGAAGCACAAAAGAGAGATTATTCACTGCATAACTTTTGTGACATATCATAGTACAATAGGATACCAAACTCAAATGATAAAGTTGACTAATGAATCGGTTCTGAGAAAATACCTATGAACGAAAAAGATTACAGTCAGAATTATCAGCAACTTCTATTGGCCAGAGGTCATCAGAGATGTGACCAAAGTTTGCAAGAAATATAACATCTGCTAAAGGACAGTACCTAAAGAGAAGGTGATCAAGGCATCACTGCATGAGTAGCCTCACATAGAAGAGGTGTTCAGTATAGTTGCTATGGACTTTATTAGATCACCAACACCTGTATCCAACAAGGATAACCAGTACATATTGACAGTAGTCCACTATGCAACATCCTTTCCATGAGCCATAGCATAGCTAAAAAAAAGAGGTTGAGATAATAGCAGAATCCATTCTGGAAGTATTCTGCTGATTCGACTCTCTGAGAAGTACTGAGTGGCAAAAGGCCCTAGTTTATCTCAGAACTGTTGCAAGAAATGTATAGACTCGTCAACACTCCATTACAACTCCAGGTGTAATGGATTTTGTAGAAATAAGATGTGCCAGAAGAAACCACATGACATTTATTTACTCACTGAGAGTCCACATGAGTGAATACAGGATTTTTTCCCTTTTAGTTTCTGTATAGAAGAAAAGTAAAAGGCCCGATGCAAATATTGTCAAAAGTGAGGAACACATATCAGACCATGCATCTCAAAATAGTTGGGATGGGTATTAAAACTTTTATTAAACTAAAGTAGAGAACAATTTTTCGACCTTCTCAGGTCATCTTTAGGTTAAGAGAGACCATGTTAGACATCTGAAATCAATTGGATGAGACTAGTCGAATTATTTTAGGGAGTTTGTATGAAGTTGAAGACAGTCAGAAGCACAAGAAAAAACCAATGGTTAGCATTTCAAGGTTGAACAGGTATAGTTTCTGTTACTTACAGACAACATTAAACTCGCCCTATAGTAGAAAGTGATCAACGTAATAGATAACAAGAATAAAAAGGATAGTAAGACCAACATCTACTCTTTCATTTTGGTGATGCAGAACCTCAACAGGGAATAAAATCTAATTGATATAGCATTGAAGCATTTAAGGACGTCGCCGGTGTGACTGTCATAGATGAAAAACAAAAGACAGTAGCTTTGTCATAGAAGATGAAGTCCTATTAGATCTAAAGCCGCACAGTAGACACGAAACATATAAAAACAGCAACATCAGTGAAAAACCGATTGGTAAGCAGAAGAAAGAGCGACAATATCTACTGTGCTAATATTTAGGTGTCTTTACAGATAGACCAGGCAAGACGGAATGTGTGCGACAAAAGATAGAGACCGCAACCAGGGCCTAAGTCAAGGAAAAGCCCTTGAGTAGCTTTGCACGAAATTCAAAAACAAAGCAAACCTTATTGCAACATCTCTTCAACAAACTGGAGTGGTAGATATTTGTCTTCCAGTCAACTTTCACTTTGTAGCATATTATGCTAATAACTTCCTGTACTTTAAAAGGTCCTTTCATTACAAAGGGAATTTTTGTTGACAATGAGTAGCAGAAACAATATCTTCTTTCAGACTTTTAATTGTAGTTCTTTGACCTCATTGGCAGAAAAGTGTTTCTGACCGCCTTTGATGTATTTAGCTTCCCTAGTAGAACTGCTTTGAAATATTTAGTACAGTACTCCTTTCTGACTCTCTATCTTTAAGTCTCTTCACCCTTTCTTTTGTGCTCAACGTTTTTCCACGCAATATCTTAAAGTTTCTGCAATAAAGGGTCTTTTTCTGCACTTCATCCAGTTACCATAGACCTTCATTCAGGATTTTACCTCTCGAGACGTGACGGGATTTTATATCGTGCTTATTCTCCTTTCTATGAGCTGTTATAGTGACTGTAGATGCCTCATATGTCTTTTTTCTGCCTGATTCCTCCAAACTTCTACTGCATGGTATATTTATAATCACAAAGTCATATACTGTTACCTTCATACAAATGACTTTAAGGTCTCCCAAGAAGTATGGAGTATTCATCTTTATCTATGTTATGGAAAACCTTTCCACTGTTCCATTAAACAGCACAAACAGATGTATTTTGCCTATCACCGGGTATTAGAGTTGTTCTAACTGCTGAACTGCTGCACCTAGAGTTTCATCGTACCATCACTTTCTTGTCTCCAGTATAATCTTCACATAATACCATGTTATGGTTTGTGGACACTTTACAATATTTATCACATTCTTCAATAATTAGTGATAATATAGATTCCATTTACAAACTTGAGCTGACCCTCAGTCATGCACTGATTACTCGTGGATAAAGCATTTCTTTATTATGGTAAATTTCAAATTGTCTTGATTTTATTTCTTATCGCAGCAGCACCCATGGTGACAGTCCAATGTTTCTTGTTTCTTGCTAACTCGGTCTTTGTAAGTATCTCCCACTTCTTTTTTTTTAGATTTGTGCTGACACTTGTAGGTGATGAACTTACACTCTCTTGGAAGTCTTAGCCGTCCCTAATTTAGCAGTGTAAGACTAGATGGACGGCAGATAGTCATCACCACCCACCGCCAACTCTTGAGCTACCCTTTTACCAACAAATAGTAGGATTGATCGTAACATTATAATGCCCCCATGGCTAGGAGGGCGAAAATGTTTAGCGCGACTTGGATGCGAATCCGCGGCCCTCAGATTACGAGCGCATGCCTTAACACGCTTGGCCACGCCAAGCCAGAGAGGAGAATCTAATTCCTAATGCTAGCATTGTAAATCCGTAGACTTACCTCTGTACCAGCGGAGAATAAAGGAAATTGTATAATTCATTTTTATAGTTGTAATTAATATAAATTCACTCTTAAAAATGATACATTTATTTTCATTTATACAATATCTGAATAGTTTCCCTCTCTCGAAATAACTTTGAGTGTTTGTAAGAAGTAAAAGTTCGACTCACAATCAGTTATTTTTAGAAACAAAAAATGTGTAGATGTCGAAAAGTTATTGGCCCAACCCCAAAGAAGATTATAAAAAATTTCAGTCTTTCAGTCCCCTGGTGAGAGTGTTGTAAGTTTACACACAAATAACGTAAAAATCCGGACTCGATTCCCTGCGATTAACACAGGAGATAGCTAAATGTGGTTTTGCTCCAAAACAAGCAAATAGACGCATCCTTCGAGGTATTTGTTTTCACTTTTGTTTCTTCTATCGCTATGATCAAAACCATTTAAAAAGTGAAGTGCTCATCTAAGGGTACTGAAAAAAGTTGTCAAATACTTATTTTCGTTAAACAGTTCTATTCAGAGGTTGTTTGTAATAATAAAGTTTACTAACTTTAAAATAGTTGCTTGGAGATGTCTGCGAATAATATAATACTGTATTAGTCTCTAAAGCAACAAAATAGTGTCTTTTATGGTCAAAGTTTCCGTTAAATTGTAATTTAGTAAAATATTAATGTGTATCCTTATAACAGAGCCACATCAGGCTAGCTACTGTGTCCACCGAGAGGAATCGAACCCCTGATTTAAGAGAATTAAATCTCAAGACTTACCCCTGTCCCAAAGGGGGACTTGAAACTATTCATAAACGTTCTTTTTAGTTTTTTAACATATTTTATATAAATGTATTTTTAAAATATATGTAATTGTAAAACGTAGTTCAAGCTGGAATATTAAAAAAACCTCTTTTGTTCTATTTTCCAAGCAGTACATATTAAGAGTTTTAGTAAACTTTAATTAAGTAGAAATTAAAATACTTTGGGATTTTCACTTTGTAATAAAAAGTTTTTGTCATCCGGGACTCAATAACAGCAGCTCCATGATATTATGTGCTTAAGTTGGAATTTTGTATACTTTCGCCGTAGTTTGTATATACATGTACATGTTTGAAATGATTAGAACGTATTACCTTTATTGATATGGTATTAAACTGTAAGAGTAATTGTACTATCATCTGAAATGTATATAAATGCTTTTGTTATTAATATTATTGTGTGATTTAGCCTAAAAATGTGTTGTTTGTCATTTTTTTAACTTTAAGAGGATTAGGTTGTTAAAATACAATTCGTTAAGCCTAACCGAATTTTTGTATCGTGTAGCGTATGTCACTATTAATAGTAGATTGTAGGCATAACTTAAGCCTAATTTGTGTGAATTAGTAAATTATTATCTTGAGATTTGGACACTGTCTCTGATGGATATTATAATTAATTTGTAGAAACTTAACCCGTCCGTTTTGTCATAGTTAATCTCAAACATTGCGAGTGAGTCTTAAAGTTAAAAACTCCTGTGTGTAAATGTAATACAACATGGCCATGGTTGAAGTTGAACAAGCATTAAGTTTATCAGCCTCATTTGAGAAAAAAGAGGCTCAGAATCAGAAGGGAGGTAAGTATATACTTTTAGTCATTGTGATTATGATTTTATGTAAATTTTATAATATTGTCAAACCTGCTTGACTTTTTGTATGGATAAGTTACAGAACAATGACAACGTTTAAGATTTTTTGTAGTCATAAATTTAAATTTTATAAATAAATATGAAGTTCAGTTTATCATTGGATTCACTACTTGTCACCAAGTTATTAAGTTATACTGGTTAAGGGTGAATTTTGTCTGTGTTATTGATAACATTGAACAAAGTCAAACTGTAGTAAAATTGGGTTTAATGAAGTGGTGGAGTTTTAACTTGGTAACTGACTTTGAATTAAAAAATAAACAGGACCTCATATTTATTTGTATTCTTTCAAACAGCTTGCTTGTTGTTGAATAATTTAGAAGAATGTATTAGTAATGTCAATTTTACACATTTTTCAAATTCTGTATAAGTATATATTCTCTGGTGAGTTAAATATTTACTCACCAGACTTTACATCTTGAGTTGTGTGTAAAACCCAAATTATATTTCAGTTTATGGGTTATGGGTATTTGAGACTCAGTTTTAGTTTACTAACAAGTAATAATGAATCTATGGCAATGCTACATTTTTAAGGGTTAGATGTAGAATTCTTGTCATCTGACACCTGGGCAATGAGATTTATCTGAGGAATAATGTTGTGGTTATATGTTGTCCTTTTAAGAAGTAGATGATTTTTCTTTTACCATTTGTATTCTGTTGCAAGAAAAAACCTGTCAGAATTTTGTAAAGTAATACAAGCCAAATTATGTACGTATTTAAATTCACAAATTGTTGATATACACATGCACTATAAAAATATATCTTATGAGAAAGCATTGCATTTCACTGTTTACAGAAAAAGCTGATTAAAGTATCACTAGTAGTTGTGAAAAGAAAATAACATTAAAATTACAAATAGTCTTGAACTCAAGTATAATTTTTTAATCAGTTTTAGAACATTCAAGTAATGTGTGGTTTTTATCAGATATGTATCTCTATGGGGTGTTTTATAATTGCTATAAAATCATAATTGTTAGAAATTGTAAAATACATGGTCATAATACAAAAATTATTATTACAAAAATACAGCTGGTTTATCTATTTTGCTGTTACAAAAAGTCAGCAGAGAATATAGTAAGGTTGTATATTGGTATCTTTTATATCACCACAAAATACAGTAGGATGTATATCACAATATGTATAAGCAGTCTGATTTCTAGTTGGGAAAGATTATATTTTATAGAAAGGTGTAAACCTAATATTTGAGGTTACAGTGATGAATAGAGCTGTGCAGTTAGTGGAATTTGACATTGACTTATTATTGAGCTCGCTAATCAAAAACATTAAAGTAATTGATAATTTTCTTGCAAAACTTTGCTACGTAGAATAACCAAAAATAGTACTAATTAGAAATGTTAATTTTGATTATTTGATTGATTTCACAAGTCCTGACACAAATCAGTTAAGTTGAACATCTCCAAATTAATCAAAAATAATAATGACAAACCAACTTACCAATATTGATAAGCTACAATATAAAATAAGAACTGATTTTCTATTTATAGAGCTGTTTAGGGAATCGTGTACATTGGTCCAACTGACATTTCAGTTTTTGGAAATGTTTGCTTACATACTTCTGCTATGCCTTGCATATGTTTATAACTAATCAAGTTTAGTATTTTGTTTCTAATCTTGGTAGGAAGGAGTGAGAGAAAAATGGTATTTGAAAAATATTTCCTAGAACCAAATGCAGTTTAAATAGTAAGCCTGATAAATTACAGTGGAATTCTGCAGTATTGGTATAATAACTTATATGTATTTGTAAATAGTAATCATATATACATGTATCAACAGCCCTTCTAATTTTCTCAATCCATTTGCCAAAGGAATTTTTTCATGTGTCCTGCTAGTTTATTTTTAAGGGAATAGAGTATTTTTAGATTGTTAACCCTGATGGATTATTAGGCTGCTTTGTGATGTTACCATTTGGTTGTTTGGGCTTTAGGCCTATTGATTTCTTGGGTTATTAAGGCAGTCAATGTATTTAGGCTCCTTACCATTGTTAAGAATGTGTGGGTTTGGAAAAATGAAGTACTTTGCACTTGACTGGTTGTTTTGTGGATGCATTGCTTAGACGAATCAGTACTACATATGTATTGTAATTGTAATGTGACTGTTTTACAAAATACTGGCACTAGAACAAAGCCAACATAGATTACTGTGTACATTTTAGTGTTATGCTGTTGGATATGGTAACGAGATTCACATGCCACATGATTGCAACATCTGCAGTGTTAGTCATAGGCAGCTGAAAGGTCAATAAAATAAAAATAATAAGCATAAATATATGTATAATGTTACAAGATTTAAACTGTTTAGAATAAACATTTGTGATCTTATGTTACAGCCTGTAGTCATTCTACAACAAAAAAATGCAATTTAAATCATTCCTTTTTTTATGGTGGTAACTAGGTTGGTCAAATGAATCAAACCCTTGCAGTGATAAGATAGAGAAAATAACAATTTTTTTTAAGTTTTTATATTAAAAGAATTGATATTTATAGGGAGGTTATAGAGATTCTGTAAAGGAGACTTAGCATTTTTTTTATTTATAAATGTATTTTAAACTTAAAATTGCTTTGCATATGGGATTGTCAACATTCAAAAAAGATAAATGTATGAGTAAATCTTCAATTAAAAAGTCTTTATTGATAAAAGCCTTGTTGTGTTTGATGATGAACTTTCAAATTTTATTAAAATATGCATATTTTATTAAGAAATTATTGGATGAAAAGGTTAAATGTTGATCCTTGGGACTGAACCTTCAAAGAAAAGGTTGACAAACTGATGAGTCAGAACACCAGTATCCATTCATTCTATAAGAATGTTAAGAATATTCTCATCAACATTACACTTATAACTCTACTAATAATATTCCTGATGAATTACCTTGCATTTATATGTCTCACTGACTTTAGGAAGCAAAGGATAATGTAAAATGGGCATATTTTGTTGGTTTCAAAAGTATTTGCAATTCACAAATACTAAAATTCTGGGCATAGCTGTTACTTTTTAAAATAATTCTTTTATTTAAAAGATTTAGAATAATGATAATGATTTGTAGCAAAATATTCAAGTGTTGGAATATTAAAAGGTTTAAGTTTTACAAGTGGTTTATGAGTTTGCTTTTTGCAAGAGAGAAATTGCTCTTGTTGAGAAAAGATTGAAGCATGATTGGTAGTAAAATCACGAAGCCTTAATATACAAATAATAAATTGTTTAACTGTTAAAATGTTTAATTATTTTCCTTGAAGATAGATAAAATTAGACAATGGTTCCAAAACAGTGAATTTTAATTATTTTTCATACTAGTAGTAGTGACAGGCATAAAAATGTTTTGGTAAGTATCAGTATTTATTTGGCCATCTAAGCAACTCTAGGTTTAAACCTATTGGGAACTGGTGCTGAATTGATTAATTAATATTACTGATAACCTCTGAGTAGCAGCTACATCAGTTAGTGCCATGTAAGGTATTCAATCAAAATAATGATTGATTGATTGATTGAAATTAGTGGTTTTATTGTTTTTTTAATTACACTAACAATTGATAAATAATTTTCATGAAAATAAATAATTGAAATTTTATTACTTTTTAATTATTCTAACTCTGTAAGTAATTAGAATATTGCCATCAATCTTGCTGATAGTCATAAATTTTAATTTTTTTAACTGCTGACTAGGAAGATTATACTAACTGAACATGTCTTAATAGCCTTAACATTTTTATAATGATACACATCTGTGAATTTGGCATTCTCACCTTGCCAGAGAAAAAGATTGACTATTAATTTCTGCTTCTATTCTGCCATTTTTTTCTATAATAGCTCAATATTCCCCAAAGCTGTCTTAAACTTATCGTCAAAAAATTAAATTATGTAAGTGTAACACACTCTCTTTGAGGTTCCTGAAAGTCAGTCAATCTCACAGTTGTTAAACATAACCCCAATACTCAATAATATTTTTTTTAAAATAAAACTTTACTGATTTAATTATCTTTTTGATCTCAGTATGTGTTACTTTAATTTTTATTTATTGCACTCATTCAGATGAAAATAAACACGATCAACATGGTAACAGCTCAAGCCGTTCCTCATCACGAGCATCATCCAAGAGTGGGGATTCTTTAAAACCACTTCCTCAGTATCAGTATACAAAGGTAAGAAGTATCAAAGATTTTATAAGTATTAAGTTCTTGAGTTTGCAAAACTCGTGCATTAAACTGTTTTTGCTACTAGTTGGGTGGTAGTTCATTCCATTTGATCAAATGTAGGCTTAAAACTTTTGGTAAGAGAAACAAATAAGAAATGTATCAATCCTGCACTACAGTTCAAATGATGATTATGTAAATGTTGATATAAATACAATTTAACTAAATATTTTGCTTTAAATTTGCAAAATTTCATTACTATTTTCAAACAAGACCTGACAAGTAGTAGTTATATTGTACTTTCTGTGGCTTTGCTAGAAGATCTGTAAAAGCTGAATATAGCATAAAGTGAATAATATTATGGCAAACTAAATTGAAAATTAACAAAATTAGCAGTAAATTAAAAATTGTGTAATATCTTAAAAGTTAAATTTATGAAACAAAGCAATACATGGGATACTCAATACACCTCAGGAAAAAATTTCTATGTCCTCTCAAATACTTTTTTCATAATAAAACATGTTAAAGATCAGTGTGTAGAATGAATAGGATAAGTATTGTTTGTTTTGTTTTTTCTACAGTATTTCCTAACTTTAATGAATAATTATTATAAGAAGCACTTGCAAATGTGATGGATCACAACTATTTTAGTATTTTACTGTTCACAAATATGGAGCAGAAGAAATGCATAACTAAAAGTGAGGGTAATTAACAATCAGATGATAAATATTTTATCCGGAGAGCTTTTTTTCAGTCAACATTGTAATATACATGCAAAAACTCATTTCAGTTGTACACCTAAATCCTCAACTATAAATAGCATCGTGTAATATAATTATGCAGTTTATCATTTCTCAGTGTTAAAATCTTCATGTAACAAGTTTGAATGAAACTCTCACATTGTGTATTAAAATATACTGTACAATTCTTATAAATTATCTTATAAATTTTCTTAACACTTTTGTTACAGGCATCTTTTTTATACATGTCGTGATATTTTAGTAAGTTACATTCAAAATTTAAATTACTTTTTAATCATAGTATATATGTATTAATTTAGCTTAAAAATGGGGCTAATAATCCAACATTTAATAGTATATAAGGTTTAAGTTCTTAAATTTATACAGGAATGTTAAAACAATACTGTATTTCCCTTAGTATGATATTGTGACATTTTCTCTCTAGGCATACCTTGTTTAATTTATTTACCACCCCTCTAAATAAGAAATATAAAGTAAGTTACTTGTTGCAATGTTGTAATCACTCAGACAAATCTTAATTGTATAGTCTTCAATTTTTAGTCATAGAGCCAAGAAATAGAAAACTTGGACTCATCTTGTCACATCCTCTGTTTTAGAAATTGCTAGTAGTTTTTTATAACATTTAATATTATGTTTATAAACAGTAAAATGCAAAGTTTGGATCTATCAATTAATGTATCTTATTGCATTTTCTGTGAAGAAAATGGTTTTTTCTGCTTCTACTTCAAACTATTCCTATAGTCAACATATCAATAAGCTGAGCTCAATTTGTAATGGCTCTTGTCGCATAGTTTGAAAACCAGGAATATTGTAATAGCTGTGGAACTTCATCTGTTTTTGGATGCAATTATCCTGTATTCTTTGATGCATTATGTAATTAAATAATTAGTACCATTAGTATAAAAATATATTGGTTAAGTGTCATTGAGAGTCAACAGCAAAAAATAAAAAAAAAGACCCAAGTGAGTACTCTTTTTCCTTTTTATCTTGTGTATTGGGTGTTTTATTCTTATAAAAGTAAATAAAATTAAAAAATTAGAAGCTTTTTTAGTTAGAATTAGATTAGATAAAATGGTAATATTTCATGAGTTCTTCATGTGCTATGTAATTCAGTAAGATATAATTTGAGGTCCGTTAGACATGGTTGAAAAGGTAATAAATCAGAAGAATTAAATGGAGACGTTATTATGAGACAAAACTATTTAGGTTGAAAGTATATAGTTTCATGTTATAATTTGAAGTCATGTTACAAAGCAAAAGTTGGTAATTTAGATTTATTTCCATTTAAATTTTTTTATATGGTCAGCCTCGTATAAAAGAACAAAATAGTTTCACTGGAGAAAGTTTGAAATTTAATTTAGAGGTTTTAGAGATCACCCAAATGAAATTTGAAAATTTTCAAAAAAACAACAACATTGATTCTGTGAATTTATGGAGAAATGTTTAGTGAAGATACTTAATTTAAATTTCTGATTTTTTTTAATACAAATGGCTTAATGATTACTGAAAGTTTGCAAAATTTAGTGATGATACAGAAAGTATATCAGAAGTTATAGTGTGAAAATATTGAGGTCAGTTTGGGGTCAAACGTTTTCTCACAAAGTGAGAAAGTTAATAAAATTATAAAATATTTTAAGTTTTCTAAGAGTTTGTGATATGATTTCTTTTATAGGAATATTTCACATCATTATTAACATTGTATTTGGGTTTTTTATTATCAGTCTCTTTTTGTCATTACAACTATTAGCAGAAATGCTGTCCTTTGAGTAACTGTTTGTCTGAGTAACTGCTAGTTGTGGTATTCACACCTTATTAAAAACGAGGATTTTCTTTCTGGGAAGTACTGCACAGGAAAAGTGTTTAGATTGTGCTGTTTAGTTATATGCAAGTCATTACATTAAAATGATTCAATATATATATAGAGCCCAAAATTTTTCTATATTCTACCCACTTGAACTGTAATGTTTATATCTATTAATAATGGTTATTTTATTGAAAAATGTTTATTTTGAAGAACATCAGTTACTCAGTCTTGCATTTAATAATTACATTAATAAAAGTAACAATCAAACCATCATATACAAACTTGGTGATAGTTTTCTTATTGTGAAGAGAATACTTTTATTTAAAATTGTTTTGTATGATAAAGTAATGGTTGTTACACACATCATAATTATTTTGCTAATTGTTTAAATCTTGAATACCAAAAGTGTAGAAGTTCCATTCAGTTGATGGTGCCACACTGTATTTGCTATTTGGGTCACATATACATACGTTTTTATACACACTATATCCATTACAGTAAGATGGCCAAGGTTTATGCATTACAGTGTACGAAATCTGTTTTTGTGAAAGCTAGAAGACAAAAGAACAAATGTTTCTTTGGAACAGCTCAATCAATTTCTGACACCTCTAGAGTTTTAACCCTGTTCCACAGAAGTTGTCTTTTACTGTTTCAACAGTTACTGGAGGCAGTCTGATGGATAGTGATAATACTACTGTGATGTACTGGTGGTCGGTTTCGTTCTACTCTCAGATTCAACTACCTCGTATTATGCTTGGTCTGGATGCTGTATTTCTTGTATGTGACAACCTCTACTCATGATTTGAGGGAACTTGTTATACATTACTAACTAAAGTTGAGGCTGCTGGCCAACAGTGATTTCTGCTCATTTCATTTTCCTCGACTGCAGTGTTTAGGGAATCCCAACAGATTTATCTTTCTTGGAAGCCTTATAAAGATTCTTCTCTCCTTGCTTTTCATCTCTTACAAGTTTTCTATATTTCAGAGGTGACTTGATTTTGATCTACCCCTTGGCTCCTGTCTAGTGAAACCTTGACTGTCTCACTTTGCAGAAGACCTTTGGGTTGCAAAGGTGCTTTTTCATGAATTTTTCCTGTCTTTTCACATTCTTTTTCCTTTTGATGTTATTTTTCTATCACTAATAAATCTTTGAATTTTTATTTGGAAGTGTTTGTATCTTTTCCTCTTGGAATATAATGAATAAGATCCTCATTTTCAAGTTGGGCTTTAACTTCCATCTTTTTGTCACTCCTGGGAAGGTTTAAAATGGTCCTTCTATCATAGTTTGTTGTTCTTGTACCAATTTTTGTCATTCCTTAGTAAAGTCACTCCCTACACTAATTTCTGGTGGTTAGACCAGTCGGATGTATTTTGTATTCTCATTGGAATGCAGGTCTGGGATGATTTATCCCTACACCTGTCTATTCTGATAAATATGAAACATGTTTCACACGTACTATATTGCTTCGCTTACAGCCCTAACCACACTATCTGTGCTTACCCCCTAAGATGTTTATGCTGTTATACCAACCTTTACATTCCACTCACTTTTCTTGCACTTCAATGCCACACAAAGTGTATTCTTTAGCAGTATCTTTTTCTCTACCACTTCTGTTGTGTAATTAAAGAATACTCTCTGAATGTCATGGGTGCAATCTCCAAATAAGTGGTTCTCTGGTAGGTTTCCCACCTAATCACCATTGGGTGACATGCTTCATGAATTTTCCTGTTTCTTTCGTGTTCTCAGGAAGGAGTTCATAGTTTTAATGTTTTCCAGCTACACCAATCCCTTCACCATGTTACTAGTGTAGAATTCTGTTTTCCAGTTTTGTAGATGGGTGAGTATTATCTGTAAAGCTGATATTTTCTTTATCTGAAAAGATATTTCACATTGATACTTATCTATCTTCAGAACCACATAAATTTTCTTTCCATTTCTATGGCCCAAAGTCAACTGCTGTTATATTTAAAAACAAGTAATGTACATGTGATAATTTTAAAAGAATATCTAAACTGATTTGATTATGTGTTAGGGGAAATAGTTTTAAATACAAGATTCTGTAAGAATACAAAATAAAAGAGGAAAGAAGACCATTTGGATAATTCATTGCACCTGTGACCCAATAAAACATGAAGTGAAAAAAAAACTTAGCATTTAACAGTGTTGTTGATATAACATATTCTTTGTTTTCACTCTTGGTTCTTGGATTTCTTGTAGCTATTCATTAGAAGTTTAAAAAAACAACTTGAACTGTATACCCCACGTTGTTTGGACAACAGTTTTTCAAGCTTG
Organism: Carcinoscorpius rotundicauda; assembly: GCA_011833715.1. Taxonomy (NCBI): domain Eukaryota; kingdom Metazoa; phylum Arthropoda; class Merostomata; order Xiphosura; family Limulidae; genus Carcinoscorpius; species Carcinoscorpius rotundicauda. Next base: position 30,477,550 of record CM022391.1, on the reverse strand, counting down.
TAAACCTGAACAACAAAAATGTGCAGGAATACATACAAATCTTTATTTCCTAAGCTTAAGCTTTTTATCACCAGCTGTCTTTATATGTATTGTAGTAATCAAAGTAACATAGGATTATTTCAGGATAGTATGAAAGCTTTTGTTAAAATCTGAAGTTCATTTTGAAATTGTATATATTTTATCTTAAAGGAAAAAAGATAGTTTGGAAAGCTATTACCCTTATTGTTACTGATGGTGGTGATATTAAATGAAGACTGTTCTAAAGTTTAGCAAAAACAGATTGAATATGTTGTACAACAGTAAATATAATGGAAGTATGTCTAAATGAAAACAATTATAAATATATAAATTAATAAAACTAACTAAATAAGCATATTGCAAAGTTTGTTTGGTGTGTATACTTTATAGGCTGGAAAAAGAGCAAAACAAATGTACACCACAAATTAGTGGCATATTAAAATATCTATGCAGTTCAATTGCTGAAAGGGTTCACTGCTATTCTAATCAATTATTTGAGCTTCAGATTTTGCCATAAATTATTGATATTCTGTTTTCTTCTTTATGATAAAAAATTGTATTAGAGTACAATATTTCTGATTTATCATATTCAGTAATTTACTCTATGCTGTTTTGATATATTTGCATAATATTGGTGCTGTAATTCACAGGATGAACTCTTGGGAATCTCAAAATCTGAAGGTGCCAAGAAGAGACCTGAGTATTTAAACCGGGATCACAATAAGTAACTTTCTGTTTTTCTTCATTTTTCATCAGTGAAATGTTGATTTGATGATATTTTTATTTCTATTGTCTGATTACTAGTTTTAGATAAATAACCCACATCAGAGAGTACTTTCAGCTTTTTATTACATATTCACCAACTGTATCTTTCAAACAAGCTGTTTCAAAGGTTTTATTTTTTTAGGACAAGGTTGGTAGAGAAAGTGGAAAAACATTAATTTTTGACTGGCATTATAGAAAACCTATGGAGTAGAACACTGAATAATTTAAAGAATTATATATTGTTCTAGTGAAAAATATATAATGTAGATGGTGGTTTTAGTTTTAATATCACTAAACATAAGTAAAATTGGGGATTGTCTAATTTATTTTGGCTGTTATTTTGGCATACAGGTATATTAAACACATGGTAAAATCCGAACCCCAGAATTTAGATCAGAAAATGTATATAAATCTGTGAGAAAACTTTACAACGTATCTCTTTAATAATTTTCAAATGGGAATACATTTTACTAAAATCTGTTTCTAAAACTTTTTCCAGTCTGGATATACTTGAGCACACACTGTGAAAACATTTCATTGATTTACATAAGATAATTAATAGTCCCAGTGTGGAATTACGTTTGCTTTGATATCAAACTCAACTTTGTGTAGGTTCAGTGTCAAATAGTCTGTATAAAATTAATAAAGCAACTTTTATTAACATATATTCAAGGATTTTTAATGAGTGTTTTGAATAACTGTTAAACTATTTAAGTTAGGGTTCATTTCAGTCTCTGATTTGACTGTAGCCATACCATGTCATGATAATTACTCCAATGCTCAGTAATTCAAGTTAATAATCAAAGACGGATAGTGAAATTTGATAATTGATAATTTCTTTTTATTGGTGTGTTATTTAACCATAGAATTATTACTTGGAGAGATCCTCATAGGCTGTTTCTAAGTTATTAACTTGTCAAATTGCTTATATGGTTCTGTTGTAACAAAAGAATCCCAGAATTTTTTAAAAAACAAAATACCATCAATTTTGCAGCTGCTCCCACTTTCATTTAATTGTTTTGCAAATTCTTTGCTGTAGATTTTGTAATTTGCAAAAATAAGAAAATAATCACTATGATGCAAGATATGGATCCCCATCAGAAGTGAATTTTATTTAAACAAGTGAGCAATTTGAGTATTATTATTAACCTTGTACTATATATGGTTATGTCAAAATGTGCATGTCACATCCTTTTACAGTTAGTCAAAATTTAATTACATTAATTTGGTGTTAGTATATATGAATAAACCTGACATAAAGACATAATTAATAAACCACATTTTAATATTATACAGGTTTCGAGCTTTTAAATTTATAAGGCAATATTTCAAAGAATCTGGAATCTTCCATAATTAGAATTGTGAAATTTGTTCATGTTCTCTGATTTTTCATCACCTCTGAGAAACAAGGAATTTAACGTAAATTACTCATTATAATATATTACAAAGGAAAAATATAATTTTTATAGCTCTCAATTTTAGTTAATTGCAGGATCATAAAATAGAAAATTGGACCCTTCTTGCCATACCCACCTGTCACATTCATCCTCTTTCACAAATTGTCAATACTTCTTTCTGATGTTTTGTACTACATATTTCATAATTAATAGAAAAGCAACGTATTAAGCTGTCAAATGATTTATAATGCTACGTTTTCAGTGCCAAGCATTAAGAATTTCATTTTCAGTTTGAAAATTTATCTCAGTATTCAGATGAAGTAGGAAAAGGAATTAATTTAAAAATTCTCTTGATCTAGTTAGCAAACTGTTTAAATTATTATAGTTATATAACATTACTTGCTATGTGCTTGTTAGAGTTTTGTTCTTAGATGCATTATTTAAGTAAATAAAAAGTATTTAGAGTATTAATATCATCATAAGATTTCATGAGGAACCAACAGCAAAAAAAGAAATTAACTACTTTATTTTTTATTTTTCATCAATATTTTTTATTCATTTTTATAAAATTAACTAAAATGTAAAAATTAGAAATGTGTTAGGTTAGGTAAAATAATGAAATAAAAATAAACTATGTGAGATATGCTTATGAGCAGTTCATGCACTGTGTCAGTCAGTAACAAATGAACTATAAGACCTATAAGTGATTAATCAATTCTGCCACAAAAGTTATAAATGTTTTTCAAATGCAATAAAACAGTAAATATAAAGGCATTTAGATTATTATCATCTTAAGCTGTTTGGGATAAACAGTTGTAGCTGTCTGTTACAACCTGTAGTCATTTTAGAATGAAGAAAGGATAAACATGATTGATTTTATAATTTTTTTTAGTAGTTACAAGTTCAGAAAAACTGATCAAATCAATTTAGAGTTTGAGCATAGAATATAAAAATAAGTTTTACTGAAAATGACTTTATTTAGTTTTAATCTTAGTTGGTAGCTTGGTTTTGATTGAGAATTAAAATTGACAGTGATGATTTTTACAGATTATCAAACAAATATTTTAATTTGATTATTAAAGAAAAAGTTTTTGTAGTAAACAAATATTTATCAAAAATAAAAAAGTATACAGAAGAATAGCAAATGAGTGCTTTAGCTATTTCTCATTTTACCTCAGCTCTTTTGGTTTATGGGACCCATTGAACTGGTTTGCTAGTCTTCGCAATGAAGAAATTCCTCCTTCAGATAATTTCCGACCAAAAAGACCTGTGGAGTATGATCGTGAAAGTAGTGGTCCTCCAAAACGACGATCTTCAGATCCAAAAGAACGCATTAAAGAAGAGAAAGATGACATAGTTCTTAGCCCACAGAGAGGGAGTTTTGTAACAGGATGTCATGTCACCCAGCAGTCATCTCTTGCAAGAAGAGCCAGGAGCCCATCAGATGGTCGTGAGCCAGATAGGTTGTATATTTTATTTATTTATAGTAATTAATTTTTCAAAAATTAAATACGCATTATTTATTTATCTGCTAAACAGTTGAAACACTTTATAGTTTGTTTCCAAATGGTGGTCTTTTCTTCAAAGAAAGCAGTTTATTTTTAACAGTTTGGTTGAAAGATATTGTGTGTGTATGTGTAAAAGTTATAACAGGCTTTCTTTTTGTTGAAAATAATTTATTAAGGTTTTTGATGTAAATAAAAGATGTTACTCTTTTATATTATATTTTTTTACATTATTAATGCTTTATTGTAAGCTTGTTAGCTTAACGTTAAGAGCATTGATCCACCTCTTCTGCATCATCTAACATAAGAGCACGGTATGTGTTAGGATTGTATTTCGTAAAAAAAAAGGGGGGGGAAACGACAAATATCTAAACAGTTTTGCATAACTAGTGGTATTATTCAACCCTTGCAATCAACATAAAATACATCGGTCTTTTTATTTACAGTGACTTTTTTGTTTTTAAGAGTAAGCAGAAAAAAATAGTAATATTGTTATTAATTAAGTAAATATTGCATTTCTATGGATGGTTTTGTAAAAAAAAATCTAAACCCTTTTTATCTGTGAAATGCTAAAGAGTTGATTCAAAAACTAAAACTTGTATATAAATATAAACTGTTTATTTGTCTTAGATACTGAAAACAATTTGTTCTTCTTCTCTGATTTTTTACCACCCCTCTGAGAAATAAGAAATTTAACATAAATTACCCAGTATAAAATTATAATTAGATGACGAGGCATTTAGCTATTTTATGGAGAGTCACAGCTATTCCTGCTGTTTATCTACACTAGATTGAATTTTTTCACTTTGATATTCATAGCACTGGGAAGAAATAACATTGCATCAACACTGTCTAACGACCAATGCAAATGGGGAATAATTATTGTATGGCTTTTTTTTTCTCTTCAGTAGTGCCGTTCATAGAGAACCAACTCGAAGAATTGGAAGTGGACGAATTGCAAATAGGGATAGAGATCATCCTGAGAGAGATTATGGATACAGTCGACGGGGTGGAGATCGTCGTGAGGAACGGGAGAAAGAAGGAACTCGTTTCAGTGGACGCTTTGGAGAGAGAAGGTTTGGTCGAGGTAATTATGGAATAAGTTTATAAAATTTGTTTTACTTTGTAGGATTGTAATTGAAATAATGTTCATGTGTTTCTGAAATTATTTTAAATATTAGAAAAGTAAAGTTGGATACAAACATGCATGGAATATTCCTAAACATGAATGGTAATGCATCTAGAAACCTAAAAAATGAAGTTTGTTTAATTAAATTAAATGTTTTTATAAATTTGAGAACAGTGGTAATACGTTGTGCCTTGTATTCTAAAACAATGATATATATATATATATCGATGTTTAATGGCTGATATAAACATATTGAAGTGTTTTGAGATAAATTGTGTTTGGAAGTGCTTACTTGGTAGATTTTACAAATAATAAATAGTGAACTTTAATGCTCAGTTTTGTATTCATTTAAATAATATTTAAGAAGAGTTATGACTGTAATTATGATAAACTGTTAAGACTGACAAGATTAAATTTAACACTTTTAGTAATTTAAAGTTTAAATCTATTTTATTTGACAAGACAAGTGTTGAAGCAGAGTAGTACAAGAATTACAAACAAAGAACAAAGAAACCTTCATCGAAAGTCTTACAGAAACGTAGATCACAGCACCTTCTCAACTTTCTCTTGGATTAAAAAAAGAAATCATAAAAAATCCTTAAATTGAAGAATTATAAAAAAAATCATCATATGCACTGTATTTTTTATTTTCATTGTATGCTGAGCTCAAAACCAAGAAATAACTTAATCACTGTTGTTTTGTTCACATTTTCAGGATGTTTGTGTGTGTGTATATGTTTAGATATAACATTTGAAAAATGGAATAAAGTCCATTTACTGTAGTTTAATTCTTATTGTTTAAGGTCGTTCTGGAGTGTCCATTAAAGAAGAAGAAGAGCCAGAATGGTTCAGTGGTGGTCCAACTAGTCAATCTGAAACAATTGAACTTGTGGGATTTGAGGACTTAGAAAAGTCCAAAGCAAAATCTGAGGGAAAACCTGATAAGGATAAAGAAAAGCTCAGAGAAGGAGCTGAGTTAAAATTATCTCATGATAACATGTCTAAACAGTCTGAAAATCAGATGGAATTACCTAATCATGAAGAGTCTAGTGACAAAGGTAAATATTTGAAGCCAAAAGTAACATTATGGAAAACAATATTTTGTAGGTTTTATTTATACATTTGAATAACCAAAAAACTATAAATTATTTCATTGACACCATAGGTGTCAATTATAGTTCATCAAGTTCAATAACTAAGCTATGTTTGTGTCTTAAAAAAATATGAAATCTTGAGCAGGCTAAAGACTCGACTTACCATCACGAAAGTTTGTCTCAAAAGAAAGGCAGGATGTTATTGTATTTTAAAATGGCTGAGAAAAAAAATCTTTAAGGAGACGTCTTTAGCTTCTGATTGGTTATTCACTTGTCATATATAGCAGACCATTTTTAAAATTGGAAAGAGGTAACTAGGGACCACTGTGTTTGGTTCACTAAATATTGTAATAGCTCAGCAAATGGAAAAGAAAAAAGGTTTTTATTAGGTATTCTAGCTTGTGAATATCAGTTATTTGAGGTCCTAATTCATACCACACTATAAACTTTGTTTTGATATCATAAGCATCTGATTTTAATCATTGTTGCATTCAACATACCATGTGACACACAAAAAGTGATGTTTAGGTGAGTTTGTGTAATATTTACTTTTAAATTAAGAAATAAATATGTATATTAGGAAAATTTTAATTATAATTTGCAGTTTTATACCAACATAAGGAGATAAATTCATAAAATGGAAGTTGAATAAAATTTTGAAAGCGAGTGAACACATGTAGTGGCATAGCCTTTGACCTGTGACCCATTGAGATAGGGTAAAACAGGTAACTAACAGATAAAAATCAAATCTCACTTCTGTACCAAAGCATTGTTTTTCAGAAACCTTGTGATAATACTGTATTAAATGTTTTTGGCTAAAGTTGGATTTGTTTGACAGAAAGTAGTTTCTTAGCTCTTACTACAGGCAGGTCAAAGTGTAAATGTTGCAATGTCTGTTGAGAGTTACATTCAAAATAAACAACTTTAGTTTCATGGTCTACAAATACATTTATAATAAAGTAGTTGATAAGTCAAATTTTATATTAGTTTAAATTTCTTAATTTTATAAGGAAGTGTTAAAAATACTTGAAATGTGACTCTACTATGGAAATTGTTGAATTTGCATTCTAGATTATCCCTCTTCTCTATTTACTTTACTGCTCAATCAGAAGGATGGAATTTAATATACATTACTCATTATAATATTGTTATCACTGAGGTAAATCATAATTTTTATAGCCTTAAATTTTATTTGGTTAGAAAAAACATAAAATGTGAAATCAGACTTATTTACATACTTGCGTATCACATCCTCTATTTTGTAATTTTCCAGTAGTTTTCTGTGATGCTTTATTCGTCTTATTTATAGCCAGTAGAAAGATAAATTTTAATCTGCTAAATTACATAATAATGCAGTTTTTTGGCACAAAGAATTATATATTTTGCTTCTAGTTCAAACATTTATTCCCACAGAAAACATTAGTGAGTTTAGCTGAATTTGTAATAGATTTTGTCATCATAGTTAGAAAGCCAGAAAAATTATAGTAACTACATGACATTGTATGCCTTAATATGTTATTATTCTGTTGTCTAAAGTGCATTATTTAATTAAATTAAACACTTTAGTTGCACTGTTACTATAAAAAAAAAGTACAGTTAAGTTAATGGCAAAACAAGTGATGATCCAGGCCAGTATAATTTACAAAATTTGTTAAAGTTTATACATAGTAATACATTAAGCTAATCATTCATTTTTACATAAATCTTTGTCATAACTAGAATTGTTACTGCCATCAGATTTCCCTTCTTGAATCATTGCTTCTTTTGTCTTGATTCCTACAGCATGCCATCAATTGTATAATGCATTGCATTAGATATGCAACGTTATTTTGAACCTATAATTTGTTTTTTGTTTTTTTTTAATTTCGCACAAGGCTACTCGAGGGCTATCTGTGCTAGCTGTCCCTAATTTAGCAATGTAAAACAAGAGGGAAGGCAGCTAGTCATCACCACCCATCGCCAACTCTTGGGCTACTCTTTCACCAATGAATAGTGGGGTTGACTGTCACATTATAAAGCCCCCACGGCTGAAAGGGCAAACCTGCGACCCTCAGATTACAAGTTGCACGTCTTAACATGCTTGGCCATGCCGGGTCCCTATAATGGTGCTTTTATCATTTTTGGTGGTAACTTGTCATAAAATACCTGACAAAACGTAAAGTGGACAAACATAAAGAACAGTAGTCAGTTGTGCAAAATGCATTGGGAATGATAAAGTGTGCATTATATTTGAGCAGATACAGTATTATAAAGGTAACAAAATTTTAAAATTAGAAATTTATTACATTAGAGTAGGTGAAATAAAGAAAATAATAATAATAATAAAACATTTTGGGAAGATGTGCTTGTAGTAGCCTGTGCCTTGAGTGATTTGATAGGGTAATGAGAGTTACACATTCACCAAACGATTTACAACTCGTGATGGGAAAATTATTTAGACATGGTTTGAAGCACAACAAAACTTAGAAACAGAAGAATACTGTTAAGAGATTTAAGCTACTTAGGAGAAATAAATCTGAATTTCATGATACAATTTGAAGTCATTTTAGAATGAATAAAAAGCAATTTAGATTGGTTTCATATTTTGTTTATTTGTTGTGAGGTTGGTCAAGTTAACCTTGTGTAGAGTTCGGGTAAAAAAAATAGCAGCCAAAATATAAAATTTTGTTTTATAAACTGGCATTCTTTAGGAGGGTTTGCATATTATGCAAGTAAATATTGAGAATTTTTAAATGAAAAGAATTTTGAACTGTAATGTAAAATCTCCCTGCTCTTGGAGCAGTCATCACTTTGGCTCTATATATTTGTGTAGAAATATTTAGTAAAAATACTTGTTATAAGTTATTGTTTTTTTCTACAAGACTTAATGCTTGCTGAAAATTTTTGAAGCCACACAAACACAAAAGTTAGTATGGAATATATAAAGGTCAGTTTTGGGGTCACAAACTTGGCTGATTCAACTGAGCCTGTAGTGAGAAAGTTTAGCCTGCAAATTTATAAAACAGGGGTATTTAAAAAAACATTTAGTCAACATCCAGAATTCAGATTTTATTCTCAGCTTGCTTGCAATTTCATGTGGTTCATTGAATGCTTGTGCATTTCAGTAAATATTTATTTTAATTAAAATAGTTTAGTTATGTAAGTACCAAGTCAATAAAAAGAAGTGAAATTCATGTTTTCCATTGTAACTGAAATCTGTGAATGTTATTCATAGTTACACTAATTGTGGTAAGACACACTGAATGCTTTAATACTAATTAAATTCACAACTGAAATATTGAAGTTTATTACTAAATGACTTTCAAGTACGGTTAAACCTGTCTAAGCCAAAAACTGCATAGGGCATTATATAATATTTGTTATTATTATTTAGAAGTTAATAAACTTGTTCTTAAAATATAGAACAGTAAATCAAGAAGTAAAGCAAACATCTCTTTCTACAACCTTTGAACTCATTTGCTGCAGGACAATGATTGCTAAACCTTTTAAAATTTTAGGTTTATGTGTATAGTTGAATAACCAAAAAAAAATCTTAAATAACTATACTAATACCAAAGAATTTCGCTATAATTTATTAAGCCTAGTAACTAAGATGTATTTAAATTTTTTTTAAAAAATATGAAATTTCGAGCAGTCTAAAGACACAACCTACCTTTTTAAAATCTTGGTTTGAAAGAACGTGGTAGCCTCTTCACAGATGAAAATGGCTAAGAAAACCATTAGAGGGACATTCCAAGCAGTTGATTGGTTATTCATGTGTTATAAATAGAAATAAGTGTATAAAAGGGATTGTTTCCAAATATAGGAAGAGGAGAATGGGGGCCACTGTGTTTGATTAAATACATAAACCATATATGAGGTTATTTTATATTCTAGCTTGTAGATATTAGTAATTTGAGTTCCATATTAATTTGAAACCACTGACTTAGCATTCTGATATTACAAACATCTATTTTGAACATATGCTGCATTCATCATACCTCATGACCCACAACAATATGTATTTAGATGTTCTTTTAATATTTATTTTTAAATTAAGAAATTAATTGATATATAATATTAAAGTTTGAATTATAATCTACAGTTTGATTCCAAACTTATTGACATAAAGTTATAAAATAATGGTTCTATAAAATTTTGAATGCAAGTTAACATGAGATAACATTGCCTTATATTGTTTCCTCAGTGTCTTTACAGAAAATTGAAAACATTGTTAGTATATACTAACATGTCAATTAGGTACATGTTGCAAACATTGGGAAATATCTTAATAAAATGTATTTGGAACACTTTTTTGTCTATTTTATTATGAAACCTGTGATGAATATTGAAATTTCATATAAAGATTGTTTTATGGTTTAAAACATTTTGTACAGACATGCATAAAACCTGAGTGAACACCATTTCTTAAACATTTATTATTGAAAGAATAATGTTTATCATCTGTTATAAACTTTGCAGATTTCAGAATTGGGTAAATATTTTTCTTCTGTTTTGTTTTGTTGCTCATTTTACTCTCGCATTAGTTCTCCCAGTTTTGGATGAATCTGAAGATTCTGAGCAGACTGAAAATGAACCACCACCAAGGGACCCAAGTCCAGGATTTGACTTCAATGAAATATTCCAGATGGACCTTATTCCTGGCATAGTGTCTGTATGTTAAGTTGAAACACTTCTATCCTGATGTTTTATAACTTAGCTTTACATTGGAGAAATTTGTGCTTAAATATTGGAATATTAAATGCATATCAGTACTAGTTTGTGTGTTGAACGACATTTTTCTAATTACTAAAGTTGAATCTTTGTTGATAATTAATTCTGAAGGAGTGAAGTAAATGGGTCTTTTAAGCTCTACATGCAATCAAATATTATTTCAGGTGAAAAAGAAAACATTGGATTGTTTTAAAAGTCAAAAATGATTAAATAAAGGCAAATTACTGTGATAGCATGCTGTGTAATAATTAGAGTAAGAAAGAAAAACTGTGAGCTAACCATATTTGTAATTCAGTATAGACTGTTCAGAGAAATGTTATAATAAATAATTAGGTTTATAGAATGCACATTACAGAAATTATTCAAAAGTGATTTAACTTGAGAATTAGTTTGATATGTTAGGTTTATATAAAGTTGGCTAAGAATTGAATAATGTGCATTGAAGGATGAGGTGTAAGCTTCGTATTTGTAGTTATGTTTTTAATTGATCAATATAATATACAGTACTGTGCAAAGGTGTTAGAACAAGAGAATATTTTATCATTCTATCCATTTTATGGAGCTAATTCTTCCATGTCATTACAGAAGCTAAATTTTTACACTATTATAGTAATGCTTGACTGATTCCTGTTGACAGTTGAATATGTCAGGGTAAGAATGCTTATCAGTCTTTATAGAATTCCCACATCAAAAGGCATGTCTTAAGGGTTCTGTTGGAATGAACATGCTGATCAAATGCAGGGGCTGAAATAACTTTTAAGGTATCCCATATAGTGTTTTAACTATTTGGAAAGCAGTTAGAAAAGAGCTAGCATATGAGACTGCTATATACTAGAGGAAATAAATTTAATAGCATTCCACAAATAAACCTTTATAAATATCATATTTAACACTGTATATTAAGTTTTGTTGTCATGCTACAACCCAAACAACATAGAGCATTATCAGTAGAGCAGAGAGTTTACATAAAAGCTTTACATGATGCTGGTTGGACTCTCCAACAAATTGATGCAGATTCAAAATGTTCTGCAAACACAGTGAAGTACACTCTAGATCATGAAACTGAAATAGGTAAATTTGAAAATATGAAAGGAAAAGGTAGAACATCTAAACTAAATGATACTGATGGTAAGTGTCTTTGTTTATTCAGCCTTTGGTAAAGACGAGGGACTGCCACTTATCTCAAGCATGAGATAAATGACTATGTACCAAATGACAGAAAAGTGTCCAGAATTGCAGTATTAAGAAGACTCAATGAAAATGTGAATGTTTAGCAGTAAAAAAACTCTTACTTCAATCTCCCAATGTTATCAAGAGAGTGAAATCAACTAAAAAGTACAAAACTGGATTGTTTATGCTTGGAAAATGGTGTTATGGATAGATAAGTCCAAGTTTGCAATATCTGGTTCAAGGTGCATGTTGTACTTATGGCAAAAGAAAGATGAAAAATACTTTTCTCAATATTTAGGATTTACTGTGAAAATAGTGCAGTGGTTTGGTCTGCTGAAGCAGCAGGTGATATTTGCAAAATAGATGGAATAATGGACCAGCACAATACCATCAGATATGATCCATCATGGTATGCCCAGTGGTTTACATATTATTAGAAAAGAATTCTACTGCCAAAAAGATAATGACCCCAAACACTCATCCAATCTATGCAGCAAGTACTTGGCTAAAAAAAGATGCTGGAGGCATTCAGATGATGCAGTGGTACCCATTGAATCCCAGTTGAGCAGATTTTGGATTTGGTAGATCAAAAACAAATCAAAAGGTACTTGATAGGAGTGTGTTTGAAACAATTGAAGTTAAATCCTAATGGAAACTGATTAAATATGTTGCAACAATACCTTAAAGTTTGTCTACAGTTATTAAAGCAAAGGGGGGGGGGAACTAAGTATTAACTGTTTGCTTGCTTAACTCAAATATTTCCACTGAATTTCTGTTGCAGTAAGTATGATTAATGAACTTTTGATGTTTCACCTGTGATTTACCTGCCATTGTTCTTTGAAAGAAGCCTGAAACCTGATTTTGACTTGCCATCTTTTACATTCACAAGCTGCAAAGGAATTTTCGATAATGCAAGAAAAAATTTATTTTTCTGTTATTATTTATTCGAGATCTCTTATTATTATTTCTTATGATTGCTTGTTCTTGTTGAACTGCTTACTACCACTGTTTGCTTTAAAGTACTAAAGCTTGAGAAGTACTGAAGTAGTTTACTAGAAATAACACTTACTATCCATATCTAGTCTATATTTTAGTCAAATGACTCTTTTTATCTTCATGAAAAACTGTTTGGGTGGAAAGTGTGTGACAGATTTCTGTTTCTCTGAGATTGATTTTATTATTTCTTTGTTTGTTTGTTTGTTTTTCAAAATGTGCAAATGCTTATTGTTTAGTTGATGAAATGACAGATTGGAAAAATCTTTGCTTTAGAAATACTATTTGTCTCTCTTCAGAACAGAAAATTGGTATACTGTGGCACTTACAAAAAAGTTTTTATGAAAGCACCAAAGTCTTTGAATAAAATGCCCACTGTATGCTTTATAGTATGGTTACTCATTCTCCTTGCATAGTTCTCCCATTGAGCACTTTGTGTTTATCAAAAGCTCATTCTGTTTCTCAGCATTGGAGTGTTTATTCATGTATTTGTGAAGAATATGAAAGGTTTGTGCTTATTATCTTATGTAGTTAACAATTGAAGTATTATCTTTTATACTTTTTTTTATTTCGAGAAAGCAAAATAAAAATTATCTGATTTCTTCTCTGAATTAAATTGAGATTTTTTGGCACATGTTCTTGAGTCTGAGATACAGTTTTTGTGACAGGAATGTTCCTCATAATTCATGATGATGAGAAACCCACTGGAAGTAAAAATACTTTTACCAATAAAGCAGAGAACAATGTTTCAACCTTCTTAAGTCATCTTCAGGTTAACAGAGAGAGAGAGAGAATTTATAACTGACCATTGCTGGGGACATGTCTTAGAGACTAGTGTAAATGGACATGGGATTGTAGAGAGAGTTGCAGTTAGATGTTAGGTTATTAACCTGCATATTCTGATAAGTTTCCCATGTACTTTACAGCTAAATTATTGCCTTTGCCACAGGATATGTTTTCTTATTTCATGATTTAAAATGATTTAGAACAATACAGGAGGCTGATTTGATAGTACCCTTCTGCACCATTAATTGTACTGAAAGTAAGGAGTGTTCCTTATTTAGATTAATTGGATGTTCTACCTCTGAATAATTCTGTTACCTCAGTACTGTTGGTTTAAATGCACCGTGAATTTACCCTATTTCTTTCTTAACTGGGAGGAGTTCATCTTGTCAGTTTTATTATGTACATTATTTCCTATAAGATCTTCTCAATGTGAGATTGTAGCTACCTTGTTCTGTGGAAAGGTACGAAACACTTCTGAAATTAACCTTTTCATTACTTGAAAATTTATTTGAGATAAATACTTGTCTCTCCATAGAAACACTCTTGGCAAGAATGTAGTGTTCATAAAGTCTTTAAGGAGAGTATTATCCATGGAAGATGTCTCATCTCCTATTGATGAAGAAATATAATTTAATATTGATTTCATCATGGAACACCACAGTATATTTTATCACATATAGGAGTGAGAGTTGTGTTTAAAGGCTTGACACACATGCAAAATCATTTTAGCAGTGGCATGAAATTGTAACTGTGTTATATGGAGATATGGTTACCTAAGATGCATGTTCAGGTTGGAAAAATGTTAAATGATAATATTTATACCATAAAAATATATTTAAACTTTTACTGAGAAGTGAAATTAAAGCTGTTTTTAAAAATGGTGATAACTAGAAAATGGGAGATGTAAAAAGCTGTGTGATCTACATTTAAATTTTTCTAAAGATTCATTTATGAGAACACTATGCTCTTGTTCTTGTGTTACAAACATCACTTAATGTAGGTTGGCATGTATAGAACCTGTTCTGATACAGTTTTTTATACAGCATAAATCTTTAGAGATACCTTTCAGTTATCAATAAAATAACATGTTATAAGTTAGTGTGATACTTTTATTTCCAGAATGGTGACACAGAAGAACCTAAACCCAATATTTTCATTGAAAACAGTAAATTCAGTAACTGGTTTCAGGATGTAAAAGCCTTGGTAGGGGATCAAGAGCCTGAAGGTGACAGTCAGCATTCTTCTTTCCAAGATGAGTTGGTTGCAAACATGTTAAAAGGTTAAGTGAATTTTGGTTTTGTGCAGTAATGATTAGCAGACCTTGTATAGTTGGCTAAGTTAATAAGATATATGTTAACATGTTAATTGTTATTAGATTTCTGTGGATTAAATTGACTAGATTATCCATTGTGTATTGACAAAATAGCAGTAGTTATTAGGTTGTTTGCATAGCCAAGTAATTTGATAAGGTGTGATCATGGTGGTGGCTGTCATGTTTTGTGTATTTTGGAAACTGAATATATGTTAGGTTATTGCTGTGTCATATTTTTTTTAACACTCCTACGAAAAAAATATTTACATCCACTAAAGTGATACCTTTAGTGGATGTTTTAAAAAAACTTAAATATTATTTTGCAAATGTCTGAAAAGTCAAAATATTATTGCTCCTTAAAATATAAAGGGATAGGGTCAGTTAATGGGAATTTCATTTAAATACAAAATTATTAGCCTAATATTAATAACCTTTTAAGTTGCTATGGGGCCTATTAGGCCCCAATTTTCGTAGGAGTGTTAACATTATAAATATTAATAAAATTACCCTTTTCAAAAGTCTGTAATGTATACGTTATCATTGGATTTTTTTAAGTAAGTGTTAATATTGTACAACAAATAGCTGTCATTTTTCATTAGATGGAAATTAATTGTTTTGAAAAATTGTTTATTCTTATTGTAGTTTTGTTTACTGTTGAATGAAGATAAACAGTCATTGTTTTTCTTAATCTGAGAAAATGTTAATAATGAAATGTTTATAAACTGTTATACTGGATGAAATTATCATTTTTCAGTTTTTTTTAGCACTGCTATGATTGAGCACATTTAAGGTGTAAAGTGTGTACTTAGATGTCAAACATCAAAATTTAAGTAAAAATAATAATTCTAGTTTTTAAATCGGACATATTTTGAACCACTTGTTTAGTTGGAAAATATTCAGTATAATATATGTAAAGCTCCAAAGACTTTTGCCATTTAAAACAAAACAGAACCCTGTTTGCTCATGTTACAACCTTTACACAGCATTATATTAAAATTTAATTAATTTGTTATTAGTTTATACCAATAAACTTAGCATCAAAATCTAGTTAACTAATTGTATTTCAATATTATACACATTTTATGTTCTTCATTTTATATTGTAATATTTTAAAACCCTCAGTTTCATCCTGGTATAAGAATTGTGGCATTTGATCTCCTTGATCTCCCATCTTCTCTCATTCATTTACAACTCTTCTCAGAAGTAGAACATCTTAAATTACTCCATAATATAGTTAGTATTAAGGCAAACCAAAATTCTTATAATTTTCAATCTTATTTGTTTATCAAGCTGTAAACAAAAAGATTATACACTTGTTACCATTTCTCACTTGTTACATACTCTATTTTACAAATTGCAAATAGCTATCCCTAATATTGTATGCTATTATTTATAACCAATAAAAGTACAGGTTTTGATCTGTTAAATGAAATAATACATTGTATTCTGTACAAAGAATTGTCCATTTTGCTTCCAGTTTAAACTTTATTTGTTGATGAAACACACTGATGAACTTAGCTGAATTTTTGTTGCATCTTATCATGTTGTTAGAAAGACAGAAAAATTATGACATAGGACATTGCCTGCTTTTTATAAGTTGTTATACTGTGTTTCTAATTACATTATGTTGTGAATTCTTTTTGTGTAAGCTCATTGAATCAACTGAGTTTGTAACTTTTATAGTCATTACGGTTTCCAATATATAACTATATAACTTAATACAATATGTGTATCTTACAATGTTTAGCAGACTTCTTGTAAACATAACATTTATACACAAAAAATTAGATTTTTTTTAATTGTGTATTTTTAATAAAAATTTTGTCTTTGAATTTATTCATTGGTTTTGTTTACCATTCTTAGTGCAAAGTAATTTTCATGTAAAGATTAAAAATGTTTTATTCATCTGAAAGTTTTCAAGTTTTATTTGTGTAATCTCTAAAACCTTCAAAATAATCATAAAATGCTATTTTTCAGTAAACTTAATTTTTTAGTAGAAATGTTAATTTAGATGTGATTCATATATTGGTATAACAACTAAAGTTTAAATAGTTGTATAATGTTATGAGCTTTAAGATACTTCGGATAAACAATATTGTTTTCCTGTTACAACTTACAGTTATTCTAGAAAGAAAAAAGGTGATCTAGATGTACTCTAATTTATAGGGTGGCTACAAGGTGGTCAAATTGGCATAATCCGTGTGTAGATAGGGTAGAGAAAATAACAGACAAAACAAAGTTTTAGTGAAAAAAATTGGCATTCATTAGAAGAATTTAGAGATTATGCAAATACATATTGAATATTTTCAGATAAAAAAAGTGTTTTTAATCTTAACATAAAAATCAGTTTGTACTTGGAATATTCAATACTTTGAATGAGCTTGATTCCATGTGTTAATGGAGAAATTTTTAGTTTGTCTGTAAAGTGTTAAGCAACACATTTATTGTTTTGAATTTGTTTATAATTTTTCTGCCCATCCCAAAGTATATTTATATATATTTAAAGAAACTATCATCTTGAGAATATTTTGTTTTTCACATGATTTTTTATGTTGGTGATTTCATTACTACAACCTTTAATTACCATGCTTTTTTAATGTTGCAGCATGTGGTCTAAACAGTAAATAATGAAACTTTTAAAATAGTTATGTCCAATGTTTAACGTTTTGGTGCTCCAGTTTTAAACCAAGTGTTAAGCCAGTAACTGACATTGTTTACTTGTGTCAAAGAGACATCAGAAGCAGGCATTTCAATTTCAAAAACTGTTTAGCAAATATACAAGCACTTGAGGCTGTGCAATAAAAGAAGTATCAGTTAAATTTGGACAGTACCATCCATCAACTGATTTTAGTGTCACTGTCAGTGAATGGATTGAAAAAGTCATCTATGGATGAATCAGCTTGAACATTTCATTGTTCTGTATAATCCAGGGCTCTCTCTAGTTCAGACTTAGAATCACTAGGCTCATAATTACTATTCCTGTCTACATTATCATCCTCCAACTACTTTGGATCAGATTCATGTAAAATAGTTTCACTCGGATTAAAACTTCTGCACAACCTTGCCATCTTATAGCTATAATGGTATCTAAACAAGCCACAGCAGAAGCATCAGGTTACTTGACTTGAAATATTTATGAAATATTTTTCCTGTTATATACAGTTGGACAGCATCCACATAATCATTTTACATGGGTAAGAGACAAATTGTAACCTCACATGTAGTTAGTCACTTTGCTGATTGGCATGTTAATGCATAATTAGTGTTTGACTAATAGAAATTATTGATATATAAAAATGTAGTTAACAGCAAATGTTTTAAATGTTCTTAGTGAGAGAATGCACTTTTTTTTTTAATGAGACAAGCTGGTAAAAAAACCTTGTTGAAAAGAATTGTTTTTGTTGTGTTTTTTTAAACAACTTCTAATATATAGAAAAGCAAGTGGATTGTAATAACAATACATTCAAACAATGACTTTTTATGTCATGTTGCTTAGCAGCATATGTATGTATGTTTTTCTTTTATGCAAAAAATGGTTTCAGGATACACATGCTAATAACCTGAGCAAAGTTGGGTACTTTAGCTAATGATGTAGGATCTGTATTAATGTTTTGATCAGGTGGTATATTTTCCTGAGCTGTTTATGAATTAAAGATATTTTTTAATGGTGAATAAGGATTTCTGAGTACATATCAAACAATTTGTAAATTTGTTTTCTTACTGTAGGTATAGATGATTCTCATTCACTCATTCAGTTCTCTCCTCCTGCAAATGCTTCTGATACCTCTTTCCTAACTACAGATGCTTCATTACCACAAGCTCTGTTTCAAGCAGATCCTTTGCAGCTTAATTTATCTCAGAATAAGTGGTCCAAACCAACACAGGAGAAAAATATTCTGGACATTCTAAAGAATGCCAACATTAATGTTCAGCCATTGCTTAATGGTGATAACTTAGAAACAGCTGATTTGAAAGAAAAAGGTAAATTGTTTTGTTTCCACAAATATTATTATAGAAATTATGGTTATATGGATATGTGATGGAAGGAAAACTGTTTGAAGTAGAGAATATTAATATCAATTATTCCATACAAATTTATCATTGCTACTTGTTTGAAGTAAACTTTTTTTAGGATCTCTCTTTATAAGGTAAGTTTAAAGATCATTATTTTATTCAGATTTAGTTTCTGATTAAGTAATGGATACACAGAAAATCTGGAATACATAAAAGAATGAAAGATTTTTTTTTTTAATCTGTAATAATTTTGAAGTCTTGTCATGTTACTGTGTATGGTTATGTTCTATTTGAAAACTAGGTATCTTTACAGTTGCTCTGCAATGTAGTTTTCATTTTAAAAGGCTTTATTTTTAGGTTGTCACATTCAAATTGCACTCCTTATCTGTGCAGACTTTCCATAATGCATCTACTGTATTATAAGGACAATTTTATAGTACCTGTTTTACTAGTTCATAGTACTTTACAGTATTTGTTTTACTAGTACATACAAAAACATCCATCTGTCCATTTATATAAACTAGTATTATAAAATTGTCATTATAATACAGTAGATGTATTATGGAAAGTCTGCATGGATGAGGAGTGCAATTTGAATGTGACAACCTTAAAATGCACTCTTTTTTTCTCATACTAATTGGAGTATGTTGTAGTTGGGTGTATATGTCAAAGAAGAAAATTACTTCTTCATGATGTGTTGCTTTTCAAAATAAAGATTCTTCTTGATTGTATTTTCTACTGTAGCCAATGACTTGTGTGCAGGTTTTTCCACTGACCTTTGTGTTATGTTCTAGATTCTTATTTAAGTTGCTGGGGTCTTTCCTGGTGCTCCAGACTTATGCATATTTCTTTGGTTTCCAACATTCTTAATTACAATGGATATATATCCCAGTCTTCAGAATTGTAAATTTTCAATGAAATCTTTTTTTCTTGTGTATGAAAATTTTACCATAAAGAGTTGTTACATACATTTCCCAAACACATTTGGTTTTCAGTGGTGTTACACTATGTAATATTAAAGAATGTCAAAATGTAGTTATGATACTTTGTCTTCCACCACAACTTAATATTGTTTATGACTGTGGCATGACTGGCTGAAATGTATATTCATAATTTAATATGGTCTAAATAATATGATGCTTCATTTATGAATCTTCAATTTGATAGAGGTAATGTGAAATGAGAACTGTAAATGTGATTTATATTTCATAAACAAATAAAGTCAGTCTTATCAAAATGATGACATGTTCAACAGCTGGTGCTTTTAACATAAGATTTGTTTGTGTGTGCCTTAGTTAATTATTTACCATTTGTATAATTTTACATCTCATCTAGTTTCACTCGTGGGAGTTAATATTTAAACTAACAAATATATACATTGTTTTAGAACTAGCTCAAAAGGCCATAAGTGTGGAAGAAATTGAAGCTGATTTAAAGCAATTAGTCTTAGGAGGGAAAGAGCAGAAAGAAACAAGTCCTTTGAATAAACTGGTAAGTTCTGTTAGGAGTTTTGTCTTCCTGGTGAGTTATGATAATTATAGTTATGCTACAGAAAGTCCTCTACAACTTGTAGTACTGTAGTTTTTCTCTTAATGCTGTAGACTAGATGTAAACATAGGTTTTATGCTTGTTTTTTTTTAATTTGTTTTATTTTACCTCAATTTCCTTTTATAAATGTCCTAATTTTACTTTAACTTTTTACTGGATGTTTGGTGCATATAGCCATAAAACACCAAACCAACCAACCCAGACCTTGTGTGATATGCAAGTAACTAATTTTTCCAATTGGCAGTTCTACATTGTTGTGAATTTTTTTCATAACTGGTCAGGCTAATATTTAGGAATGTGTACAAGCTAATCATAGTATCCGTGGTTCAAGCTGGTGTTTTGGAATGCGGAGAAGCTAGTTATAGCACCTATGGAAACATAAAACTGGTAACAATAAAGATTAAATTTTGGTAATAAACACTTGACAACTGGATTGCTAATCATCAGATTTATCAGTTCTCTTTTGAGAATTGTTCGGTGTTATTTAGTATTTTTGATTTCATAACAATATGATTTGTTTTATAGGTTTATCTTTTATTATATTGTTCTTTATGATATATATACTTCACATGCAAATTAAATATTATATAATACGGTGCCAAAATCTATAGTTTTGAAAGTGAATTCTTGTTCCAAATATTCTCAGTCAAGTATTCTAAAAATAAAAGTAGTAAAAATAAAAAAATTGATATATATTTTTTGATGCTAATTTTTGTCAATGAATGATTCAAAATCATGTAGATCTTTTAATGTATATGTGAATGTGTGTGTGTGTGTGTGTGTGTGTATATAAGTAAAGAAAGTGTAAAATACATTGCACATGAAAGGCATTGCCTAATAAGCCACCTTGCAACACCGTTTGTAACGTTACCATAAAGAAAATGGAGCATTAGTTCACAGTTCCTTCTTAGCAGTGTTTGTATGCCAGTTGTTAAATTTAGAGTTTTCATGCAATAGAAATTACCAATTTCTTTTACGTTGTATGTGTAATTACACATGTAAAAGTACCAACTTTTTCTGTATATTGAGATCACTAAGACTTGCAATATCATTTTCCTTTTTCATGTTAAGGGAATGCTGTAACCCCTATAACTGTGTTCTAATTGGAAATGTTCCATTCTTCACACCCATCTAGTCAAGTGACAGCTACATTGTGTACTTGCAGCATACCACTGTAAAACAAATAATAACATAGGTTAAAAAAGTCAGTTGCCAAGAAATCTCTAAAACTGCACTTCTTGAGGACTACTAAAGCTTAATAAATAACAAATACCGTATATTTTGTGCTGTCGAAGATGCACCCCATTTTGACTGGCTAAATTTTGAAGAAAAAAAAAGATAAGCATAAGAATAAGGTTGTAGCACTTCCACCAATCTTTCTAAGATGTTTTGTGGGCTGTTTAGTGACTTATGGTACATAAACCTTCTTGCCCACTTCTCGATTTTTGGGAGCTCTATGCATATCGTATTTACTTTTGAAAGTGTATATCTTGTATTACCACTGGAATATATGTATTATAATCAGTAATAACATTATTCTAAGCCTGGAGAGTTGAAAAGAGTGTTAGTTTTGCAGCACCAAATGTATGGTGACCTGTTCTTGTTTATTTATTTGGTATATTTAATACTAAGTAACTTGTACATTTCATTCTGGGTCATATGGAAAGGCTTGGGTTACTGCTTAGTTTCGAAATGCTTCCTCTAGGCTTAGGCCTATAAGCAATGTAACTTTCGGTCTGTAAGACACTATAAATTTTTGAGACTTATTTTTGGGAGAAAATAGTGTCTTTGATGCCAGAAAATACAGTAATTACAATTATATGAAACATGATAAAAATTCCAAAATTTATTTACAACTACAATTTTAAAATACAGGAATACAGTGAGCAGTTTTATAAAACCACTTGCTAGGTTTCTTACTAATCTTTGTACTAATAAAACTTCTATAACATACTGAAAAACAAACCACTCATCTGTTTCCATGAGCTATGTAAATTCAGTTCATAAAAAAATTGAAACTTCAATGCAGCAAATTTGTGTTTTACATGGGTTTCTGTGAGGATTTCATTTATGACAATATTTTTAAAATAGTTTCAGCATTTGTAAACTGAAGATAAAGTATATAAAATTATAAATGTGCAAAATATACATAAATAGTTTGTAAGGTCACGTGTAAAGAAAAAATAAAAACTTTAAATGTATAGTTAATTATGCCTCATAATTTATGACATTTGTTTGCATCTTGACTTTGAACTGAAAAAATAAGTGGTCTCACAAATCAATGTGTGAAACCTGATGTATGGCTGCCAGGAGACAGGGTGCACTATGTTGGAAGAAACAATTACAAATATTTCTTATTCAGAAATTCCGTGTAGTAAATAAGTAATAGTTTGTTTTTTTTAGAAAAAATTTGGCTGACCTCGTAAAAGCTAGTCATGTTCAAAATTGATCAGAAGTTGGACAAGTTGCAATTTTATGTGATAATTATGTTTGAAATAAAATCATTATTTGTAGTCATACAATGAATATATAGAATTGCCTGAAGTTTATTTTGTTTTTTAAATAAAGTATTTTTGCTCATATATTTCTCATCTCTACACTGATTTGAGATAGTTAGTTTTGGACTCAGGAAGATAAACCCATTTTTGTTTATGTATGTAACCATGCCCAAGGACTCGGATTAGTTTATTATCCTGCGTACAAGAATTTTTACTTAAGGGTAGGATGGCAGAGATCCTTATGAGTAATAAAATTGAATCTTGTATACATGCACTCCACATGTGGTATTACTGGTGCACAAAAAATTAAAATTATAAAAAGTCTTGGATTAATTTCAAAGTTCTGCAACTATTAAGGATTTATGTTTTAATATGAAATTAAACATAATGTGAAAACATCAAAATAAACAACAGAGCTATGTGTTTTCTAACATAGATATAATACTGTTAACTTCAATAACATGGAAAAATGACTGGGAATGTTTTCTTTTGTATTAGCCATGTTCCTAACATATAAACCCAGTACAAACTGTTGCAGTAAAATGTTTCTTTGCATGCAGGCAGTGTATACAGTTGTGGACAGGTGGCTGCTGTGTTGTCTGGGTAACTATTTCATTAGCCAGTATCAAACATTGTCCATCCCTCTAAAGTGAAAGGATGGTATTTGCATCATCCCTACATAACAGCATGGTCAAGGATTAACATATAGCACTTGTACATGTTTACACAATGACAAAGCTGTAACTTGATTTATGTATCATGTAATTATCACAAGAATTTTTTTTAAGATACTATTAAAAAATAACTTAGAGTATTACTTCTTATTGATTTAAGTATGTAATTATGAATGGATACAAAATTATATGAAAATATAAATGTTATTTATTTTTGTAATAATACTGAGTAAAATGCAGATTGATTTAAATAATAAGTGAAAACATTCCCAACTATTATTGCAATGGGCAACCTCAATATGTTTGCAGACTACTGTCTGAGATGTGTGAACTAAGCTTCATTGCATTTTCTATGGGTATTTTTAGTTCATTTCTCTTACAAAAAACGTATTTAATAAGATTTATCATTTTAAGAGTACATCATAAACATAAGTGAACTGGATAGCTTTTTAAGTTTGAGTCTTTTTAGGATTGGTTTTATTTTATATCTTAAAATTACACTTTACATTAAAAAATATTACATTGTAAAACCAATATAAAAAAACGATTGATCACTTGTACATAATAGTGAGTATCAGTACAAAAGATTGAACAGTTTAACCAAATAAATTCTATGCAGTTACTGAATTTCATATTTTGGAAGTAACTTTTTAAATTCATTTAATAAAAACTTACATGAATGGCCTAATTTCAACCTCTAATAACATTTGTAGTGTCTTGACTTTTCCAAGAAGTTCATTTTTAGAACGTTCTGTTTACTAATCTTGAAAAACCCACATGAAACATCCTTTTAATACAGTACGAAGATGAAGAAAAACCTAGTAATTAACTTGCTTAGATTCTTTCTGTATATGGAAGATTAGCATGAGCTAAGAAGTATTCAAACTAAAAAGACAAATTTTGTGTTTCATGAACTTGTAGGTCACAAGAGAATAAAATGACACTTTAAGGTTTTTCTTAAATAATATAAAACTTTGTATTACATTATTTTAATTCTGATTTTATTGAGAATTATTTATCACAAAATAACTTAATTAAATTTTAACTGTAAGTAAAATCTTGTGATGTGTAGAAAAGTGTGCTCACAGGAAGTTGTTGCAGTGCTTTCTAAAACTTTATCCTATCTTGTTTTGCTGAAACAGCTAAAGACAGACAAGAAGTCACCACTACCCATCAGTTTGGGTCCATTAGACAAGTCAAAAGTTTTACAGGAAGAAGATATTGTGGGTGCACTGTTAACTGACCCAGGAACTACTACTTGCCAAACATACCAAAACTCATACATGACTCAAAAAATAAATTCAGGTATGTGTCACCTACTAACAGGTGATGTGTACAATATATTGTTGTTACATTAAAGAAAGTGATATAAAGCTGATCAGTTGTCTAAAGAAGTCACTTAAAAACAAGAATCTGTACACAGGTAAGGATAAGTTGGATTAGGATTTTATTTTTGTCCCCTTTTCATTTTCATGTTTAAATTAGATGCGAGTTAAGTTTCTGTTTCTTCATATTTTGTAATCCAAACTTTATTTTAGTATTATAAATGTGATGAAACATCACAACTAGACAAATGTTTTTAAACCTATCCCTTTTTATGCATGTGTGGCTGAAGTTTATATTCTTCATTGTTTAGTTGGCAAAACTTAACTTTGTTAGGCTTAGATTATTTTATAAACTTAAATATTTAACATTAATGATTAACATTTGATAGTGCATACATGTAGAAATTCTTGTTGACTTTTGACTACTTTGGTTCTAAATAATATATAAAGTATTGAATAGGAATTACTACTAACTTGTAATCACAAAGTAACTATAATGTTTTATACTTTAACTTTTAATACGTGTTGCATCATCACATATATTTGCAGGCTTTTGGTAAACATTACAAGTGGTTTTTACACAAGAAATTTTTTTATCAAGTACTTTTTTAAATTATTTCTCTGATTATGTAAAGTCAGTGTTGATTGCTTCTAGTGCAAAGTAATTTTCATGTTAATATTTTAAATATTTTTCTTTTTCTGAACATTTACTAATTTCATTTGCATAATCTTTGTTGCCTCCTAAATATCAAACTTTTGTTTTTATTAAAACTTTATATTTTATCTGTTTTCTCTACCTTAACTCTCTTTGCATTTGTTTAAGAAACCTTATCACCACTATAAAATAATATAAATCTAAACTTTTTCTTTCCTTCTAGAATGACTGCATACTGTAACAAAAAAACTGCAATTGTTTATCCTAAAGTATGTTAACAGTATACATCTGTTTATATTTTATTGCCCTATGAACCTTTATGTTCCTATCACAGATCATAAATTATGCATTGATGGCATATCGCATGTTACTGCATTTATCACTATATTTTCTTTATGTTATCTAATAACCTCATCTCAACTAATAAGTTTCTAACTTTTACATTTTAGTTATTTTTCTGATAATAAGTAAGTATACCTGAAGAACATGAAATATAATACTTGTCTCTTTTTTTTTTTTTCTTGTTGGTTACTGATGAAATTCTAATTTGATTTTACACTAATGATACTAATACACTAAATAGTTAATATTTACTTAGATAAAGCATTTAAGAACGGAGAATAACAACACCCACAAAGCAGGCAATTTCATGTAACTATTGTAATTTACCCCTCTTTCTAGCAGTGGTCTAAAAATTCTATAAACTTGTTGTGATGAATACTACAAAAGAAACTTTCAAACTGATGAAGAATTATACAATACTGAAAACGGTGTAATATGTCATTAGATAGAGTAAAGCATTGTCTTTCTATTTATAAATAATAAAGGAAAAAGATCAGAGGGATTTATTGCACTTTGTTAAAGAGAGGATGTGTAAGTTGAGTCTGGCAGTTGTATTTGATTATCTAGTTTATAACTTTATAAGCAAATAAAGTAAAATAATATAAAAATTAGACTTTGTCTTAGTCTCTCTGTATTGTAATATTTAATCTGTGATAAATTCTATACTTCTTGGAGGGGTGGTGAATATATTAAAGGGAATACCTAGACGACAAATGTTAAAATTGTATACCAGGAGAGCTGGGAGATTTTTTAACTATTTCCTTATAAAAGTAATAAATTGAAACTTGTATAATATTAAAATATGATTCATTATTTATGTTTTGATGTAAAGTTTACCCTTACACATCGATGACAATCCAGTTTGTTTAAATTTTGAATGTAACTCTTAAAAGTTCTTTATTTGCACATTGACCTACCTGTAGTGAGTGTGTTAACTAACTAAAGATAGGTCAAAAAGTTATTCTTAGTTATCATTGGTCAAAATGTATCAGACTGGTTAAAACAAACAATTAAAGAAAAAACTTGTAATATGATAACCAAACTATAACTTGAATATTTTTCATCTTTTTCACTAAAATGTTACTGAACCAGTTACAATTAAATGATTAGAAAAAGTATCAATCTTTTCTTCTAATGTGTCATACTTATCCTCAGAATGGAACTTGTTTTTGTTGTATGTTAACTGGAAAATTGATCATGGTTAAATTAAATACGAGTTACATGTAACCTTTCTCTCTTCTTTTTACTGTTATTATTCAAATTTGTTTTAGTGTAAACAAGTATAGGTAAAGTACCCTTACTTCTCCAACAGACATGCAATGTCTATATAGAAAGAAGCTAGGAAGGAGCTAGCATGTGGTACTGCTACGTAGAGGAAAAAATAAATTTAATAGCATTTCACAAATAAACCTTGATAAATATAGTGTTTAACACTGTATATTAAGTTTTGTTGTCATGCCACGGCCCAAACAACATAGAGCATTATCAGTAGAGCAGAGAGTTTACATAAAAGCTTTACATGATGCTGGTTGGACTCTCCAACAAATTGATGCAGATTCAAAATGTTCTGCAAACACAGTGAAGTACACTCTAGATCATGAAACTGAAATAGGTAAATTTGAAAATATGAAAGGAAAAGGTAGAACATCTAAACTAAATGATACTGATGGTAAGTGTCTTTGTTTATTCAGCCTTTGGTAAAGACGAGGGACTGCCACTGATCTCTAGCATGAGATAAATGACCATGTACCAAATTACAGAAAAGTTTATAAAACCTACAGCGTGAAAAGGACTCTGAAAATGGAATATCTGGTCGTACAGCAGCTTAAAAAAATAACAAACTTCAATCTCCAAATATTGTGAGAGTGAAATTCAAATACAAAAACTGGATTGTTCATGATTGGAAAAGGGAGTTACAGACAATTGAGATGCAGTTTGAAATATTTGGTTTAAGGTGAAAGGTGTACATTCAACTTAACAAAGTTTAGTGATACCTACTTTGGTTCATAGCAACTACCAGGAAACATGAAATAGGTCGTGTGGTTTGGAGTATTTTCCTGCTGAGGTAACATGAGATCTTTGCAAAATAGATGGAATAATGGGCCAGTGCAAGTACCATCAGATACTAATTTGTCATGATATATGCAACATTTTACATGTTATTGGTAAAGTGTTCTACTACCAAGAAGATAATGACTCCAAATACTCATCCAGTCGATGCAGCAATTACTTAGTTATGAAAGAAGGTGCTGTAGTCATTTAAATGATATAGTGGACCCCACAGAGCCTCAGTCTCAACCCAATTGAGCAGATCCAAGGCTTGATAGAACAGAAGCATGACAAATCAAAAGTTATTTCCATGTACCAAATTACAGAAAAGTTTATAAAACCTTTAAAAAGTTTTGGGGTAAAATCCCAATGAACACTAAGTATATTGCAACAATGCCTTAGACTTTCTGCAGTTATTAAAGCTAAAGGAAGACATACAAAATATTAACTATTTGCTGAACTCAAGAACTTCTGAGTTTAACCTGTAATTAACCTTCTATTTTTGAAAGTAGCTTGAAATCTAATTTTTACTTTGTCATAAGATTTTTGAATAGTAGTGAATGTCAGTCAGCAGATTAAGGGAAAAAAATTGTGAAAAGTAAACTATTCAGAAGCTTTTGTCAAATTAGATGTATGGATAGTGTTTTAAGTGTTGGAGAATATAAAATTAAAGAATTTAGTTGTTTTTTATGCATCATTTGTTTCACTTGTATACATAATTATATTTGTTTCATCAACAGAAATCCCCCCCTTTCTAAGTTAGATAATTTTATTCGAAATAATTCAAATTTCACAGGCCTTTTTTATGAAAATTGAAAATAAATCCTGTATGCCATTATTCATACCCTCTAATGCATCTGAAAAACTAAATGTCAGTCAAGTTGCACAGTAGTGTGTTATATGGTCAAAACAACCTGCGATAGTTTAATAATTTTCCACTTTGTTTTACTCACCATTTTACTCCAATTTGAACAAAATACACAGATTTGTTTTGTAAACTAGTGAATAAATATTTTTTGCTGTAAAATTGTCATCAATGTTATAAGTGTAACTGTCAGTTTGGCTGCCAAATTTAATTTATACGCTCAACATTGTAATGGACACCTATTTTTTATACCTAAAATGTTTTGGTTCATTGACAATATTTAGCTGTACCATTCACTTTCAATAACAACACTGTTTACATCCTGAAAGAATTGCTCAAGCTGTAGACTAATGTGCTTCTATGAATACAAGCAATACTTTTAAATACTTTGAAAAGAAAATGAACTAGAAAAGTAACAGATTTTACATGCTGTTTCTAGTAAGTTCTTCACTATCTTGAATTACTTAAGAATATTAGTGGGCAGAAGATTCATGGAATTCTTCTAATAGTGAGTAAACGCTGCTCTCATTTCAAGGTCATTAAGTGTTTTTGACAATGCCATATATGATGTCACTCCTTATACCTGCCTCATCATACCATTAGTTTCTTAGCATCTTGATACACAAGTTCACTTGGATAATATATTTGTTAACAGTTTCAGTTGAAACAGCCTTAACTGTACAAATTAGATAAATTGATGAAAATTGTTGTAACAGATTTAATCAAAATAATTTATTATCATACTGTTTGGATGAATTTAGCATCAAAATATAATTAATGAACAGTGTTTTAATATCGTAGAAGTTTTAAGCTAGCACTTTCATAAAAAAAAAAGTGTTTTCTACTATGAGATCTGCCTGACCTTTTATACTGTATTTTTTATAAACAATATAAAGCAAAAGTTTCAATATTTCTAATATATTATATTACATTGTTTTCAGTACAGAGAATTATCTTATTCTTTTCCAGCCTTCAGATCAACAAGTTTTAAAGCTAGATTTAAAGGCATTTATGCTGAAGTTAGAAAAGAAAAATTATGATATTTAGAGGATACTTTGTTTTGTGCATGTTGTTATTCTGAGTTCTTAGGTTAGTTTGCTGAGTGTATTGGTATAACAAAAAAAAAACAGGTTTGACTTCAATTTGCAACTGCCAGTAAAACAACCAGGTCATAAGTAAATTACGTTTTTGGAGTTACAAGATAATTAAGTTATTTAAGGTAAGATAATAAAATAATAATAACAATTCATGAGGTATGCTAGAGAACAGTTCAAGTTTTATGTAATTCAGTAAAGTAACTTTAGCTATATATATTTACTAAGCAATTTACAACTTGTGGAATGATTAGTTATTAGTTAGACTCGGACCACAGGTCAGTAAAATAATAAAATTTAAGTATAATCAACTGTAGTATCCAGTTACAATTTGCAGGTATTCTGTAAAGAAAGGAAAGGTAATTTAGATTTTTTCCTATTATTTTATGGTGTGAGACAAGGTTGGACAAATCAATCAAATGCACGTAGAGATAGGATAAACAGATAGAATATTAAGTTTTACTGAAAAATATTTGGGCCAGGTGGTTAAGGCACTCAACTCATAATCCGCGGGTCACGGGTTGAAATTCCTATCGTACCAAACATGCTTGCTCTTTCAGCCATGGAGGCATTATAAGGTGCTGGTCAATCCCACTATTCATTGGTGAGAGAGTAGCCCAAGAGTTGGCAGTGGGTGGTGATAACTAGCTCCCTTCCCTCTGGTCTTAAACCATTAAATTAAGGACAACTAGTACAGATAGCCCTTGTTTAGCTTTGCACGAAATTCAAAACAAACAAACTTTACTGAAAAACATTTGATATTTATGTTGGAGGTTTTAGAAGTTACACAAGTAAAATGTGACAATTTTCTGATGAAGAGGAGTATTTTGAACATTAACATGCAAATTACTCTGCACTTGGGCAATCAACCCTTTGATTCCTTATTTTCACAGGTAAATTCTCTCACAAATACTTAATTATAAAGTATGATTTATTAGTATTAATGTCATGAAGATACATAGAGTTTTTGTATGGAACTTCTAATGGTCACTTTGGTATTACAAACTTGGGTAAGTTGACAGAGCCCAGAGTAAGAAGATTAACTTGTATACTTTTTCTTTCAGTACCAAGAAATTTTATGGATTCCCAAACATCCAATCAGTCTCAAAGACTTGCATATCAGATGAATACTTTTGGCATGCTTGACACCAAAAAAAATGAGAAACATCTTAATCCAATGTCAAGGCTGTCAGAACAGGAAATCTTTAGAAACACAGTTGCTTCTGTTGACATCTTTAAAAATAAGAATCAGCAGAGTGATCAAAGTAAGTGTTGATAATTTCTCACAGAGTAATTTACTGAAACCTAACTAAGAGTTTCAATTTAAGGTAAGGTGGTAGAGATCCTGATAAGTAATAAAACCGAATTAGATATCCATGCCCCACACTTGGTATTATTGGTGCACAAAAGTGTAGTTAATAAAAAAGGAAAACAAAGGCCTTGTAGATTAATTTAATCTTGCCTTAAAGAATTTTGAAGTGCTGTGACTATTGAGTTGAACAACTAAAGAAGTAATCAGTTAAATTTTTGTCAGTTGTAAATCATGAAAAATTGTTGTGTGGTTGTGTGGGATTGTAATAAAATTTTATCCCCCCCCCCTCCTTCCTGTAATGTACGTTCATCTTTTTCATATAACTAATGTAAACACACCATAAACTGGATGAATAGTGTGTAAAAAATAACTGTTTTAAAAATTTGTAAGTATTTTAAACAGAGAATGAACTTGAAAGAAACAGATTTTACATGTGGTTTTTAGTATGTCCTTCACGACCTTGGATTATTTGACAATATTAGTTACCACAAGATTCAGTGAATTCTCATAAAAATGAGTAAACACTGCCCTCATTTCAAGGTCATTAATTCTTTTGACAGTGCCATGTGTAATATTATTTCTAATACCTGCCCCATCTCAATACATAATTTCCCATAAAAACATCTTTGTCAATAGTTTCAGTTAAAGCATCATTAACCAAAAGAATGTGGTATATCTCCAAGAACTCGTATTCTTTCAAATCATCTGTGATACGTCAAGTGATTATTGTGGCTTATTGTCAGTTATTCCTTCAAGTTGGAATATTGCCAGCTAACAATAGTGTTATTGTCATTACATGCTAATTTTAAATGTGATTTTAAACTTAAAATTTTTGACATCATCTAAAACTATATCTGCCTCTGCTGTAGATCTTACATTCTTTTTCATAAAAATAACGTACATGATTCTCTAATATGTAAAGTATTTATATAAAAGATTTGTTTCTGAATTTATTTTAGTCAGTTTTGCTCAGACTCTAACCAGTCTAAGTGCAAGGCAGTTTTCATGTTAATAAAAATACTTCATTTACATAAACCTCTTGAACAGGCCTCATTGAATATTTTCAGAGCTAGAAGTCAGGTATGCTAAACCTAAATTTACTATTGTTTGCACTGGCAAATGAGGACAACACAAGTGCCTTGATTATACGTGATCCTCAGTTATCCACAGCTTTTTCTCTTACTCAAAATAGTTGTGCTATTACAATTGTAAATGAGAATTTGTTGCTCAAAAATTTTGGTTACAAAAGTTTGTTGCATGATATGTGATTCTCACACGACATCTCTGGTGTGCATTCAAATTGAAAGTCTCTAGTTCAAGCCCAGCTTTGCCTTTCATTTTTAACTATTAAGATGGGAATACAAAATATCTATAGCTTTATTATTAACTTTATTTGATTAGTGATTAAAAGCATGGTATACAAAAGCACACAAAATATGCAATAGATTTCTGAAAAGGTTTCGTTCAACTTCAATTTTTATTGACTGTTCTGTGATGCACAGCAGGCATCCTTTAACCACAGATTAATGCTTAGGTTGTATTAAACTATTGCCCAGATATGCATTGTCCTCTTCTCTACAGATAATTGGTATATTTAATCTGTTTTAAGAAAGATTTTCTGATGATAATGTGAGAGTATATATTTGTGGTAATTTTGGCTTATTTTTTGCAGGCATTGATAGGGTGCAATGCACTTTCATGTCTATAGCAGAAAGATTGATGAAATTGAAAAGCTATTTATGTCTGTGTTAGTGATTAAGTTCTACTGAAGTGGGTATAGGCAATCAAAAGAGGAAGTATTGTAGGGAAAAAGTGGAATTTAACTCGTGAAACTTGGAGAAAATAAGTATGATATTCTGACTGACCAACCAGTGTGTTGACTTGTTATTATTGTAAGTTGAAACAAGAAACTTGAGTATATTGAGAAAATGAATTTAAATTAAACAGTGGGATACACTAGTGCCTCAAGTATTCACTGTTTGTGTTGTCCGTGAATTTAGCTTTTTATGGACCAGCACATATACTCAAGGCACCAATACTAACAGTTACATGATACTAACAACCACTTGGTACTATTGCCTGAAATAACTGCCTTTGGTCCTGTATGAGCCTTAAACATGTGCATTGATCAGTTGAATTGAGAAAAAGAAAACAAAAATGGTGCAAAAGTAGTAACATTATGTGCAACTGTTTCAAGTGCTGAATCTGCCATTAAAATCCTTGAAACAAAGTTCAGTTTAGGACTCAATGTAAAAACTGTTCTAGATTTGAGTTCTATTTAGCAGTGCCCTATGCAGAAATATGATATGAAAAAGACAGTATGTGCCATTATGTATTTTAGTTTTCATGGCAACCTGGCACCCATTACTTAATGAGACATGTTGAATATCTTGGATGAATATCCAGTTTGTTTCAGTAAAACTGTGTATTTTATTCGATTTACTGCACTTAAATTATAAGGACTTAATCCATTTAATAGATCTGGTAATTACCAGAAGAAAAAACAATGAAATTAACACAAATTACCCTTTTTATATAATAATTGCAAATTGTTAAACAAATTGCAGCTATTCATCCTAACAGTCATCTCAAGCTTCTAACATTTTACATTGTTTTAATGTAATCTTATTGTTTTACTGCTTTTTAAATAATTTATAATTACTAAAACCTTGTAAAAAATACTGAATAAGCTTTTGGCTTAAATTCTAGTAAAGAAAATATTGAATAACATAACCTACTACTAGCTCATGCAAATCTATTTAGAAATTTAGTATTTACATGTAGATTGTTTTTGTTTACACTCAGTGTCAGTACTTTAATTTAAATAGTTAATATTTGGCAGTTTGTATCAAACATCCATTTTTTCACAGCACAAGAATCAGAGGACAGAGAATTACTGTCGAGTTTGTTGCATCAACCTTTGTCAGTTGGCCCAAACCTTCCTTTTATGTCAAGCTACAATCAAGACTCCTCCATCCAGCAGTCTCTTAGTTTGCCACCAGGTGGCAGTGGGCTACTAACCCCTAGACAGTCTCCTCTTACAACAGAGTGTCATGGCCGAATTCCATCACCCTTAGGCATTTATTCCTTTTGTATAAATTCTTTACATTTAATTTCTTATGTTTTACTTTTGTCTTAAACATGGAAACACTTGTACTTTGGTGTGATTAGAAAGATAAACTAGCCAATATTCAGGATATATATCAACTAAAACTCTGCAGAGGAGTTAGTTGAAGATCCAGTCTCAGAATAATAAACCTGTTAATAACTATTCTTCAAAAGTAAACATTATTTTTAATTACATTTGTGGCAACTGCTGACTATGAAATGGATGTTTTTTTTTAAATCTTTTTGTCTGATATTATAAAGCAATTTTTATGATCTATCTGTATAGAATTTTCTTTGTAATTTTGTGGTCTTTAATTTCAATCCTTATGTTTTATTACACACAATTCTAGTTGACAGCTTATTACAGTTAAATTATGTGTTCAAGACTTTTGTTTACTTTCAGTATTTGGACAACAACCTCCAGTACTAAGCCATGCTCCATCTCCTATACATCCAACACAACTGTCCAGAAAATCTAATACCCTGCAGGTGGAGGTAAAGGCTGCTATAAGAGGGTGCTTTAGTTAATATTTTGAAATTTATAATTTTTACATTTTAATTGATCTACTCTTCAATTGGGAATTTATAGACATTTAGGTTTCTATTGTTAAATTTAAGTTGAGTGTGGGGGTGAGGGGCAAATAAGTTTGAAAATCCACCTCGCATGTTTTTTATTGGTAAACTTGGTTTGGAACATCCATGGTCTGTACTATTTGAAAACTGGTTTGTGTTCTTAAAGTTGTATGTTGAACAGGAGATTACTGAACTTTTTGGGTACGCTTACCTTACACTTCTGTACAGTCCAGATTCAGAATATAGTTTTGATGTTATATAACTCTCTTCTCTTTCTTACGCTTTAAGAAATCTCCTCCCAGACATTTCTGTTAGTATCCAATATCTTGTTGTAATAATGCTTTGACAGAAGAAGAAATAGCAAGGGTGGTTAATTGTATGTATGGGTAATATCATGCTAAGGACAAAAATGTGCAGAGTTATTGGGCATCTTTAAATAGGTCTCCAGGATTGTTACTGTTTTTTTATTTTTCTGTATATTTATTTACTCTATTGTGTTAAATATAAATGGTACATTTTGAAGATTCAGGGAAAGGCATGGATAAAACTAGAAAGTGAATATGCTTTTATATATGTAAAAACGGCTCGTTTGGGTTGAGAAAATATTTTACATAGAAGAGCGAACAACATTTCAACCTTCTTCGGGCATCATCAGGTTCACAAAGAAAGAGGTAACTGACTGGAAGCTGACCACATTTTTGGAAGGGGTTGTGTAACTTAGTGTCGGAATGTAGAGGGTGGTGTTAGATGGTTGAATATATATAATTTTATTTATAATATTAATATAGGTATAAAGGCGTTCTTTTATATTGATTTATTTTGGGTTTAAGTTGTTGTACAAGTAAGGCTTCTTTAATTTTGCATTTGTTTATGTTTATTTAGTATTTGAGTGTTTTCTATGGTTATGTTGTGTTTATTTGACTTGCAGTGTTCGAAAAAGTGTGAAGGTGACTTTTTATATTCTTTGAATCTGGTTTCCATTTTTCTACTTGTTTCTCCAATATAGAAGTCGTGGCAGTTATCATATTCTATTTTATAAATAATGTTGGTGTGGTGTTTGTCAGAGTAGTTTTTACATAGTATAGACCTCAGTTTTGTGCCTGGTTTTTGAATAAATTTGGTATTAACTGGAATGTCATATTTTGTTACGAGTTTTTGCCAAATGTTTGTTATTTGTCTGCTGATGTCAGGAATATATGGTATGCAGCAGTATAACAGAAAGAAAACTTAGATAATTTTATTGACATCCAACAACCCAAACTTCTCAGATAAAATTAAAAATTTATATTTTTCAGAAACACCTAAAAACATCTTAAACGATTTTTTCAAAAAATTTTCTCATAAAACCATCAACATAATTTCACAAAACAGAAAACTAAAAAATAATCTTACAAAAAGAGACATTAATTCCATTAAAAACCTAAAACAAGACAGAAACATAAAAATTATAAAAGCAGATAAAGGTAACGCTATAGTCATAATGAACACGAATGAATACATCCAAAAAATGAATATCATCCTATCAGACACGAACAAATTTAAACCAATACACACAAATCCAAAAGACACATGAGGTGCAATGAACAAATTACTACTAAAAGTGAAAAAAGCCAACACAAATTCACAAACACTTTATTCCTACCTATGTAAAACTGACTCACCCACACCACAAATATACAGCATCCCCAAACCTTATAAACCAGATTGTCCATTACGACCAATAGTGTTCACATATGAATCGTTTAATTACAATCTTTGTAAATATATAGCATGAGCATTCTCCAAATATGTCACATCAGCCAGCTCATTCATCAAAGACTCTTTTAATTTAAAGTCTAATCTAAATCAACTTAATCATAAAGCCTTAATGGCCAGTTTCGATGTTATATCTCTGTTTACAGAAGTTCCAACCACTGAAGCCTGCAAGATAGCCTTAGAACTCTATATCTGAGACCCTAACCCAACTATAGACATTCCCAGCAACCAGTTAGCAACCCTCATAGAATTCACCACAATAAAGACAAACTTGATGTTCAACAACCACAACTATATACAAACAAATGGCCTAAGCATGGGCAACCCAGTATCACCAGTTCTAGCTAATATTTTTATGACACAAGTTGAAACACAAGCAATTAATACAGCATTACATCCACCACTATACTGGTACAGATATGTAGATGACACGGTTGCAGGATTCAAATCTACAGAACACATACTTAATTTTTTCAATCACATTAACTCTATACATCCCAACATTAACTTCACATGTGAACAGGAAGAAAGCAATCAAATATCATTTCTTAACCTCAAAATTACAAGAACCAACACACAATTCAAAACAAAAATTCTCCAAAAAATCATCCACACTGGACTATACATTCCTTGGGGCTCGGCACTTGAAACAAAACAAAACCTCAACATACTAAGAAACCAAATAAACACAGCCATAAAACTATGCTCATCAGATAAAATTAACGATGAATTAGACAAAATACTTCATCAACATCAATAAGTTTCCTCCACAAACCATAGAAAACATTACACACACACACACACACACACACACACACAAAGCAAAATCAACCAACAAAAGTAAATATATCTCACGAATCAAAAAAATTACGAAACCATATACTGCTGCATACCATATATTCCTGACATCAGCAGACAAATAACAAACATTTGGCAAAAACTAGTAACAAAATATAAAATTCCAATTAATACCAAATTTATTCAAAAACCAGGCACAAAACTGTGGTCTATACTGTGTAAAAACTACACTGACAAACACCACACCAACATTATTTATAAAATACAATGTGGTAAATCCCACAACTTCTATACTGGAGAAACAAGTAGAAAAATGAAAACCAGATTCAAAGAACATAAGTCACCTTCACATGTTTTTGATCACTGCAAGTCAAACACAACATAAACAAATGCAAAATTAAAGAAGCCTTATTTATACAACAACTGAAACCCAAAATAAACCAATTTAAAGGAATGCTTTTATACCTATATTAATATTATAAATAAAATTATATATTCAAACATTTAACTGCCCTCTACATTCTGACATTCAGCTACACAACCCCTTCCAAACATGTGGTCAGCTTCTGGTCAGTTACCTCTTTCTTTGTGAACCTGACGATGACTGAACAAGGTCGAAACGTTGTTCGCTCTTCTATGTAAAATATTTTCTCCACCCAAACGAGCCGTTTTTGCATATATATTTCTCTACAAGTGGGTTTTCTTGACATTACTGAATATGCTTCTTGTAGAGAAACCTTTTTAAGGGCCTATTTCAAATAAATGTAACACCTTAGATCTTCCACAGTAGTAATTTCATGTTCCAAATGAATCTTCTCATGCAGTCATGGGTTTAATATAACACCATAGATTTACTAGATATTCTGTTAGAATCTATATGTAGAAACTTTAATTTTACAAAAAGAGAATAAAGATGAATACAATGTAATTGCTACAACAGGGAAGTTACAAAGATGAATTTGAAGTTCTTTGGCTGAAAATACGTGTAACTTTAATGTGAGCAGTTAGTGTTTCTACTTACAATTTTTTTTTCTGTAGTAAAAGTAACTTGTATTATTTGAAGGAATATTCTAAAGAATTATCATGAATTTCATGTTTAACATTCAATAGTTTATTTTTTTCTTTCTAACATTAAGAACCTTTTTGAGTGTAATTAATGTTATAGAAACTTTTACATTTAGTCCATCATAATAACTTACCTGCTGACTGTTGAATTCCATATGTACTAATAAATGCAGTGAAAAATCTAATTCATATCAATCATTGTTTACATGCTCATTAACTCTGATTTTCAGCCGAATCCTGTAATACCTCGTATCCCCTCACCACAGGAGCTTGCAGCTCACACACAGTCAATCTTGCAGAACGCTTTAATTAAACATAAGCTTGCAGAGCAGCAGGAAAAATACAGAAAACGACAGGAAGCATTAAGGTTAAAATTTTCACTTTCCTGAAACTTTTGGTAGTTCTAGTTGTACAGTTTTTATCATTGTTTTTACAGGTATTAAATTTCAAGGCTAAAATGAATTATTTGCACAAGTTGTATCAGGCATGAGTATTTTGGTCAGTACTGATAAAAATCAACAATTTTATAAATAACTTTAATTAGCCAAATGTAAATTAATCATATTTATATAAAACATTATTGTCCAAATTCTCAGTAAGTTATACCTAACTGAATCAAACAGCATCAGTATAATATGAATGATTAATAAACAAAAGTGTAAATATTTTGTGACAGTATTTGTTTACATAAAGCTTCCTAAACTCTGAATTATATATAAATTGGAAATAGCTTTTATATTTTCCAAACTTGACTTTTGTACTGTAACTGTAATTAGTTTTCCATTACTTTTTGTTCCTTTTAATATTATTTTTATTGTATGATAAGTAACTAGATGAATTCAGCATTACCAGTTAATTTTAGCATTTAGTGTAACTGCCTCTGTAGTTTTAAGTAAAATGGGTGGAATTTCACAATAATTAAGTGTATGTAATAATACAAAATAATTTATTTTACTTTAAAATATTTTTTTTAGAATTTTATTATATGTTTATATGAAATAACTGAATTCATTCTTGTTCTTTGATACTTTGGTGGAACATGTCATACTTTTGTGTCAAAAATTGAATAGGGGATGTACCTTTTAAATGATATTTTAGCAATTACTGTGTGAAAAATTATTTTAAAGCCAGATAAAATCTTTCACTCCTGTAGGACCCATTCACCAATCATCCATGTCTCTGTAAACAGTCCTTCACCATCTAAAGTAAGTTATTTATTCTGCTAGGCCTGTATCATTTCAAACTTTACTTGAATAATATACAGATTTGTGTATATAATATAAATTTGTAGATATATCATTTTAGATTAACCTGTTCAGTGCCATAGATGAGATAACTCATCCAAACCAATCGGTAACACAGTGCCACGGACGAGTTAATCTGTTCTAAATAATATCTAACTTCAATGCTAGATGTCAGTACCATACATGTATTTGACCTACTTACATATTGTTTCACTTTCTATTCAAAATGGCGTCAAAGATTACAAAATGAAGCATTAGTTGTATTTTGAACTTGGTTCGGAGTTGTCGTAGCAGCTGAAATGCTTGGCAGTCAACAGGTTAATGTCCAGGAGGTTTTACAGATTACTGGTTTGTTTGTTTTTTATAACACTGCACGACTTTTTATACAGATTTTGATTGACTTGTTAACATTACATCTTTAATATAATGTTTATTTTAACTACTTTTATGCTCATGAACAATGTTATTTGACAAATTGAAAGTGAAAATTTGATTGGTCATGTAACAAATCTTTATTTTCCATATATTATTCTGTCATCTGTGTTTTTATTGAACAATTCATAGAATTTAGTTGAGGTGGTTTAAAACTCAACAATAGCAGCAGTAATAAAAATATGTAATAGTAATTTGAGGAACCCTTTGTATAAAATTTCTTGTCAGCTGCATCATGTGCTTAGTGAATAACATGATTTTCTATTTAATGTCGGTGTAATAGCTGAATATTGTGATGTTTTAGTTTAAATTTTATTTATATGCAGTTAATAATGTGATTTTTCTTAATTGTAGCATTGATGTACCTAGAGAATAATTGGGTTTTTTTGTCATTAGCATTTTAATTAAATCTCATCAGCCTTTTGAGTTCATACACTTTTTAGAAAATGATAATTACATTTTCACTGTCTAGTGTTTGAGCCCCACAATGGTTGCTTTCACTCCAACTTCTGTGATAAGAAAGATGCATACAGACAAGTCTGACAGGGGGATTGGAAAACTAGACACCATTAGTGCTGTTAGTGGGCTGCAGAGTTTAACAGGTTTGAAACAGTTTTTGTGTTATTGTTATATTACTTAAGTAATATATTGTATCATTTTAGCAGATGATATTTTTGTTTGGCCTGCCCTCGGTATTTTTTTAGTACTACCAGTGGGGTTCTATAGTAGTAAGTAAAAATAAGTTATCCTGTTCTTGTGCATTTTGGCAGATAAATTGTATATTTTTTTATTTCATGTTATTAGATTGAATTTTTCATTTTTTTTTAATTACAGTTGCACCATTAGATAAAGCTTTGATAACATCTTTTAATTTATTAACTTCACTATTTACTACCATTTTTGACTGTAGCTGGTATCAATTCATTCTTGCCCTTACAGAATGATTATATCACTATGTTGTTTAGTCATTACAGTACTTGCTCATTGCTGAATTTGCTAATTTTTCAGAACATGTTTCAGTTATATTTTGTTTTCAGTGAGAAAACTGACTGCAGAGTATTATCTCCTGCAACTTTTTATCTTTAATATTTTTCATTAAAAATATTTCTAAGGATTTATTTCACCCATAAACGTTTTTTCTACTTCTCTGTTACATCATTACTTTTATACATCTTAATTTATTTACAAGAGGGAAAAAAATCTTACTAGTTTCATATTTCTGAGAAAGTTTATTCCTAATTGTATCTCTTCATAATCTTGCATATCTTTCTTGCTACCACATATTTTCTTCTGAAAAGATACCTTTCTTCATAAAATTTTCTTATTGTTTTTCTAGTAATATTCTACCTTTTATAATTCTATTGTTATTTCCACAAAGATAAATATTATAGTTAAATTATATAAAACAAACTTTTAGTAATTTTTTTTATATGTTAAAAAAAAACTTGAATCTTTTCAGATTTGGATTTTGAGTTGATTTCAGCATGATTCCAAACAGTCATTAGTGTTTGTGACTTTAGTGCATTTATTTCCAACTATAATATGGCATTCATAGCCTTTAGGAGCAAATCTGAAATAATTTTGAACAAAGTAGCACTTTTTCTGTCTTTGTAATTTTCAATACAAGCATGTGTAATTTTATCAGTTTTTAACAAATCACTGTTTCTTAACCTCTGTTACCATGGTATGATATAATTGCCCATATTTTAGCTTAGATAAGCCACAGATTATTGGTCTAAAGGTGTCATAAAAGCCCGTTGTTTTTTTCCAATTTGAATGTAAATGCCAGTAAGACTTCCAGTTCAGTGGATATGTATGTAGAAGTATAAATTGAGATGAATGCTTAATAAAAGTGTTTTTAAATAATTTCCACTACAAACACAGTTTTTTTGGGTTTTTTTCAAAGCATGCAAAAAATTCCTTTTATCATTTTGCACTTCATTTAAATTATGATTTTTAATTGTGATAGTTAAACTTTTTTGTTTGTGGAACAAGATGAGTTTGACATAGTTAACTCATTTTGCACTTGACTATATTATGTATTGTTTAACTGAAAAACTTTTCAGTTAATATTATATTATTAAACTAGGCATCAGAATGCATCTTGTTATTCCTAATCTTTGTTTGTATAACTAGGTGACTTTTAAGTTATCAATACTCCCTCTTCATTAGTTTAGATTCTACAGTATCTAACTAATATAAACACAAGCTAAATATAATGACAAGGTTAAATGTACATTTACATGTTTATAGCCACTAGAAAGAGATTTGAGCGCATGTATTTTACATTGCAGAGTATGTTTGTGTACAATAATTTGATATTATGTTCCCATGAATGAATGCTGATGTGGTATAAACTAGGTAATAAACTCAAAATTAAATTTTAAAAAATTGTTAAAAGGTTTATAGTTTCAATTGTGAATGTCATAAGTTTAAAAAGCTGAGGCAACATTCAAAGCAGAGGGGTATTGAATTACAGTTAATGTTCAAAAAGCATGAAATACAAAGATTTACTGAAAAATTACTTAAGATACTTATGGATGTGGGGCTAGAGATTAAGTAAGTTGAATATGAAAACTGTAAATGAAAAGAAGTATTTTAATTTTGGAAATGCAAATTATCTTGCATTTAAATTTCCTCCTTGTAGGGTTAAGAATTCACACACTTGAATACTTGATTAAAAACCAAATTTTTGTGTGTACAACAGACTTGTGTTTAATTACTAAAACCATTCCAACTTTGAAGATGCTTAGAAGAATATGGATAGCTTCATGGTTTTACAAATGTGGTCATAGTAACATTCATTGGCCTGGGGTTCACAATCTTTTAAAAAGTTGGCATGACTTTAATTTTGGTATAAAAATATGAAAGAATGTAGAAATGCAAAATTCAGCAACTAAAATCTGTACAAATATCACATATAAAATTAAAATATTTTACATCCAGATGTATTTGTATATAATGTGTGATCTGTGTATTTTCCTATACTTAGTTTAAATAAAGGATGGGATAAGTATTTAGTACACAGTTATATAAACATGAGTGTACTGTACTGTTTTCCTCTTCCAGCTTCACAGAGTATGAAACTAGGTCAAGACTTGTCAACAACTAATCAACCTTCAGTGGGACCTTTTCCTTCCCATATGTTGGGTGTGGATAGGTTTATCAGGCAGGATGTTAATTCTACTGAAAATACAGTTAGTCAAATTCCCAGAGCTCTACATGGACAAGGAGCATCTCGAATACTTGGCAGTGGTCAGCCTTTTACCAGTCATGGTCGGCCCATTGTGAAAGCTGCTGGAGGATACAACATGAGTGGAGATCGGTACTCAAGGCCTGGCAGTAAATTTGGAAATGCACCAAACAAACCTTTTCCAATTGGTAATTACCAAAGTAAGTTTCTTACTTTTATCAGTAGAACTATGCTTTAAAGTATATTTAAATATGGGATAAGGTTAGCACTTTTAAGAGCAGTGGCAACATGGCTATATTGGAAGTAGGTTCTTAAATATAATACATCTGTTCAGCAATAAATATTATTTTACAGCACTCAGAAGATACAATAAGTCAGTGGTATTTTCTCTAAATAAATTTATGTTCTTTGAATGTCTGTTATTAATTCCACTCTAAAATTGATTATATATTAGGTAGTTATGTTTCTTCATACAAACAACTGGTTATTTTCCATTTTATCCTATGGTATACTATTTTTTGTTTTGGTGATTTTTTTTATTATTATTGAATTTTGCTGTTTAACATTTAAAGTCCAGGATAATAGTTTAACACAAAAACAAAATGTTACAAAATAACCATAATAAATTTTGACATTAAAATTCAGTAAAGAATATTTTAAGCAGTGGAGCAGATTGAAAGCTGGATAGAGAAACATTTGCTGATTATTACAGATTCTCAAGACTTGGTCTCTAAAGTTGCAGAACAGCATCGTTTTCAACATCCTCACAATTTTG
This sequence comes from Carcinoscorpius rotundicauda, assembly GCA_011833715.1. Lineage (NCBI taxonomy): Eukaryota > Metazoa > Arthropoda > Merostomata > Xiphosura > Limulidae > Carcinoscorpius > Carcinoscorpius rotundicauda. The sequence goes on along the minus strand of CM022391.1, from coordinate 30,433,349 downwards.
TTAATGTTAATCGACCACCACCAGGCCACTTCAGTTCAATTTCTCGACCTCAAGGCCCAGTAATTGGAAATAATCCAAATACACCATCTCTAGCAAGACCAGGGAATCTTAGTACTTCCTTTCAACAACATTTTGACTCGGGCAACTTCAACCCTTCTGCACCTAGAGGTAAATGTGACATTAGAAAAAACACTGTCCTGGTAATGGTAATTAAATTCCCCAAACTCTTCTCAGCTTTTCTAGAGTCAATTTTACAATGAGGTAAACATTAATCTAATAGTGTGTATTGTTAAAAGCTCTCACGTAGAAAACGTGTTATAATTTAAATGTCCAAATATATAGATCTTTAAGCTATATTATAAGCCTTTTTTATTTAATTTTAATAAAAGTAAATGTTTAAGTTATTCTTGAATTTAGTAAGGTAATTTGTTTTTGTTATGCACTAGTTTCAGAAATGGACATACTAAACACTTGTATTACAACTTATGTACTTGCTTAGTTTCAGTTCCACCAAATACAATCAATCAACTAGCTCAGTTGTTAGCCCAACATCAACAGCAACAAATCCTCTCTCGAAGTAGAGCAATGCCAAACCAACTGGCTCTACAGCAGCTCCTGCTTACTGCACACCAACAATCAGCAGCATCTCAGGGTCAGTCTGTTAACCAGGGGAACTTGCATACTAAAGGAGATGGTAGGGGAGGTAGGTATTTAATACTTTTAGAAAGTTGGGTTTGCTATGGTGTTTGACAGACTGCTTATAATTTAACTCTATCTATCCAGGCTTTGTCACTTTGACCAACCTTGTAACCAGGAAACTATGCATGACTCTAAATTTAATAAATATATCTTCAGAAATTTGATAACCATTTAGTATAATCAGTAAAAGAATATTCTGTGCAAAATATCATAATCTTTAAATAGTTTTACTAATTATTTGTTTCTGAATTTATGAAAGAATACCAATTGAAAATTGCCATGTTATAAACTCTTATTGATTCTGTGGTATTGATATACTAACCTATGATTTTATGGTTATTCAAATGCATGTATAAAACAAAATTTCCTATCCTCCTGTAAAATTTTAAAAGGCTTAGCATGCTAACCAAGTTAAAAGCTTGTAGCTTGAAGAGGTAATTGTTTACTTCACTTTTTTATTTACTGTTCTATATTTTAAGGAAATTTAGTTTTAATAGTAATAATCTGTGTGTGTGTGTGTGTGTGTGTGTGTGTGTGCATAATGTATAATAATTGAAATGTAACTATATGTTATAAAAGATTACTAATCCACTTAAAGATAGTTACTTTGTAAAAACTAAAGGTCAGTTTTATATTACTGGCTGCAATAATGAGTCCACATACACCTCGTCAATGCAAGTTGTATATTATTAGCCAGGCATGACTGGCAGGTCCATGTAATAAAAATAATAAATATATTTTGAGACTTAATAAGCTATTTAGGATAAATATTTTTGTTATCTGAAGTTGGTCTAGAATGAAAAAACATTTATATTTAGTTCCTCTCTTCTTCTTTTTTTTTAAATAGTGGTTATGAGATGAGGTAAATTGACAGGCCCACATAGTTAGGGTAGAGAAAGTAACAGACAAAACAGTCTTACTGAAAATAAACATTTGAAATGTACTTAGGATGTTTTAGAGATTACACAAATTATTTGAGATTTTTTGGATAAAGAATAGTTTTTAGTCATAACATGGAAATTACTTTACACTCAGACTAGTAACAAAAAAAGACCATTTTCACAAACAAACCTTTTGTGAAAATACTTCATTAAATAAATCTGAATTTTGTGAACATTCACACAGTGCATTACAAGTTGTAGTATAAATACTTAATGTGTGCAGATATGTATACGAACTCTTTTATGCTTTACTGGGCTTGTCAAGAAAAAAGTTAAATTGTCTTTGTATATATCTGGATATTAATTTGAGAGGATATTTGTTAGGTCCACAAGATTTCACATTTTATATGTATACATAGAATGTAAATTTGTTTGGTATCTTCTTTTTCTATTCATTTTATTTCTTAACACCAGTTTTCAGTATGTTACTAAAATGTTATTTCTTTATTTAGACATATCTCTTATGGGATATCCTACTCATAAAGGCCAGCAGATGATTCAAGGAAATCGTCAACCCAGTACTAACCTTGCCAAATGGTTTGGCAATGAGGTATTAAAAGAGAAGTTACCTGAAATGCCTCCAGTTCCTCATCAACGGGCTGTTTTGGTTGAGGAACTCGAGCGTCAACAACAAGGACATTCTTTGGAACACATGTAACCCTGGCTTGATGATTATATGTTCTGTATATAACTAAAATTGCCCAGATTATGTTGCTACACTCTTTTGTTGTCCTTGGTTTTGAATTAAAATGTGTTGTCCAGCTACCATTCTACGATAGTGTCTGCCATCACTTCCTGGCTGTGTATAAATGTGTTGGTCCCATATAGTGTGTGTTTGAAAAGCAACATTATTGCATAATGCAGGAAAATGAAAAAAAAATCTAGCTTTGTGAATAGCTGTAAAATAATTCTGATAAATTTTGGACTTAAAATGAGAAAGTTAAGAATCATAAAAGTTGAGTAGGATAAGAATTTATTTTTGTGGCAGTTGTAAACATTTGTTTCATTCTGAAGACAACAGTGTGTATTCTCCATGTGTGGCATGCTTATTGAAATGACTTTCTCAGTGTAAGTACAAATGCTTTTGAAAGTCTGTTTGGTTTTTCTTCATCATTAAACTGGTTTAAATATTGGATCTCTGCTTAGTAAAGAAAAAAAAAGTTTCTTTACCTGGAATAAAATGTGAGTTTTATTGACTAGGTGTTTCTCCCAACCTGTAGAGTAATGAAAGAAAATGTCAAAACCATAGAAGTTTGTATGAATATTATCTTGAAACTGTGTATTGTTTTACTTTAAAAAACAAACAAGGGAAAATTAAGTCATTGAGCGTTTTTAAACTTATTTTAACCTATAAGAGTTAATGTTAGGATTTCTCGGTCTTATTTCATTCACATGGTACATATGAAGCCTGTAATAAAATGTTGTGAAATAATTTTTTTCCATCCTTTATTGTTGTCAGTTGTTCGTTTCTTGCACTATTCCCAGTAAAACCCAGCAAACTTTATCAGCCTACTGCTGTTGCTGTGTTTCAGCAGTATTCATTACACTTGTTTCTACTGGTTTCTCCAAATAGATAAAGATTGAAATGGAAGTACTCATTTATTATAAATAACATAAGGATCTGTTGACATTGAATGTAGAGGATTAGGGTGTGAGCTGCATTTAAAAAATCTTGTTGAAATTTGACATGGGAAATAAACTGAATCACAATCATTCTCAGTAAATAAGCAGTAAAAGTTTTACTTATGGAAATCTTAAGTCAATACTAACTGTATTTGAATATCTTTGTGGTAGGTAGCTTGAATGAAACAAGTAATTGCAGAAAGACTTTGTTTTTAGCCACTGTCAAGATCTGTTTTGTATTTCATATATAATTATATATCCTTTTATGGAATGGGGAAAAAAATTAAAATTATATTAAGCATTCACTGTAGAACCTGAGAGGACATCGGGCAACAAGCTACTAGTGAAAGGTTAAACTGATTTTTGTAATGCATTTTTTCTCATAAATGTTTTATTTGTAGCAAGCTTTATTTTAAATCATTTTGTCCTTCGCACACAACTGACCAAAACATTCATAATCGTACATGGATTACTACTCAGTGGCACTTTATGATTAAACAAAATTCCTGACTATTTGCTTGCTGGCCACATTTAATTTCAAGCCTTGATTATAAGGTATTTTAATATCATTCATGTCGCAAATTAAATATATAAAAAAAAAACTTGTCTGAATATATAAGTAATAGTGCATGTCTGAATGTGTAGAAATTTAAATTTTGCATTGTGAACTTCTATTGTTTACATTGCATCAACTGTTTTCTTATGTTTATAAAACAGGTTGAATTTTAGCACATACACACAAATTTGTTTCTGGTTCATATGAGTTTAATGTAATCAGAACCTCATTTTGAAAGATTAAACCTCCAAAACACAGTTATACAAGAGAAAAATGTAACACAGAAATACATGGTTATTTGTATGTATAAAATAATTAAATACAAGTATATAAATAAAAACTACTATAAAATTTGCACTAGCAATAAGATTTTTTTTCACATCTTTTAATTTGCCTATTACAGATTTCAAATCAGGTGTGTAAAAATAGCATATAAGCCATAAGTTTGAATGTTCTAAACAATATTAATTATTATGGTTAATTTGAATACTTGCAAGTGTAATTTAAATAAGAACCTTTTTACATACCTTTGAAATGAAATTTGTAATTATTTACAAAATTACGAGACAGTGAAAAATAAATCTGCAGTCTAGTGGGATTTATATCACAAATACTAAACGTACTGGTTTTCAGTACTTTGCTGCTTTTGACTTCAATTAATTAATGTAGTTTTCTTAATAAACCTGCAGGATTCAATGAATGTAAAAGCACAGAAAAACAACTGTAGTCTAATACTGATTAAAAATAGAGAATGTTTCATAAGCAGAACCATTAACAAAAACTAAGTGGAAAAAACAAAACTACAGATTCACAAATATGAAGATATATTTTACACATTTTACTAAATACTAATTATCAGATCTAGAAAAATTCATGTAGTCAATTGTTAGTGACCCTCCAATAACTTATTTCTAAAACTATGATTTTTTTTTCAGTATAGTTCTGGTAACAGTAGATTTGTAACACTTTTGGTGACAATTTGGACACATACTGAATGAAATTATTTCAGAAATTTTGAAAGGCACTAGTAGTCTCACCATTACATTTAAATATCCTCCAATACAGTATTTAGGACTTAAATTTTAAGACTGTCTCACTCTTAAGTATCCACCAGCATAGTATTGAAAAATGTTACACAACCTGTGTTAAGCACTAATTGTCTGATTAAAACTTTGCCCAAAATCAAGGAGTCCATAGTTGTATGGGGTGCCACATTTATGCTCAACAATGCAATCAGTATTATAGTTGTGCAAATTGCATAACAATAGCAATAGAAAAGGAAGACTGCAAACAAATAGTCTACTGTTCTATTTGTAACGGAGACTGTGCTTCTGACAAGAAAAATATAGTAACTTAGAAAGACAAAGGTGACTGTACAAATTTTACATTTTACAAAGTGGTAATTTTATTTTAAGCCTACTTTTCAAAGTAATACAGCCACAGATGGGATGGTAAGTCAGGAGAAATCTTAAGCTGTAAGCCGAGGATCAATTTAGGTCTACTATGCTATTTGAATGGTTTTGTATAAACTCTTCAAAAATAATTTCCTTTTGGAGTACTAATACTAATTAATCCAGTGCATTTCCTAAAAACGTGGTCATAATTGTAGAAGTTAATGACACTGTAGGTATACAACTACACTGGGTCACTACTTTCCATATTGAAATACAACAGTAAAATTGGACTGTAGTTTTAAATAAATATGTTGTATGCAACTTGAGGAAACAGATTTGTTTTAATTTGACACTTGAAGCAAACTTAAGTTTGTCACTGTGGTTAATAAGTGAAAGTTATAAACACCATGCATTGCACTCTGATTGGTCTTCATTCTCACAAACATATAAAATTCACAATTCAAACACACACTAGAAAAAGAAAGCCCAGTTTTACTCTATTAAGCACATTCTAAGCATCATTAGTTTATGGGTAATACAATCAAATGTGATAGCATCACTACATTGATCTATTAAATGAACAGTGGTTCTTCACTCTGATTACAGATCATGTACAAAAATAACTCCCCAGAATAGTTTAACACAAGAAAGTTAAATGTTAATTTTTTTCACAATATATTTATTTTCAGTTTGTATTTTATCACTTTTTTGAGGTACTATTTGTTAAACAGAGCTTTTCTCAACTACAGAATCAAGTAGTTATGGTTTTCACCTAATATAAATGTATTTCTTGCAAAAACTGCAGTATGATCTATACACATATCCAAGTAAGAAATGTTCATAGTAGTTACCACACTAGTTTGTGATGTCGAGAAAACCCACTTGTAGAGAAATATATAGTAGTTTGTTGTTTCTCTTCTGTATTTATTCATTTAATCTTTTTTTTTTCAATGCTATAATCAAAATTCTGCTGAGACATAATGGTCAATTAACTCTTTCATACATTAATCAAATATCCTTCCCCAAAACCTCACCCATTAACATTTTCACCCAACAGTCAAATAAGACTTAAAAATATTTGTCTATTAAATATTTCAAACACTAATTCAGTTATTCTTTCCTCACATCACATTCTACACAAAAGTCAAATCTTCTTGGACATCATGTATACAATAACAATTTTCTCACCTCATTCATTGAATACCACACAGTAACAAACTAACTCTTCCCTGACATTTCACACAATAGTCAAATAATCCTTGGACATCTTGTCAACTAAACATTTCACACAATAATAAAATTTTCTTCCAACATCCATTTAATTAAATAATCTGCAAATAGTCAAATAAATCTTAAACATCTTGTCCAATAAACATTTGATATAGTAATAACACAATTCTATCATGACATCTTTTTTGGTGACAAATTCACACAATAGTCAAAATTTCTCAGACATCTAGTTGATTAAACACTTCACAAAATATTGAAATAATCCTCAAAAAGCCTGTCCATAAATAGTACATAAACGAATGATGCAGTGTGCTCTATACATTTTGTCTTTCCCTTTCATCATCACTGGTACTTTCTTCTCAAACTCGGAAAGTAAAACAATTGGTAGCACGTTAAGAGGATACATTTCAACTGGTTTTTTATCCAGTCAAGTAAAATTTTCATTTTATGAATAGATTTTAGCTCTGAGTTCCCTAGAGAGCTAATGTGATGACTGGTGAGGCAATGGATACTTATTTGTGGATTTTACATTCTCCGAGAAGAGCTATTCAAGCTCACTGAAAATCTGGAGTAATTTATGTACAAAAACACAAAATATAGTATAACAGCACACACTTTACTTTTAATAAAATGCCTTTCGCTAACTTGTTATCAACTGCATCCATATAGATTACATCTTACCATTAACAAAAATAATTACATACAAACAGTAATTTCAAGAGTGTTCTCTCACTGGATGTATTATAGAACTACCAGTTCTCTACTACTTATTACCACAAATCTTATTACAGATTAATGTAGCTCTTTTACCAACATCTACATTCAATTATGAGGAGAACAACTAATTGAAGAAATGTTTCAGATGCCATAATTATGTCAAAAATAAGGAGCAATATGGTAATAAACAGTAAATACCAATTTACCACATGCATTACATTACTTATTAGGAATTGTAATGGTTAAACTAGTAATTCTAGCATGTATATATATTTCAACCTGAGATTCGTGCATTGTTTGCTTCCCTTTACAAGTCATATTAGTTGAATCTTGATTTCATATTTCATTCACTTAATCTACTACCAAACAAAAACAAATGGTTTATAATTACTTCAGTTTAAACATTAAACCAGATTACAAATTATAATAAAAAATATATATACTAAAATTCTAATCAGTTTATATAAAACAAAGATTGTTATTTTGCTTATAAGGTGTTTTTTTTCTAAAACTGAACAATTTATTAAAATAAGTTCATTTCAAATGGTTTTATGTAAGGGTTCTAAATTTTAAACTCCTAAATTAAAAGTTAGAATTAAAAAATCATTACCAAAGAAAACTGCTTCTAATTATAAACCTTCAATATCTCTACTCTTGTTAAATGAAACATCCTAAGACATTTATGTCACTGTACAATATAGTCTTTGTAGTTTCTTAATCCCTTTAACTGCTTCTTTACTATTTTGATGAAATCATATGGTTGTACAAGAATTGAAATGTCTTTCCCCACAGCATTCAATCTATCTTGTATTTCACTGTTTTTGAAAAAGAGGTTCAACGGTCTGTGATTTATTTCTGTTAAAACCCAATTACTCTGTGCATCTCCTTGGACTGCTGGTGCTTTGACTGGCAGACCATGACGAGCTGCAAGCCCATTGTGCTTTACTTCACTAATTTCAGCAGTATTACCATCTCTGACTAATCCCAGATCCTGACCATCGAACTCTCTCTTGATTGCAAACACCTGACCAAATGGAACTCTGTGAATGATAAACTCTACAGACAGTGGCTCATGTTTAATTGTCTTGTGAGCTTCTGAAACAGATGTAACTTTGCATCCTGCAATACTATATACGCGATCGCCTATGTGGAAAGTGTTGTGTAAAAGTGGATGATCTTTTTGTTTCCAGCCAACAATCCAGATATTTCCAAAAGCTTCAACTAAAGCAAGAGCATTCACACAATCTTTTTTTCTCAACATTAGTCTAACTCCACCTTTATGAGCTATTTCTTTCTGAAGTCGTAGGACTTGACTTTCTTTTAGGGACATAGGTTGCCTGTCATCTAGAGGAGGAGGGTTAACGGCATAAACAGAAGTACCACTTGCATTTTCAGTATCCACTGTTTCAGCAAACTGTCCACTAAAAGATGGTTCCCCATGTTGTGCAGATGTTTCCCGAGAAACTAATGGGGATCGAGAGAATGTGTTGACTACTTCTGAAACAGAATAGTCTTGGTTATCAGAAGAAGAAACTGAACGTGCAAAATTAACTTCAGGCCTCCTCGCCTCTCCACTGGCTTCACTCTCCGACCTGCAACGGTTCACTCTTGAAGCCGAAGTATATGTAGCCAAATTTGGAAAAACGGACTCATAAATCAGTGAATTGACAACAGGAGTTCCTGGTTCTGTTGGAGATCTGTCTCTCCTGGCTCTATTCAAATGTGAACCTTCATTAGTACTTACCCTATCACTGCTCCCATTTCTATTATATAGTGCACTTGCCACAAAATCGAAGCTGAAAATGTTTCTTGAAACTGACATACCTGAAGCTACTGGTGAAGAAAACACAGGGCTTTCTGTGGAAATGACTGTATCATCAATTTGGTTTGGTACAGGAGGAAGAGGAGAATTTGGATCTCTCAGCTGCCTGGGTGTGACACCAACTTGAACTTGACTGTTATTCACTATCTGTACAGATCTCTTTGGGTAAATTAGCGGCTCTTTACTGTATATGTTATCTTTGGGTTCAAGAATTCCCAAGTCTCTTAGTTTTTCTCGTATTGTATCTAACCATTCAGTCATTTGCTCTCTTGATGTTGCTGCAAGTCTTACAACTTGCTTATCTAAAGTGATAACAAATTCGTAATCTTCTTCACTAGCTACAATAGATGGTGATATGTGAAGACAATTTATTAAAGCATAATTAAATATAGGCTTATGTGAATAGGCACTACGTCTATTATCATAAAATTCAAGTTTAGGCTCCTTATCATCATGAACACAAAATATGACCCAAAATTTTTCAGGCTTAGGTACTTTCATAAATGGCTTGCGTCTACTTTCAAATGTTGGATTTTTTTTAAGCCATCCATTTTTATAAATTTCATATACACTTTCATTATTATTGACATTACTTTCAACATTTTCTTGATGAACAGTTGAGGAGCTGCTTTCCCTCTGTTCCCGAGGTCCTGTACCAACATTAATGTTAAGATTAACTCTTATATTTCCATCAGAGTTAAATCCAAATTGGACTCTCACTTGTTCGTCAACACCATTTGACATAGTCTGTGATGACTGAAGATCTTCATCCCCAAGTTGGTTCATACTCAGCAAATTTTAATTTCATCAAGTTACTGATATATATATATATATATATATATATATATCATATGATTGTCTTACTCACATAATGGCTCAGATAATAAATGATACAGCTCATAAAAGTTATTTTCACATACATTTTTTAAAGAAAGGAGCTACTGTCAAACAAATACACCACACAGGTTTCTGTTCAAATATTGTTAAACAAGTTTACACAACAAAAGTCAATGTGTGTAAGCAGTTGCACTGATAAGACAGTCTTCAAATTTATTCATAATATATAAAACTTACTTAAAGTGTTGGCCAATAATGTCTTGCATTATCTGATAAATACGAATTATAATTCTACTTTTGCTAGATCTGGTTGTACTACTTGTCGTTCTACTATACTTAATCAAAGCATAGTCACACCAGATCTGTATAATAAAATGTATTGTAGCTACTCTACAAGTTGCAATTTACCGAATAGTAGGAAAGAATTAGTATAAAGATGCTAACATCTGTTGTTTTAAAAATAATTTCTTTGTGTTTTAAGTCACGTATCACTCTCAATTGTATTCACACACGCGACATAAATCAGAAATAACTTATTTTAAATAGCTATCAGTATATGGGTATCGTTACAAGTATAACCATAATGCAGAACTCAAATTTGAAAAACTGATTATCTACCTCACCACACCAGTTTTAGTAAAAAGATATCGACAGTTATTTAATTCCCGATTTTTACTTCAAATAAGTTTAACCACAATCGAATTTACTTTTATGTGCACGAAAAGTAAAATATCACGACGTCGACAACCAAGGTTCAGAAGATGCAAACTCCATCTATTGCCTGAATATTAAATATGAATATAAATCAACCCTGGCGAGATACATATGCATAAAAGGCAAAAATTTAAGTCAGCATAGTAATACATGGCATGATGTGTATACATAAAAGGTAAAGTCGATCAAGGACATAAAGTTATTGTATACATATTTCAGTTTGGCGTAATAATAGGAAACTAAAAATTTCTCAAGACTGTTTCATCTACGAGTTACAATCCGTGATTAAATTTTCCTATTTTTATCATCTTGCAATGAAAGCTTAAACATAAATAATTCTGGTAACAAACATATTGTTGTATGGATATTTTATCTTACTTGTGAAGTGATTATAAATTTATTTTACACAGAAATCATAAATTTTGTTGTAGGCTAGTGGCACATTATTATACTCTCCCTAAACTTGGATGTATAATAAATAAATAAATAAACTAGGCTCTCAAGAATCACACCATGGATAACTTAAACATTCTTTTTTAACATACAAAATGGGAATACAGTAAATTAAAAAGAGAAATATTAAAGCGGAGAAAGTTTAAGCAGAATAGTGAAATTCAATAAACTGTACAATTTATATGTTGATATTTCACTCGAAATCTGTCATTATTCTGCATTCCTCGAACAATGTTAGCTGAGAAAAAATGTATAAAATATTTTACTTAAAAAGTTTGTTTTGGAATTTCGCGCAAAGCTACACGAGGGCTATCTGCGCTAGCTGTCCCTAATTTAGCAGTGTAAGACTAAAGGGAAGGCAACTAGTCATCACCACCTACCGCCGATTCTGGGACTACTCTTTTATCAACAAATAGTGGAATTGACCACACATTATAACGCCCTCACGGCTGAAAGAACGAGCACGTTTGGTGCAAACGGGGAATTTGAACCCGCATCTCTCAGATTTCGAATCAAATGCCTTAACCCGCCTGACTTAAAAACAGTACTCATCATCGCTTACATGGCTATACAGTAGCAAACACATTTGTAATATACAGTAGAAAAATAATTTTAAATATTTTATTTAAAAAGAATATCCACTTACAAAACAGTATTCATCGCCGCTTGCGTCACTCTACAATAGCGAACACGTTTACACTATACAAAATACTACTGAATTACGATGACTGTATTACAGTTCTAGACTGCAATAATTTTCGTAATTTTGTCACTGTAGCTGCCAGAATGTTAGAGTTTTAAATATAACTATACAGCGTGGTCATGACATCGAGAGAGGTGTGAGGTATTCCCAATACCGTTTTAACGACATTAATTGATCTCCCAGCTGGGACTAATAACAGCTATCAAATTTGGAGTGACTCAAATTTGGGCCTTAACTGAACTTGCAAAAGATTTGGAAAATCGTGCTAAATCACCTCACCCAGATGCTCCTTGTAAAATAATAGATTTATTGAGACCTGGTCAATTTCTTGACATGTTACAGATGAGGATATAAAAATTAAACTGAATCAAAGTAGATATGCAATTTTAAAGTAAGATCCATAGTTAATTATAAAACTTGAAGTCATTAAAGCTGCAGATAAACTAATAAAAACATCCTCTAGAACAGGATTGCGGCTAGTTCGACTTTAGGGATAAACTTTTTCAATCATATAATTTTTATCGGAAATTTGGTAATCAGCAACTTTACCGCCTCACGTCTTCGCTATTGTCGCGCGCTTCATCACTGCCACAGACACTGCCCATTCTGTAACGTCAATCTGGTATAGGTTATTGTTATCGAGTTTGCGTTATTTTGATTGCGCTTTCAAACATATTTTTGTTGTGCAACTTTCAAGTGTTTAAATATATTTTGCTTTTAATCCCATAATATAGATAAGTGGATAATTCGAAAACGAAAGAATCCAGATAATAGTGAACACTCACAAAATAAAGACAATTTAATTGATTCTGGCATTACAGCCGTAAAGTAAATGGCGCGTGACTGGAAAAAAGTGAATCGAGAAGTTAATGAAAGTTGGGAGTTGAAATTTGCAGTGATTGAAACAAATAGTAAGCAATAATGTCCTTTGTGTAACAAAGTGTTTGGAAATAACAAAGTACACAGCCTTAGGCACTTCTTTAATAATTTTCACAACGAATTTGTTGTAAAATTTCCAGTTCATAGCAAAAATCGTATGAATGAAATTAGCTGTCTGAAAACAAAACTTCATGAACAAAAGAGAGGCCTAAAAGGATTTTTTATCATCGATAGGACTAGTTACCTTAGCTAGCTATAAAGAAACTTGAATTCTAGCTCAAAAAAATTATATTCTGATGCTGAACTAGTAAAAGAAATATTGATTGTGGTCATTGAAATTATGTTGGAAAATTATGATTCAAAAATAAAAGATATTCTAAAAAAGTAAATAATTTGCAGTTAAGCCGAAGAACAATTGTCCACTGAATGCTAGAGTTAGCGAAAGACATAGAAAACCAGTTGCATAAACAAATAAAAGACTGTTTGTATTTTTATTTAGCACTAGATGAGTCAACAGATGTTAGTAACACTGCACAGTTGATATGTTGGGTTCGATATGTAATTTCAAATCTTCAAGAGACGGAAGAAATGTTTGTTTTTTCTGGATTACGAGATAGAACATGTGGAAAAACATCTTTGAAAAATTTCTTGAAATGTCAAAAACATTCAATCTGGATTTTAAAAAATTGGTTTCTGTCACAACAGACGGTGCTCCTGCCATGACTGGATCGAAATTGGGATTTGTTTCTTTTTTGAAGCAGCATTTAATTGAAAATAATGTGAAGTCCACACTGCCACGCTAAAATGGCTTACTTAAATAATTTGAATACGAATCTTCAGGGAAGAGATAAAATAATAAGCGATCAATCACAATTTATTCATGAATGTCAGGCTCGGCATGGCCAGGTGCTTAAGGCACTCGACTCGTAATCTGAGAGTCGCGGGTTTGAATCTCCGTCACACCAAACATGCTCGTTCTTTCAGCCGTGGGGGCGTTATAATGTTCTGGTCAATCCCACTATTCGTTAATAAAAGAGTAGCCCAAGTGTTGGCAGTTGGTGGTGATGAGTAGCTACCTTCCCTCTAGTCTTACACTACTAAATCAGGGACGGCTAGTGCAGTTGATCCTTCAGTAGCTTTGCGCAAAATTAAAAACAACTACATGAATTTCAATTAAAGCTAAACTTCCTTGCAGAACGATTACAAAAGAATGATTTGACACATTTTGCAAAGTTGAATAGTTTTCTAGAAAATAATAAAAACTATGAATTCTCTAACGCTGAAGATGATATCTGTGTAAACTGTATCAAAAATCTATTTCAAACATTTGAATCACGATTCTTCGAATTTAAAAAATTTGAAATTGATATTTGAATTTTTGCGTGATACATTTCAATTTGACTTAGGAAATTTCAGCAAGGAAATTACACATTTTTTTCTCTTTGGATAAATGTGGATTTGAAGACGAAATGCTTATCCTGCAAAATGCAGAACACATGAAAGGTAAAGAAAAATGTTCTATCAGAGAGATGTGGGTCACTATTCTGACAAATGAGAGCCTTCCAAATATAAAGATAGCAATTTTAAAATTATTTTTCATGTTTAATCCACATGGGTGTGTGAGTCAACATTTTCTACGCTAGATTTTCTCAAGTCTGAATACAGAGTTCGACTTACTGACATAAATTTAGAGACAGAACTAAAATGCTTATTGAGCATAAATATTAATCCAAAGTTCACGACATATGTTGAAATTCCCATCAATTTTTACATTAAAGGTTAGTTGAAATGCAATTACTTTGATTAAACTAACGTCTTTTAATTTTTTAAATAGTGTGGCCAACGTTGTTTTCATTAGCCACAGTTGTGGCTACTATGAAAAACAAATTGCCCACCCCTGCTCTAGAAGTTACGAGATCCTCAAATCTTATGGTGATAAAAATCACTTCATTCTGACGATAGTCTGGAAGAACTAAAAAGGTAATTAGATAGCTAGCTACATAGAAAAAGACCACATGAAAATAGATGTTTTAAACGTAACCTGAAAGGACATGTTGTGAGAAACTGCAGATAAGATCCTACACAGGATAAGAATCACTCCCAAAAGAAAGTTAACAAAGGGGATTATTATTATTATGGCCATCACAGTCAAGACTGTAAGAACTCAACAAGTGTTGTTAAGCAAAGTGGACAACACCTTGAGAATTCATCTCAAAGCCCAACCATATCAAAGGGATATCAAAGAGGTAACTAGGCACAAAAAAGCAGAAAATGCCCGGATTACTGAGGCGGAGTTTAGCTGGAAACACTCCATCAACTCCAAAGGAGGAAAAACGCTTATTTTTTGAGAAAAATTGTTCACGGTTCCATAGACATATTGATAGAATACCTTTCAGTATACTAATTGACACTGGTTCTTAAATTACAATTGTTCAATAGAATAATTTTTTAATGAAAAATATTAAAGTATTTCAATAGATGGATAAAGAAGAGGAGTTTGTGTGAAATGCAGGAAACAAGACTCAAGCAAAGAAAAGGTTGAAGTTATCTTTAGTGTAGGAAGCTTCTCTACATCACATGATGTGTGGGTAATTGAAATTAAGTTAAGAGTAGGCCTAGCATGGCCAAGCGCGTAAGGCGTGCGACTCGTAATCCGAGGGTCGCGGGTTCGTGCCCGCGTCGCGCTAAACATGCTCGCCCTCCCAGCCGTGGTGGTGTATAATGTTACGGTCAATCCTACTATTCGTTGGTAAAAGAGTAGCCCAAGAGTTGGCGGTAGGTTGTGATGACTAGCTGCCTTCCCTCTAGTCTTACACTGCTAAATTAGGGATGGCTAGCACAGATAGCCCTCGAGTAGCTTTGTGCGAATTTCCAAAACATAAAAAACAAAACTTGTTAAGAGTACATATCGGGAACTTACTTTAAACAAAGATATAGTTTCTTAGAACATGATCAAGAAATTTCTATATACTGCATGGTAATTAATAGACCAGAGACTTAACTTTTAGTTCAATTAGGAAGGAAGGGTCATCATACCACCAAAAAGTCAAATACTTATGCCATGAATTATCAGCGAAAAATCTACATGTTGTGACTTGAGCAAAGTTGAACAAAATGCTCTGACGTGCCCTGAAGAATTAGTGGTTGGAAGACCTCTCGTGGATCTGGATTACAAAGAAAACACATGATTTTTCTCGGAAAAGTTTCACTTATGCTAAATCTAGAATTCATCAATGTGACATGTATGACTGAACAGTTCTTAAACAACTATGGAAAGCTACAAAGTTAATTATGTGTTCAGAAGGGCAATACATTATACTAAAGAAAATGAATGATGTGGATTACAGAATCGAGAGAGACAGACAATCCTAAAAAAATTGTGGTTAGAAGAGATAGCGTAGATGTGAAAAATAAAGGTGTTGTCCACTACTTTATTCAGAGAAGACATAGATCAGCTTATGATTAAACAAAATGTCACTGTGATTTTAATGCTGGATTTCACTAAGGTGACATGGTGTAACTGAACAGTTCTCATCGTAAGAAAGACAAACTACAAAGTTAATAGGTGTTCAGAAGGATAGTGCGTCGTACAGAATCAGAAACTATTTGCAGTTTCATGTCAAAAGTCATCCACTGTGATAATCTTTGGAAGTACTTTGATAAGATGTCCAACTTGGTTACTTTGGAGAAGAATTTTCATGTGAAAAGCCGACCTACTCATTCTGTTAAATCACTGTACTGAGGTCAAAAGATAAAGTGCATGTTTTCACATCTAATACTTTATAAATCTCAAAAAAGATGGATTTTGAAACTAACTCCCTTATCCATGTGGGTCTCTTCAGGTGCTCCACAAACAAAACACCTATGGGCTGTGATAGTGTGTAGACTAATGGATAAGTCTTAGTGCACTTTTTGAACAAGTGAATAATGACAAGTATGTACTGATGACCTCTTCCAGTCTCTGAAATTATCATATCAATGGTTTCTACAAAAGAGATTCAATAGTCATCTATTGAAGCTTACTATGTTCCAGCCATATTTTTCAGTGGATGGCAATACTGTGTGTGTTTTTCGTATAGCAAAGCCACAAAGGGCTATCTGCTCAGCCCACCGAGGGGAGTCAAACCCCTGACTTTAGCGTTGTAAGTCCGGAGACATACTGCTGTACTAGCGGGGGGCAATGGCAGTACCATAGTGTTCATACTAAAGCTGAATATCTTGATTCGAATGTTGCTAAAAGAATAATTGATTTTGATCACAAGTACATGTGATATTATGGTGCCCCGGTTCTTTGAGTTACGTAAAATCTGGTAATTTTTTGTCTTACAGCTCTGAAGGCGATTAGCTGCAGTGCAGTAAGAGCATTAAGGATCAGTGATTTGTGACAATAGTTCAGTGAACATTCTTGTACTCATAACTGAACAGGTTACATGTCAGCGCTGCATTCATCTTTTTCACTCGCTATGGATTAGCTTTCTGCACAAACAGGATCATTCATGCAAACTTGTGTCCTTCAGTTTCTCTTCCAAGGGCTCTAACAATGTTAATTTTGTCATTTATCCACCAGATGTCTCCTTTCCAATACACGGTTTGATGTTGCTGTTGTGAAAATTAATTAAACTCTCGCTATGACAAAGTTGTATTTCTTATAATTTTGCCATAAGTTATTCTTCCTGATGGAATTTTAAAGATCATTAACCATTTCAATCTGGTGTGGTTCGCCTTGGTGATGAACCTCGTATCATACAATCAGTTTTTTTCGTTTTATAGTATCTGCAAATGGGATCTGTGAGCATACAATTAGAATACGCAACTATAATTTTACTTTACCCTTCAGCTGTGACAACGGCGCCTAAATTTCTAATTACTAGCTATTCACCTATCGACTTAATTACATTCAATTTGTCTGTCACTTTCCGTTTCCAGATATCTATTCATTTTTACAAATCTGGGGCTTTTTGCAATAGGTTGAATAGTGATGTTACTGGCACACAAACCTTTGTCGAATCTATCACAACTAAATTGACTACGTGTGCACATTATAACACATGGACGTTTGTATCGACAGCACTTGAGAACATGGCATACTACTGCTGCTTGAAACATGACTTCGAATGTTGACATTGATGTTATATTCTCGAAACATATTTTCACTAGATTTAACAGTTCTTGTTCACTACCACTGGGCACAGATATCCTAGTTGTTTTGCTCCATAAAACGCCAAATCCATCCACCCACCCATCCACTCACTGACGACCGCTGTAGCCATGGGAGGGAACAAGAGCTTTTCCATTATACTTTTCTACCAAGCTCATTACACACCACCACAGCATACTGGTCAGTTGTAGATATTTTGTGTAGAATCAATCCGATAAAATAATAGCATTTCGAAATTCACCTGATATAACCTTTTGAATCATATTATTCATTTTAATAAGCAGCTTGTTGATTGTAGTTTTAGCAATAAAACTAACTGAAACACCTTTTCCAGTAGTTCCATAATTTTTGCGTTTCTTGGAATTAGCAACTGCTTTATTCAAATGCTTTAAGAGTGACATGTCATACTGATTTACAAGTTCTACCATTTCCAAGAAAACAGTCATTTATTTCATCTTTTTCTAGCACGTGTGCAGCTTCATTTTATGGCCTTTAAAGGAAAGATTACACTTTATAAAATTAAAGTGTTTTATTTCCTTGTGGTAGAGACTTCATCCAACCCATCCAGTCATTTCCATAACGATTGTCTTAGTAAATTAAACAGTTTCTATTGTTTAAAGTGGTTACTTTTTCTATAACGTACCTTGTCAATCAGGTGAATCAAAATAGTTCAGACTGTGCTCTTGTTTCTATTCCCATAATTTGCTGAATAAGTCATTTGAAAATGTAAAAAAAAAGTTAACAAATGGCACACCTGTAATAAAAACCAAGGAATAAAAGTTAATTGAAATAGAAAAGCTAGAAACTAAGACTGTTGAAACTGAATGCACTTAAGGATTCAGTGTTGAATAGAAGCTTTGATTACTGTCTAATAAATCTGTTGTTAAGATTGTGTATGATATATTATTGTTTCTGAAAGGCATTCCCAGTTGAAAATTTTATACAAAAATATCTCATTAGTATAACACAACTGGAATACCTCTTTCCTCACTAAAAATATACATTACATCTAATAATTTTTAAAGATTAAAATATAAGAATACACTTGACAGAAAACTTGAAATGTTTAGTTAAGACTGTCATAAAATATGTGTATGATTAAGAATTGTTTGTGATATCATTATTAGAATAGTCTGTACTGTT
The DNA here is from genome assembly GCA_011833715.1 of Carcinoscorpius rotundicauda. Taxonomy (NCBI): domain Eukaryota; kingdom Metazoa; phylum Arthropoda; class Merostomata; order Xiphosura; family Limulidae; genus Carcinoscorpius; species Carcinoscorpius rotundicauda. Next base: position 30,414,480 of record CM022391.1, on the reverse strand, counting down.
TCAAACCCAACACAATTTACTCCACAAATATTTCAAGTCTCTAGCCACCTGTCTGTATTCTTATATTGAATTTATAGTTAAAATATGTACTTTAAAGGTTGTTGACTGTTTCACCTATTCAACTGTGCAAGCCTTGAATAGCATGTGGGTTGCAGTATTTTACTTATTTTTTTTTATAACAGGTCAACATAACTGTCATATTAAGCACTGCTTACTTAGTCAAAAGATTAACAACATGAATCATACATTTCTTCATGTTATGTAAATGGTGTGAGTGCTATTGACTTGATGCTTACTAGAAAAAGAAAAAGTGTTAAAGGAAACAAATACAGTTGTGAACTACAATTAAACTGTCGTACTTGTATGACCATAGCTATTGTAGTTATATAGCACAGAGCAACTGCTTTTCATCCTTCTGAAGATAACATGTAGTTACTTTTAAAACCACTGAACACTTTAAATAAAGATTTAAATTGTGTATTATAAAAAATTGTTCATTTGTAAATTTAATGTTTTAAACAGAGAAATTATTATTAATTTTTATTAGAACATATTGAAATGTTTCTTTATTTTCTGTGCAGGGTTCAGCCACTCTGTTCATGGCTTATACTGGAGCAAGATTCACCAACTCAGTAAGTTTAGATTTAAACTTTTAGTCATCAGAAAACTCTAACACTGGAAATGGCAGTGATTTGAAACAGTGTTAATAGTATCTTATAAGGAAATATCATAAACATGCTGAACCGGTGACTGTTGTGTCAATCAAATGTTCGTCCTTATCACAGCAAACACTTGTAAAACATCCAATGGTTTTTAAAGGAAAATATTATTGGTTTCAAACCTACCAAGCCTTTCCTTTTAATAACTTAATCCTATTTAGAAGTTTCAGTTGTTTAAACCCATATCTGACATCATAGTTCAACTCCAAAATATGAGATTCAAATCTTATGTTTTTTTTAGACAATTGACATTGTTTTCTTCACACCATAGTAGCTGCAAAATGAATTAGGGAACTTTTATCTTCAGATAGTGATTTTTTTAATACTTTGATTTAAAAGTTACACCACAGATCAGTCACACCAGATTCACTGATTTCTAGAGACAAAGCTTGCCACAGTGTTATAACACAAATTCACTAATTGAAACCATCAAATTATTAGTTATATAATCTTATAATAGATAAGCTTTTTGTAAATACAGTGTAAAATAATGATTTTTAAAACACTTTGTACACACCTTTATACACAAATAATAGTAATATTAGTAGTTCTAATTTCTTTAAATTTTACTTCATTCTTTTAATTCTTTTAAATATGTTTATGAAAAAGTTTCGATACTGTTATCGAAAGTTATGATAGAAAAGGAAGGAGTAATGGAGTGTGCTTTTATAACATCTTCTGAAGCAGAAGTTACCTATCGTGGTTCCTCATTTCTTGGAGTGAGTGAAATAAACCATTTTTTGGCCTGAGTTAATTGAATTGTTTCACTTATCAGTAATTAGATTTGAATGTGTGTTTCTCTTAACATTTAGTTTCTTATACTTTATTTCATGCAAGTTGCCAGTTTTTCATTACAGACTTTTGATGTGTTATTCAAGTTTTGGTATATTGATACAATACATTTCATCTCAGAAGTTGTAGATAAATGGTGACATTTCTTAGCTGTATAAGACTTACAAATTTCTCTGTTAAATTGTAGTCCAGAAAGTACTGATAGTCAAAGTCCACTAAAACTAAATGCTGGACTCGTTTTTTGTTTTTTTAATGTGCATTCAAGTTTATGCTTGCATTATTCAAAACTTCTTTAAAATATATCTTGTATTCATTAACTTGTACATTTTTCTCTGTAGCCAAATAGAATTGTGAAAAACTTGCATATAGGGAAACTATCACCTTATAAAAAAAACTAGTGAAGAAAGCCATGCCTGAACTGTTAGCTAACATTAAGAAAGGTGAAAACTTTGTGCAAAACAGCTAAAAATGTTCTACTCAATACATTAATGTCAAATCAGACTATTTTTTAAAGTATTACATGGGAAATAACTGTGTAGATTATTTTTCTCTATCACAGTAAACACTCACAAAGTACCAATGTTGTTGGATCATTTTATTGAAAAACATTAGGTAAAAACATGTTTAGAAAATGTTCTCATGGGCTTCAAATGTACCATTAATGATCTACACAGTCTCCCTGTTTCACTTAATAACACACTGAGAGACACACTTTGCATAACCCATTAAATTATCTCAATAAACAACATAACTTGTGCTTCTTGAAATGCATGAAAGTGCAATTGCTTAACATTTGGAAAAAAAAATACATAAAATAAAAAATAACTGGATTATTTGCATTCAATTTTAACTGTAAGAAAAGAAGGAGTTTGAAAGTTTGGTCACTAAATATTAACCTTGGAGATCAAAACTATGTTTTTAGCCACTGGTTCACATACAATAATAATTTAAAAGCTTGATAGAAAAGTAACAAAGTGACTTTCCAGCATAAGTTTAGATTACACTTTTGTGTGGCTTTGGAAGCAAAAAATATTCACCTTGAAAAAAACATAAGTTTGTTCTTCACCTACCAGTAACATTCGACTGAAGTAGCAATGCTATAAACCCAAGTCTTGGAGACAAAAGGTTCATTATTGGCCCAACTGTTTAAAAAGTTTCCTGATGAGACAAAAAATAAGGGAAATGTATTTTGAAAGTGGCACAAGACAGTCATGGATGTATTGTCGATGTGTATGAATAATTGTATTGGCACATTACGAAGATGAGAATGACATGCTTAATTTAAATATTTTATTTGTATTTGCTTTTCCATAAAATTAATATAACATATCTATATGTCTTAACATAATAAATGTAAAGAAATACTTGAAATGTATTCTCCTAAGTAAGCCTTTTTTAATGTTTTAATGTTAAGCCTAAGTATGTTTTTAATATATTTTACTATTTTGTGAGGAATAAAAACTGCCTGAAAAAAAAATGTCTGAAGTTATGGTCCATACAAGCTTTTAACAGAATACCATTATATCTCAAGACTTCCTGATGTGTGAAATGAAATCTATTTTACTGTATATTATTCCACCATGGAGTCTGCATATCAAAACTGTCTGAACCCCTTACTCTGCATTATATACTTTTATAGAAATTAATCATCTACTTTGCTTCAACACATTTTTCTGTAATATAACTTGTATTTTATACAATTAATGAAGTAACTCAAAATGCAAAGCCTGATGTGACTCTTTCATAAACTAAATTCTAGAAGATCTTACAGCATTAAAACAGTAACTATATCCGATTTATCTCGTGTACCTTCTTTATAACATTGTGTCATTTATTTCAGGGATTTTGCTTTACAGTTAACACAGTTTTATTAATTTTTACCATATTAGTTTCTTTTTACATGAAAAACTAGCAAAATGTTTTTAAGAGTCCCTCTGTCCACTCGTTCAGAATATTAAACATTTTGACAGAAGCTGTTTTATCATTCATAGTTATTGTTGAAACATGAAGATCCTTGTTTCAAAGTTTTGCTTTGTGCTTTTCTAATTTTTCAATAATTCATTATGTTGACTGTTTTGATCTGATTACATTACTATTATGTCATATGTCTTTGTAAAATTCTTTAAATGTATTATTGGGGGATTGTGTAAAATATTTTAAACTTGGTTAGGATTAAATCAGTTATAGTAAGTTGAACCTAATGTTTTTTCACTGTAATGTTAATTAATTTTAAATACAAATCTGAGAATCTATAGCATTGCATCAATATGACAAGCAAATATACTGATAGATAAGATGGTTAACAGACACACACACTTAATGTTAAGAAACAATAGAATATTGTGGAATTTATAGGCCTTACAAAATGTTTAACAGATGACTGTAACACAGCAATTATCTTTGCCAGAGCCTATATTAAAGTGTTACTGTAGGATCAGGAGCTTAAAACTAAGAAGTGAACTCTACATTAGTGAGGACTTAATCATCAGTAATAGTTAGTTACAATTCAGCAGAACTTGAAAATAACAGAAAGACTTTATGGTATGAAGTTTGAAGAATATAATGTCAATTCATTGAGTAGCTGCAACAAATATAAGGTTTGAGAAAATAAAGGAATTATTTAGATTTTACAAAATCAGACAGTTCGACAAAAGAATCAAAATATTGTGAATGAAGGATCTAAAAATTATTAAGGGTTAGGGTATGCTGAATAGAACTAGTAAGTGGCTTGTGAACAAAAACAGGTAACGTTATGTAGAAACTGTTAATGGGATGATAATAAGAGAAGAACTTGATAGAGTAATGGTGAATGTAAAACATCTATTAAGGACTGAGGTAGAGTTATCAGAAACTGTAAATGGTATAGCAGTAAGAACAGGAACTAGTAGAGTAGTGAAAGACTTAACAGTATTTGAAATAAGCATAACCAAAGATCATTTAGAGGACAGAAGGAGAAATGTCTTAATTTGCTTAAAAACAAAGTCATGACTAGTGAGTGTTGGACAAAAGGTAAAATGTTTGGTACTGGAAGGACCACCTTCATTAAATACCAAGAAACCCTAAAGTGAAGTTTAGTACATGAGATCATGAACAGTTAACCTGCAAATATGGCAGTGATTGTACAAGATCACCTACACCCACTCCTGTGTAACTAGCCGACTGAGGTATCACAATACACTTGTTTTTACTTTCTAAGGTGTGGATACTATACTTCTCACTACAGTTGGACTGCAATAATAATAATAAAAAACTTGTTAAATAGCACAATTACACATGCCTAAAAATAACAATGTTGTATAACCACGAATCTTAAATTTTGGATTGTCATATCTTCTTTCAAAAATAAGTTAATATTTGATGGCCAACTCAAAAGAGGTGTTTAAAAAAAAACAAAAGTTTTGTTGTATATTTAAGACTGGTAAATCATTAGTATTTTAATTTATTTTCCTAACATAAACATTAGTACTCTCCTCAAACATTATAGTTCACACAGTAGAACTACCCTCAAACAATGTTTTTAAAATGATTTTGACTCCATTATGACACACAACTCTTACAAATATTTAAAGTACAATGTAATTATATTGTTTTTGGAAAGCCACAACAATTCTATATTACCTCAATTACTGTTCTCTGCTGGTTGGAGCGTGAACAAATGGAGCTGAATTTCTGCATCTTCTTTTAATTAGCTTGTAAGCAGTATTCACATTATTTTGACAATGCTAAACCTGTATATACATTTAAGTCAAAGACCCTAAAATACACATTACATATCCATTGATGAAAATATAATAAGTAAAACCTTCTGGTCCCATATAATAGTATTTCCACATTGTTCCTAACACTTAACTTGATAAACCAAATCACTTCTAAAGACATTGCAAATTCTTAAAATGAAAACACATATATAAAATGAGGTATATTAACACCTTGTCCTTTGATTTAAAGAAAAAACATATTGTGGAATGCACAAAATTGTTACTATATATAAGTAATAAATTCTTCACAGAAAAAACAAATAACCTAAATGAACCAGATACTAGGTAATAAATTTCATGTTCATTGGGCTTCATTTTAAGACTTAGTTGCATTTCACAGCTAAGATATGGTATTTTACAAGGGAATATCATATAAAACACATGTGAAAGGGATAAAAAATTTTCTTTTTTACAGGAAGTGGTATAGTTAGTGTTTTCTAGCTGGCAAAAATCAGTATCCTAAATTAATTCCCAAGAAAAGGTCTAACTGACTTAGGTCCACAGTAAGTACAGATATTTTTTTGTATAGTTATTAATGTATGGAGTACATGACCAGATTAGCTCTTTGGAGATTATGTGTATTTTAACATTAACATATATGATAACATGCGAGTGTTATTCAGTATAACAATAATTTGTGTACACTGTACAATAGCATATGATACTGATAACAATTTAAATTTTAATATTGTTATCCACTACCAATGTGAATTTAAGGTCCAAATTCATCATAGGAATTTTTAGTACAATTTTAAAATTGTTATACATTTGGCAAATACTATATGAACACAATGTTTTCTTCAATCTGTGGGTTACTTGAAAGCCCTGACACATACGTATATAACAAGTTTCAACAGCATTTCATATTTTCCACATACCAAACTGGATAAAAATCCAGACACCAATTGCTTAATCAAATTTACTATAGGAAAAGAAAAAAAAATACATTATTTACAAATGTGCTAATGATGATGATATAACTGTACAAGGTGACTGTGATGAAACAGCAAGAGATTTTTCAATGTGCTATCAATTCTATATGAACACACTACTACCAAAACACATAAGCAAGCAACATCCAAATACAAGTGGAATTAATCTAAACTTTGTTACTAACAAACCAGTGATCAAATTGAACAAATAATTTTTCTTTTCTTTTCATTTATTCCTATCAACTACAATATTTAATCTCATTTGAAATATGAGTGAAGTTGATAAAACTTCAAATAAACCATTTACTTATTTTCCACTTAAAAGAAATTCAGTGCTAATATTTAACAAAATTGTTTTAAAACCTGCTAAGTAAATAAAATATAATTATAAATTTTCAATTACTTTGAAAAAATGGTATAAAAATGTGGCAAAAATAAAGTCATAAATAAAAAAAAGATTTAAAAGTCTTTACCAGCCTGGACTTAACAACTGAGATAAATCTTCAACTCAACCTCCCCTCTTCATTTCCCATATTTTGGTTTCTAGTCTACAGTAGTCAGCTTGTAGTAACATTTTAATAAAGCAAATCCCATTAAACTTTTTCTTTTTTCATTGTTTTTAGATTTTATGCTCACTATATATTTTATTTGTTTCACATTTAAGCAGGATAATCACCATTTTTCATCTAAAAACACACATAAAATTCCTGTTTGACTCTAAATCAATGAAATCATTGCTTCCCTAAACTATATTTTCTTACTGCTGCTTATACTGAAACTCTCACAGTTTCACTTTGAAACAACTCCTTTTTCCTTTCCCTAACTTTTCATATTAGTTAACTTCAATACTGCTCCTCTGTCACTGTTGGTTTCCCCATCCTTTGTCAGACAGTACAACAACAGGCTAGAACTGAGAAAGTGTCTCATCACCAATAAAGGATAACACAGTACTAGACAGATGGCTAAAGTTGCAAGCTGATACTCATTCTCAAACTAATAACACAAAATTGCAAAGATGGTTAAAGCTGTAAGCTGGCAGTCCATCCTGAATATAGTAATATGGTATTAGACAGATGGTTAAAGTTCCAAGACAACAGTCTTTCTTGAACTAATAATGCAATACTGCAAAGGCAGTTGAAGCTGCATGTTGACAGTCTGTCCTGAATTTCAATAACATGATACTAGACATGTAGCTTGAGCTGCATGTTGACAGTCTGTCCTGAATAACATGGTACTAGACATGTAGCTTGAGCTGCATGTTGACAGTCTTTGGTTGTGATATCTAAACAAAGGCACCAAGAGGTGGAAGCTCAAAAACTTACATTTAAATAAAAACAATAACTTAAACTATAGTCATCATGGAAGGAAGGGTCTTCTTCAAAGTTTGTTCAAACAGTTATTGCCTAAAGAATCCTAATTTCATTCCCATTGATGTGGTGACGGTGGGAGTTCAGAAGGGTGAGCAACCGTAGAGCTGTAATATCCATCAGAAATGGTTGATCAAACAAGTTTCACTGATGAATTCTTCATTTGATTACCTTGCTGTGTTTTTATCATTTATCTATGCATATTTCCCAATCTGTAATCTAGTTTGTTCGTGTCATTAGCTATGTATGGTTTCTTAATTTGTTGCATTAATATTGTTATGTCAAAAACCAACTGACATTGACATATTTCTACTTATTTGTAATAAATATATATATTGATTATTTAACACCTAGCCTGCAAGTTATGGAGACATGTTTGAGGATTAATTCCAACCTGTTTTCATTCATAGCATAGAAGCTCATAAAATGGCTTTGAGTTTTTTCAAGTATAGACTTCTCGCACAGAGATCTATTATTTCTTGACCAATTTAGAATCTAGTTACAGTTTTGGACTCATGATATCAAACCATGTCCAAAGTCTCAAAGATTGATTTACTTTAATCCTGCCTAAATGAATTTCAAGATAGCCTGGTAGAGATTCTGATGAGTAATCAAATAAAATCAGGTATACATGTGCCTCATGCTTGGTATTGTTGGTACATAAAAATATAGCTAATGAAAAGGTCTTGAGACTTAATTAACTCTATCCTACCTAAAATAATTTCAGATGTCATGGCTGTTGAGGATTTCCTGTTATTTTAATGGTGAATAGAGATTTCAACTACTTGTAATATCTGAATTGCCCATTAATGTGGCCAAATTTCCATTAGTTTCCAGACTATGAAAAAGTAAAACTTTTATCCCAATCAAAATTCAACACGTGTTAAACTATACAAGATCTGGTTCCTCAGCTCTATCAAGCCATTTTTCACCATGGTTTTCGTGAGTTCTACTGATAAAGATACCTCAGTTCTTTCAGCAGTAAAATCTGGTTTTCAAGGTTAGCTGATTAAGTCCTTTACTGGAGTACCTTTTTCAGGCTATAACTTGAATACCAAAACCAAGATGTCCATATTCTGATTTTCCATACCTCAAACTTTAGTCTCTTTGACTTGCAGACTGAACATTAAAACACAAAGTTTCCAACCTGACCATAAGGAAACTAAATAAACACTATGTAGCTATATTGATCAAATACAAGTCAGCCATGTATTTATATATGTATTTATCTATATGTGTCAAATTTACTGATTGCACATAAGGAAATTAGTTTTTGAATGAATAGGTCATGATTACTTCCTGATGTAATATAAAACTGCTATTTTTTCTGCTATCTTACTGGGTAAGGTAGTTAAATTTCTGGCTAAAGGTAACTTGAAATAACTACTGTTGGCTAAGTACCATGGTTTTCTAACAAAATTAGTAGCTGCAAAGGTACTAACACAGTAACAGGGAAAGAAGCCTATGTTAAAAAAAACATGCTTCTGCAACTGCTCTTGTGTATTTATCAAAGAATAATCTCTATTGAATAAATGAGAAGATCTACATATATTAATTGTAACTCAATCAGGAAAACTAAAATTCCTAGAAAAGAATAAGTGTATGTGAAGAATCTTGAGAACTTAACAAAAATTACTTACCTAGAAAAACTTTTAAATGCTGCTGAGTGAGGATTTATACAAAGTGGTACACGATTACAGCTGGCAGTTCTGTCTAAAATAAACTTGTGTAATCTTTCTAAAAGATAAAAAGGAAAAATTATTACTAAACACAAGTGAATGAAACTGTATTTACTATATTGTTCTTTGTTCTGGACTAGCATTTTCAATATTTTGTCATGTTTTTGAATAGGTTTAGTTATATGCTACTTGACTCTTGATTGTCCAATGACATTGCTCTTAGCATTTATAGTAAAAAGGCTCAGATATGGGAACTAACTGTATCAGTTCTAATGTCGGCATTTAAAAGTAGTACAGTTGTATAAACAGCATATAGCTGTGTCAAGCAGTGCAGTTCATATGAACACATAATACTGTTTATAGATGCAAATAAAATTTCCATCACAAACTGAATCAGTTCAACACATAAGTTATGTTTCTCATAATCAAATTTTTATCCTCTTTTAATGTACAAACAATGAATGTTTGCTTAAAATTTAATAACAGAACAATGTTCCATACTTAATAGAATATTTTTAAATTCACTAAGATTCTTGCAAAGTTTTAGGAAAATACCATTGATGGAGAAACACTGTACTGACATTGAATAAAGTTGGTGTTCATAGTGAAATTGGCTCAAAGTTTGGTCACTTAATCATAAAATTAAGTTTTATTTTCTATTTTCACTTGAGACCATAGTTTAATTAGTTAATACCATGTGAACATTTTTTATATTATTCCACGATTATAGGAAACAACAAGTAAACTAAAACTGCAACTAGCACAAACAACAAAAGGCATCCTTTACCTTTAACTTGATGAACTGAATTCAGGTCTTTTTCAAAGTGGTCATCAAAAGGATGAAGTGCTGTTGGTTCAAAATCACATACAAAGTGTCGTCCCTCAGAGGTAGAGTGGCAGCAACGACACATGCACGAATGATAGCGAAGGCGACCCTCGTCAAGATAAGGATGGGACAGAGCATCACTACAGGATATTCTTTTATCCTAGACAGAACAGAATCAAGTTGCTTAAACAAACAAAATGCAAATCCATGTTGCAGAATGCAAGCTTCAATTTATTCAACCTAGGCCTTTTAGTTTGCAAGTATAGACAAGAAATTTCTGGTTTTATACCTTTGCACAGCCAGCCAGATATAAATTAAAAACACAATAACATGTTTTTGTAAATAAATAGTTTGTTTATTGAAGTTATTGCAAAATTATCCAGGAGCTATCAGCACCAGCCATTCCTAATTTAGAAGTATGAGGCTAGAGGGAAATAAATGAAAGCTAATCAGATCTTAGTCTCCCCTTCTTTACCAACAGAAAATTGGATTGGCCATCATGTTATAATTCCCCAACAAATAAAAAAGAGAGCAGGGTTGGTGATAGGAAATGAACCTGCAACCTACTGATTGCAAGTGAAGCATCTTAAACTACCAGATTCAGTAAACAATCAGAAAGACAGATATATATCAAGTTGAACAACAAAGAAGTATTGACATGTATCACACTACAAACCAAAAACACTCTGAACTCATCTGTAATCCAATGAAAATCATGATATCTTTGTGGAATAGAGTAGAGTGTGTGTTTCTCTTGTAGCAAAACCACATCAGGCTATCTGCTGAGCCCACTGAAAAGAATCGAACCTCTGATTTTAGCTTTGTAAATCCGTAGACTACTACTGTACTAGTGGGGAGTTGTGGATTAGAGTAGAGTCATGATAAACAACAAAATCTTTCTTACATTTACAGCTTACCAAGAATGTATAATAAAATAACTGCTCAAAACAAGACTACTTACGTAGTCTTGACAGGTTGAACAATAAATATACAGTAAGTAAACATATTAGCGAAAAATCATAGTGAATAGAGCAAACTGTCAGAAGATTTGATATTGGTGAAACTGGTTTTGACATTAGTGTATCCTTTTCAGTCTCACAAATGAAAACATGAGACTGAAAAACAATGATTGTATGAAATCTGCTTTCTTCAATATCAAAATTTCTGACAGTTCATTGCATTTACTATAATTTGTAATTAACTGATACATGCTATATTGTGTTCTTTTATTACTAAGTGAACACATACCGGATTGACCACTAGCATCTGGCATAGAAGATGAACTGCTTCGTGGGTAGCCAGAGATGATAAACTGTAAAGAGTTGAAAGAGATGGAGGTTTGTAAGGTCTTCGCATCATGTGGGCACGAGCTCCTTTACAGGCATGATTCAGATCTTCTAAGAGTGGAGTTCCTAGCAAGTCTGTTATAAGCTCCAACTGGAAGATATTTAGAACATTCGTAATGACGAGACAGGACAGCTGGTATGGGAATTAACACTTTTACTAGTAAAACATAGAACAACATTTTGACCTAAGAAGGTCCAAATGTTGTTTCCTGCTACATTAATAAAAGTGTTAATACCCATAACATTCGTCTTGAGATACATATTCAGTAACGTGTTTTAGTGGTATTTTTCTTTATGAATTTTCTACACAGTTTGTAACAGGTGTGAAAGAAAATGCAGAAGAAAACAATTCATTTTCAATATAAATTAAAAGAGGTTTTAAACAAGTTTGTGTCTACCTGTTGAATAGGTGTTTGAGCCTGAAACAGTATCTTTCGGCCTAACAACTCAGCAAAAATGCATCCAACAGACCACATATCAACTGCTGAGAAGTAATGTTTGGTCCCCATGAGAAGTTCAGGAGAACGGTAATATTGTGTTACCACTTCTTGAGTCATATGTCTGTTTTCATCAGGCTCCTCCACCCGAGCTAAGCCAAAGTCACAGATCTGTTAAAAATCAAAGAAAATAACAAAACCAGTGCCTTCTTTATGAAAATATACAGATGTTAATAATTTATGAAGCAATAAAATGTCTGAAACAAAAATGTTATAAATTATAATTCTGGAAAAAAATAGATTATTTGTTTAACTATTTTTTTTTAATTGTTAAGAATTTAAAAGAGTAAATGTAATGTTTCCATGAATTATTATTCCTCACTCTTACAACTAAATTGTAAATGTAAAAAAACTTTAATGTAAACATATTTTAAGTTTTCTCTGCCAAACAAGATATCTTGCTTATTACAAAATAATTTTATTTAGTCTCTGATGAACAAGCTGAAGCATCTTGCTTGTAATAATTTGACTGACTTAATTGAAATAAGACAACTTGCTTGTAGAAGTTTTTTTCAATTTTTGTGTATTAACCTGAGGTAAGGCTAAGATTTACTGTATGGTAAAGTAAGGTAAAATAACGATTTATTTGCACTCTGTTAAAGCATGCAAAGTTCCTGTTTTTGCAAATGTGCATTGTCACCAAAATATTTGGACAGTTTACTAACTAGGGATAGAAAACAATTTTATTCTTAACTAAATAAAACTAGCCTTATTTTAACTTAATGCTTGAAATATGAATTTGGAAAAGCATGCACATCATTGAATGAAACCATTGTTATAGATATTTGGTTTATCAAACTGCATAGAATGATATTACTAAGATATCATCATACTGTTTGGGAATTGTGTTTAATTCATTCTATTTTTTAAATATATCAAATTATTAATAATAAAAAATCCACCTCCTATTAGGGGGTTGGATAAGGATTTAAGAACATAAAACTTGAGAATTGTCCATTTTTATCTAGAATCACTAATGTATTAATAAACGACAGTAAACTACATATATCACTAACTTGTCTCAAAAAAAAAAATGTTATTGATATCCAATAATTAAAATCACCCAAAATACCTTAGCTGCAGAATATCAATGTGAAAAGTACCTTAAGAACACAGTTACTGTTAACCAGAAGGTTCCCAGGCTTTATGTCTCGATGTAATATGTGAGCAGAGTGAAGGTATTTGAGACCTGAAAAAACAAGAAAAAGATTAAAATCTCTTCCATAACAACATAAATTTACCTAGATTATGCAAGATTTCCCAAAGTAATATCATAAATTGGCTATAACTAGTAAAAACTAGTTTGTTATTTTATTTTGCACAGAAAAATCTTTTAATTATATATCTAGGGTAAAACGTATCTGTCAATTTGATTGTTTATACATTTATGCAAGATTAATTATTTGCATTAATGTACATAGGTGTGGTGATTTAGGTTAAACCTAAGTGCTCGATTGTAAATAAAGCTACTACTATTTGACTAATAAGGTATTATGTGATTCTACCTTAAACAAGGTTGGAAGGCAAATGCAAATTAAGAAAAAGGGTTCACAACTGAAGAAAATATTCAAGTTACTATGAGCTATGATAGTGGTTCATTATAGAGATTGCCCATTTGTTCTTTGTTATTATTCAATATTGTTCCACCAGCCTACAGCAAAATTTGCTGTAAATATTGTAATAAAACATGGGCAATATTACTAAACACATAACTGTGCATTGTTTAGGTAATTTTAAGTTTTTTAAGTTTATGTGACAACATACCAAATACAAGAAGCCTTTCAACTTTTAACCCCCAATCATATTAATATAGTTTGTGGCTTATATGGAGCCTCATAATCCACTATAAGAATATGTATATAGCTGTGTGCAGACCATAGATGTAATTTAATGTTTACCTGGCAAGCATGACACTTGTACTATAATGATTATTAACTTCTTGTTACAACAGTACTGATCCCTCATATCATTTGTTTAGGTACAGGGTTCCTGCCCTTTTGAACACAACAGTGCTGACAGGATCATAGATATTTTACCACTGCATTATCAATTTTGGCCATGTTACATAAACATCTAGACTGTCTCCTACAACAGAAATTTCTAAGCTGCAGTTTAAAAGATAGTACCAAGCTCAGTTTTGAACATCAGATCAGCAGTAATAATGATGGTTAATGGTGTTAAACACTATGTGACTGTCAATTTATAGATACTACAAATAAGACATCCTTAAAGCTCACTAAAAGGAGATGCAAAAATTTTGCAAGCAGGTGTCAAAAGTGAGACATGAATTATATAGGTACATGTTTTACTTCAGAGATCCTCAGCTTCAGATAAAGTATCTAGCAGCAATGGCCTACCAGAGCTTAGGTTGTCATATCATAAGTGTTAGATCCCAAACCCCATCAAAAATGGAGGGACGAAAGCTGTTATTAATATAATCAATTCATAATTGTTAATTAACATGTTTTGACCTTGTAGAATGTGCAGAATAAAGGTAAATTTCCAAATTTACCTGTCTTGGTCTCACTATATAGGGTGTACTTGACAGTGCTTAGGGAACATCTCAAGTCTGCAGCAGTTTGATAGAGAGTTCAACTAGCATCAAGCAAAATATGAGAATTCTCTACTCTATTGAGAATTCTTTTTGCTTTTTTGGGGAGTGACATGACAACAAAACTTAATATATAGTGTAAAAAACTGTTTTTATCAAGTTTTATTTATGGAGTGCTATTAAAATGATGTCATCTAACATATATTGGTATCAATGTGCTGTCTCTTTCCTAGCTCCTTTCTGTATAGCTAAGACACTGCATGAGGTACCTTGACAGTTATTTCAAACACTAAATTTGAAAAGCATGTTCACTCAAATAGAACCCAAATGACATGCTCTTGGTACAGGTACATGATACTTCTAAAGAATGACAAGTATTCTCACTGTGATTCATTCAGTTGTCAAAATGGATCAGTGAAGCATTACCATAGTGTTGAAATTCACATTTCTGCAATGGCATGGAAGAATTAACCCCATAAAAATGGAAATATATATATATATAGCCAACATGCATGTATAAAACTAACATAGTTACAAATTCCAGTCCATGGACTATTCCAGTATAGTTCAGAAGTTCCTGTAATTCAGTGTTTTACAGACTCTCCATTACCTACAAGATACATGTATATATACACTGCTGACCAAAATCTTAAGGCCAATGAACACAAATAAAAAATATACATTTTGCATTGTTAGACTCAACCACTTATTTGAATAGAGCTTTGAAAGATGAAAATAACAAAAGGGAAAAAAAAAATAAAAAACTTTTTAGCACTTATTTAATAGAGAAAATGTGAACACTATGAAATTAGCCTAAATACTAGCTGGTCAAAAGTTTAAGATCATACTGAAACGAAGCATTAATCAGTAAACACACAACGAAATTTAGTCATTTGTGTTCAAGCATTAGCATTGTTAACATCTACCACTGCAATCCCCCAATATGGCAAAGGCTAAAAGTTGACAGAGTTTGAATGTGGCAGAATTGTTGAGCTGCAAAAGCAATCTCTCTCTCAACATGCCATTTCTGGTGAGATTGAGCATAGCAAAACTGCTGTTACAAATGTCTTAAAATACCCTGAGGAATACAGAATGCAAATTTTTAAGTGGTCTGCCCAAGAAAATTTCATTGGTGTTGAGCAGGAGAATTCAACAGGTTGTCCGGCAAGACACTAGGCGACTGTCAAACCAGATTAAAGCCCTTATGGATGCAGAACAAAGTTCAAGAATAATAAGATGGCAACTACGAAAAAAAGGCTTTAAAAACTGTAAACATCTTCAAAGGTCACACCTTATTCCACACCATGAAACAGCTTGGTTAAACTTTGCTGAGAAGCACCAAACATGGGACGTAGAAAAGTGGAAGAAGGTTTTGTTCTCTTATAATAAAAAATTTAACATGGATGGTCCATATGGGTTCCAACGTTACTGGCACAATAAGGATATTTCACTGGAGATATTTTCTACACAACACAGTGGATGAAGTTCCATCATGATCTGAGGTGCTTTCTCCTTCCATGGAACAATGGCTACACTGGCATGTTGGAGAGTGCATCCTTACTGACTGAAGGTCCTTGCTTATGTGGAAATGACTGGATCTTTCAGCAGGACAACGCTGCAATCCACAATGCCCGCAAGACAAAGGACTTTTTCATGGCAAATAACATAATTCTTTTGGACCATCCAGCGTGTTCGCCCGAACTGAACTCCACTGAAAATCTTTGGGGGTGGATGGCAAGGGAAGTTTGTAGAAATGAACGTCAATTTCAAACAGTGAAAGCCATCTTCACCACTGAAAATAACATTCCAGCCAGCCTTCTGCAAACGTTTATATCAACCATGCCAAAGCAAATGTTTGCAGTTATTCAAAATGACAGCCATTCAGCTCACTACTAAGACCTCTTGCTGATGATTTTCTAGCCTGTTTAGGACTTTTATTTGGTAGGGTCTCAAACTTTTGACCAGCTAGTATTTAGGCTAATAGCATAGTGTTCACATTTTCCCTTTTAAATGTTAAAATGTTTTTTTCATTTTTTATTTTCTTATTTTCATCTTTTGAGGCTCTACTCAAATAAGTGGTTCAGTCTAACAATGCAAAATGCATATTTTTTCTTCGTGTTCATTGGTCTTAAGATTTTGGCCAGCAGTGTGTATAGTAGCTATGTATATTTTACAAGTGTATACATAAAGTGTGGTATGTCGATCAATATGCATCATAGTGATCATATACATAGTATCACTGTCAATGATAACATTGTAGCAATGATAATAGGAACAATAACCATACAATCTGTATGAAGCAAATCCAGTGGATGTCAGTGTTTCCCAAAAGAGCATCATACACCAACATGCATTTCATTGAACTAGACTGTTTCAAATGGGACAGTGTTGCTATTACACAGATGTATGTCCATAATGGAAAAAAAAAACCTGAATAAACAAGGTTACTGAGAATTCTGAAGTTAGAAAGGAGAACAGAAATATTTAAAAAATTATAGAAACAAGATAGATAGCAAAAAGTAAAAATGGAATTGCAAAAAATAAACAACCAAGCTATAGGCTTGAAACATAGTGTTGACAGTATTTCCTTCAGCTACAAATCCATATTTTGACTCCACATCTGAAAGCTTAATTATTTGTTTACTTTCTTCACAACTGCAATTTTCACTTTAAGCTACCTATCTGTTTTTTTTAGATTAATATTTTTTAATAATCTTGTTTATTATGTTTTTACCACACATTTTACAATATTTTTTCAAACTGACAAGTTATTTATATTAAACTTTACATTAAATATCAAAGGGTGTATGAGTGTACCTTGATTTAACTACAAGTGGTTAAGTGCATTGTGTCAAAACAATTTTGAATATTTAGCTTAGCAAGTCTTGGGAAAGTCACAACCAAAATAAAATCATGACAGAACAGAATGTTTCAGAACTTAATTTTAACATTGTTTGCCATCTCTGATGCAAAATATTCATGCACTTTGATCAAAATGACATGTTTGTAATGGGAACTTAGGGTTTCCAAAAGGGAGATATTCCTTGTCTTTAATTGCATTGGAAAAAAGAGAAAATGGATCAACTTAGAACAAAAGAACCATCAAGAAAGAGATAAGTAATACTCCTGCTATTATAAGCAATGTGTTATCTTCAAACAGATGAGGATCCACAAACATAAAAGCCATCCATGTGCCTCATGCACCAGTATGCTAATCAAAAAATGAACTCTACCTTGAAAAGCTATACAAATGATGTGTACTCAAGTTGCTTCTACGACATATCTGTTCAACCATAATATACCTCGAGCAGCTGGTGGATAAAATGTACATCCATAATATTCATCATGCAGACATAATGTTCAAGTTGATGAACTCAGTACCCATAGAGTTTTGACTAATCTGAATGTTGCAATGGGTGCTAGTATATCATAAGCCTTATAAATCAGACATGTTATGGAAAGCTAGCGGGGACAAGGAGCGTGTTATGGATATGACAGCCTTTTGATATTATCATGCAGACTTCTGCAATGGAAACTATGCTTAACGTTTATTAAAAAATGAAATTTATGTACATAGTCACGTGCATATTCATTTAGAGAAGTGGTTTCCAACGTGGGGTTGATGAAGGCAATACCGTCTCATTAAACAAGTGTATTTTAATACTGTTTTTAAATTGCATGCTCAGTTATAAATGTCTTTTATTTGACTGGGAAAAAAGTTAATTATTACTTAATAAAAAACAGCTTGATGGTAGATGGAATCTTTCAAAAACATGGGATTCCATGGGAGGGAAAATAATAATAAAAAGGGTCCTTGGTAGTGAAAAGATTGAGAATCACTGATTTTAGTGTATAATATTAATGACATTCTTAATATCCTAAATTTGAAAAATATGCTTGGAATACTTAATAATGTGCATAATAAGTAGATATGTTTTGTTGGTAAAATTTTTATGTTGCAAAACCTATGTATTATGTAATAGTTCTAATCTTGCCTTCAAACCAAGCCTGTATATGTTCTTTTTATCACCCATCTCATAAACAAAACTCATTAATTTTATTTCTAACACACCCACTACAGGTAAAAAATTTCAACATGATTGTTCTCATAACTCTTATTAATGAGATTTGTGTAATTTATTACTAACACACCAATAACTAAAATTTTTGTACATTATTGCTGTCATACCTCTCATAAATGAAGCTTATGTGTCTTATTGCTAACACACCTGCAAGTAAATTATTTGTGCATTATCAATGTACACAAGTTATTTATATTAAACTTTACAATCTTGCAGATTAAATTCTGTTTGTTATTATTGCCACATCTCTTCAACATGTTTTTGCTACACATCATTCAAGTGAAACATTTGATCATTATGATTCGTTTTTATATATTTTACAAGTTAAAACTTTTCATATTAATGTTGCAATAATTCTTACAAGAGAAAGGATGTACAGTAACTTGACTGTTAGTCCACTGTATTTACTATCTGGTAACCAGGGTATGGTTAACTTGCTTCTGAGACATTTACTGTGTTAGTTAAGCAAAGTAAAATAGTTTGCTTGTTAGATTTTATTTGCTCTCTGGTAACAGGTAAATTATTAATTATATAGATTCTAAGACTAAGTTTTACATTCAGTTGCTGCTTTTTATATACTTTTCAGTTAACCTTAACTATACATATATAAATGGTGATATACTTCTACTACTTAATGTCTCAGTTTTCCTCTTAATTGTGTGATATATTTAAGTTTTTTATTTCTTCTCGTTAGTTCTAAGATCCGTTTAAAATTTTATCCATATACATTGTTAAACTAGTCACTATTCCTCTTAATTATGTGAGATATTTAACTTTTTACATGTTATTATTCATTAATCTGTCTTTCATTAATTTTAAGATTTGTTTATAAGCTTCATTTACCATTTAAAATTTTTTTCTGTTTACTCAGTGGTTTATTTTAGCTATTAAGTGATGCTGAATAGCTTTGTTTTTGTTGTTAATTGTAAGGTTCCTTTAAACATCTATAGAGAGATAATTATACTTTCAAAGAAATGTTTTTCATATACCAGTCCAATTCAGTGGTATGTTGCTGAAAGTCAGAGCCAAGGCACTGTGTTTAGCACATATTTATTAGGTTCATAGCAAATTCTCCATCATTCAAAAGTTTAACACTCCTATGAAAATTGGGGCCTAATAGGCCCCAGAGCAACTTGAAAGGTTATTAATATTAAGCTAATAATTTTGTATTTAAATGAAATTGCCATTAACTGACCCTATCCCTTTATATTTTAAGGAGAAATAGTATTTTGACTTTTCAGACATTTGCAAAATAATATTTAATTTTTTTTTTTTAAACATCCACTAAAGGTATCACTTGAGTGGATGTAAATATTATTTCGTAGAAGTGTTAACTGTTACTACAAATATCTTAAATTTGGAGAGAAATGTTACAGTAATTTCTCAGGTAAAGAAATCTGTATGACAAAATTTTGAAATGGTAAGAGGCCAAAAAAGATAATACATCAAAAAAGGAAGTCTCCAGGGTTCATTGTGAAAGTAAAAATACCAAACAATAGAACATATACAACAATGGGCTTCACTAGCAAAGCCAATTTGAAGCAACAGCCACATTCACAGTGACAGTTATAGATATGAAAGAGAACTCTGGATAAAACTGGATGCACCTCCTGGTACCAATAAGAAGATGATAAACAATCACCTGAAGACACTAAGTCAAAGGTTTCCAAACATACTTCAAACCACTAATGTTTTAAATACAAAGAGTGAAAAAGCCAGAATCATAGTATTCTATTTAATTTCACTCAAATTGTCATTCTTTGCTGAAACTTGATATAATAAAAACTTCGATCAAAAGTGTGCAAGACATCACACTGAGTACAATCAACCAAGGAGTAGTTGGAAGGTTACCTTTAGACCGGAAACATAATTTTCATACAAGTTTAATTCTCAATTTTTCTGTTACCTTTATAAATTGTTTAAGCTCTTAGTACTGGTTTTGTTGTTGTTTGGTGAACTCGTAAATATGTGATCAATTTAAAGTATGGTACTAGGCTACCCTGCTTTTAGTTAAAATTCTTACCTCTGAGTATTTGGTAGAGAAAAACTTTGACATGGTCTGAAGTAAGAGGCTGTGGAGATACAATAATTCTGTGCAGGTCACTCTGCATCAGTTCCGTAATTACATAACTGAAAATACTAAGTCAAGGTCTACAATACTGCACAAAACAAATATGAAAAATAATACCAGGATTAATTTTAATTTATCACTGTCTAGTTAAACATTTGTAACAAAAAAATGTCATCCTTAGGTATTAGTACAACATGAGAAATTCTTCATTTCTTCCTATCAGACTTCTGAAAAATAAAATAGTAAGCAAATATTCTGAGCAATTAAAAGTTTTTTTTTAACTTGCTGCAACTTTATTTTCAAAAAGATGTCCAGATGTGCTTGATTACCTTGTTACAGTTTTCACTGACTGCTTTAATTATGTTAAGTATTTCAACTCACTATATCTTAAAATGGCTGGTATGGGTATAAACACTTTTACTGAGAAGGAGATAATAATATTTTGATGGGTAATACCCATACCAGCCATTCTGAGATATATTTTTATTTCAAGTGGGTTTCTTGTCATCAAGAATTATTTCAACCCTTTATTCACCCTAAGGAGAGTGAAAAGTGTTATGTTTCTATTTCTGAGAGTATTTATCTAGATATCCTGTGTCAAAACTTTTTATGGCTATATTGGATATAGGATAATTTTATGCATACACCATACTTCATACGTACTAGTTGATGTACTCATTCAGCACACAGTGAAGATATCGTTACCCTCATAGAGTGACATGGAGTGTTCATACCCAACTCCTATGTCACTTTCCAGCCAGGGCACCTTAAACATTTCTGCTAAGTTTGGTGTTGGTGTTCAGATCTGAATGCTAACCATTATGTCTACCAGTTCACTAATCATAAGCTTACATATACACATACTTTTTGTCAAATACTAATTTATACATACAGATGACAGAACCAGTCTGAGGTTCAGAGAAGGATTTCTAGAATGATGCCTGGAATGGAGGGATTGTCATATGAAGAAAGGTTTAATTTTCAAATTGTTTTCTCTTGAAAAAAAAGTTGGGAAGAATTTGACTGAGGTGTTTAAAATTGTAAGGAGAATTGACAGTGTTGGTGCATCATCTGTTTTTCATACTTAACAGTGAGAACAGTAGGTCTAGGGGGCACAATATAAATTTTGACAGGTTAGAAGTCATCTTCAGCTAAGACAGTTTTATTTTCCTAACAGAATGTTCGGCCTTTGAAATGGGTTGCCTTTGGATGTTGTGGAAGCAGAAATTTTTAGTGAATTTAAGAGAAAGCTTGATAAATATATGAATGATGATGGCTGACTATAAAAACAAAATTAAGTGTATTAACAGTTGTAGATTAGAGAATGGAAAAGACAAGGTGGACAAATAGGTCCCACGTTGTCACAAAATGTTATGTTCTGTTAAATGACATGCTATTACTACTACTAAACTCATAAATAACAAGACCAAAAGTTTCAATTAGAAGAAAAAGTACTTTTTATATGATCAGAAAAAATCGATATAATACTAACACAGAAATCTGTGTTCGTCAACAAGTTTAGAAAAATATAACCAGTTCATATTCTAGTAAAATGTACTTTATGAAAGTGTATGTGATACGTTTATACGCATAAAACACGTCACCATTGGACCTAAATGTAGTTTATCTTTTTAGCTCTAAGGAAGTACAGGATACAACCCGTGACCTCCTTAAATACATCCAAGCAATGTAGCAATCGCCCTTTTCACACGTAATCTTTAAAAATATAACATACGCCATATTCCATTTGATCCTCCTGTACTGGAAAATTTTCACTCTTACCTAACACGTACAGTTTTACAATTGAAGGGTCACATACCAGTCCGCTCACTAACGACGCCAGAAATCTGAACACTAACATTTTCAACATTGGTTTCGTAAGTTAGTCTACAAAATAGAAAAAATGTCTGTCATTGAGCTGAACATTCGTTTCTTAATTTCGTCTATAGACAATACAAATATAAAATTAAACAACAGGTTGAAAATCTACAGCAAATTTTTTTATGTTTCTAATAATAATCCAAACATTAAAACCACCCCGGCCTTTTTAAAAATATATTTATACTATTGATAAAGAAGCCCCAAAATTAGGTAATTTTCCATAAGCTTACGGCAACCATGAATACAGCAATGGATTACATAATTGTATATAATTTATAGAATCAAATTTGCAATCTGTACAATGTTGCTATGACCTCTTAAGCAATATCTGGTCATTTTATTGTGCTTGTGGATAATATACCCGTAAATAACTCCAAGCAGGCAATGGTACAAGTGAAAAACACCAAAATAAAATATAGGTTGAATACGTATAGATTTACATTAATACATACAAGGTGTTGTTTATGTTAACGGAAGTCGCGAAACAAGAGATTGTCAGCGAAATGAAGCAATACATTTAACACAGCTGCTATTTATTGTCGACTTAAACAGAAAACTGTCCCAACAGGATGAATGTTTTTGGTAAAATATCTGTGGTAAAGTGCGTGAGT
Source organism: Carcinoscorpius rotundicauda (assembly GCA_011833715.1). Classification (NCBI taxonomy): domain Eukaryota; kingdom Metazoa; phylum Arthropoda; class Merostomata; order Xiphosura; family Limulidae; genus Carcinoscorpius; species Carcinoscorpius rotundicauda. The sequence continues at coordinate 30,391,368 of CM022391.1, read as the reverse complement.
TATGGTGAATCTAGTAAGACACGCTCCAGTCAGTAAACCTTTATAAATCTTGACGGAAACGACGTAACGTTTTAATGTAAAACTAAAATGGTCTCGAAATGTTATTATTTAACAAATACGATTCAACGAGACGATATTAAAATAGCTAGTTATTAGAGAGAAAAAAATGCTTCAAGAAAATCTTTCAATGTAATAAAGTGGAATTCAAAGTAAACTAAACTAGGTGTTCGTTTAATCCTGAAAATCGAAGATCCGATAAATATCCAAATTAAGAAAATAATTACCAGGCTTGAATTAAAGTCCTTCTGCATACTTGACAATGTAATGGAATAATATACATTACATTACTGATTCATCTTGAATTAGTCGATTAATTACAACTCAATGTATCCAAAATAAAACAAATATCCTGGCTGATACCTTAATCTCCTTTCTGATTTAATGAATTAAACTGACAAATTGTTAACGTACGAATTTAAACTAAATAATGATGAGTTTTAAAAATAATAAAGCCGTATAGAAGTTTAATTTCGCAATGAACTACAACATACACAATTTATATAACACATAATTTGTGTAAAATAATGATTTTCTATCACAAGTGTAAACAGAACATCTGGTTCATAAAAACAGGTTGAAATTTATAAGCTCTTAAATTGTTTTGTTGATATAAAGTGTTATAACTTTAATCCCATGTTCGTACTCTGGAATCCCCCCTTTCAAAAAAAAAAATAAAGTAAAACTCACAATAAACAAATGGGAGTACTGAGGCTTTTGCTGTTTCTGGTAGCTTCCTAAAACTGCCAACAGACTACACACCAAGTTCCCATTCTACTCAGGTTGATATGAAAACAAGATATGGCTTGGGGAACAAAATACTCCATGGCACTTGACCAAGTTTTCAAAATTTAAACATACCAAATATGACACAAAATCTTCTGCAGCAACGATTTTTAAAAACTTTTAGATTTTTATGAGGGAAAATTCCTATTTTTTATTATACTGAATATGTATGGCGACACTGAAGGCGAGAGAATTAGTAAGATGTTGATTGACTGTCCCAGTGATAGTGAACTTAAGGACGATAGTGACAGTGAATATTATCAGCATGAACACAGTGAGGTCACAGTAAAGTTTATATCCTGTGGTTTCAGTGTTATACAATTGTATCACATACAATATTATTGGTAAGCAGTTAGCTTAGATTAAATGTAAGGCATTTTCACTGATGTTGGCTAACAAATGATGTTTCAGTTCAAAATAATCCATACAAAGATGTTTACATAAAAAATATTTTTTTTTAAATATTTGTTTTTTTTTAATAGAGTGATATCAAAAATAAATATCTGATATTTTTCATTATTCTTTTATTAGTACTACCAAAACATAACAAAACGAACAATATACTAAGGAATCGTTCATAAGATATTAACTTTAATTTTATACATAGATATATTAACAACTTAATTTTATTTGTGTCATTTACAAATTAGTTTCCTTATGTTACGGATAAATAACACGATTATTATTTATTTTTACTCGAACTAACTTTACTTTAATTCATAAAAACTGTCGAACCAGAAAGCTAGTCTTAGTTGGCAGAGAAATATGGTGCACTCGAGTCTAATGCTGGTGGTTTTTGTATTTAGTTGTTGACTACTGAGCCACATAACATGCTCTGGAGCATTGGAAACCCCTCAAACGTATCGCTTAGCCACGGAGGGGGTGGTTATTGTGAAAGTTATAGTGTGATCAATTATTTGTGAATCTTTCCTTCTTTCAAATAATGAGTACGGCTCTTATTAACACTTGTATTGAAAAAATCTAAATAACATATAATACATATTTTTTCTTCCCCAGCTTACTAAGAGTATCAAAAACAATTTCAAAAATGTTGATTTTTTTTGTCAGTTATTGTTTTTGTTGTTTTGAATTAAGCACAAAGCTACACAATGGGCTATCTGTGCTATCCCCACCACGGGTATCGAAACCCGGATTTTAGCGTGTAAGTCCGCAGACATACCGCTGAGCCACTGGGGGGCTTTTTTATCACCAACAAAACGGTACTATGAAGCGTGTAAAACCCCATTTTTCTTGTGGTAAGCTATCTTTTTTGACACTGTAATTCAAATGTTAGCTTGAGGGGACTGCAGGTCTTAATGATAAGGCTCAGATCAAACAAGTATAATCAGATGGGCATAGAAAATTCACAGGATGTGATGTCAAGTGTCTTGATTACATATTTGATTACAATGTCTGTTTGAAGTTAAGAACAAAGTTACATAATGAAATACCTGTACTATACTCATTATACGGGTATCAAAACCTGGTTTATAGCGTTGAAAGTCTGCAAACATACCGCTGTACTACTGAGTAAATATGAGGTAGTTGCGACAGAGTTTTTTCAAGAGAGAATGAAATCAGTCAGTGTATTTTCATGAAGTATTTGGATCTATGCTTGCTTTTGTGCTTATTGAGTTATTTTGTACAAGTTTATTTATTTTATATTAATGAACGTCATTTGTGAAGTAGGCCTACAACAATTTACGACAGTATGCAAGTGTTTAAGCTTGTATAAACATGAAATAAAGAAACTAAATCATTATAGTTTACACGAACTAAATTAATATAATTTATTATTATAATCGATAACATTATCAGCTAATTAAAAAAAATTACGCCAATGAAAGAACAATGATAAGACAGTGTAATACAAAATCTGTTTTGCCCATTCGAATGTGCTCAAATCTGTCTTTTTAACAAGTGCTATTAAAAGCTGTCAAGATAAGCAAATCTATGGTCACCAATTATTAGCTGATACTATGATATATGCATTTCTGGGTGCCTTACATAACGACGCAGTGACTACAACACGATTAGTTAAAAAGTTTGAAGGTTTATTCAATTATTTTAATTCTACTACGATAACAAAAATGAAATGAACTTAACAGATTTATTATTTCTCGTAGAAAAAATACGTTGACACTTTGCTAAAGTGTCTTGATTAGTTTAAAACTGTAGAGTTCCTAGTGACAAATTTCGACGTACATGTCCTTTAATTAAGATCAGTAATCATCGGCAACTGCTTTGATGGGTGCTTAAGAAAATATCTCATTTCAACAAATGATTAGAAACGGGCTTATTCAAGAATGTCTTTAAAAGTTTTACTGTAGTGAGACAGTTCAGTTGTTACAGAGAAAATCTAACGACGGAATAATCTGGAAAAGTACCGAAGCATTGAAAGTTAATTGCTTTAAAAGGTTTGGAAAAGGTATTGTATTTCGAGGCAAAGAGAAAGGGGTTCGGAGAATAAGGACAAGGGCCTGAGGTGAAACATACTTAGGAACTTATTGCATGGAAGCTAAAACCAAACATATTTCCTGTGTAACCAAGGAGTTGTGGGTAGGGTGTTTTACAGTGGTATCACTTTTTTTTTTTTTCCGGTATGGATACCAACTCATACCTGTCACTTTAATCAGAGATGTTTCGCATATAATAAAACATGTTGGTAACTTTATTTCAACATTGTAAACGTATTTGCAATTGTTCTTATTGTAATTTAAACATAAGTTTCACATTAAACAACAGAACTGTCTTAATGGAAAACATAAGCAGCGTTTCTGTTAGCCTACTTGAGTTTATAGTTCAGCACAAAGCTAAACAATGAGCTACCCTGTGCTCTGCCCACCAAAAATATCGAAACCTGGTGTCTAGCAGTGTAAGACCGCAGACATGGCGCTGTGCCACTAGGGGCTACTTGTACATTAGTCGGCAAAACGATGTGACGATATTTCGAAAAATAATCAGAAAGTTTTATCAGACAGCACAATAGTTATGCAATTTAAATATCTATGTCATCTGAAAAATAATACAATTATTGATAATTGAATGTTGTAATGGTTAGCATTATTGAAATCATTGAAACGGAATTTTGTAAATATTCTGAGGGCGTTTCTCATTTAAATAAATAAATAAAACATTACTAAATAATGTAATTGATGCTATCCTCAGGATTAATTATGTTCATTTGTATCGACCATCACCAATGATGTACTTTTAACTCTAGGAATACGTGCAACAATAAATTGAATAACAAGGATTAGAAAAAAAATGGAAAGATGATTTGTTTGTTTGTTTTTGAATTTCGCGCAAAGCTACACGAGGGCTATCCTCGCTAGCCGTCCCTAATTTAGCAATGTAAAACTAGAGGGAAGGCAGCAAGTCATTACCATCCGCCGCCAACTCTTGGGCTACTCTTTTACCAACGAATAGTGGGATTGACTGAACATTATAACGTCCTAATGGCTGAAAGGGCAAGCATGTTTGGTGTGACGGGGATTATAAGTCGAGCGCCTTAGTCACCTGACCATGCCAGGCCAGGAATAGGTAAAACGGGAAGTTATCAAACCTAATAAACTTGTAACGGGAAAAATCTTGCGCCAAATTATTTAAAAACAAACCTATCGATTTTCTGGTTCTAATTTATGTTTTAAGAGAATTTATGATCAACGTGTTGTTTTAGGAAGGGATACATTACATGTAACTCCTGTGTGGTATTTTTAGTAATAATATACATTTCCACAACTTATATATAACATACCAATGTATATTTTTGTACATTGGTCGAATATTTTAATCAATATTATAATTAATAATTATGGAAGCAAAATATGGAAACTTTCAAAATGAAACATGATTCTAAGCTGGTCCTTCATTACAATATTAAAAAAAGCGTAAACAAGTGTATGTCTTTTTTTCTGTTTACAAAGTATAACAAAAGCATTTTCTCCGATATGAATACATTATTTATCATTTATATTCTATGAAACAGTTAATCATGATGAAAACTTATTGAAAAAGTAACCTTCTAGTCAAACACGCAATTATATTGTATGCATAGCTGACCAGCTGGTGGCGCCACAACCTAGTAATACAAAGTGAATGCAATACAATTGCGACTCCGCCTATTACCTACATAACCCCATTTGCCAACACCTGCCCAATAAAATCTTGTTGCCAGAAGTCTATTAAGAACATACGAATGTTTCTTTCTTGAATAGTTATTTTTATAATAACTTTGGTATGGTACAATCCTCGAACCTGAACTCTATTACTATTCGAAACATTGTTCTATGTCTCCAAGTTCTTGCCTTTAAAGTTTTGGCAAATTGGTTCGCGGGGAGGCAGCCCTTAAAAGTGTACAAAGATTAAAGCCAAGCAGCACGTGACTAAGAGACAAAACGGCACCAAAACAAAAATCCAAAAGTACGCTGTTGTATTTCAGAAAAAAGAAAAGATAGACGAAAGTGTGTAAGTATAATATCCATTACACATACACATATTGTCTTGTTTTTATCACATGTTAGATTCCTAAACAATACACATTTCATTATTAATTACCAGTGTTTTGGTACAGCCTTATGGATTCCTCTCCGAGTAATACAAGGTTTCCACAAAGTTCTCTTCAGGTTTTATTACAACTAATGTTTTAATTATTAACATGTCTATGTAACGTGTTAGTGAGAAGTAAGTATAACTCAGATATAAGCGTTTGAAAAAATGTAATCGGCTTAATATTGATTGTCTTACGACAAAAATAATTAATTATAACCATGATTCACCAGCTTCGACAAATGTTAGTCAGAATCGCGCGTCACACTAACCTTAAAATATTATAAGTTTAAGAACTGCGAGAAAGACTTCATAGGTAACAAACTGAGGCACACTCTGAATGTAGTTTAAGTGTTATGTTCTTAACAGAAAAATTACATATGGCAAATGAGTAAAGATTTACTACAGAGTATTATCAATCTAAGCTATAAATTAAATCCACATCTGCCATCATAGACGTTTCATGTTGTAAGAATAAGTTAATTATGTTATTTGTTTTGATACAAATAATCTTAGGCCCAGCATGGCCAGGTGGTTAAGGCATCCGATGGTCGCAGGTTCGAATCCCCGTCATACCAAACATGATCACCCTTTCAGCCGTGGGAGCGTTATGATGTTAACAGTCAATCCCACTTTTGGGGATTAACTAGCTATCTACCCCAAGTCTTACACTGCAAAATTAGGGGCGGCTCGCATAGATAGCACTTGTAGTTTTGCGCGAAATTTTAACCAAACAAACAATCATGGGCCTTAGTGCGAGTTCGCGCTAAACGTAAAATCATTATTCATCAAACAAAGCTTACAACCATACAGATGGTACAACAATACTTGATGGATACGCTATTTGTTGAGATAGTGCTTTGTATAACCTAAATAATAATTTACCTATTGATATACACATAAAAAAAAACTTTTTGTAGAAAATAATAATTGCTTTGAAATACAGTTTACTTGACAAAACAAAAAGGAGAAAAGAGAAATAACAGTTCTTTCCCCCATTTCGTATCAATCGAATATACATGGTTATTATGTATAATGCACAGATACACCTTTCAAGCATTATATTTCATATTTGTATATCGTTTTTTAAAAATGTTTTGTAATGGGGCTATCCTATTGATTTTTTTTTGTTGTTGCTTGGTTTCGTTTTATGAATTTTGCGCAAAGATGCTACACGAGAGCCATCTGCGCTAGCCGTCCCTAATTTAGCGGTGTAAGACTAGATGGAAGGCAGCTAATCATCACTACTCAACGCCAATGAATATTGAGATTGACTTTCTCATTATAACACTTTCACAGTTGAAAACGTTAGCATGTTTTGTTGATTCGAACCTTCGACCCTAAGATTGCGAGTCGAGCGCCATAACCACCTAGCGTAGCCGGGTACCAACTTTTTTTAAAGGTCAAGAACTCATTTTCCTATATAAAAAAAGAAAACATATGAAACGTTATGTATAATCCAAACAAAGTGTTGGGAGAAGGCAATTTTCAAGACATATCCTTGGCTACGGTCCTGCTCATCACATTGTGGCTAGAGGTAGCTAAAAACACCTAACATTTTTTTTATGAAATATGCTAACAACTCAGTAAGTTATATTATAATACTTAGTAATGAATAAATTGGTATCTCGTAGAAATGAAACTACAAACTCTCCTAAAATGTTCATTTTTCAACATACTTTTGCTAAACAACGCTGATACCGTCGTTTGTTATTCTGATCATGTATCTATATGGCAAGGTAAAACATACTGCTGTGTTATGTATTATAACACACATGACAGTTTTAAACGAAAGCTCTTTCTGGTATAAACAGCAACACAGGTCGCTTTGTAGTTTAAAAAAAAAATAGTTTGATTTCTCAGTTTTTTAATATTGAAAAAACGTCCGTTTCTGACTTATAGATAAAATCATCGCTGCCGTGTATGTATCTCATGTACAGAGAACGCGTAATTTCAACACTAATCGGAATTTTTTTTATGAACGCTTAGCAACAGCTCACGTGTGAGTGATGACCTCGGAACTAGTGATTTTTAAAGTGCCACCTGGCGAACGACCTAAAATCACGGAGAAAATACACAAAGAAAACTTTCGCTTTAATACCAAGCATTGTGTATAACAGAAGCTCAACTAGAAACCCCTTAACGTCAAACGTACAAAGACGGAAAATGTCAGCAAGCCTTAATTTATCAATTGTTACTCACAATAAAGTAGAGTATATATGTATAATGTGTGTGTGTGTGTATATAAACATATACATAAAATCTACTTTAGAATTCTACAATGTATTACCTAGAAACCGAACAACAGTAAGTTAGTTAATATGTATCCACAAATGTAAGAACACATTGATAAAAACGCGACACATATTGAAGCATATAATAAAGAAATGTATGAATGTAGACTGATGTGTACTAGAACTAACTCCCATGTTCGAAATAAATTATTTTTACGGCTGTTTGCTAAATTTAGCTTTTAAATTAAATACATTGGAAAAATTTCTCTAAAATAAGACTTCCGTTTTAATTGCATAGTGAGGGTTTCTTTGTTTAAGCAACTACACAAGGGCTATCAGAACATGGCCGTCCCTAACACTGCAGTGATAGAGTAGAGAGAAGGAAGCAGGTCAACATCACCTCCCGCCAGCTCTTGTGTTTACTGTTGTTTGACCGAATTGTGGGACTTCAATGTAATTCTTACAGTGCACCAAGCACCGACTCGGGTTTACTTCTACACATGTTATCCATCATGCTGCGCCCCACTCTGCATAGTAAGGTCTGTAGCATCCAATCAACATAAAACGTTTGCATCTGAAGGCGCAAAAAATAATTAACAAAAAAAAACAGTTACCAAAGATTAAGTTTTGTGTGATTTCTAAACTTTCAAAGCTTTTTTCTTCCATGTGATCCACGTTATCCCATTTCCGTCATGCTAAATTCCATGTTAATAGTTATATTTTTTTCCACGTCTACTGAAACGAAATTATGTTTAAATCAATCTTTCACAATACACACCTTGGGTGTCTTGATAGTCATTCTCAAACGTCAGATGAGACAGAAGGAACAAGCATGTGTGACGGGCCTGAAGGAAAAATAAACACGAGAAAGGTACATGAATGTAAAACAGAAAAAGAAGTAAAAACCAAGATAATAATTTGAACAGATCTGGTGTGCTCATTTTACCTGTGCGAATGAAACCAAAAGAAAATGAGAAAAAACAAACTCGGGAAGTATGACACCAATAGCGAAAAATAACTAAAAAGTGAGCTGGTAAAAAACAGGACAGCTCAAAAACATGACTGTCGGTAAATGGCAGACGGAAACAGATGAAAAAATTCTAATCACGAAAATGCTCATAGAACGACTGTGGGGAAGTTTCGTTACAAACTGGCTTCAAAGAAATCATAAATAACATGATCCAGTAGTGACAATGATTAAATTCAGAGAGGAAAGTAGATTTTGAAGAACAGCTTTAATGTGTTTAAACTGACCAATAAGGACTAGCAATGAAACTCTTCTGGATCGTGTAATATATATCTATAGAGGGTAAATACCATGTACACACGGAAGGAGTTTTCAAGGAGTCGCACAATTACGTATATTCATGATTGTACCCTAGAAAGCCATTCAGCCCTTCTGACAAAAATGTTCACATATATTTTACTGTGTTTGGTGTTAAACTGTTTGGTGTCGTGTACATTATAAAGTAATCTCAATCATCGTTTGTACTTTAAAGAGCTATTTTAATTATTTCCACCTCAAGTTGAAGCTACCTATTGAAAACAGTATGTCATAAAGGCAAACTGGGCTGTACGTTTTTTGTACCAGGCAAATTAAGGTACACCTTTTTATTAGCAGACAAGTTGAACTACATCTTTTTGTATCAGGCAAGCTGAGCGATACCTTGTACCAGGCGAGTTGGGCTACACCCTCTACATCTGTTTTTAGAGTAGAAGTACAAGTTTACATGTTCAAGTCTTAACGTAAACTTTCAGAATTTTCTCCTGCCATTCGATTTGTCTATCGTAGTATGTGATTCTTGGTCACGAAGATTATACTTTGCTTAATTATAACAGCTTTAGGGCACATAGTAACACCAGAATCACCAGACTTTAGCTCTGATCCAGAATTATTTATTTTGTCACATAGTTTTTAATATCATAATTATTCTTTTGTCTTGTGTTTGTAAGAAACTAGGTGTAACAAATAAAAACTACATAAACGCAATAATCCCAGAACGTAATCACCAAATTATTTGAATTACATTTACAACTTATACAAAATACCTGTAAACTTCAATTCCTTTTCTAATTGGCCGTAAGAACATTTAATGGCAACTTTTCCAAAGTGATTATTTTCTTTAAAGATCTACCTTTAGAATAAACATAGAAATAAAAACAAATACACCCTCAGTTAACAATGCAAACAGCGCCATTACTTGTATGTAAACAATCTTAGTATGAGAGCTCTAGAGAAAAAAATGTAAGTTAAATGATGAAACAATTAATCCACGCAAACGTTAAAAGGATACATTTCTTGGAAGAAGTCAATATGAGGTGGCTGCAGGATGTCAAGCGCAGACATAACCTGAAAGAAAGTTGAATAATAATTATGAAAATAACATATTACTGGTAACAACCAAACCTCACTACACAGACTGGATCGTCTTCTTCATCATGACCATTCAAAAATATGGATTGAAAAGTTAAAGTAACTTCACAGTTCAAGCCGTTTAAATTTAAAGAAACAAACAAACAAAAAACCGAGCAACATAACGACTTTCTTCCTGCGTGGAAACTAATTGCATCTGTAGAAAAAACACGTCCTCTTTCCGAGGTCTTCCAAACGAAACAACTGATAGCCGTACGTGTATTCTCAACACTGACCTTTATATATATTACATGAATGATATGAAAGCTCAATTCGAAGATATAAATTTATAATGTTTATTTTTCGCCTTCCGATTTTAAATAACATAAAAAACTGCTTTGTTGCCCGTAAGAGAAACATAAGGTGCACAAAAAGCTAAAACAAATAAAAAAATGTTATCACATTATGAAAGAAACTCTATTCGAATAGTATCTGATAAAAAATGTTTAGAGAAAGTCACTAATATTTTATGTACCTTGAAATAAAAAACAACAACAAGAAAAACATTATTTAACATGTAGGGTTAATGGTCACTGGTTACCTCAAAAGCAAAGCGACTAGCGCCCAATACATTTAACAGTGTTCAAAATTTTCTAAAGCGCTGAGGCCACCGACTGACTTATCCAGTGAGGACTAGGAGAGGGGCCAGACGACAGATGTTCTTTCTAGCGCGAAGCCTAAACCAAGGTGAAGGTCACCATAGTTAGAGCAAAATGTATCCTCTAGCTACACGGGCGACAAAGCCATCGATACCGCAAGGCCATTCGTTTCTTTTCGAACAAAGAATTCTTTTAGCAGTAACACTCCCCCCCCTCACACATATACACAAACACACATGAATAATTCCACGACAAAATCATCCGCCCCTGCTTTAAGCTTTATGAAAGGAACATGATGGTTTATATACATTATCTGTGCCTCGGTAGAAAACTTAAAACACAAGTTAACATTGAACACAAACCAATATTCCTTCGGAAAGGTCCCCTGATCGGACAGCGGTAACTCTTTGGATTTAGAATGCTAAAATCAGGGGTTCGATTCTCCTCGGTGAACACAACAGATAACCCAATATAAGAAAACATATACGTACTCATTAAAATAGGAACTAAGCTATAACACAGTAAAATAAATGTAACGCTTCTCAATAGACGTAGGTACGAAATGCCTTAAAGATAACAATGCAGGTTTTTATTAAGTTCCATAGGATTGTTGGAAACACCTAACGGTCGTAATAAAAAATACAATGTCGTGAAAAGAAGTTAAAGAACAAAAAAGCAGTAAATGGAACAAACTATTATAAAACTTCAAATTCAAAAAAATAGTTCCGAAATATTTGTGTATCCCCCTTCAATCTCACAATGTCTTGTAGGTGCATAAAGTTTCACAGCATTGTAGTTATTTCCATCAGCTTAGGCTGTGAATAACTGATACTTAGGCGTAACAAATCGAGCAGTACTGTAAAGTACTAACACCACCAAATTAGTGGCATCACAGTTGTTCTAACACGAACTATAAACAAGTACCAAACCAAGCACAACTGCAAGGTGCTAACACCACTAAGTGACATCACAGCTGTTCTAACAAGAATTATTAACAATTAACAAATCAAACAGTACTGCAACGTTCCAACACCACCCAGTCAGTGACAACACAGCTGGTCTTACAAGAACTATTAACAAGTAACAAATCAAGCAGTACTGCAAGGTATCAACACCACCAAGTCAGTGACATCACAGCTGATCTTACAAGAACTATTAACAAGTAACAAATCAAGCAGTACTGCAAGGTATCAACACCACCAAGTCAGTGACATCAGAGCTGATCTTACAAGAACTATTAACAAGTAACAAATCAAGCAGTACTGCAAGGTATAAACACCACCCAGTCAGTGACATCACAGCTGATCTTACAAGAACTATTAACAAGTAACAAATCAAGCAGTACTGCAAGGTATCAACACCACCCAGTCAGTGACATCACAGCTGATCTTACAAGAACTATTAACAAGTAACAAATCAAGCAGTACTGCAAGGTATCAACACCACCAAGTCAGTGACATCAGAGCTGATCTTACAAGAACTATTAACATATAACAATGGTAAACACACAGAACAAGTCCCTTCAACATGGGTAGAATGGAAGTGTTACTATTTTTTAAGGTTTAATTTCGGAAACGGGAAATAAAAATCTCCAATAAACTAAAATTATAACATATTAACTTCTATTTTTTTTAATACTTCTGGATGGTACACTGGAAGTGTGATAGATTTTGTATTTGCAGAACTTAAATTTAATGAAACTTGTTAAGATTACGTATCAGCGTAGACCTCGTTACACCCGCACATCCGGGTAGTTCTCTCACTTGCTATCTCGAACATACAAGTCACGATTTTACTTCACAATATACAGAGCTTGATGCAATCATTCTTTAGCCTGAACGACACGACTATATATTCAGGATGTGATGGCCTCGTGCTGGTTATCTCTATCTTCCGCTTCGTATCTGTTATATTTTAATACACCTTGCACGCCAGGTAAGATGTCGGTAGAGTATTCTGTGTGTACTTATACTTAAAAAGTAAATTACCAGTCTGTCGCACAAAAAACAGATGATGAAATAAAGACCTGTCGCTGTAAGAGCAAACTTCTGGTTATCATACGTATGATAAACTAAAACTATAAATGAGTTTCTTGGTTATATTTTTATCCGTGGTATGGCGGCTCATAAAATGGCTCGGAGTTTTTAATTGTTGTTGTTTTTTCAAGCACAAAGTTTCAGCTCTTAGCTCCGCCATCTATTCAACAAATTTAAATTTAATTACAGTTTTGAACACAGGAGGTCAAACCCTTTCGACTCGTGTATTAGACCACACCAAGAGTCTCAAAGATTAATTTCCTCAAACCTCAAGTAATAAAATGGGGTACATGTGCGCTTCACGCATGGTACCGCTGGTATTCAAAAATATATCTAATTAAAAGGTAAAAATGCTTCAGAGATTAATTTACTCCAATCCTGCCTAAAATAATTTCAAGTGTTGTAACTAGTGAAGATTCCCTCTTATTCTAAAATATAATGAATTACAAACATACACATGAAGAAAAAGTCAACTGTTAACTTTGCAAGCTGATTTTAATGAGTGTTAAATAATATAATTTTATTACGTTTCTACAAATTCAGGCAGGATGGTACAGACACACACAAAGACTTTTGAACACCTCGGAAACCCCATTAGCTAACATTTTTCGTCCAGGTCTAAAAACCACGCCATCATCTCTGAAAAATCTGTAAAACTACAGTAACAGCCTTCAGTAAGATATATGTACACCATTTTAATAGCCCTTGATGGGATTATAAACCACAGTAGTCTTCGCCAAACCTATGCGGTTATAACATTAGCCGTCGACCGAAAACATAAAATAATTTAATCAAAGGTGTCGCTGACACAAACACATAAGTCCGTGCCTCGATTCTACTTGTCAGCGTCCCGAATTCCCAGTTGGTGTCTAGAAAATCAAAATCAAAAACCAGGATCAATATCATACTGAAACACCTGAAAATTCCAGCGCCTATAGGACCGATCCTTTAATATTTTTAGTACCTAACGAAGCCTCTGAATTTAATAGTTATTAATTATAAATAACGTTAATAATCCAAGCACAGATTTATAATCGGCGAACCCTGAAGCTGATCTTTAAGTCACATTAATAATAATCAGGCAATCCTTCAAACAGCCCTTAGCCATAACTCAGTCTTTGACTAAACTAAGCTAATACTAGTCAAATAAACATAACCAGGTTAAAACTGGCACCATGTAACGAACGATAATGAATGGAGCTGTTTAACAGGTTCGGTTTTGTAGTGTAGTGAGAGAAAATTACACTGGGGGTCAACGGCCATCAGCACGACCACCTAGAATGGGTGTTTCACGATACTAACGGGATCTAAAAGCTTTTATAAATGTATAAGTCAAACAGTAAGCCATTTATGAAACGTGAAAAGAAGCAAGCAAGCACGGAATTCTGACGAATTCCGAACTTAAGTGTGACAAGATGGTCAATGTTACACCATGTTATGCTGAAATGTAGTGTTACTGCACGGCGAGCATACAGTACCGCGATATATCACATCGTGTTAAACTATACTATCTTACAGAAGTATTACGCATCGTTACACCTTGTACAGGAATTATATTACTATTAGTTTGTCGTAACATGATAATACTGCATTTAGTCGTATGCAATACAGTTACTACCTCAATTAAGGCGTCTCAAGGAAAGTGTAAGATAAGAAAGCAGATCTGCTATTCGGTTTCACGTGAGAACACTTAGCTTAACTGTAGATTTACCTCTATATACGAGCATCTATGGTTGTTTGGTTTGGTTTGAATGTCGCGCAAAGCTACACCAGGGCTATCTGGGCTAGCCGTCCCTAATTTAGCAGTATAAGATTAATCATCACCATCCACCGCCAACTCTTGGGCTATTCTTTTAATAACGAATAGTGTGATTGACCGTAACATTATAACGCTCGCACGACTAAAACGGCGAACGTGTTTGGTGTGACACCCTTAGATTATCAGTTGAATGCCTTAACCATCTGATCACGCCGGGTCCCTACGGTTGTAGCAGAAATCAAACTTGCCAGTCAGAACTACTATTCTAGGCCTAAATTAACTTGAATATTCAACTAGGACACAGTAATTGAAATCAGATAATAGAAATATATAATATTAAAGCAAACAACTCCTCCTATTTGAAGAAAGACTAGTTTCTAACTTATCACATTAGTGGTATCAGGCAAAACCTAGTTACCGTTGGTAGCGTTCTATTTAAAGTTACAATCATAGATATCCTCAAGAACACAAATTTTAACGAATATCGTACGACACTTAAAAATGAGAACGTTACAAAGATTTTTCCCTTCATGCGAATGATCTAATTTTTTTTTTAATTTTAGCCTATTTTTCACAGTAATGACAACCCTGACCAACATTAATATACAACTCCCACACGCAAATCGTTACGTAACTTACATATTAATCTAAATCTAAACACACGTAAGATTCGCAAACATGTGCTTTTCCTTCTGTTTTTATTATTATTACAAAACATTCTGCAGTTTTAAAATAATTTTAATCGGAAGAACAGTTGTAATAAAGCATCTTCACATATCATAACCAGAAGCTTAAACCGGGTTACGTCATACTTCTTAAAGTTTCCCGAGATAGTCGCCAATAATAACCGATCACTACTCAGCTATTGTTGTTGCTTTCGGCGTAAAACAACACAACAGACCACGTGAGCTCTATCAACCACATCGAATTGAGCTCTGAATTTTAGCGTTGTAAGTCCTTAAACTCACTGTTGACACGGGAAGAAGTGACACGTTATAAATTTTGAAATTAAAGCTTAAAACAAAAGTTATATCACACAACTATCCAGGTTCCAACATGTTTAATGGCTGATCATAATTATAAAATTATAAACGTTGATTAATTAATCAATTTTATATCTCCATGCGCAGTAATCACCTCGGAACTTATTGCATGTATAATATGAAGAAAACATGTACTCAGGAAGAGTGATTTGTTTGTTTTGAATTTCGCGCAAAGCTACTCAAGGGCTATCTGCGCTAGCTGTCCCTAATTTAGCAATGTAAGACGAGAGAGAAGGCAACTAGTCATTACCACCCACCGCCAACTCTTGGGCTACTATTTTACCAACGAATAGTGTGATTCATCGTAAAGTTATAACCCCCCACGGCTGAAAGGGCATGTTTGGTGCGACGGGGATTCGAACCTGCGACCCTCAGCAGGAAAAGTGAAATACTTATAAAATATCGTGTTTATCGGATGTTAAACCTTCTGTTTTGGATTAACGACACATCTCTCAACCTACGTTTATAGAGACTAAACCTAATTTCTTACACAGGTAACTAAAATGTTGATATATTATGATTCATATGTAACTAATTACGATTTTGTTGTTTGTCGAATTCTTCGACAAGTTGCTCGAGAGTGTGTATGTGTGTTTTTATAGCAGAGCCACATCGGGCTATCTGCTGAGCCCACCGAGGGGAATCGAACCCCTGATTATAGCGTTGTAAATCCGTAGATATACCGCTGTACTAGCAGAGGGTTTTTTTTTGGTTGAAAGACTAGAAGGAAGGCAGCTAGTCAACACCACCCACCGCTAACTCGTGGGCTATTTTACTAGAAAAGTGGGATTTGAAAGTCGTTCCTATAGCTCACCCACATCCCCGAAGTTTCTACGAGACGCGAACCGTGGATCTACAGACTGCCGTGCTCGGTCCCAATTGTGATCTTGAAGCGACAAGTTTTCAAACATGTTAACCATTATTCCCATAAAAAAAATTAACTATTCATCGTTTATTTTGACTTAAAAGGCAATAAAATAAAATAAATTGATAACACAAAGTATAACTGTTTACAAGCTTTGTTATTTTCATAGTGTTATGCCTTACGTTACGGTTTAAACAACCAATTTCCTTCTATTATAATAAAACTCTTCATGCCTTTTTTATGGACGTTCAAATGCTTCACGCATGAGATAAAGCAATATGTTTAAATTGTTTCATTAACCTTTCTGGTTTTTGTGATTATCTGAAAGTTTGATTTTAAAAAAGTCCTATTCTGATTTTAGTCTTTTACCTGTTATCACGAAACTGATTTTTTTATTCGCGCATGGCTGCTCACGAGCCATTTGCGCTGGTCGTTCCAACTTTTTAACTAACAGACTATAGGAAAGGGATCTTCAACACTCACTCTTGAGCTACTTTTTTCTGACATAAAAGTGAGGTTTGCCCGTCAACTATAGCTTCAAAACGCAGAGAATGATTGATTCCTTGAGAGTAACAGATCCACAGTCCAACCTGCTAGCCATGGGCACAAGAAAGTCAAAATTAGACACAAACAGAAGTTTCTTTAAAATCAGTTTATATGTACATATATATAATAGTCGCTACACCAGGCCCCCCCCCCCAGTGGCTCAGCGGTAAATCTGCGGACTTACACGCTAAAATCCTGGTTTCGATACCCGTGGTGGGCAGAGCACAAATAGCCCATTGTATAGCTTTGTGCTTAATTCAAAACAAACGCTACACCAGCTTCAGTTTCTCAGTTCTTATCATAGTCAATCAACTTGGAGCTTGGTAAGTAACGTCATTTAAAAAGTCAAGAAAAATGACGGGCAAATTGTGCTTTCTCTCATTTCGTGGGGAAGCTTGTTATTTTGCATTTATTGGACCGGCATAGCCAAGTGTGTTAAGGAGTTCGACTCGTAATACGAGGGTCGCGAGATCCAATCCCAGTCTCACCAAACATGCTCGCCCTTTCAGCCGTGAGAACGTTATAATGTTACGGTTAATCCCACTATTCGTTTGTAAAAGAGTAGCTCACGAGTTGGCGGTGGGTGGTAATGACTAGCTGCCTTCCCTCTAGTTTTACACTGATAAATTGGGGACGGCTAGCGCAGATAGCCCTCGAATAGCTTTGCGCAAAATTGAAAACAAACATCTGCATTTATTTCACAAAATGCTAGCGGTGTCTTTTATTTAGTTAGTTCTGGAAGGCGTTTAACTCGATACATCGTTCTAGCTGTCAAGTATGTAAGAATGTAACAAATGTTATCATTACCACTAAATAACTACGACACAAGTGTAACTGAAAGCACACACCCCAGTGGCACAGCAGTATGTCTGTGAACTTACAATGCTAGAAAATGGGTTACGATACCCGTGGTGGGCAGAACACAGAGCTTATTGTGCAGCTGTGTGTTTAATTACAAACAAACACTTGAAAACGTACAACTTCTGTTATAATTCTAATTTAATATAACGTTCCAATCAATCTTCGCTATTTTACACTTACGAATGTTAAACATGCAGTAGTTTTACAACCTCGTAAAATATTATCTCGTGTAATTAAAAAGTAATAAAAATGCAAACGTGTGTAATAAACTACCTAAAAATATGTGCAAACAAAAAAGAAGAAATTATTGCTATTGTATTCATCAAGTTTATTATATGGTTGAAATTGCTATGGTTAATTAACCATGGAATAACCAAAGAGGAAAGTGTCCTGTTGGACACTCATACACGTTTGTTTTGTTTTTTCCTAAATTACGTGTCCACTGAATCCGTTAGTGAATACATGTGTTCGTTACAGGATCTCCAATAACATATGAATCACATAAAAAAATCGAACGAAAACGCCACAAATATTATAATTGATCTAACTAATTAACAATTAATTAACAATGGGATTTCCGGTGTATTTAACATAAATAATTTCTCATTTAAACCAATTTTCTTAATCACGTCTCATAGCGTTAGTGTTGTAAGAGACAACACATAAAACTTTCCGGTATAACGTAACACGTGCATCACAGCTGTT
Source organism: Carcinoscorpius rotundicauda (assembly GCA_011833715.1). Taxonomy (NCBI): domain Eukaryota; kingdom Metazoa; phylum Arthropoda; class Merostomata; order Xiphosura; family Limulidae; genus Carcinoscorpius; species Carcinoscorpius rotundicauda. Next base: position 30,372,916 of record CM022391.1, on the reverse strand, counting down.
GCAAACGTATGTAAAGTAGTCGATAAATTGAGACCTAAAAGAGAAATAATTTTAAGCTTATCCATAATATGATGGTTAATGTGAGAAAAAAAGTGATACAAGTGGCACTGTCACGCTAACTTTACGAAATTCTTTATTATACACACACACACACACATATACATATATATATATATTGGTATTTAGTGGGTGTGTGTTTTCTTAAAGCAAATCTACATGCATCAGGCTATTTGCTGAGCCCACTGAGAGGACTCGAACTCCTGATTTTAGCGTTGTAAATCCGGAGACATACCGCGGTACTGGCGGGGAGCAATGGTATTTAGTAAAACAATAATTGTACGTATTGCACTAGAAGTCTTACTCACATTTTCATGTTTGAAGAAACAAAGCATCTTGATTTCTCTATGAACTCGTTTGCTGGACACTAGATTTTGGAAAACATTCGGCATCTTCTTAAGAGCTACCCGCTTTCCATCTCGAGGGTCAGTCACAGACCTAAAAGAATATTACACTGGTCACATAGAATATGTTTTACAAGAACAATAATCCCAATATGAGAGTCTTTGTAAGTAAAATATTTACCACATACACAGATCCAAGTTAAAATAACAGTACAAATAATAGTTTCAAATTAAAATAATAGCTGGAGTATAAAGTTATGTGAAAAAGTTAGGACACCCTATGAAAGCCTGTGTATTTTTGTAACGTTTTTGGATATATACATATTTAATCTTAATTTTAATGATACGGAAAGATTATAAGAATATAACTAAACAATTAAAACTGAAGAAAAGACTTTTCAAGATCTGTAAATGTAATTCTACAAAAATGCATATTTTAAATGAGGAAAAAGTTAGGACACCCTACCCCTTAATAGCTAGTGTTACCCCCTTTGGCTGAAATAACTCCAGTGAGACGCTTCTTGTAGCCAACTACCAGTTTCCGACATCGATCTGAAGAAAGTTTGCCCCACTTCTCAATGCAGAATTCTTTCAGCTGTGAGATGTTTGAGGGGTTTCTACATGTACAGCCCGTTTCAAGTCACCCCACAGCATCTCAATGGGATTAAGATCTGGGCTTTGACTTAGCCATTCCAGGACTCTTCATTTCTTAGTTTTCAGCCAGTCCTTGGTAGATTTACTGGTATGTTTTGGATCATTGTTGTGTTGCAGGGTCTAGTTCCGCTTTAGCTCTAATTTTCATACAGATGGTCTCATATGATCCTCAAGCAACCTCTGATACACAGTAGAATTCATGGTGGATTCTATGATTGTGAGCTCTCCAGGTCCTGCTGCAGCAAAGCAGCCCCAAACCATGACACTTCCATCTCCATGCTTCAAAGCTAGTATGAGGTTCTTTTCCTGGAATACTGTACTTGGTTTACAAACATGTCCTCTGTTCTGCTGTCCAAATAATTCAATTTTGGACTCATCTGTCCAAAGAACATTATTCCAGAAGTTCTGGTCTTTGTCTACATTCTCTCAGGCAAACTTCAGTCTGGCCTTGATGTTTCTATTAGAGAGCAAAGGTTTCCTCCTTGCATATCTCCCATGCAGGTTAAACTTGTGCAGTCTCTTTTGATTGTAGAGGCATGCACTTTCACATTAACAGTAGCCAGAGCCTGCTGTAGGTCCCATGATGACATGTTAGGGTATTTGGAGACCTCTTTTAGCATTTTGTGATCTGGTCTCGGGGTGAACTTGCTTGGACGACCAAACCTGGGCATGTTGGCAGTTGTTTTGAAAGCTCTCCACTTGTTGGCAATTTTCCAAACAGTGGAATGGCTGATTTAAAAATCTTTTGGGATCTTTTTAAATCCCTTACCAGACTCATAGGCTGCTACAATTTTCTTTCTGAAGGCCCCAGACAGCTTTTTTGCTCTCACCATGGTGCTCACTCTCACTTCAACAATCAGGAGGACACCAAACTAAATGTTTTAGGTTTAAATAGGGCAAGACTCATTCTAAATGCTGAGTAACGATATTATAATCATGTGCACCTGGTGTAATACACCTGTGTGTGAGTTGAGCCATTTTAAGTGGGAATAAATATGGGGGTGTCCTAACTTTTCCTCAGTTAGAATATACATTTTTGTAGAATTAGATTTACAGAAGATCTTGAAAAGTCTTTTCTTCAGTTTTAACTGTTTAGTTATATTCCTATAATATCTTAGTACTGTTGAAATTGAGATTAAACATCTACATGTCCAAACATGTTACAAAAATGCACAGGCTTTCATAGGGTATCCTAACTTTTTCACATGACTGTAGATCTAAAATAGGACAATATTGTGACGTATAAGTCTAAATTATAACGCCAGAAAATTTAGATCCAGTTTACAAAACCAGAACGAAATGTATATAAAATTACAGCATTAGTTTGAAGGTTAGTATCAAACTGCAATAGCGTGAGGAAGCATAGATCGAAATTACAAAAAGCATACTTCCTATTACACATGTTCGCTGGATACACATAAATAAATAGATACATACAATATGGTTGAACGACTGTGAGAAAGTTTATTGTCAGTTAGTTTATCTACGCTTGGAGGCGCCAGTGTTGAACTAGGCTACAAATAATAGCCAGCTGATTACAGCACGTAGTCTTAAGCATGATAAAGGGGTTAAACACCTCGACTTTGATTTGACGTCATCATATTTGTGCCATTCACCTTGAACTGCGTTAGTTTTGGGAAAGCTAAGTCACTTTAGATCAGCAATACGTAAACTATATATATTTTAGATGCCAATTACAGATTTAATACTTTACAATTCATTAAATTTAGAGATTGCCACTAACTAGAACAATCACCAGACTGCGAGCTAAAAAAATGTTAATTTTAACAATCTGGATATTACAAATACTATTGAGCACCCAAGTACCAAGTGTGATGTCATCAGTTTAAAGTGTATAGCATTTTAACAGGTTAACAGTTACAAATATTACAATTGAAAATGTAATGCACTAACAAGAATGATTACCAACACTGCGTGGTGATCTAAAAATGTTCGGTTTGATAAAATGACATTCACACTAGTACTATATATAACAATATAAACACACAATAAATAAACAATAATAAATTGAGTAACATCTGAAAGTATTTTTAATAATAATGTTTTTCAAAAACATTAATATTTTGTTTTTATTAACGCTCATCCTACATATGATTTTATACATAAGAAGTTCATGCTACATGATGCTGTGTTCTGGTGTAAAACACGTATTTCTAACTCCTAAAGACAATCCATAATTCTCCGAAGTAAATGTCTTTTTAGACTAAAACACTGATTATGCGTACTCTAAACATTAGATACACAAGATGGGTATTTCTACTTAAGAACAATACAGTTAATTATTTTTCAAGTTTCTCGATGGATTAAATCAGAAAACCCTGGCCTAAAATACAGACACTTTGCTGAGACAAAACACGATATAAGAAGGTTATGAAATGACGGATATTGTTGGCAATGTGCTAGTCATCATTATTTTACTTTTTAATGCGAACGAATGCGCGATCACATGGATGAAAGTAGCCTTGGAATTAATTTAACACAACCAAGTACCCTCTTGGACTAGTGAAATCCCCACTGTAAATGCTGAAGTTTTATTTCTATACTTTTGGATTAAATGGCGTGCACACGCACACCCTTCCGTTCTGGCAAAAGTCTAGACTGTATGATAAACGGGCTAAAATGTATATTTATCCTAAACAAAGCCCTGAAAAAGAGGACCACCTTGGTCCTGCTTTGCACTCAACAGCCCCCGATGACCCAAAAGCTTATTCAAAAAATGGGTTACTGGAACAGAGGCGTCGCGAGCTCTTTGCCAATAATAAGACTTCGGTCATAAAGCAACAGACGAACAAGATACAAATAGTACAGAACACAGAAAAGAAAAAAAGATACAAATTTCATATAATAAAACCTTCTCTGTTTAGAGTCATATCATACTGACACACACACACAAGCTATACAACTAAAGTTCTACATTTCTACAGGCTTGAAATATTGACATACAGTGATAAAATAGGATACAGCTTAATTCTTACAGACACGTATCAGATTTGAGATATTTAACGCTGAATTCCATACTGTTACATTTAGAGTAAGTCAAATGTATACAATCTTTCCAAGTTATGTTGCTGGACTACTTTTCGCAGTTGAATATAACAGAATATGAGCACGCCACAACCCAACATTGCAAAATAGGTGTTATTCTAATTCTTGGGCATTTGTTAATCGGGTTTTATTAATATTGTGTACATTTTCTCTACGTTCCATGGCCAAAGTAAATGGACTGTGAAATAAGTGAATATTCGTCGTTAAACCTTATCAGTAATCATGTAATAATCAATCAGTCTTTACACATAACTAGAAGCATGTAACGTTCGACACTCATCTGTATCTGCATTATTTTCATAGCTCATGGTAAGTCTACTCGTGTTTCAACAGAGGATATTATCATCTCTCGTACAGCACAGCAAACTTGAGCAGTTTAATCCACAACCCCAGAAGCTCAACTCGAATATCATTTATTCGAAAAGCAACTAGAGTATGAAGTGAAATCATGACGAACAGAAAGTACTCAGAAAATCGTAGAGAATGTTTGTAACGTTTTTAACATGTAACTTTCACATACTACAAAACTGCGACAGTACAGATAATGAACACAATGTATGTGCATGGAGTTTACACATTAAACATGAATTACGAAAGAGATGAACCTACTGCCTATTCTCTTAATCTCTACAATTTCTCCAACGCTCAGAAAGCCGCTTTAAAAAAAAACATGAATATAATCTCACACTACTATGTTAAGATCCAAGTGGTGGTAGATTGTTTCAAGTTACTATGAGATCATTTCTCTTTTCTTTTTTTTTGAAAAATAAATCATGTGTTTACATGGTAATTTAAGCTTGGAGTAATCTTTGTTCCTAAAAGTTACCTTTGATAAAGTTCACTAAAAATTAAACTGATTGTTTGAAATAGATTGCGATTAGACGTAAAAATATTGCAATAATTATTATGAAAAGAAAAGTGTTTTTAGACTTCTTCCCCTAAACTTAGTTGAAACACTAATTTCGTTTCTACTTGGAATTCAAATCAACCCCAAAGCGATAAAGAAATCGTTTCATTATCAGGAACAAAGAGTGTACGATGGGCTATCTACGTTCTATTCCCCTCGATGGTCGAGCCCTTAATTCTAGCGTTGTAACTTCTATAGCTTATTATCGAATTAACGGCGATCGTAAAGTGAGAAAATATTTTTAAAACAAAACAAAATGATGAGGCTGGGAAACAATATAATCAGAAATTAACACATACTCAATGAAGTAATTAGAACCATGCTGTTTTATTTACGTTTTAAGTTCTAATGTCACTCACTAAAGTAACGGGGAACATACACAAGAATGCATCAGACGGCTTTTTGACAAAAGAGTAACCACATTTAAAGAATACGATCATAAACTTCTTCAAATGTAAAAAAAAAAAAAAAAATTTAACCGAAATTGCTTAAGTTAGTGCTGACCCCCAAAACATTAATACAAATATTGTTGAAATACAGAGGTGAATTGTATTAAAAATAAAACTAATGCAAAAGTGGTGTTTCCCGAAAACACATAATGAAGCAGAGAAAAAGACTAAAATTAAACACTATGCTAAGCTTGTCAGTTCTCGCTACCTGTGCAAACAGAAAAGAAATACCAACATCTCCTAGCTTTCTTTACAGGGCCACTCGACCAGCTTCCCTTATAAACAAGACAACCAATAGAATTCCAACTTTGAAGACGCCAAAGCGCAGTTGCTAGGTTAACAAAGACGTAATTCAGCTGGAACTCGGTCTCAACTTCCGCTTCTTTAGAAAATGACACAAGGCAGTGTATCTCTTCAAAACTGTATTAATTAATCTGTTTTATTCTAGAAAAATGAAGCTCTATGAGATATATAATTACTTTGTAATGAGCTTCTCAGTTGAACGCATATTCAACACGTTTGTACCAAGAAAACTCTACAGTCTTTACAAGAAAGAAATATTACTCAGTTGTTTGTAAATAATTAATAGGAGAAAAATCAAAGATATAGTCTACAAAACAATACTGAAATGTGTTATTCCACGATGGTAATCTATGATTCCTTATTTCACCTGCATAATACAAACTGATGTCTACACACGTTCAGTAACTGACTAGACAATTATAATATCATAATAAAACATTATGGAAATAACACACACATTACATCCAAACGTCAAGATCTAAATGGAAACCTTTACGGCAAAGATAAAACTGTATGATTTCTCACTGCGTATTAAATTACGTGCAACGCAAATAAAATCATGGTAGAAAGTAAGGCCCAAGCTACACATAAGTCATTAAACAAGCATATAAACATTTCCTTCATTTTTTGACTGGTTTGGGGAAAAAAAAACTGGCTTCCCAAAATAAAAAATATTTTCATTAAAAATTGCTTTCCTCTTTATTACATATCTGCTTCATTTAAAACCTATTCATAATTTGATGGCATAATTCTTAGTTTTAAAAGTTGGGGGACAGTTTCTAAATTTGAGTTATGTATGAAAACATTTTATCCAAGACTAAGTGAGAGGATATTCTACCTCAGTGTCAGAAACATTTTACTCCCCCCTCATGAAAATTATGTCCATTCTCACAACCAAACGGAATTGTTTCCATTTTCATAAATGGTTTCATTTATTTTTACAAACAGGAAGCTTGCATAGTGTTTTACAACTATACAATTATATGAAGAAAGGCATTCCAATACGTGCTACACGAATCAGAAGACTCTTTATGACTAACTCGATTGTCGTTGACTACTATTTACCATGGTAACAAACAGTTAGTGCTTTTGTTGGAAAATACGTTGGTCAGAGTACAGCCAACAGTGTTTCCAAGGCCGACGAACGGACAGGTCAAAACCCTCTAGTTCTCCTGCCACCTGGTGTAGAAGTTCTTGTCTTTGTGTTTGAGCCTAGCCTCCACTAATCTATCTAGCTCTTTGACTTTATTTAAACCTGTTCGTATTACTCTATTCGTACTCTTGGTTTTGCAATTTACATATAAAATAATATCACCGGAAAACCCAACTTACAACGTAATCAGTGAACGTGAATATTTGTTTACAGGGAAAATGAAGCTTTTATTTTTGAATTTCTTTGTGTACCGAACTTCAACTCGGTATACCAACTAGTATTGGTTATTACAGTCAAAAACAATGATTCGTTAATTGAATTCTAAGGTTTTAACTTTATATTACACTTTTAGAAGAACAAAAATTAATGAATTATCCTCGAACAGAGATAGCTCGAATATATGCTAATAAGTATTATATATTTAGACAAACCAAAGATAACAAGTTACGTTCGAGCCAGCACGTACAATTCGAATATATTCTTAATAACATTAAGTATTAACTTTCAAACTACGTGAATAATTTGGTAAATATTTTCTTATTATTTCACGCCAAGAGTATACATGTAATGCTAAATTAAATTACAAAGGTTACGTGCAGTGTTTATCAAATATACCATTAAACATATCAAGCTCATCTTCTCGATACAAACAATCCCAATAATTAGTTGAACTTAGTATAACTTAAAAATTATAAATCAAAATCAACTGATATCGCGATTCATTTTACATTGTGGATGCACGTGAGTCAAATAACGTCAGCATTACGCATTGACCTACCTGTATTCTTTTAAAATTATAATTTACGAAATGTTTTCCGAGTACAGTTCATTAACTATAAACTTAAATCTATGAAATACAGGAGCTTAAGTGTATACCAGAGTCACTACAAGAATGTGAAAATCTTAGCTTTATTTTCATGTTTATCAAACCTTTGACTATAACTTAAAAATCAGTGTGATCTATGATTGTTATTTCCAGCTGTTAAAAGGCTTTTGATATTACGTTTCCATAAAATATCGTATCTTACCATACGACTCCAAAAGCTCCGTAACCAATAGGTCTATCTGGTTGGACATCCTGAGGAGCAACAGGAGAATAATAAGGCTGTGCTGCGGTCAAGATTGCTTGGTGCGAAACGACAGATGTTGCCGCTGGCCCCGAGAAAGCCATCATATGCCGTCTATTCCTTGTTTCTACTACCGCCATTACCCAAACAAAGCTGCCACCTGTGCAATCAAAATGTAGAGAATGACCAGATATTCTTCATTCTACACGGTTTTGTTTCAAATCTACTCCTCTACTGCCTAATGTTGAATCAGAAACTTTTACTTAGCAAAATATTTTTTTCTTCTTTTAAATCGTTCTTGCCTATCACCTTCCAGCTCCTTCAGTGACAGTGCGTTACGAACCCAAGCTATAATCGCACAATGGCATACATGTGAACTTCCCACAATGCAGTTCAAACAACCAATAGAAACGTTCTTTTTGTTCACGCCCTCACATGTAATAAACGTGACACAAAATATGACGCACGGTCAAGTCACGGGTATTTGAATTTCTCAATACCAGGTGTTTACTTCCATGTCGGATAGTCATATTTAATCATCTATATTATTTTTAGATGACTCAAACAGTTACAAATTTTCTATGTACACTTAGAAGATGTGAAGCATTTATCAATCTGTTGATTGTTTGTTTAGGGCAAAGCTACGTGCTGTATCCACGACGTGGACTTGAGCCCTGAATTTTAGCGAAGTATGAGGGTAAACTTATCGTTGCCCCACCAGAGTACATATCATTTTGTAATAATAAGACAAGAAGCCTTGATGCATATAAAATAATCCAATTATAAAATGTCTTTACATTTGACACTTTTTCTATTTTTGTCTCCATACAATGGATGCAAATCAAAATATCTTTATCATTTTAACATTTAAAAAATTTATTCATTTTTATACCATATTAAAATTCATCAGAAAAATTACAAATAAAAAGAGACATTGTAACAGCTGGTCTTAAAATTACCCTACTAATAAATTAATTTTGTTTGTTTGTTTTTTAATTTCGCGCAAAGCTACACGAGGGCTATCTGCGCTAGCCGTCCCTATTTTAGTACGGTAAGGCTAGAGGGAAGGCATTACCACCTACCGCTAACTTTTGGGCTACTCTTTTACCAACGAATAATGATTGAAAAATAATAATGATTGATCATCACCTTATAATGTCCCCACGGCTGAAAGGGCGAGCATATTTGGTGTGACGGGGATTCGAACCCGTAACCCTCAGATTAAAAGTCGAACGCCTTAACCACCTGGCCATGCCGGGCCGATAAATTAGTAATTGCTAATATGCTAATGCTAATTTAGTGATAAATGCGAATCCACTAAGTTAGACTACACTAGAAATTAAGTATAGCTACACACTGCATTTTGACGAGCAGATAGTTAATTGTGTAGTTTTGTGCTTAATTTCGAAATAACAACTATTTTATTCTTTCGTTTTATTTGCACTCATAAATGAATTGTATATAGAGGCTGTAATTTATTATGTTTGGTACATAAAATATATTTACAGCTTTTTAAGCACTTTAAATTTTGTTTCATGAAATAGAGACACCAAAACAACATTAGTCGGAAATATATTTCACATTCATACTTTTTAGTGCTTTGTTTATTGTTATTACATTTCACACAAAACTACTCGAAGGCCATCTGCGCTAGTCGCCCTTAATTTAAAGCGATAGACTAGAGCACTGGTTCTTAACCTGGGTTCAGTCGAATCCCAGGGGTTCGGCAGAGGTCAAGACACACACACTGTGTGTGTGTCCGTTCCGTTCACCCCACTAGTATGATTCGTGACGTCATACTCCACATGGCTGCGGCTGGTCACGTCACATCATCTGTGCTGCAGGGAACTTTGTGCACTTAGCAGTCGACTTGTGACTGTAGTAATCGTGCGTCATTTGCGATTTTTTTCCTAATCTTTCAATCCCTTCATATGAACTATGTCAAGCAAAAACAGAAAGTGGTTGAACGAATATGTACAATATGGATTCACATGTATAACGAAACATGATGGGAGTCAGCATCCTCAATGCATAATTTGCAATGACAAGTTGAGCAATTCTAGTCTCGCACCGGCAAAATTAAGAGAATATTCCCTAAAGCTGCGTGGAGATGGGAAATACAAGAACACAATGCTTGCTGAATTCAAGGTAAAGAGAGCTAGGTTCGATGAAAAGGCTACTTTGTCTGTTCTCGGCTTTGTACCCATCGACAAACTGATCCTCACGGCATCGCACAAAGTTGCGTACTTGATTGAAAAGCAGGACAAACCACACACCATTGGTGAAGGACTCGTAAAACCAGCTGCGTTGAAGATGGCAAATATTATGCTGGAAAAAAATGCTGAAAATAAGTTATCCGAAATAACTCTTTTAAATCACACCATCAACAGCAGAATAGATGACATGAGCGATGACATCTTGGCTCAAGTAGTTGCAGATCTGATTTCAAGCACAGCAAAATTCAGCCTTCAACTCGATGAGACCACCGACGTTTCCAATCTAAGCCAGCTTGTTGTATTCGTTAATGTTACGTAAATGTCGTGTAAATATTTTGTAAACGACAACATGTCGTGTTGTGTTTGGATTTTCATATCTATTATTTAAATTTCCACATTTATATTATTGTTTCAAAGTTTAAACCAATTAAAAATATTTTGTTATTTATTTAAAATAACATTTAGAAATTTCTAGAATTAGGTAGATCAATCAATTGACTATAAATGGAATGTGGCAGCCTAGTGTCTAGACGACAAGTCTCGTGCAAGAACGGGCATGTGCGTATTGCTCTGGAGTTATGTAGAAGTTACGCGATCGTTCGAGAAGCCTAGGCCTACTAATATATATATATATAGACGGAGACGCGAGAAATGAGAAGAGTCATTAGTTTTTATTCGAAGAAGAGTCAGTCATTCGTTTGAGAAAGTTTAAGTGTTTGCTGTGAGTTTATTCAACTTGGATTTGTGACTAGAGCTAGATCTACAGAAGCTGTGATTTTGTTTCGTCAATCTTTGCAATTCATTTGAATTACTGGTTGTGCTGAGAGTCAACACGTACAGGACAGTTTAGGGGAGACCGAAGCGGAAAACGAGAAGTTGAAGCATTCATCGAAAACACCGTAAAAAGAACTTCGTCATTCTCCATCCAAACTTCAGAATTTCTTCGTGGGACCAAATTCACACCCTAGACTGGAATTTTGGATTTCTAATCTGAACTTTTGGACTTTCATTCTAGATCATTATATTAGATACAGACCAGTACCATTTTGTGTTGTAATTAATCTTGAAGGTTTAAACTTAATATCTGTCATTGTTGTTATGTAATTTATGTTATATCTGTTACATATATAATAGTTTTTTGTAATAAATTATACAAGCTGTTATCTGTGTCTTTCTGTTGCGTTCAGTCTACTTAAAACATAGAAAAACGTAACAGTTAACTATTTGAAGAATGAGATAAAAGAATATTTTTTTTATTTTGTAAGCCTCTTACAACAACAACTAAGGCAGCCGACGTAAAGAAACTTGTGGATGACTTCTTCAGAGACAACGATCTTTCGTGGGATATGGTTTCTGCAGATTGTTCGGACAGAGCTCCAGTCATGCTGGAATGAAACTCTGGTTTTGGTGCGCTGGTGAAAGCCGATGCACCAAACATCATAGTAACGCACTGTGTTCTGCACAGGCTAGCGTTGGCAACAAAAACTTGCCTTCAAAACTGGCAGAAGTATTAAAATTGTAGTGGAATGTGTGAGCTTGGTAAGAAATAGTGCCCTGAAACACCGCATCTTCAAAGAGCTGTGTAATGAAATGGGTTCTGAATTCAAGACACTTTTATGCCATTCTAACGTTTGATGGTTATCTCGGGGAAAGATGCCGAATCGTGCTTTTGCTATGCGTGTGGAATTAGCCCTATTTTTGCAAGAGCACCAACATTTTCATGCAGATTGCTTCGAAAAATCTGAGTTCATTCTCATTTTGGCGTACATGGCCGATATCTTCAATGATCTCAGTCAACATGGCAGTGGAGTTAACATCACCGAAGCAGAAGAAAACATGAAGGCTTTTCAAAAGAAGCTACCATTATGGAAACGACGAACAGAGAATGACAACTTCGCAAACTTTCTCCTACTGGATGACTGTGTAAGCAAGATCAAAAACGTGTCTGAAATCGGAGACATTTCTGTACCCGGGGAACTAAAGCAAGCAATTGCCATGCACTTAGATGAGCTCGCAAAGTCTCTCAACGGATACTTCCTCACCAGAGAGTCATATCCAGCATGGGTGAGACAGCCATTCACATTTGGTGTTGCGACAGCAGATGTCAATGATGAATATCTTGACAAAATCATTGAACTTCAGCAGAGCCAGGCTCAACAGCAACTTTTCAGAACAACAACACTCTCAACGTTTTCTTGTCACCAAATCGTAGCGTATCCTCTTATTGCTAAAAAAGCTTTTTAGACACTCACACCCTTTGTTACAATGTATCTTTGCGAGCAATCCTTTTCGAGGATGGTACATATAAAAACGAAGAAAAGGAACAGACTTTGTTACGAAAATGATATGAGAGTGGGACTTACCAAGGTGAAGCCGCGCATTTCTGAACTTGTCTCTGAAAGGCAACAGCAAAAGTCACCTTGATTTGCAATAAATATTCATTGAGTTATGTCTTTGTGTGAAATTCATGTTTTGTTCTTCGAACACAGTGATATTATGTGCAGCTGATGCATGGTACATTTTGTGCACTAATAAAATATCTACTTATGTTTTGAATTTGAAAAACATCATATTTTATTTTTTCAATTACGAAGGGTTCAGTGAATGCAAGTACGAAACTTCCGGTGTTCAGAACCTCCAGCAATGTTAAGAACCACTGGATCAGAGGAAGACAGCTAGTCTGCATCACCCACCGTCAACTCTTGTGAGACCGAACAAATAGTTTAACTGTCACTCTTAACGCACCCTCAACTCTTTAGGTTTAAAGCACCTTTTTTTTTCTTCGGATACACCAAAGTATTGGGCCATACTTAGTTCCATTACTAACGTTACTTTAACCACATAAATTATCTGTTATTTACTCTTCAAGAATATTAAAAGTGCAAATTTTTGTCTTAGTATTACGAGTCGCACGCCTTAACACGCTTGGCCATGCCGGGCCCTTAGAGTAATTATACAAATGATCAACAATCCCTTTTGTCCTTAACATTTTATTTTCCACATTTGTTCGGTTTTTACATGCCCAAGGAATAAACACACTACTTATAAACTTTCATCATAACAACGCTGCTATCATTTTTACAATAATTAAAATAACAAATCTATAAAATTTAACCCTTACTTTGACCTATAGAAGTGTATAAAGTTGTCACAATACGGATTCAGTTTCATAAATTTGTTATTGTGGTTTTGATTCTTGTTTCATTACTGTTTGTAGTAAAATTCCTACTTTGTTTTCAAATTCACTTTTTAAATACTTTTGTTTGTTTATTTCTTCTGTTATATCTGTATAAAGTATATTATACTTTACCTTTAGAAACTGTCGCATGTATATCCATCGATATACCATTCAGTGACATGGCAATATGTCTACGGAATTGCAACGCTATAAACCGGGTTTTAATACCCACGGTGGGTAGAGCACAGATAGCCCATTGTACTATCCACAAACCAGTCATGTAAGATGAAGAATTCTTTTAGCAACAGTTCAATCCTTCACTGAGCTAGCCCCTTCAATATGATAAGGTTAGTAGACGAAAAAGTTGCCGTTCAAAAAATAATTTTGATTGCAGTACTTGAAATGTTTGCAACTTTTTTAGCAAAATTAGTATACATGTATATAGATCGCTACTAATACTTTTAATGGACAGTTCGTCGCTTAGGGAGGATTATTTTTTCGGCGCGTAAATAATTTGGAATTCTTGTCTGTTCTTACTGTTACTTACTACTGTACGAGGTCTGTTCAAAAAATGCGAACTGTTTGAATTGCGCAGCTCCGGTTGGTTCCAGAGGAGTTCGCTTGGTGTCGCTAGGTTCGCCCAGATCAGCTGATTACGACGCCATTTCCCGATTGCAGATATCTTCATTTGTGTATTAGCTACGCGGTTTTAAGTGAAGTGCGATTTTTTCGTTTGGCGGATTTCAGAATGAATGACCTGAAGGAGCAACGACTTGCTGTGAAATTTTGTGTTAAACTTGGAAAATCTGCGACTGAAACTTTTGCTATGCTTAACACGGCTTACGGTGATGTTGCTATGAAGCGTACGGCATGTTTCAAGTGGCAAGTTTTAAGGATGGTCGACAGTCCATTGAAGATGATGAGCGTCCTGGACGTCCTTCCACGTCAACTAACGACCCACACGTCGACAAAATCAACACCCTGGTGCGGGCAAATCGACGAATGACTGTCAGGAAGCTTGCTGAAAAGTGTTGGATATCAGTTGGATCTTGTTACGAGATTTTCACCAAAAAATTGAAGATGCACCGCGTTGCTGCAACATTTGTGTCACGCAGAACTCGTGAGTTTTTGGCCAAACACTCGATCACTGTTCTTCCCCACCCCACCCTACTCACCTGACCTTGCTCCTTGCGATTTTTTCTTGTTCCCCAAACTCAAAAGACCCTTGAAAGGAAGAAGATTTGAGACGATTCCCGAGATTAAGGCAAGTGCGACGAAGGAGCTGGAGAACATTACAAAAGAAGCGTACCAGGACTGTTTCAACAAATAGAAACACTGTAGGGATGAGTGTGTACGTTGGGAAGGAGAGTACTTTGAAGGGGTACCAGACCTGTAACTTCTGAATAAAATACATTTTGTTTTATGACGTCAGTCAGCGTATTTTTTGAACAGCTCTCGTACTCAGAATAATCAACTAACACTGCTTTACTTAATCTTTGTAAAAGATAGGTCAAGAGCTGGCACAGTTTCATGGTTAGGGCGTTTTATTCACAACCTGAGGGCTGTCGTACGTGGTTGACAACTAACCCATTTTGCTTTGCTATTTAAGATATTATCCTCAGTAATAGTTTTGCTTAGGTTTACTGTATCTTAAACTTTCAGAAATTATTTGAAGTAAGTATAGTTCCAAGAAACGAACAGGAACACAATATTGTACACCCACTTCAAAGGTAAACAAGTGATTAAAATCAGATGGTTTCTAACTACACTGAAGGAACACAAATTCTACATCGGACCATCTAGAAACCTTTTTTTCTTTTTCACACACAAAATATAACAATAATCTGTTGCTAAGATCTTTCATCTCTACACGTTTGATCACAATAAAAATATTCCTGTTGATGATAACGGAAATATCATGTTTCTAAACTTAAGCAACAGATGGTTATATGGCCTGTTTAAGGCATAATTATTTCTAATTTAGACTTACTGCCCAGAAGATAATAGCCAATCGGCAGCACCCATGGATCCTTTTTACCAAATAGCAGGATTGACTGTCATGATCATAATGTCTTCACAACTGAAAGTAATGTGTGTGTTTTTAGTGGCACGACTCTTCGATCTGTAGTCCGACACATTAAAATTAGGCCAATCCTAAACTCCTGTGGAAGTGGCCACGCACAAATTATTTATATTTTTATGTACAACTCAAACTTCTTTTAACATAGGTTTTTAACATTACTTCAAAGTTTTAAGATTTTAGAGCAGATATTTTGCATATAGTTGAAAACATAAGCACCAAACGTTTTTAATCTACCTTTCATCTGAAACGTATGAAAGAGTACAGAAATACACGTTATTAAAATCAACTTGCCTTCAGGTACTACCATTCTAATTCTTAAATACTGTTTCTCAGTATTGTAAAAAAAGTGGCTGAAGAATTCATAAATGTAATAACTGGAATCCTGCATAAGAAAGGTATTTCAATGTACTTGGGCACATTTCAATCAATTTCAACCCAAAAATATCCCATTAGTTTTACTAATAATAACCTACACCCTATCTGCTTATTAACTCTTTATTGTAATACATCGAATTTTAAAACCACGATTGTAACAATTACTTTGTTTGGTATATTCTCGTGTTTTAATTACATAGTTCTAAGTACAATGGGGTTAATACAAGCCTAAAGAACTCAAACTGTAGGTTATAGTTTGAAACTGTACCATAATATGCTATACAATATTTTGAGATTTTTATTTATGTAATAAGGCACATTGTTCATCTACCAATAATCTATCAATTCTAAGACCTTATAAAATACAAGTCAGGTACATTACCAGATAATCTTGTAATATTTGGATCTTTTCATAAACTGTGTGCAGACTAAAGTGAAATAATACAATAGGTAATACCACAGACAAGTACACGCTGACCTACCTTCATGAAATACAAGTATCAATATTTGATTAGTTTTACTTGGATTACTTAATTATTGATGTGTGAATAACTTCAGAATATTTTGTATTTTTAATTATAAAATTTAACGTAGTCCTTCATGTAATACAGATTCATGTGACTGAGACCAAAGATTTAGCATATCCTTTGTATTTTTTTAAAATTTGCAATAACGTACACACACACACACACACATATATATATAAATATAAAACACAGCATTTTTGACGTTACTATGTTTGATCAAAATAGCAACATCTATGTTATATTATTTCAAATAAAATGATGTGGTAGTGCTACTAAAGGATCATCCGATACAACTGGGCTACTTTCAAGCTGACATTACAGCAAGAAAGACCATGCCTTCTTTCAAATATTCTTGTATAACTAGATAAGTTAGTTGTGTTTTATTTTTAACTGATAGAGTAGAAGGCAGATAGTTAGTCAACAGCACCCAGTCAACTTCTGTGTGGTCAAATACTGAGACAACAGAAAATGAGCTATTGACTCTAAGATTCATAATCCAGAACACTAACCACTAGGCTATACAAAGCCCAGGATTTTAGTACTAACGAAAATTTAGTCAAATAATTTATTTCTCATACACAAAAAATAACTAATCATTTGATAAACAAAAGTGAACAACATTTTTCTATTTGTAGTAAAGAAATGAGAAGAATGAATAATTTTGTGAGAGGAAGAAAAGACCAGAGAATGTTCTAGTCTGTCTTACAAGTAAGTCTCAAGCTACTCATTATTAATATGTTTTATTTACTTTCAATAATTGTGGTATTTAGTTAATACATTCTTTTGTGGGTGAATTTTATTCATAACTATATTTTCTTAACAGTTTATTTCATGCTCAATAGATAAGTTATAACTACTAATACTCTTGCTTTAAACCCAGTATCAAGTCAAAATGAGCATCACTCCATTCTTTTAGTCATTTTACAGACAGACAGACACACACTTTGAAATAATTAGAAACACTGTAGTTAACCTGGTCAAATCAATTCACATATAATCAACATTTTGTCAAAAATAAAGAGAGGTTTTATTACAGTCAAAGTTTTGTGTCTATACAAAGTTCATGTATAATTAGCTATCTTGTTTCTCTTGTTTTTATTACTGCACAAGTAAAATTAATCTCACCAACACTGACAATACATTTTCTACAAAAGAAAAAAAAATTGAGTTTACCATGGAATAACTTTATCATCATAATTGATTAACAATCCATTATCACTTTTGTTAAGTTCCAAGACAGTTTTTAGTATTCCTTCAACACTAGTGCTCATGTAAGTAGGAGCATTAAGTCTTCCTAAGTTTGTCTTTATTCATACAGGATGGATTGAAACAGAGAGGATATTATCAGGATATAATTTCACAGCCACTGACTCAGATCATGTTTAAGGCAACCTGGAAAATAAAAACAACTAAAGTACGTTGTAAAAACCTGAAGAACTGTTGCTAACTAACCATTAATTTCAATATCCATAATAACAAACACTAATTCATTCTAATAATTAAAGTCAGCAAACATACTGGCTTGACAGGTATGTTGATAACAACCTCTATAAATTAAGAGTACAATCATTTTTCAAAATTCATTTTACATAATGTAAAAAATCTTTATAATGGAAATAGTTTTTGTAAACTTCAGTGGCACATTAATATTATTTGCAATTTAATTTATTATTATTATTTTTAAAAAGTGCAATACATGGTAATTATAGTGTGCACTATGAATCTCATCTAAAACATTTTTACAGTGTAAAATTTAAAAAAAAATTCTTTTATGTTTGAGTTTCTTGGTGTATTATTTAATAATGTTCATACAGTAAAACCTGTCTAAGCTGGAAACTGCATAGGGCAAAAACCTGTACAAACCAGAAATATCAAAGTTTTGTGGCATTATCTTACAATTTCTCTTATAAAAGGCCCTCTTATATAGCAGAACCTGTGTAACACGAATGGAAAACTATCTTTCACCTGCCTCACCTATCAACAAGCAAGATTAGTACCTGAGTAAGGCAAAAAAATGTTTTTGATAAAATATTAATTTCTTATTTAATTAATAATTTTTTGAAATATTAATAAAGTCTTGGACATTTTGTGACAGTAAATGTTGGTTAAATACATTCTGTTCTTTTTTCTGTTGTCATTATTCCAGAGGTCACTATTCAGCAGAATGATTGACTGTACTTTTGGTCACATTTACTGATGGGAAACTAGAGAAACCATGGGTAATAGGTAAAAGTGAAAATCCATGCTGTTTCAAAAATTTAAAGAAGAATCAAATATTAATAAAGTCTTGGACATTTTGTGACAGTAAATGTTGGTTAAATACATTCTGTTCTTTTTTCTGTTGTCATTATTCCAGAGGTCACTATTCAGCAGAATGATTGACTGTACTTTTGGTCACATTTACTGATGGGAAACTAGAGAAACCATGGGTAATAGGTAAAAGTGAAAATCCATGCTGTTTCAAAAATTTAAGGAAGAATCAACTTTCTGTAGAATGGAAAACAAATAATAAAACGTGGTTGACAAATGTTATATTCGAGAAATTTTTGTACAATTAAACAAAAGAATGGAACAATAAAATAGGAATATTCTACTTTTCCTAGATAATACAAATTGTCACCCAAAAGTTTAACTTTCGAATGATTGTTTAGTCTTTCTACCTCCATCTGCAAGATCAGTTCTACAGCCACTAGATAATTGAATAATACAGTGTAAAACTGAAATACAGAAAACTGATGCTTCAGGATATTACTGCAAAAATGGACGACTGTAAGAGAGCATCTGAAATGACCAAGAAAATTGACATGTTAGGTGCAATTGCATTTTTAAGTCATTCAACCAAATGCATAATAAAGTGCTTTCAAAACTGTGGATTTATTCTTGATAATGGTGGATATTGTGGAGAAGTTGTTTGTTATGATGATTCTAGTGAAATCCAAACTCTGATTGATGCAGATGATTCTATGAACATGGAATGTTTTGTGAATGTTGACAAGAATGTTTGAAGAGAAACTGATGAAATTTATTCAAAATCTGTATAATAAATTCAGAAGATGAAAAATTCAAAAATGAAAAATATAGTAAGGAAATAGAAATTCCTACTTTATTGCAAGCATTAAGTTAAGTTATATTAACGCTATCGAATTGTATGCAAAAATGACAGGGTAAAATTAACTTTATGAAAAAGCTACAGAACTGGTATTCTCTTTCAACCACTAGAAAGCCCAGATTATATTCAGAGATGTAAGAATATATGGTAAAAATCTGAAAAGGCTGAATAACTGGTGACATGGTCAAACTGTGGCCTGAAGTAGGGCTATTTTTAGCTAAATCATAAAAGTTGCATGCAGCTAAATTTTTTTACAGGAGATCTAACAGACTTTTAATGACAACAATTGCTAATTTATCAACCAATGTTATAGGATATTTGAAAAAAATATTCAGCTTTGTATCATATTAAGTCTTAGAGATATGGCTTATTAAATAAACCAATGTTTTTTTATGATTTTGGGTTTTCAGGTGATTTTACAGCCTCACTATGAAAATCCTAAGAGAGAAAAACTTGGTTTGAGACCATTTTTGAATTCTGTGGGATTAATTCAGTCACTGTAGCAAATTTCAGCCTTCTACCACCATTACTCTTGCAACTTTAAGCAGCCAAAGTTGCCCAAAAATGAATTTGCCAAAAATATAAAACAAAAATGAAGTAAATTTTACAAGGCTGTAAATCAGAAACTATTAGAGATATTGATCTAATTTTTGGCAGTTTTTCATTATAATGGGTAGATGAGCATGTGATTTTTTTCAAGGCATTCTGTGGAGGTCATCTGCAGCCTCCTGGATGATTTGACATGGAATGACCCACAAGTATAATAAATTATTTTGACTTTTGAAAACAGAAAATAAACTAGTATGAATTTGACACTAGAAAACAGTAAAAGGCAATCTTTCATAAAAAATTACTTTTGAACAGTACATAGCTTTAAAAAATCTCTTACTTTATTATGTAATAACAAATAATTGATCTACCTTGCTGACTCAATAGGAATAAAGTCCACCAAAATCATTTTTAAAAAACTGATCAAAGTTCAGAAGAGATGTTCACTACTAGGGCCTTAAAACATCCAAAAAGCTTTGTATCATTTTGCATTGTAGCTGTGTTCAACAAAAGTAGAGGAGCCTAAGGGGGAAATAATATGGCTATACAAGTTTCATGCCAGAATGATTTAAATGACAAATCAGTCAAACATTCTAACCGAAATTCAAATCTTTAAGTTAGAAGTGTAAAAAAAAACAAAAAAAAAACGACTGATGTTATCTGTAATCAAGGCACACAAAACTGAAGCTGATTAGGCCTATTCAATGAAAGAATATTAGAATATGACTTTTAACAAAGTGTCTGAAATATGGAATAGATTACTAAAACATATTGCTGTTCTGTTATTGTTTGAAGAAATTCATGTGCAACATATTTTAAACTGTTGCAAAGAGAATAAAACTTAACAGGGCATTTGTGAAGCATCTGGGTGTACCTTATTTAAAAGCCCAAACAGTACCGTCTTGAAGAACTCTGTAAACTTTCAAATGTAATCACATAACTTAACCTCTGTCTGAATACTGAACTCAATAGGATACACTTCAAAAAAGATGCTCTTCTGTAGTAACATAAGGCATGTTTCATTATTCTATTTAAAAAAAAACACTTAAAAATGTTGAATTAGCTATATTTTTTCTAAAGATAAGACAATATACATCAAACATTAAGTTGTGATGGTAAATGCTGCAAGTTTGCATTTCTTACATAATTCATACTGATTTTTCCCCCCAGCAATTTGAGTGTATTTGAAGTAATTAATACTTAAGAAGCTATTCTAGATACCTTGGTAAATATTAAAGGATTGACTACATTGACTTCATAGTTTTTCATCATATCATTCTGGGTCACTTCTTCCAATGATGATACCAGCATTGTTTACTGGAAAGTGAAGTCCTTGGTGATCAATAATTTCACTAGTTTTCTCTACCAACTTTGTGGTGTGAAACATAGTCTAGAAGATCTAAAGAAAAATGAATTACCATAAAAGGTATCTGCTTTTTGAAAAAAAAAATCTTACTTTTTTATATTATCAAATAAAGTAATTATAAAGTATTTGCAAAAGTTTTCATTTCCATGTGGAGTAATGATGTAATACAATTTTTTATCTGCTGTAATATGCCAGCATCTTTAGTAATATGAAATCTAAAGAAATTCCAATTATTTTGTTTTCATACTGTTACAGCAACTCAAATAATCCAGAGTTGTTACCTCTGCTTGTTCCAGATGGTTCAATTTTTGTTTTTTTTAGTATGTAACATCTCTTCTGCCTATAGGGATATTTCAGTATTGTATGTACAGGGTGGCTCGTAAGTCCCTACCCATCCAAATATCTTATGTATTCAGTGTATCTGTGCGTTGTCCCTCATTCTCGCTGTGCTCATGCTCCCACTTACTTGTCACAATATGCTCTTTAAGTGTAAATAGACTTACATCAGGCATATTTCTCTGAAAAAAAAGAAACAAATTTATAATACATGCGTAATTGAATATAACATAATAACATATGGATGGATGGGAACTTACGGGCCTCCCAGCAGATTATGAATAGAAAATATCAGCACTAACTTATTCTTTGCTGGTAACATATGGATGGGTGGGGACTTATGGGCCACTCAGTATATTACAAATAGAAAATATCAGCACCAACTTATTCTTAGCTGGCTGATTATGATATGGATTGAAAGTGATAACTGATTAATGCTATCAGGGAACTGGACAGAGAAAGCAAGTTCATATGCTAGATTTGAGTACAATTTTTTTGTTCCTACTTGCTTTTCATCTTGACAAGCTCAGCAAAAATTCATCTAGAGAGATGAAAAGATGATTAGTTATTCACTGTTCCAACAGAGGTAACTGTTGACTTGTCTACCACGTTATGCACACGTTTTATTGTACCAAAATAAAGATTATTTTCACTGCCCCTCAAGTACGTTCAATCTATTTCTTATGCAACTTAAAATTCAGTCAAGTTATTAACTACTTAACACTTCCATTATTTCTTGGTCATATCTGCTGTTACTGCAACTTTACCTGTCTGGTATTTGTTGGTTTTATCGAATAATCCAACATTGCTTTGCTAGCAAAATTATGGTAACAGTTAAAAAACTTAAACATTTATTATTTGAAAATCTTAAATGCTCCTTTACAAGACCACTCAAAAAATTTATTCAAGAATTGCCAAATAAAAGAAAGACAAGCCTCTATTAATAGCATCATTTTGAGTAACATCTCAGGATATCAAATATTTCTCCATCACAATTAACAAGTTTTTGACATTTTTCTTATCTGCAAGATAGTTGTCATGTATTTTACGAAATAATAACTTCTGATTCATTTGTTCTTTGTCATTTTTGTTACCATATTTGCCCAAATATGAATGCAAACTATTTTTCCTTCAAATATCTCCCAAACAATTGCCTGCACATTATATTCATGCATGCTCAAATTTGTAAGTTATTTTACCAGAAGCTTTTGTTTTTGAATTTTGTGCAGAACTACTCAAGGGCTATCTGCAATAGCTGTCCCTAATTTAGCAGTGTAAGACTAGACGGAAGGCACCTAATCATCACCATCCACCATCAACTCTTAGGCTACTCTTTTACCAACAAATAGTGGGATTGACCATCACATTATAATACCTCCATGGCTGAAAGGGAAGAATGTTTGGTATGACTGGGATTGGAACCCACGACCCTCAGATTACGACTCAAACGCCTTGACCCACCTGACCATGCTTGGACCTACCAGTAGCTACCACCAACAAATCATGAAAGCACCATTAAATATTTTGAAAAAAATCTGTTGCATGTCCAATGCAATGGATGGAATAGATGATGACATAAAATAGGAATAACAAGAGGAAGAAGCAAACACAATGGTTGTGAAAATTATGACAATTGATTGATTGATTTAGTGTTTAATGGCACAATGCAGCAAAACTATCTGTGCCAAACATCCGGTAAAAATGTAAAAATAAAGTAAATGTAGTAAAACACATGAAAGGAAATGAAGGTAAAACAAAAGAGTATAAAACCAATGTTGACACCTAGTCTACAACGTTAAGAGAGAAAGCAGAGTAAAAGAAGTTTTAAGGTATTTACTCAAGCAAAATGATAATGATTATAACCTGCCAGGAAGACTAACAGGTAAGTATAAAACCACCTGAAGTAAGTATAAGTCACCTGAAGTTGGCCTTCCCAGTCCTGGTGTCGAGTTATTTAATGTTCTGGCCATTGTCCAATGTCAAAGTGAATGAGAGACATTAAAACTGTGAAAAAGGAACCACAATTAAAAAGGTGTAATGAATAAATATGCAACACTTAAATGAGATTAAAAAGATTAATGGCCAGTAAAAAAAATTAAAAACATTATCAAGGTGGACAGAGTCACCATCACCAATAACTCTGTCCAATGTTACAGATAGACCCTGGGAAAAAATATGTTTAAAATACTGCCGTCATTGAGAATTGTAACAATGGCAAGAAAGTAAAATGTGGCTGATAGTGATTTGAGTGTTACACAAACTACACATTGGTGCATCAGTTCCAGATAAAAGAAAACGATGAGTTAAAAAACTGTAACCAATGAGTAGCCTAGTGAGAACAACTTCCTCCTGCCGAACTTTACTGAAACTAGATGGCCAAAGTCCAATATAGGGTTTTATTTGAAAAGGCTTGTTGTCGCATTGCTCACTCCAAGAGGACTGCCAGCTGGCAAGGAGCCGAGCCTTGAAGACAGGACCATAGTCCATGTACGTAATAGGCACAGGGGTGATAGTGCTGAAGCAGATAGATTTAGCTGCCATGTCTGCAAACTTGTTCCCGCGAATACCAACATGGCCTGGTATCCAGAAAAACTGGATTGAAGTAGCAGTTAATGAAAAATGGGCCAGTCGGTTTTGAATGTAAGCGAGAACAGGATGTGAGCCAACGTGTAGCAATTCCAAGGCCAGTATAGAACAAAGCGAATCAGTATAAATAGTGCTGTTGGAGTACTGCTCAGCTGCAATATGGTCCAGGGCAAGAGATATGGCATACAGTTCAGCAGTGAACACAGAAGTTGCAGAGGGGATTCTGTGCGCAACTACTGAACCACAGCAAACCACAGCAGAACCCACTGTATTACCTGATTTGGAACCATCTGTATAAATGGGAACTTAAAGATTGTTCGAAAGATATTCATTGAATAAAAGACGGTACTTCCAATCTGGAGTGTCTGCCTTTTTTAGATGACTGAAAGAAAGGTCACATTTGGGGGTTGTAATAAGCCATGGTGGGATGGGCTGATCTGTGGAATCTGCAATGATATCCAAGGACAGACACAATTAATTTAATTGCGCCCGAATGCAAAGGCCAAACGGAGCAATGACAGATCGTCTGTTCTGAAAACGTACAGCCCACCAAGGAAGGAAAACACATTCCCAGGTGGGATGCTTTGGTGAGGAACGAAGTTTCGAAGTATATTGTAAAGATAGTTGCAAATGGCAAAGGTGCAGAGAAGTTTCACGAGATTCAATGTATAAGCTTTGAACTAAAGAGGTCCGGAAAGCCCCAGTGCAAGTCGAAGTCCTTGGTGATGAATGACCACCAAGTTCAGTTTTGAGATGATGAATGGGGTCCAGCATCTTTAAGGCCGAGGGTCTGGCAGAGCCGTAGACCATTGACCCATAGTTAAGTTTGGATCAAATAAGAGTACAATATACCTTTAACATTGAACATCGATCTGCTCCCCAACTGGTAGAAGAGAGGACACGGAGGATGTTCAGTGCTCTTGTGCATTTGACCCGAAGCTGCTTTAAGTGTGGTAGAAAGGTCAGTTTACGATCAAAGATAAGCCCCAAGAACTTGGTCTCCGGGACCACTGGCAGCAAAACTTCACCAATATGAAGTTCAGGATCAGGGTGAGTACCCTGTTGACGGCAAAAGTGCATGCATATGGTTTTAGAGAGAGAGAAATTAAAGCTGTTCGCCAGAGTCCACTTCAGTATACGATTGAGAGCAGTTTGTAGTTGCTGTTCAATATATCTCATGTTTGACGACTGACACGAGATGTGAAAGTCGTCGACATACAGTCCATTAGCAACAGTAAGAGGGAGTTGTTCAGTGATGGCATTTATCTTTATACTGAAAAGTGTGACACTCAATACACAGCCTTGAGGGACTCCAAGTTCCTGTACAAAAGAACGGGAAGTGTCGAACCCACACAAACTTGGAATCTCCTGTTCCTTAAAAAATTGTTAATAAACATGGGTAAATGGCCACGTAACCCATATGTATGGAGGTCTCAGAAAACGCCATACCTCAATGTTGTGTCGTAAGCCTTCTCTATGTCAAAGAATATTGATACAAGATGTTGGCATTTGAGAAAGGCTTCTCTGATAGATGTTTCAAGACGAAGTAGGTGGTCTGTGGTGGAGTGCTGTCGTCAGAACCCACACTGGGGTAACGAGAGGAGATTGTTTGATTCGAGGAACCAAACAAGATGAGCATCAACCATCCTTTCTTAGGTCTTACAGAGACAGCTCATCAAAGCAATTGGACGGTAGTTTGAAGGAATCTTCGGATCTTTCCCTGGCTAAGAGAAAGGTAAAATAATAGCCTGGTGCCAGGCATCAGGAAAAACATTCTCCTGCCAAATCCGGTTAAAGACAATTAGAAGGACATCAAGAGAAGCAGGAGATAGATGGTGTAGCGTGTCATAATAAACATCATCAGATCCAACAGATGTACTGGCAGACCGATGAAGGGCCATTATCAGTTCCACCAGGGTATAGGGACAATTATAGTCAAAGAAACAGTCAATTCGAAAGGAAAGAGGTGATTGCTCTGCCCGAGTCTTGATGGCCAAGAAGGTGGAGGAACGGAAATTATGACAAATATTAATAACTTTTCAATACATGTTGTAAAAACTGATACATACACAAAACAAATTTTAAAAAATTTCCTAAAATGTTTAATATGTCAGTAGTTATTTACTGAATTTAAAACCTATTCAATACTTTTGGTACAACTGATGTATAAGAAAAATTTTCTTCAATGTAAACTTTCAAAATTGGTGCATGTTATATTCAGGCAAATACAGCAACTTGTTGGAAAATGTTTAGGTTTCATTTTTAATATTGTTATGAAGTTTTTTTATAGATATCTTAACTTTGTTGCCCAATTACAAATGACAGAAACAACATATGGTTTTATAACACTGAATGAGGTGAGTAAGCAATAAAAGTAGGTCTTTTTCTTAGTCTCTAAAGTAATTATTTACGCATAAAGTAGCAATCAAATAAAGCTGATCTTAGGGTTAGAAACATTAAACTATCTTAAAACTGACACACTGTTCTTACATTTTTTTTCTTTTCTTTTAACATGTTCTATGCACAATTATCAAATATTGATCACCACTTAAATTTGTTTCACTCACCTAAAATCAAAATATTTACAGTTGGATATTTTCTTGAAATTTCATTCACATCCTGTAAAATAACAGCAGTAAACATTCAAACTTTTTGGTGGCTAATATACATGTTTTACATATTATTAACACATCATCAATTATTTTTATTTACATGTAGGTACACTAAAATTCTATATAAAATGGAATTTCTGTTATTGTACAAAATATAATACAAAAAATATTTTATTGTTAAAATATAGACAGTTTATAGGCGAAATATGATCTGTATGGTACAATCAAGCATTCTAGATAGTCTCAAATTTTCTGGGATACACAAATAAATAATGTGCTGTCCCATTAAATAGTCCTGGGATAAATAGTCCTATTATCCTTTAAATCACATCGGAAACAAACATGAACTATATATCAGCTCTTAAGGACTTTAAATGAAATATTTCATTTGTTTTGACATTTAACGAGGCCTGGCATGGCCGAGCGCGTTAAGGCGTGCGCTCGTAATCCGAGGGTCGCGGGTTCGCGCCAGCTTCGCGCTAAACATGCTCGCCCTCCCAGCCGTGGGGGTATGTAATGTGACGGTCAATCCCACTATTTGTTGGTAAAAGAGTAGCCCAAGAGTTGGCGGTGGGTGGTGATGACTAGCTGCCTTCCCTTTAGTCTTACACTTTTTTTTTTTTATATGCAAAAAACGGCTCTTTTGGGCTCAGAAAACACTTCAAATAGAAGAGCCGTTTTTTGCATATAAAATTCTCAACAAGTGGGTTTCTCGACATCACTGATAGTCTTACACTGCTAAATTAGGGACGGCTAGCACAGATATCCCTCGAGTAGCTTTGTGCGAAATTCCAAAACAAACAGACATTTAACGCCAACTATAAAATTCTATTTACATTACCAAGTCACTACTTTTTATATGTCACAAAAAAGAATGTTTTAAATTTTATTTGAAAATAACAAATTTAAAACTTGACATAAAAAAATTCTACACTGTAAACTTGTTTTCACATTTATCTGAATTTGCTCATTATAATTTTCACACCAGAGAAGTATAAATATAATATTTCACATTTATATTTTATTTGCCAAAGAATAGTCCTCAGGCTTTATGTTCATTCAATTATGAACTAATGGCAGATAAGTCTATGTGAAACATTAACTACTTTTGCTGGAGTGAAATTCTCAAGAAAAACAATATAGTTACTTATCTGAGTGAAGTGGATCTGCAAATACCAGAGAAATTTTACTCTGGTACATACACAATACAAAAACTTCATGCAGTCAGTGTGTGAATATGGTATACCATCCTATCTTCTCTCTCTCTTATTTTAGCCTGCTGGTATCACGACGAACAGCAATAACATGATAAGGCGCCTTCTTCGATCTAACGAGCCCCCCAGTGGCTCAGCGGTATGTCTGCGGACTTACACGCTAAAATCCGGGTTTCGATACCCGTGGTGGGCAGAGCACAGATAGCCCATTGTGTAGCTTTGTGCTTAATTCAAAACAACAACATCAATCTAACGAGTTAACTAATATACTCAAGACCAATTCCCGGAAGTAAGCCGCAGCCTAAAGCCATTGTGGTAAGAGGGGTTCACCAGACAATTAGCATAGAATCAGTCACACAAGCTTTAGATGAACAAGGCATTCCACACAATAAAATAGAACGTATAATCTCAAAGAAAACACAGGCAACCACGAATCTCATACGGATCGATATTGACGACAGCTACAACATACAAAAATTAATAAATAATGGAATAACGCTCTGGTATAAAAAATACCAAGTAGAGCAACTAAAAACTCCGGTAGTTGTTGTAACACAATGCTATAATTGCCAAAGATATGGACATGTCTCTGCTGCTTGCTTAGCTGCACCGAGGTGCTGCGGCTGTGGCGGGGAACACCATATCAACCAATGCAAAAGAGATAAGGAAACTCCTAAATGTTGTAACTATGGTCAAACCCACACAGCAAATAAAGGATGTGATAAATACAAACAAATAAAACAACGTATTTATTAGATGAGAACACTAACAGAACAAAACCAATCTAATATAAACAGCTTACCTAAAACAGACATATCAACAGAATTCAATAAAACAACAAAAACCACGTACGCAGAAATACTAAAAGGAAAGCAACCCCACAAACAGCAAGAACAGAACATTAAAACCCAGGACGAGAAAACTTTAACACAAACACAAAAACCAGAAGAAAACAACACCACCATACAAGAAATGAATATTAACACATCAGATAAAACAAGCCTATTTACAACAATAATCAAAAACATAATTACAGAATTAGTAACAGAATACACCAAACCAAATCAGACAACTAACTGTTTTGAACTACTGATCAATATCTTTAAAAAACACATCACACCACACATACCCCATATAATATCAACACTTACGGTCCAAAAATATTAAGTTATTCGCGATGAAAAAGTCCTTTGTCCTACGGGCATTGTGGATTGCAACGTTGTCCTGATGAAAGATCCAGTCATTTCCACACAAGCAAGGGCCTTTAGTCAATAAGGAAGCTCTATCCAACATGCCAATGTAGCCAGCTACTGTTTGATGCCCCTGTATAACCTGAAGCTTCATGGAAGGAGAAAGCACCCTAAATCATGATGGAACCCCCTCCACTGTGTCGTGTAGAAAATGTCTTTGAAGGGATGTCCTCATCGTGCCAGTAACGTTGAGAGCCATCTGGACCATCCAGGTTAAATTTTTTCTCATCGGAGAACAAAACCTTCGTCCACTTTTCTACATCCCATGTTTGGTGCTTCTCAGCAAAGTTTAACCGAGCTGTTTCGTGTTATGGAAAGAGGCGTGGACTTTGAAGACTTTACGATTTTTAAAGCCTTTCTCTCATAGATGCCGTCTTATTGTTTTTGAGCTGCATTTTGCGTCTGTAAGGACCTTAATCTGGTTCGACGATCGGCTGGTGTCTTGCCGAACAATCCGTCGAATCCTCCTACTCAATGCCGGCGAAATTTTCTTGGGCCAACCACTTGAAATTCTCGTTCCGTAAGACCTTTTCAGCTTTTCCTTGTTTGTTTGTTTTTGAATTAAGCACAAAGCTACAGAATGGGCTATCTGTGCTCTGCTCACCACGGGTATCGAAACCCGGATTTTAGCGTGTAAGTCCGCAGACATACCGCTGAGCCACTGGGGGCTTCAGCTTTTGCCATGTTTTTACCCAATGTAACACAGGAGATGTCAGTGGGAGATGTTGACAACAATTGAGATTGTTTGTTTTTGAATTTCGCTCAAAGCTACTCGAGAGCTATCTGTGCTAGCTGTCCCTAATTTAGCAGTGTAAGACTAGAGGGAAGGCAGCTAGTCATCACCACCCACCGCCAACTCTTGGGCTACTCTTGTACCAACGAATAATGGGATTGACCGTCACATTATAACGCCCTCACGGTTGAGAGAGCGAACATGTTTAGCACCACGCGGGCGCAAACCCGTGACCCTCGGATTATGAGTCGCACGCCTTATGCGCTTGGCCATGCCAGGCCGCTGCACAAACACAAATGACTAAATTTCTTTACATGTTTACCGATTAACGCTTCGTTTCTATGGCCTTACACTTTTGACCAGCTAGTATTTAGGCTAATTTCATAGTGTTCACATTTTCCCTATGAAATGCTAAAAAAGTTTTTTTATTTTCCCTTTTCTTATTTTCAACTTTTGAACCTCACCTCACGTAGGTGGTTGAGTCTAACAAAGCAAAATGCACATTTTTTATTTATGTTCATTGGCCTTAAGATTTTGGCCAGCAGTGTATATAGAAGTGCACAATTTTATTCTGAAGCACATTAGAAACAACCTTATAACAGTAGAATAGTAGTTTTGTAAGCTACACTCTTAATGTTGTAATGTGTTTGTTAACTATTGGACGAGTGAAGTTAAGACTAAGAAGTTTGTGAAGCGGGCCCCTATATTATTGATTAATAGTGTTTAAAATAACACTATCAGGTATGCTTACACTACGGTAATAAATGGAAGTCATGTTAACACAACACTTTCAAAGTCAGTTGAACAAAGTAATACAAACCAAAAATAGAATTAGATGAACTAAACTCAACACAAAATAAAATAGATTGCATAAAATTTAAAGTAAACTACAGAACAAAATAGGAAGATAAACGCAAAAGAACTTGGCAGGGGTTTATTTTAGAGAGAGAGAAGTCTGAGAAATTCTCTCCCCAACAGGGGTGGTCAGGAACGTAGTGGTTCCTCTTCGTTCCCGCTCATGGAAGATTATTTACTTTTACGTTGAAGTTTTCTTGTAATTTGATTTGACTTGTTTAAAGTGATGAAGTGAGATCGGACATTATGAAAATGACGGGTGAGAAAGGGGCGCGACACAAAGGCGGCACATGGGCAATAGGACAGACCGGGGCCCATAGTCCCAAAAACCGACGAGACATAAGTTCAAATGACACGATTCGGGGCCTGGAAAGAATATGGCAAAATATAGTTAACGTAATACAACATTTAAGTCAAATCATAAATGCAGTATACTAGAATACAAAGTTTAATAAAAATCGCAATAAATCTATATACAAAACTGAAATAAAACATGAAATTAAGCTCTAAGTTTTTAAAATATCAAACAAACAAGGTTAAATAAAATTCAGCTAAACAGCATGATGCAAAATTAAAAAGTACAAACGAAATTAAGAATGTCAATACTCAGATAAAATTTTTAATTAAACAGAACTAGTGTGAATTACTTTATGAATTTAAACTTAAGGTGTGACACAGTGCTTAGCATGTTGAACTGTAATTCCAAGAGTCTGTGGTTCATGCCTTGTTTTTGGAAAAGTATCCTCTGCACTTTGAGGTTCATAGGTGCATTATAAGAAGAAAACAAAAGTAATCTAGAAATATTTAGCTATAAATAAGCAGTACTTGCCTCGTTCTTATAGAGAAACTACAGAAATTATCTGAAGTCTCTTGAAAATTAAACCCTTGCTGTAGTAATATTTTAAGAGGTCCTTTTTAATCTTCCAAATTCTCCTTTTGAATTGTGGTATCTGGTGGTGGTGAAGGTATTTCTTAACTGCTAGCAGCATGTTACTACTGCTGCTTTTTTCAGAACATTTATCTCCCACATTTTGTCAAAAGGCTCAATCCTCCACCTTCTTAGTGATTTGGATATACTGTCTCTACTTCTCAATACTCTTGACATCCAGCCCTTTGAGAATGGTGTGGAATAGAGTTTACAGGAGTGAAGCTTGTGAAATGGTGATGACCATTGTATACATGAGGGTATTTGGTTGTGGTCTTTTTTTCTTTTCTATCTCTTAGTTCTCTTAAGCCAGAGGAACATTCTCCGAATTCAGGATCTTATGAACCTTCATATAAACATTGTTACACTAAGAGATAGCATTGGTGCAGCATTCAGTTGGATAGTAGGAATGTATACCAATCTATGATTCTCC
This sequence comes from Carcinoscorpius rotundicauda, assembly GCA_011833715.1. NCBI lineage: Eukaryota > Metazoa > Arthropoda > Merostomata > Xiphosura > Limulidae > Carcinoscorpius > Carcinoscorpius rotundicauda. Next base: position 30,340,569 of record CM022391.1, on the reverse strand, counting down.
TAGAAGTGTAGTAACTGAAAATGTTAATCCTGATAGATCATAATTAGCATCTCCTCCTCATTATGAAGCTGGTGACTCTGAATCTGCTGCCACCCTGATGTCAATAGGGAACTGTACAATTTTTCATAAAGATGTCAACCAAAGGTCAAGGTCTCCTAACATTTCAAGCAACAGATATTTTTTCCTTCTTACATTTGAAGTGCTTGGTTTCATGATGTTGATAGTCATGGAGTTTTTGAGGAACAAAATAACCAACGTTAACATTAGCTTTATATACCAATGATTAGAAATGAAAAATTTTATTCAACTTAACCAGTGATTAGATCAAAAATTACATCACAATTTTTTTTCTGAAAAGCCAATGTGCAGAATACATTGTACACAACCCATTACTTCAACTAATAGTATTAAAGGGGAATGCAGACATATCACTGTTGTAAAAGTGTGTCTGTATTGAGCATTAGTAAAAGTTTCCTTTCCACTTACATATATCTTTATTAGCCAGACCTATGGTTAGAGAATAACTAGCCAGTGAGTTGAGTTCTCACAGTTGAAAGAACAGCTACTTTTACCATTCCACAACTTATCGATATTATAGTTCCATTCAGATGTATTCAGACCAAAAAAAAATTAAATGCAGCTGTTCAACATGTAGTTAATTAAATATTTGTTTAAGATTATGTGGAAGGATTATGAATCCCTGGATTAGCTAAATGTTACACAACACAAGAATTGTTTTGTGAGGGCTGATATTTGCTTGACTCTTGTTTCTGAAGTGGTGTTGTAGAAACCCTTACAAATTACCAGTAGCTGGACGTTTACCTATCTTGAATGTGTATTGAGAATAATTGTTGGTTAGGCAATCTGAGATTGTGGGATTATTGTTTAGCTACTCCCAGTTTTTCAGTGAAAAATGTGAAGACTTATAACACTACAAATTGGGGTTCAACACTTGAAGCTGGAACAACATGGATAGCTCATTGTGCAGCTTTACAATTAAACATAAATAAACAATCATCATTTATTTTCATACCTTTGTCTGAAGCAGAGTTGCTTTATTTATTTCCAACAATCATAGTGTTTCCAGTTACTAAAAATTGAGTTTGGTTATTTTTTAAATGACAGTGATCTATACCATGATTTGTGAGAATAAAGATAATGTGGGTTTATTCATTGTTATTTTTTCTACCTGAACTAGCTGTCTGTGTTTATATTTATTTTCTACTGAATACTTCATGAATCTACTGTATACTACAAATGCTTATAGCATATCAACTTATTTAAATATCACACAAACTCATATCCATCTCTCACATACTCGAATTCTTATATCATTATATGATAGAAAACCATGCTTTCTTTTAATCTGAACAGATGGGTAAGAGTAACAGCTGTTCTAACAAGAGGTTGACTAGTAAATGTATTCTACAGTTAACTGAATTGTGATGGCTGAAACAAGGAAGAGAGAAGATACACAGTTTGCAACAGATAAAGACAAGATAAAATCTGTCACTCAGTTTAGTAGTAAACAGATGTTTTTTATGGGATAAAAGACAGTCACTTCTTTTATCTGATTCAACTTTGCTCCACCTATAATATAAAAGATGTACACAACTAATTCTTCTGAAGAGCATTTATTTTCACATTTAATAATCCCCATTAAAAACAAACAAACAGGGGAAACAGAATCTTCAGGTGTTTGTAAATCTTTGCACAACTGATGTGACTAATGTACAAGTTTATTTCACCAGCAGCACCACCTGCAGAAATACTCTCCTTGGACATTGTGTCACCGATATAAGAATAATATCAATGAAGGTCAAAGTGAAGTGCTTGCATGATGCTTCGTAACACGTTTGTAATTTGTGTGTATATGGGAAAAAGTATAGTGAACAAAATATGTTCATCTTTCTAGAAAAGAAACACTTAGTATGCTTTACACACCATAGTGATTTCACTTTATAACACCTATGTTGAAAAATATATGAATATTCTAGTTGTGACAACTGCAAAATATTCCTCCATCAGGATCAATGAAATTAGTGGGTGCTCCATATTCCTAACTTGGTATGGTGCACATGTTCCCTTTCTCAATAAAAATGAAAATAAAAAATCACATGTATGTATTTTCATCTGCACTAAGAAAACATAACAACACAGTTTTTATGCATTATGGTCTGAACTAATGACTGTGGTCTTTTATATATATATATATATGCATTTGAATAACCTAGGCAAATTTACTTGAGAAATTGTGCTCTTCTATATAATAAACTTTTGCACGTAACTGGTAGTTATAAACAACATACTATTCTGTGCTTGTAATGCAACTACTCCAATTCTAGTATAACTGGGTTCATATTGAGAATGATTGTTTGTTACAGAACAGAGCAACATTCTGCTGTTTGCTTTGTTAATTATGGAATGCTGAACACTGGATTTTAGTGTTGTAAGTCCATAAACTTAACACTATCCCACTGGTAAAAATTCAGAATAAAGGGAAAATCATGGCAGGATGTGCTAGCACCAGTGCTCTGAAAAAACATGCTTTAAGGAAAGGAATGCATATTTACTTTCAGAAAGTAATATGGTTACCTTAAAGAAATTAACCTTCAACTGAAGAAAATATTATGCTTGTTTTGTTTGTTTTTGAATTTCACATAAAGCCTTCATGTAATTTTGAGCGAAATTCAAAACAAACCGAATTGAACTAAAGATATGTTATTTATTAGTTATGGATGGGTGAAATAGAGAAATACTTTCAACTGTAACACAATTGTATCCTCTAGTGATTTCATTGCAAATCAAACAACGTATACTGTATATATATATTTCTTTTGTTTGTATACTTTTTATCTTAACATCACTGTCGTTTATAACTTCTTACCAGAAGACTATCATACAACAACTACTGCAAAATGTGGAGATTCTTTTTATAATAAACAGCAGAACTGACTGTCACAGTTATAGTATTCTATTAAATAAATTGTGGAATGTCTTTGGTGGCATGTGTATGTCTGTTCGAACCTTCTGATTCACTGACAAGGCTTAACATTTTTAGCACCAAAATATAATATATAATTTACTTTCTAGACGTTAGATGTCAGGGCGGACGCCATGTTATAAAATAATGTTTCAATTAAGGCAGGTATAATTCAAACGCAAACAAAACCACAAAGGTACACATGGAAAGAAAGACTGACAGTGGTGAGCTTTAAAGAATGTTAGAATAAAAATTAAATAAATGAAAACTATCGTAAATAACAAATTATTAGAGATAACGAAAATAATAATTTACCTTTAAGTAATGGATACTGACTAAGTTAATGTAGTTGAGCTTGGAAAGCAGAATAATAACACAAAAGTTGTTGTTGTTGGCGTCGTCGTTTTGAATTAAGCACAAAGCTACACAATGGGCTATCTGTGCTCTGCCCACCACGGGTATTGAAACCCGGATTTTAGCGTGTAAGTCCGCAGACATACCGCTGAGCCACTGGGGTGCTAATAAAAAACAAACAAACCCCAAACAGTTAGTGGTGGAACAAAGATAACTGTATGAAGTATAATAACAAAAAGATCACGAGTTTTCAACGGCACGTTTTAGCTCTTCCAGGATATTAATCTGGAATTGTTATGTAAATGTGTAAATATTTTGTAAACGACGGCATGTCGTGTTGTGTTTAAATTTTCCTTTCTATTATTCATTTTTCCATATTTATATTATTGTTTCGAAGTTTAAACTAATAAAATATGTTGTTATTCATTTAGGGTAACATTTAGAATTTTCTTGAATTAAGTAGACCAATCATATGTTTGTAAATGAAGTGCTGGTGACTTCGTGTCTAGACGTTTAGTCTCGTGCAAGAACGGACATGCGCGGATTGCTCTGGAGATCTGTAGAAATTTCGCGTTCTTTCGAGGTGTTTAGGCCTACAATATATAAACAGACGAAGATGCGAGAGAGAAAGAAGAGAGATTTGGGTCATTAGTTTTCATTCGAAGAGAAAAAAGAGGAGAGTCAGACATTAGTTTTATTTCAAAAGAATAGAGTCAGTTATTTGAGAAAGATTAAGTGTTTGCTGTGATTATTCAACTTGGATTTGTGACTGAAGTTAGATCTACGGAAGCTGTGATTTTATTTCGTCAATCTCTACGATTCATCTGAATTACTGCTTGTGCTGAGAGTAGGCGAATTTATTGAACTGTGAACTGTTTCTGAACTTCTTCATTTAAGTTTCGGAATTTCTTCGTGGGACCAAATTCACACCCTAGACTGGAATTTGAGACTTTCATTTTAGATCATTATATTAAATACAGGCCAGTACCATTTTGTATTGTGATTAATTTTGAAGTTTGAAACTAGTATAATTTTGTTTTGTAATTAATTTCGAATGTTGTAACTTAATATCTGTCACTGTTATTCTATAATTTTTGTTATAACTGTTATATTTGTTAATAGTTTAGTGTAATAAATTATACAAGCTGTTAAAAAAAAAACGTAACAGAATCCGGATTAATATTAATCCAGAATAAAAAAAAATCTTCAATGATTCATATTCTCCGCATAACTAGCCAACCACATAACAAAGTTCCACGAATTTCCCGCGAGACAGTCATAAAATAGTCTCACGTGTATGGTGTTCACATTGGGTAGAGTAACAATACAATTACCCCATGAGATAGAATATATTATCTTCGACTGAATCTGGCCAGAAAAGTAACGCCTGGTATAAATATCTCAGTTGATTTTTTGAGTTCTGAAGTACTATTATTGTAAAAAACTAAACAAATTATATTAAAATGGATCTTGTTATATTTGCATGTCACAAGTTCACTTTAATTCAAATTTACAATTCATCATATCCATTTATCATTGGTTGTATTTAAAATAAAGTCCCTTAGTTTCAAAAATAAAGAATACATGACAGGACAGAAAAAAAAGCCTTTTATTTTGAAATGATGTACTGTATTTTATTTCAGTAAATTCATGGAAAAAAACAGAAAACGGTGTGACAATACGCCCTTTATTAGCTTTTAGAAGTCTATCATAAAAAACATTGGTAACCAGTATAATATATTAATAGACTGAGTAATAGTTAACAGGCAAGAAAGGTTTTGGTACTTGTTTGGTTTGTTTTAAATTTCGCCCTAAGCTACACGAGAGCTATCTGCGCTAGCCGTCCCTAATTTAGCAGTGTAAAACTAGAGGGAAAGCAGCTAGTCATCACTTCCCGCAGCCAACTATTGCGCTACTCTTTTACCAACGAATAGTGGAATTGACTGGAACATTATAACGCCCCCACGGCTGAAAGGGCGAGCATGCTTAGTGCGATGGTAATTCGAACCCGCGACCCTGAGATTACGAGTCGAGTGCCTTAGCTACCTGGCCATGCCAGGCATATTTAGTACTGACAACAACATACAAGCTGTAGCATCTTTGCAGTTTAGTTAATATGTACCATATCATTTCGATTACAGAATATTTGTTCTGTTTCATAAAACGTTTTAATAAAATATTATGCTCCCTCCGTAGATTTATTTTGTTTCGGATTTTGCGCAAAGCTACAGGAGGGCTATCTGCGATAGTCATCCCTAATTTAGCAGTGTAAGAAGGAAGGCAGCTAGTCATCACCACCCACTGCCAACTCTTGGGCTACTCTTTCACCAACAAATAGTGGGATTAATCGTAACATTATAACGCCATCACAGCAGAAAGAGTGAGTATGTTTGGTGTGAACCTGCGACATTACAAGTCGAGTGCTTTAACCACGTGCCCATGCCGGGCCCCTTCCCCAGTGGAAACTACGCTCTAATTTTTTTTTAAAATAATATACTGTGGTATATAATCCTAACTTTTCATTGTTAATAGACGTAAGTTGACACTGTGTTGAGCTCTGGATTTGAGAGCTAACAAGCAATTCGAATCCATGCAGTACCACGAAGTATTTTGTGTATCGTAAACCACGGGTGGTTTATATGAATGAAATTAAATTCTTAACGTGGATGGTGATTGGTAGAATGCCGCTGACTGGCTGCCTTCCCTTTAGTCACTTGATCAAAATTAAGAACGGCGAAATATAATCTTATTATCTTTGCCATGAATCTAAAACACTACGGTTAATATTTAATTATGTTTAATTAACATTGTTTAATAGCACAGGTTCTTACATGTACCATAAAAGGTACAACTGAATTTATTTAACTTTTTTTTGTTTAGTAAAGTAAATCAGTGTTTTTGTGATGAATTATATTAAAATTTATCTATGTCTTGAAATGATTCGAGTCCATCTATACTTTTTAACGATTATAAAATACTGTTTAAACGGATTGCTTGATACAAAATTGTTATCTTAATCCGATTAGCTAATTCAGCAGAGTTGGGCTCATAGCTTCACTAAAGAAAGTCGTATTCCGAAACCCGTTGAACTACATGAATATACAATATACTACACAAGCCCTAATATATATGTGAATATAATATCAGATTTTTGTAGCGCCAGACGAAAGCTGTTTTACGATGAGTTTCAGTGATTTGGAATGTTCTATATGTCATGTCAGAAGGCCGCCGAACTACTGCATGAAGGAAAGAGGAGAGGAAGCCTTTACCCCTGACAGTCACTCAACTAATATTCAGTTCTTTTCTAGTTGTTGCAACATGTTTGTTCACCTATAGAGGAACCAGGAACTGCCTCTAATTTAAAACGTCTGTTAGTATACCTGAATTACAAAAATGTTTACAGCATGAATCATCCTTCTATAATTGGCAGCATATTTGAGTTGCTTCACAAGACAAAATTGTTACGATTGTACCGTTCATGTAGTTCAGACATGTACGATATGTCGTGAGGACACTTTTACAACAATTATCAGCCAATAGATGTGACAAATATTCCCTGTATCCATTTTACAAATTAATACTTCCATCCTGACATTATCTAGCGACCGAACCACGACCACGTGGTACAGAAGTCTGCAACGGGATGTAGCTTTCCTTCCTTTTGTGATTTTCATGCTCTACTAGCTGTTAGCAGATACACGAAATGTCACGTGGCTCCCTGTTTCCAACAGCTGACCTACCTGGACAGTCATTATAACAAATGCTGAATGACGCGATGGAGCGTTACATGACTTATAATCTTTACCAGTGAGTGGAAGTGTTTGAACAATCATATAATAGTAATATGATGGAAAACAGAGAGTTCCTACACACTGCGAATGATGTTTCTGGCAGCTGTTAAAGAGGTGTAAACCTGGAGACATTGGTACTCAGAAAGGGGTAGGTTTATGGAAATTTAAAATGAACTTAGTGTCCAGTAATGTAGACTCCGCATGCGACAATAGTACAGGTTCCACTGTGTATGTATGTGTGTAAATCCACGACCCAGCCTCCCTCAGAAAAAAAACGTGTATGTTAATTCCAAGCATCGTGAGACACGTCCCCAAACATCTGACGTATTTTGACAGAAAACCATAAGATACTTACAGAGATTAAAGTCCTTTTTTTCCTAAATGATGGCGAAGGCAGAAAATTCCATCCTTTCGAGTAAGTTCCAATTTCAGACTAATTTAATTAATTTTTAATTTTTGAGTTAACAAAGATATACAGAACCAATGTCATATAGAAATGTAGGAGAAAACGATTTTAAGTTCGCTTTTTACCTAAATTCCAAATTCTTTGTTTCTAATATGATTCCCAGATCAAAATAACATCTTTGTAATATACAACTCACAATATTACGCCATACCAGATTAAGATATTGAAGGAAAGTCGGTTACACGACATCATTGTGTCTGCTTTGTCCGTTTTTTAGCCTATAACCTTTCTCTGTTGTATGTTTCAGTTTACTTATAGCTTATCATCGTCCAACCCAGTTCTTAAAGTGATATTTTCATGTATTTCTTGTACATTCTTTTCATTCCAGTTATCTACAGTCAAAGTTGCTAAAGCTGGAATAAATTGAGGAAGTTAAAATCAACTGCAGTGCATGGAACAGGCTGAAACCAAACGTAAGTAACAATACAAGTATCTACATTTATTTATGTAATCTAGATATTCTATTCATAAATACACAAGACATCCTCTAGTTCATTGTGTCTGTCACTATCAACCTACAAAACTCACTAGAATAAAAAAGATAGTTCCAACTGTTGTTCGTGTCGTAAAAACTTGTTTGTTGGTCAGTATTATTTTCCAAGTAATCCGTATACCTGTTTTAGCAACTCGCTGATCAGCACTTCCCATACATAATGTGATAATTGGTTGATAAAAAGTGCTCTAATTAGAAATGTATAGAGGTTGATATTTTAGCGCAAATTGTAAAAATACTTGTTTGTGCTTATTCATATACTGCTGAGCAGTGGATCGAAATCTATGATATGCAGGTATTGAGATTCAACGGAAAATTTTGAACCCTTCCCAAACATATCTATAACTTTGACTGAGTTGAGCTCGGTGATGAGTGGATTCGTTGTGACCAAACAACTTAACAGCGTCTTGTTCTAGTCAAGAAAAGGTTTCTTTAGTGTTCTGAAAAATTAAAGCGGGAAAGTAGATCGTCGCTATCGTGTTACACTTCCTAACGTTTGTTTATTCAGAAGTAAGCACATAGCCACATACTAGGCTATCTGCGTTCTGCCCACCACGGATATCGAAACCCGGTTTTTAGCGGTGTTAGTCCACAGACGTACCACTTGGGGGATCCAAATATTTACCTATATGTTAAACAGTAACACGTTTCGGCTTGCGTTAATTAATTAGCCACTGCAATCATGTACATGTTTAGGAATGTTATCTAAGTAAAACATGCAGAGGTGTTTGAGTTTATTGATCAATATACTGTATTTCGTGAAATTGTTTTCGAACGATAAAACATTTTTGATGTAATTTTTTATTTAACTGCTTTTAATAAGTGCAATAACATTCTGTTATGCATGGTTTATAAACAAGTATCTAGAACATATTGTTCATAGATGAGTTTGTTTTTTTACTGTTCCATCCTGTTGAGCATGAAAAAGATTTAGCACCAGGTACGATTAGCGTCACTTGACGTACGTGCAAGGAACAGTTTTTTTGTTTTATCACGTGGTCAAGAATCGGAACATCTATTAAGAACGTTTATAACTGAGTTCAGCTTTATTTCTGTTGAATTATTTTTGTCATACATTTGACAAAGAAAACTCTTGTACACGGAAAACGTCTGAAATGTGAAAGTAACCAGTGATAATTTGAAATGATTCGTAACTTTGAACGTTTGTTTAAGGATAGTCGCGCAACGCTACACAAGAACTACCTGCATTAGCCGTCCCTGATCTTTGGCTGATAAGATAGAAGGCAGCTAATCAATACAGCCTGCCGTTCTCTTTTGGACTACTCTTGTCTGACCGAATGATGGAATTTGACCATCGCACTTAACACATCCACGGTCCCAAGGTGAGGATCAGGATTTTTTGTGGCAACTGGACAAGAACACTGGACCCTCGGATCGGTACACTAATCAGTAATTCACTCCCCTGCCCAAAATTTAAACGTAAGCAACCACATTTAGAACGAATATTTGATGAAAAAGTGTTATTAATTTGAAAGACTCGAAAGTTTAAACGTAATTAGTAATGTTTAGAATGATTTGTAAGTTTAAACAGTTGTGATCTGAATAACTGCTAACTGTAAAAATAAACAGTAACGGATTGAAAGGAATATAAACTGAAGCAGTAATGTAATTTCGTGGTAATTATTTCTTCGTGAATTTCTGATTATAAGCAATAGTGTTTAAAGATTTTTCATGAAATTACAATATTACCAAACATTAAAATTGGTATTAATTTCCAAAAAAACGTCATATTATATTTCTCATTCGTGTTCAGCATTTAATTCTATAAATGTTTAGGCTAAAATTGTGTTTCATGTAAACCTAATAACAATAATAATAATAATACACTTGCTGAAGTGATACCTCACTCCAAAGTAAGAAATTAAACTAGAGAAAGTTTGAAACCATTTTTTTTTTTTAAATATACACCCTGAAAATATTCAGGTTATCGACAAAAAAATTATGATTTCAAATAGCCGAAAATTTTCATTCAGAAATTAACTAAATATCAATATGTATTAAATTTATGATATTTGGTAACAAGATTGATACACATAATTTTCTTTTTTAACACAAATCAATTTTAATATACAAATAACAATAATAATGAGAGTTATTACAATTAATGGTTTTATATACAACAGTTTTTACAAACTTACAAACAATACTCACTCTTCTATCTGGTCTGGAACTGAATCTTTTTTCGATGCTTCACGAAGAGCGAATTAATTCTATGCTGGTACACACGAACAATTCGTTTGATGGCGAAGTTAGCTATAGATTAAGCACATGTATGTTTTTCACTGATAGAAATATCTAATATCCTAAGTTAATTCACCGAATTTTGTAATGATCGAAATCTATAAGGGTTCTTTGCCAAATATCTGTAGTTCCTGGTTAATAAGTGTTTGCCACAATTATAACTTCTAAAGCTTATAGTACACATCGACCAAACAATCCTTAAACAGTCTATTGGCGCATCGATTTATAAACTTTAGGCGAAGTTCCAGAAAAGTTCAGTTGGCCCAATTATATTTGAAGATACGTTAGTGCTTTCGTAAAAACATAACATTTTTTATTCTTACTCTCCAGAATCTCCTACAAATTTAGAAAATAAATGGGACTCGTGCAATACACATTTAACAATAGAAGTTACATGCATTATCCTGAAATAAACATAGATATTAAAATAAATCCATTACAGTATGCACACATAAATATTTTCAGTGTTTTACCTTTTCTTTGGCATCCAGTTATGTACAGTCAGTAAAAAATGTAATTGTGTGCATACCAACTGTATCTTTTGTTGTTTCTCAAGTTATAGGATACTTTGTCGATGTCTTTTAACACTAGGATAACTTTTGAGCATTAACAATGGCGGCGTCAAGGGGGGCTTGAGCCCCCCAAATGAGCCAAGCCACCCTCAGTCCCCCAATATTGTTACCTACATATATTCATGAAATATGGAAAACACAATCGTCGTTGTTGCTTAACAATTAACATTAAAGAGACATAGATCTGTAGAACTCAACGTCTTCATTAAGACGTATGTGTGTGTGTCATGAGTCCCATAGCAACGTACTGAATGTACTGAAACTCATGCGCTGTATTGCCCCTCCCTGTGTAATGTCATTCTATCTTGAGCTTTGACGAAGATTAGACAACCACGTTGATTTCAAGTTACAACAGAAAATCAGGGATTTTACTTGATAAACCAAAGGTTTCACAGGTATTTACCCATTGATTTCATTTATCTTTTATTGAAAAGTAAGACATAGTATGCATGTATAAGCATATTATGTATAGGTCAAAACTATGAAGCATTTAGCCGGTGTTGTGTCCTCTTTGAGATCATTTTGCATTGTGCATCAGGCATCCAAAATTGTACTGATGATTGTGGCATACACTTAAAATTGTTACTTACAATCCAATTAATGTTATACTTATGATTAGGTAATAACCTTACATGTTACTTGACCAAATAATATTTCTAAACAATTTTAGAATGAATTTTGAAATTGTGATTGGGCTATTTAGAAGTGCCTAATTTAACGTAATGTAGTAGTTACATTATTGTAATAGGTGCTTGTCACACTTATGATAACAAGAACAATACCACAAACACAGTTTGGCCTGTATGAATAATGTGAACTTATGAAAAAAACAGCCTTTCTGTGAAGGTCAACTGGGTAGAACTTAGGTGAGCTTCCTTTTTTACTTATACACATATTTTCATAAACAGATTATTTCAAATTTGTAATAATGAATTATTAATCAGAGTATGAGTTTCCAATGAAAACGCAGTTCAAAATAGTACACCTTTCTGAAATGTACATTGGTATTAACATTATTATAACTTACCATCTATACTTCATATTGATGGCATTTTGGGAAGCCCCTCCAAAGTTTACCGCAGCCCCCCTCATCCCCCTAATGAAAATATCCTCGCGCCGCCACTGAGCATTAAAAAGGTTATCTTCATCCGTTTATCTTAGACAGAGAAATCTTCATTTGAAAGCGAGTTCTTTCTTTTATTTGTATGAAGATTTTTGTCAATGTCTATTGACTTTTAGAAAGTACTACTTACAGGAGACCTGCTTTTAGTGGTAAACTAGTCAGTATACGCTGGGATAGCTTACTAAACTCACGTCTTAATTTAAGACCGAAAGGCGTAAAGTTAGCATGAATTACAGACATGGTAGATACAGTTACGACAAGGTTCCCAAAGGAGAGGCTGTTACAAAAATGTTAATATCCAATCAAAAGTGGACAATAAAACAGAAGAAATAGTAAGAACAGTATACTTTCTTCTTCTCATTATAGCTACTTTCATTGTTTTGGATCATTCAGCGATTGATAGGCTTAGATATCGTTGATCAAACCTCAACAAACGAGAGCCCAAGACATATTTGAATAACATTTATTGTTGTTTCTATTAAGTGCACAAAATGCTCCATATGTTGTGAACATGTTGAAAACCATTCTTACAGTGCAAATCAAAATCAAAATGGAATGGCCCTAAGAAACCTTGTTTCAGGAAGACTTTTCATCATCGTCAAAACAACATTTTGAGAATAAAAAAAAAGGTATCAGAAAAGCTGGAATTAGAGAAACTAGTTTCAACGTTTTCTTCAGCTAGTCTCAAACTGCCCGTGGGCAGAAACACTGGTCACTGACTGTTACACACCATTTTGAATTTGTTTATCTATTGTAACGTCACCTGGTGGCACATATATACCTGAAGGCTAGCTACTTCACATTCATTATCCTAATATAAATCATTAATAAAAAATAAATATCTAGCTTTTCTTATGGACAAGTTAACAACTGTTCAATATGCTTTCTTACCTGTTATCCGAAGTGTGTGTTTTCTTTATAGCAAAGCCACATCGATGGAATCGAGCCCACTAATTTTAGCGTTGTAAATCCGTAGACTTACCGCTGTACCAGCGGGGAACTATCCGAAATTAAGAGAATGTAATACAAACAAGTGATTTGGGATAATTTTGTAATATACATATTTAAATATTCAAATAATTTATTTGAGAGCTCATATGTTGAAAAGTTATTTCTGCTGTTCAAATACTAAGTGAGAAAATAAATTTTATATATATCACTGGAGAGAATATACAGGGTGGCCCGTAAGTCCCTACCCATCCATATATCTTATGTATCCAATGTATCTGTGTGCTGTCCCTCATTCTCGCTGGATAATATTATGCGACGTACTTGTCACAATACGCTCTTCAAGTACATGGCTTACATCGGCCATATTTCTCTGAAAAAAAGAAACAAATTTATAATACATGAGTAATTGAATATAACAACATATGGATAGGTGGGGACTTACGGGCCACCCTGTAGTGCATATAGACTGTATCTGCTTGTAATGGAAGTTTCCGTATGGAACACTGAGGAAATTGTACTGTTCCGGGTAGATGCGATTCAGATAAACTTATTGTTTAGTACAATATATTTGTTCTGCATATTCCTCAAAGGAATACACTAGAAACCCAAAACCCTGATATTGGTCCACAAAGTAACCAAACACATTTTATGTTTATACAACTAACATCTTGTGCCCTTTGAGAAACAGGTGCAGTAATAATTCTGAAAATTATGAGTACGTTCGTTTAGCTATTTAAGTTCAGTTTGTTTGTTTGTTTTGGAATTTCGCACAAAGCTACTCGAGGGCTATCTGTGCTAGCCGTCCCTAATTTAGCAGTGTAAGACTAGAGGGAAGGCACTAAGTCATCACCACCCACCGCCAACTCTTGGGCTACTCTTTTACCAACGAATAGTTGAATTGAGCGTAACATTATAACGCCCCCACGGCTGGGAGGGCGAGCATGTTTGACGCGACTCTCAGATGACGAAGCGCACGCCTTAACGTGCTAGGCCATATTTAAGTTCAGAATATAAAACTATTTTTGTGGCAGTTACGTTCCGTGTTTTTAGACTAATGCATTGTTGAAAAGTATTTAAAGTTATGAACTGCGTATAGCCACGTTTCTTCAAAACAGCAGTGCGTTCGTGTAGCCACTTATTTTTGTACTGATTAAGTTTTTTGTTCCTGGTATTATTTTTCAATTCTGAAACTGCATTAATTTTCTATTTCACAGGAACGAACTTATGGATTTTTCAGCTATAGAGGTTAGTTCTGTCCTGATTACTTCTTTAGTAATAAAGTGAAAATTATTTTCCAAAGTTTTTTGTATTAAGTTGTAATAAACCTTGAAAATTCCTAAAAATAACATCTTGGTTGGCATAATATCATATGTCATTCTTTTATGAACTATTATTATTTAAAAAAAATTTTCCATGTGAATTTTATAACTTCTATAAGAACAAAGCTTTATTGTTTCTTACACAATGTTGAGGCTCTTCATGGAATAGACGTATCCGGACTTTGACCGTGAAATAAGCCATGAAGAATCCAGTCAAATGCTGGTGTAGTTTGTAAAATAAGCTTTAATGAATCTAAACTGTAGCTTCGATTTTTCATTAATTAAATGTCAAAGAACCCAATCTAAATTGTATTTGTTGAAAATAATAAACCTTTACAAGTCCAGTTTTAAGTTAATATTGTATTCGTCAACAAACCTTGACGCATCTCACCTTAAAAGTCGAAATTGTTAACTCAATAAGCATTGATGTGGCTAATTACAAAGTCCAAACTGTACGAAATAATCTTTGGCGTGCCCAATCCGAACTGTTATTTCACAATAAAACAACATATCTTTAAGTAAACACAATTTTCACTCGAAACCTGCACACCACTTTGTTGCAAGGAAACAGATACACGTGTTTAGATCGCCACAACAATCGTGTGATTTAACTCAAATATACGTTTGGGAACACAATTTGTGATGATTTGAAACAACTTTTTAAAGAGATAAAACAGTGTTCTAAAAAATCTCACATATTTCTAGTACCTGAACAAAAGATCCTAAAATTCTTTTCTAATTGTTCACCTTGTGTGACCGATTGACAACAGCGCCATAGCGGTGCGACTTTTGTGAAGAAACCAAGAAGTAAATATATGATTTCTTTTAGATATCTATTTTTCTCCCAGCTCTCAGTTTTGACATTTACTCCTGTTCTACCACCCAAGTTTCTTTCTGAGCTTTCAAAATGTAAAAAAATATTTCCATGCATTTTGGCCATTAATAAAAAAGTATATTTATCCCTTAAGTCCCGAAAATTTCTTTTCACTTTGTCTTAACAATATATTTTAAACATTGATACATACAAATCAAGATATTAATTTATCTCTAATTAAATTAGTAGTTTCGTTTTCCTTACTCCACAGGCGTGAAGAACTTAAATATGTATGACACTGTTGTCCTACCAGGTTTCTTCAGTATTGTTGCATCCAATCTAAAATTAAAATTAGTTTTCCGGCTCCCGCTATTTGAAAAACGATTGTTGTCATAAGTTAAGTAGTTTAAAATAATTTCATAGATCGATAACCAGAGGTTAGAATGTAAAAGTACTGCTTAATATCACACTGTCAGTCTACACTGCCTTCACTCTTGTCTTTCACCGCCAAATTAGGGACGACTAACTCAGATAGCTTTGCGCGAAACTCAGAACAAATCAAAATTCTGTCTCGCATCCTGTCAGGTACGTGTGCAAAAACTTCAATTCAATATACTTTACAATACTACGGGTTGACTTCATTACGTCGAATATTTTTCCCCTTCCTTAAATTCAATCGAAATTTGATAGTTCAGTATGTTTAAACATGGCTGGTGTATTTAAATAACATTTTTGTGCCACGTTATGTTTGATTTGTGGAATAAAGAATCCTGTACGCAGTATTGACAAACCACGCAATAGAGAAGTTATACTAGTGAATTTATTTGACATCTAAATTTTAAGGCTTTCTCGCACCAAGTTTATTGTTTCATTTTTATAGGCCACAGCCTGTCTAGACAATAGTTTTCAGAAAGAGAAGTGGGGATTAGCTCAGAAAGGGTCCCTGGGTAAGCGTCGTCCACCATCACGTCCCAACATCAGGTTCGTCACTACTTCAGTTTTCAACCACCATGAGGCTAAGGACATTACTTCTGGTAGGTTACATTTTCCTTAATTCTTAAAACAAATTTTGTATATTATTATACTAGTTTAAGGCCATCAGAATTCATTAGCGTTTTCTATTATTACGCTCTTACGTCTTCTGTTATGTTTTAAAGTTTAACATTCCATTATGTTTTTATTTGTTTTCTTAACAGGTACCTTATTAAATAAATTACCTTGTTTAACGGTTCAAAATTCATTGTTTCCAGTCTGACTCTCACTTTTCCAATAACTAACCCTATTTGCTAATGGAGTTACTTACGTCCTTCTGTAGTTCAAAATATAGGTCTTTCATCAAGTCCATCGACTTTATACAATAAAATGTTGTACACAACACTGGGTAATATACTAAGTTTTCATTAATGTTTCCATTTACTTAACTTTGCAAATTGGTAAGTATAATGGAAAGGATGGAGTTACGTTTTGATTGACAATTTTTAAAACAGAAGGAACAAGTGATGCATTATCAAGTATTTTCTTTATTGTTTAACAATTCTGAACAAATTTATAAATACTGATGACAGGAATTTCTCCCAATTGATTACAGAGCTAGGACAGAGTAATTGCACGCATAAATATTTGTTTCGAGCAAGTTATTTCTGTTTTGAAATCGAGTTTGGTTTGTTTGTTTCGAGGAATGCCAAATAGCTAAGTTTATAAACCATTCTATTAGGTTTTAGACATTACTTTGGATGTTAGTATTTGATGTTTAATATATCAAAATAAATTACTGTATCTGCGTTTTTAATGTGTTTACAGCGGCTGAAGTGAAAGAAATTTGTTTCAAATTTACATACAACTAACGGATTTTTCTCTAACCCTTGGGCCCGGCATGGCCAGGTGGGTTAAGGCGTGCGACTTATCCGAGGGTCGAGAGTTCGCAACCCCGTCGAGCCAAACACGCTCGCCCCTTTTAGCCGTGGGTGCGTTATAATATGACGATCAATCCCACTATTCGTTGGTAAAAGAATAGCCCAAAAGTTGGCGGTGGGTGGTGATGACTAGCTGACTTCCCTTTAATCTTATACTGTTAAATTAGGGACGGATAGCGCAGATAGCCCTCGAGTAGCTTTGCGGGAAATTCAAAACAAACAAACTCTAACCCCTATCCCGCATCTTATTATATCTTGTTCAAACCTTCCTGACATCGCTAAAACGTAATGGTTTTATTTTCACTTTTAATGATTTTAGCCGTTTGAGAAGTTTGTGGTAATTTGTTGAATGTCTTTGAACAAAAACTCCTTTCTCTATTTTTTTTTCTCTATGTGTCAGTATGTTGGGAAGGTGACGAGAAAACGAAATAACCGATTTTTTTTTGAAGCGGTCAAATGTTGTGTTGAAACTTATAAGTATAGGTTCATAAATATATAAAGAAAATTGTTTATGTGTTTGTTCGCGAACCTCTCTCTACCAAATTTTGTACGATGATACACTGGACCAAGGGGCAAGCCACAGTCTGATAATTATCAGATGCCATCCATTATGGGCAATACCCACAGCAGAAATATCTTTGTTCAGCTAATAAATTCAGTCTTTAAGCCAATTTTAATTCCTAAAACATGTTTTTGAATTATCTTAGATAATTTAGTTTTTCATTATAAAGTAAAACATTCACATTTTTTGCCAAATAAAATCGCAAACAAAAGCAGAAGACTCGCGCCTTTAAATGGCAGGGCTACATCTGAAAACCCTTACTTTTCACATGGTCATTTCTATGTTTGGTGTTCAAGAGTAGGATCACCATAAAATCTCTAACTTTAACTCAGAAAAAAAAATCTAATGCAGTCTATCAAGAAAAATTCAGAGTATCGACAAATACTGAGGCTGTAGAGGTATTAAAGATAGAGATATTAGAGATATTAAAAATGGTGCTAAAATTAAAAAAAACATAATTTATGAAATGTGGAATAAAACAGATGTGAAACAACGTAATTATAAAGTAAGTTATGTGCGAAATAAGTTGTACACA
This sequence comes from Carcinoscorpius rotundicauda, assembly GCA_011833715.1. Taxonomy (NCBI): domain Eukaryota; kingdom Metazoa; phylum Arthropoda; class Merostomata; order Xiphosura; family Limulidae; genus Carcinoscorpius; species Carcinoscorpius rotundicauda. The sequence continues at coordinate 30,322,431 of CM022391.1, read as the reverse complement.
AATAAGAATTCGTGGTTTAATTTGCTAGTTCAAGCCCTACATCCAGTCCTTAGGTCTCTGGACGTAGGACACGCAACTCAGCTTGTACATAATTTATTTGCATATAGTAATTTTTTATTCTTTGTTTAACAGAGTTGCTCACTAATAACCATCAAGATTCGCACACATGTTTGCAAAGTTACGAAGATAAATTTCAAGAAAAGCAGCCGTCAAAATATAAATCATCGATTATCGAGTTTCCGGCGGATGATGTCACTTCTGTTAAAGTAAAGTAGTCGCCTATTCCATTATTGAACACAATAGAAAGTAGTACCTTATTTTGAAGCTTTTAACACTGTTAAATGTAAACGTTAATGTATAAACACATTTATGGAAACATACAGAGGCATTAAACATCATAATCATTCTGTAACTTTGAATGATAAACTTGAATAGTTAATCTGAATGTTAAGTAAACAGATGCTTACTATTTTACTCGCAATACTGTCTGAAACATGAATTTTAATTTGGTGAACTTAAATGTCACAATTATGTCTTTCAGCTCAAGATGCCATTGCCATCAAATTCAGAAAAAAATGAAGTGAAACCTAGAGAGTCGCCACAGTCATCAGTTCAAATGCAAGATTCTGCACTAAAGAGTGAGCTGTTTATTTTCTGGAACCAAGAAATAAACTATTTTCTGATGAAATGTATTTTGCCGCTTTTAAGATAGGTTACTGGAACGCTAGCACTCGAAGGTTATTGCACAAACAAATGTTAATTGGTATGATAACTAATTATTCTGTAGCTAACCAGAATGTGGTGGATTTCTTAATACATAGAAACTACTCAACCGGGACGTGATAAATCAGCTTGTATAGAAGCAATATTTTACAAATTTATCATTTATTAATTTGTCATTTTTGAAACACCACTTAAATGGCATGTAACGAAATTGTTTATATAGAGGATCTGCTTAACTAATAAGTGGTGAATTTTGCACTTTCGAAACACCACTTAAACAAAATAGGATAAATTTTAAAAACTTTTAAACAGCGCTTTCAAAGAACTTACCAACATGCAACCGTTACTAAAAGCACCAGTAAAATACATTATCTAAACACCACTTAATCAACTATATTGATCGTTCAGCACCTGATCGTAGTTATGTAAGTTATAGTAAAAACATAAAGTAGCTAACAGTGAAACTTCTATCAGCTGATTAAGTTTTGGTTTTGAGTAAACAGCGATAATCGTAATCAAAATAGCAAGTTGTGATGGTAATTTGATTAAACTGGCAATTTATAAGATAAAAATGTTTAGTATATATTGTTGAATTTCACTGCAGGAAATGCACAAGGAAATATAATATTACCACATCCAGACTAATGTTTAAACAAATCCTATGATGCCACGAATACTGTTTTAAAAACTATGCCTTTTTCTTTAGGCCTACTTCCTCAAGACAACTTGTCTGTTATCAAACGTGGAGATGGGGTCACTACAATAACTGGCAATTTATAAGATAAAAATGTTTAGTATATATTGTTGAATTTCACTGCAGGAAATGCACAAGGAAATATAATATTATCACATCCAGACTAATGTTTAAACAAATCCTATGATGCCGCGAATACTGTTTTAAAAACTATGCCTTTTTCTTTAGGCCTACTTCCTCAAGACAACTTGTCTGTTATCAAACGTGGAGATGGGGTCACTACAATAACGATAGCTGGAGATTCGACAGTTACATTTGACGCAAGAGCCAAACTTAAGCCTATTAATGAGGCACCTATTCTTCCTGATAACCATTCACCAACTGGACATAAATGTCAAGGTAATCGGGATTTTGGAAACCAACTTCTTGATATTAAGCAAACCGTGAATTCTAGAACTTCTCACGTGAAACAAAGTGGAAGATTATGTATTACCCTAAAAGACGACACTGCTGAAGGTAGGTGTTCTGTTACGAATCAACCAAACAGAAAACGCTATTAAAGGCAGGTATTTAGGAGTATATTAACCTATGGGAAGTTGCTGCCGAAGTTTGGTATTCAGTAATGTATTAGCCAAGAGAAGTCGCTGCTGAAGATATCTTTCATACAATAAGGTATTCACCTGATAGAAGATACTATTGAAGTTAGGTATTCAGTAATGTATTTACCAAAAAGGAAGCACGTGGCGAGTTATCTTACAAATATATATCAGGTCATCCCTTAATTAATGTTTGATTTTAGGTTCAGAATAAGAGAAATGATTTTAAACACTTTTAATGTTATTTAATCAATAATGTATGATCCATTATTATTATTCATCACTTCCTGCCAACGATTCACAAGCTTCTGAATGTCGCTTTTATAAAATCCTTGGAGTTTGGAGGAAAATAAAGTAGAGAGGGTAGTTTTGACATCTTCATGTGTCCTAAGCTTTTTTTCATCAAGATAGTTCTGCCAACTTCGGAATAGATGATAATCAGATGGGGCAAGGTCTGGATAATGAGGATGTGGAAGGTTTTCCCAGTCCAGCTCTTCAATTTTTACAGATGTTATCCTTGCTATATGGTGCTGTGTATTATCCTAGTACAACACAACACCTTTACAATTGATCAAAGCAGACCTTTTTTCTTTCAGAGCAACATTCAAGCGCTCTAACTGTTGACAATAGAAGTCTGATGTAATCGTCACATTGAGTGGCAGTAACTTAAAGTGGATCACACCAACAAAATCCTGCCAAACGCTTAACAAGATTTTCCTAGGGTGGAGGTCCATTTTAGGCTGTGCTTTAGCCAGTTTACCTGTACTGAGCCATTGTTTGCGGCATTTAACATTTTTGTAACATATCAATTTTTCATCTCCAATCACTAACCTGTCCAAAAAAGGTGATTTACGTTCATGAGAGTGCAGAGAAGTGCAAATGTTCACTCTTGCTCTGAGGTTGGCTTCTATTATATCATGGGGGACCTATTTTCTAAGTTTTGACATCTTTCCAAGCTGTTGCAGATGACGGTGAACTGTTGATTAGGTTAAATTAAGTTTCTGTACTAGTTCTTTAAATGTTACAGCACAATCTTCATCAAGTTTTGCCAGCAGTAAGTTATCAGTAAACACAACAGGATGATCTGAATGTGGCGCATCACGTAAACTGTAGTCACATGATCTGAACTTCTGGAACCACTTCGACATTTTCTTTCACTGAGAGACTCCGCACCATAAACATGATCAAATAACCCTTATGAAGATGGATGTGTCTGAGGAGTACATAAAGCATTATGTGCCTAATGTGCACCTCAGATATATCTATCTTCATAAGGGTTTATTTGATTAATGACCTGAAAAAGTGGAATTGGGTTAGTTTCTTTTATTAGTCTCAACATTTTTGTACACGTCCTACTACTTACTTTAGGCATTAAAGCCTTCTATAAAGACTGAAATAATGATGCACTTTCTGTATTAAATTTTCACACATTACTTATGGGATGACCTGATATATATATATATTATATAATATTATTATATTAATTACATTAATTATTAATATGTGATAAAAATAAATCACAATAATTAACTTAATAGAAACTTTATATATATTTATAATTATAGTGACTAGTCCTAACCCAAAAGGTAAATTCATAACGGAAATTGATGATACCTCCCAAAAGCGTTGGAGATATCCTGATAAATCAATTTTTTTTTTTTAAAAAAAGGTCAATTGTTCTTTTCTGTTTACTAAATTTATATCTAGTTTATCAAAATTACCTTCTTACAACTGGCTACGTACAGTTTAAAGCTTATCTTATGTATGATTAAAATAGTCCTTAATACGTACTTTAAGAATCTTTTCAGACGATAAAATACAATATTAAAGAGTGTGTTTGATTTTTTGAAACAGTTGGAGCCCATGATGATGATTGCCCCTGGTTACAAACAATCCAGTTACGCCATGTGAATGTTGAACCGTCCAATAGGGGGAGTACTATTGTTTATATCAGTCCTTGGTCTTTTACTTACGGAAATGAAATTGCTACGCCTAGTCTTGTATCCACCGAGGTTACTAATTCTTGTGAACAGAAGAAGGAAAAAGGTTTGTGAATAAATAAATTACATTGTAATGTCAGTCTGGTACAAAATGTTAAAAATTACAATACTGCATGATAAAAAAAACATTGGATACAATGCTACAAATTATAAAAATAACAGAAAAACAGTACGATGTTTGGAAATCATGAGGTATAATCGAAAAAGAAGCGAAAAGCATCAAATACAATATTACAGAATGTAAACTTATAAAACACAGTGGGCCTGGCATGGCCTAGCGCGTTAAGGTGTGCGCTTCGTAATCTGAGGTTCGCGGGTTCGCGCCCGAGTCGCACCCAACATGCTCGCCCTCCCAGCCATGGGAGTGTTATAATGTTACGGTCAATCCCACCATTCGTTGGTAAAATAGTAGCTCAAGAGTTGGGGGTGGGTGGTGATGACTAGCTGCCTTCCCTCTAGTCTTACACTGAACCTGACGATGACCGAAGAAGGTCGAAACGTTGTTCGCTCTTCTATTTAAAATATTTTCTGAGCCCAGAACGAGCCGTCTTTGCATATAAAATTCTCAACAAGTGGGTTTCTCGACATCACTGAAAGTGTGAAACTATCAGCTTCACCGCTACAAAGTGCAAAAACAGTGTAACTGTAAAAATTGAAAGTATCTTTGATACAAAGCAAAAAATAAGTTAACCATGAAAATGGGTCCGAAACTTAGTCTTGTTAAAAATATGAGAAAAGATGTTATTTTATGTAAGAATGAATCCAAATCATTAGTTATACGAAATATAAATTTAAATAAAACATTATAATCCCGAAGATAATTTACAGTAGTAATAATGTACGGAATACAAGTAGGCGAGAATCTAAGCAAATAAGATTACAATTTTATGCACTTGAGTAAAGTTCGTAATTTAATACAGAATATCATAATAGGTACGAAAACATTAACTTGCAAAGAGAAATAGATTAAAATTGAAAACAAGTGTTCCGTTCGTGTTCAACGTTTCGCAAATGATGATAAAAATATCAGTATTTGCGAAACTTCGAACACTTGTTTTAAGTTGTTAACGTATATCCCTCTAAGCTTTTGTACGTGAATCTTATACTCCATGGATTTTGATGGGTTTTTAATTAGCGAAACTGTTAGAATGTATTCATTAAATCATTATTTCCACAGTGTATTAAACTTCCATCATTACGTAAACGACAAATAACTTAGTGATTACGTGAGATTAAGTAATAGTATTTTCAATAATATTTAAAAAAATCATAGAGATTTAATGAATACTTTCATTAAAGTTATATATTATTATCTGATAAAACCACTTTAATATTTGGTACTAATGAATCGCTTAGTTCTTTTTTTATGTTAGAATTATAGGTAAAAGCTTCATAACGTACATTATGGATATACTGATTTTAGAATATTTTGTTTTGTTTCTCTCTTTTTTTCTCCGTACCTTTATTTATCAAAACAAACTTAGTAACTGTTATGTTGAAACTTAGTAGGTCTTTTAGTATTATTTGTGACAAATACAACACAACAGAACAAAAAATATACTGTTTTGTGTAAAAATATTGCATAATAATAATTATACATAATCTGGCATGTTCTTTCGACAAGCTCATAGAATACACAGAGATAAACCTGATGAAGGAACTTTTTTTGTAGTTTTACCTAAAAGTGCGAAGTTATTCAGTGCAGATAGTAACGTTTGATTTACTCGTACTTAAGGTTCGTAAAATTCTTAAAGACAATACTTAGAGATAGTAGAAGCTACACTGGCCTGGTGTCAGCTCTTTTTTAAATAGAAGACACATTAATCTAAACCGTCCAAAAAACAATTAATATAGTTATAAATTATTGTTTGTGGTTAATTAATATAACAAAAACAAGGTCAGCAATTTCACTATCTGTGTTTTTATTTTAGTAACATCAACTGACTGTCAAGATGCAATGCAAATTAAAAAAGAAGAAGGAGTCTGCCTTGGGCCAGGTAAATCCTTCTCAAAACTGACCGATGGATCAGCCGATCAGAAATCCAATCATACACAGCCACCTATAGTGCTACATAATAGACTAATAAATCGAAGGGAAATTCTGCCTGTTCAGATTCAGACTTGGGAACGACGTATGCAATACTCAAGAAGTAAGAATAGTGCTGCCACCAAACAGGTAGAAAGTAAACACAGAAATGATATGAAAAAATGCTTCGAAAATTTTCAAATACACGAGAAAAACAGTCCAGCACATTTGGTGATTAGTAACTCAACGAATAATTGTAAATCCTTTCAAGAGTCACAAGTGTTTCGTAATAAAACTAGCGGTACACGCAATTTTAGCGAACACGACACAACTACAACTTATGCCGAGTGGATGGCGAAGTTAGCGAAAACAAAAAAGAAAGATATTGATTGGGCTAGCTATGGTAAGCAATTATTTCATAAAATCTCCTCACACAGTAAGTATCAGAATTTATGGATTTATGTGTCAATAAAGCCCTCCAATTTTTATTACAATCACTTGATTAAGGTAGTATAATATATAGATTGGGTACTTTATATTAAAGCATATTTGGATTATCATCACATCATTATAGACTATATCATTACGTCTGGTCATGCTTTATCTAACGGCCGTGCATATTGACAATAGCCTTGTAATATAGTTTCCATTGTATAAAGGCCGTCGTGAAGTTTTCATGTACAAAACTCATCACTCCTCCCTACATACATTCCATAATCAATCTTAGTGTACGAAGACCATAGTTTCGCGTATTCTTTACAACAATTTTATCATCAGATTGTTTTGTTTGTTTTTATAAATTTTGCGCAAAACTATACGAGCTCTATTTGCTATAGCCGTCCCTAATTTATCAGTGTAAGACTAGAAGAAAGGCAGCTAGTCATCACCACCTACCGCCAACTCTTGGGCTATTCTTTTACCAACAAATAGTGGGATTGGCCGTCCCATTATAACGCCTCCACGGCTGAAAGGGCGAGCATGTTTGGTGTGACGGATATTCGAATTCGCGATCCTCGGATTACGAGTCGAGCTCGTTAACCACACGGCCATGCTGGGGCAAATCGTCAGAAATTCTGATTTCACCAAAGAGTAAATTAGGTATGCCCACTACATTTAGCAAAATAAACCAAGAAATAATTGTGAATTCTGTTTTAAAAAATCAAGTCTATGCTAAGAAATAAATGGAAAGGACACAAAGTACGATACATAATAAAACTATTAATATTCCAAAACATTGTGCTTGACGCTAGACTTGTTGCCATTCCTAAAGCTACGAATTGATCAATCTGAGTCTAACTTCTCAGCACTTATTATCAAACTGATCAATTCATTCAAGATGATATTTTAGACTGTCTAAGCCTCACATTGCTTAGTTAAATTAGTAGTGTCAGATTTACTCTGAGCAATTAGTTTGATAGGCAGAACAGGTGTGAACTCAATAGAATGACAAAAAAATGAAGGCAGCCAGAACAAAATCAATGTGTTGAATCGTGTGCAATGTTTTCCAATACCATTAAGTACAAAGGACCTCCATGCCTTGACATTATATATATATATTGCGTCAGAAAGAGCTGTGACATACCTTTCCATACGTGGTCAATTTACATACAGCGTATGTAAATCCAAACAATGTAAATGTAAACACGTATATTTTAATATAAGCCGGTCCACTGCGACTTACTGTAGGCTGTTGTTGTCATGTGATTTATTAATTTGCAAATTCAAAGTAGTTTTAATATAACGTACTCAGTCCTTTGTACACTTCAAGAAAACGACATAACACAAGCCTTCTGACAAAGGTTTGTGACAAATATTCTGCTCTGAAATGATACATAAAAAGAAATAGCTAAACGTTATTTTGTCATAATTTTCACTCTATTTCAAGTTTTTTTTTGATAAAATGGTAGATCTTGGACATGGGTGCTGAACACATAATGTTTAGGGAACAGTAATTTGAATAGTTACTACTAAACACTAACACGGGTGTTTAATGGGCATAAAATAAGTATTAAGTGAATACTAATTATGATGTTTAGAGGACAATGAACACTAACTTGGGTGTTTAGTGGACATTAATTAGAATTAAAAAGAATTTTTTTTGTCAGCCGAGTCTTAGAATGAAAAAAAAACAAAACTTATTTAGATGCACACACACACATATATATATAATGGATATGATGTATAGACTTTTTTACATATTATTCTAGAATTTGAGAGAGACAGAAGCTCACGTGAAAGAGTTCACCAACAAAAAGTTAAACTAAGAAAAATCTATACATTTTCGGCATTAGACAAAACAAGAGAACAAGAACCATCAATACCAAGTACCGTAAAATCAAAGAGTTTATCGACTCACGATGATTCGTGTGCAGGACCACTTCTGACAGGAAGATGCAAATCTGGTAAAGATTTTATAAGAATAAAGGCAAAGGAGAAAGAAGAACAGTTTCACTTGCTTTCTCATGCAAGGGAAGTTGGTTCATCTAGTATTAAAGATCGCGGACAATGTGATGAGTACTTTAACAATTCAATCTATAAGAAAAACGAAAATGAGGAAAATATTCCAAACCGTGATATGACAAAGCTCAACTCTGGACATGCAGACATAGCTCACTCATTTAATTCACTTCTCAGAATTTTCAAACAACGTGAAGACCAAATAGGCAGTCGTTCTCAAAGCAAAGATTTATTCACAAACCGGCTTCAACAAGAAACAAGTAGTCAGGTTCTGGAGAAGAGGCCTGAACCAGAAGGAAGAGAAAGGAAGGGATCTGAGTGGGAGAAACCAGGTAAGTAATGTTGGAAGTTCACATAATAAATATATGGCTTAGATAATTACTTAAATAAATTACTTGAAGACTCGAAAAAATTGATATGGATATTTAAAAGAAAACTTTAATAACGTGTGAACTGTATTTTAATTAGGTTCTAATGTACAAACATATTCATTCCTAATTTAGAACTGCTAACCAGAGGTTGAGCAGTACTATTATTGACAGGATAGCGAGATAGACTGTTACATGAAATGTAACCACAGTTGAACGTACGAAGTGTATTCAATAGCATAATGCTTCTCAAACCTTGGACTGGATGATAAGTAGTCCATGATGTTAACGACAAGGCCAGTGTGACACTGTTTGAATTCATGTGTATGCTATACAATCACTGCATGATTTTGAAAGGTGATAGACAATAAATGGTGTGTTTAGTAAACACTAACATGGTATTTAGAAAATACTAGCTGGCATACTTACTGGACACTACCCTGATTTTGAAAATTAAGTTGACATAGGAAGCATTCGGTTCTGCAACAGGGAGAGCATAACATTTAACGGTAGCTTGAGTGTGCTTATAAAATACACATAAGTATATACAATGATATAATAATGAAAATTCTGTTGAATATCATTCAATTATAAAGTTCTAGATTTCGCTTTAAAAACTGAAGTTATTATTCGAATATATATGACTGATTATAATAACGTCAAAATATTTTTAGTCTGAGAGTAATGTCCTGTGTATAAACATCATAACTATTTTATATATAATTACGTTAAGCCTATTCAGTGAGACCTGGAAAACAAACAAGACTGCGATGCCCCACGGACACAGGAGAAAATGTGAAAAACCTCAAAACTTTATGAAAATTACATCACTTTGTATCTTGTAATATGACCTGAATGTAGGAATAATGCAAAATAACTTTTGAAGTGAAAGTGCTGTTTGCATGTGTACGGGACTGCCTTTAAACGTTCTCACTCTGTGTAACTGTGACGATAGCGACGAAGACATTTTCGTTGTTCTAATATGTTTTCCTTCATCAGGTTCTCTGTCAGGTCAGACACGTGCATTATGTGTAATCTTTCGTCTACAGGTGATGAGAAATGGCTACACTTAAGACGTAATGACCCCAGAAACCTGCAGTATTTGAATTTAAGTGACGACATCTCCGAGACCAACTCCAAAAGCAGCGATATTTCTGTTTCTGTTAGAGTTTTTCACGCAAACGGTGATTTGGGAAGAGTCTGTCCAGCGGAAAATCTGAAGCAGTGTTCGAAACATCAGAACATCTGTGATGACTTCCAACACCAGTTCTGTAAAAGGGACTCGCCGAAGAAGTCACATCAAAGCTTTATTAATATACATGTTATTAATGAAGAAAAACCAGAATGGATTAGGAAAGCCGAAAAATTTCAAAAAAAGCATCAGTCATCAGATGTTTTTTAAAACACATCCTGCAGTGGGAACGACCCACGTATACCCATGTAGGAAGACACAAAGAAATAATTAAAATCGTTGACTTCTTTTTGTTTTTCAGCGATTTTAACAGCTTTTTTTACATATTCAAATTCAATAACATTGTGCCCGTATCTGTTTGTAATTCATAGAACTCTGTACATTAATCTTTATTAGCAATAATTAGTTAGATATATGAAATAATAAACAATGAAAAACAGTTTTATAATATAACAACATAATAGATGTTGGACAAATGCGATTATACTTGTTATTGGCAAAAATAGGTGGAAGAATTGAAGACCAAAAATATGTTAAATGCATAAAAAGATAACATTTTAATTGTTCGAAATACATTTTTTTGGTCAAATAAGGAAGAATTTGAAGGTGGTGCTAAAACGAATAGCTTCCATTTTTCTCTATATGTCTTAGGTTTATAAATTATACGGCTAAACGTGCACAGACATGCACGTTTGTGAAAATATACGACACGGTGATACAGAAATGTAAATACGTTCGACAATCACCTGTTATCGTCCATAATGGGTATAAAAGCCATCACTCTTGTTTGGATTTTATTTGATGTTTTTCCCTCGAGACGTCTTTCTGTCAACCAAATCGCTTGAAATTTTGTATCGACTGTTTAAACTTAATGTTTTTTTTTAATTGAAGGGAAACGTCAGATTTATCCATAAAGACGAGAGCTTCCCACGTGACTGATCAATCACATTCAACATAAGGGAGACCATAACAACTAAATATGATCTTTTTCTATCAGAAGGGACATTGCTATTGTTAAACTTTTTTCACAACGTGTAGCGTCACAGTGATCTTTCAGGGACAGATTAGGTGTTATCTCTGCAGAAAAAATAAAGGCAGTTAGAGCGAAGTCATCTTAATACTTTGCTGTATCATAAGTTATGTTCAAAAATTACATAGATTCAGAGTAAACGGAAACATTAACATCAAAATAAGAAAATAGAAAACGCATGGTATTCGTGCATACTTCGTGGACCAAACTGGAAAGCTTGAAGACGAGAGTAGTGCTAATATGATTTTACGAATTCTCAAACAAAATCTGACGCTGGTAAACAAACACACAGCAACTATCCAATTTCATGATAAATTATCAATATAATAAATATTGTCGTAGACAGAATGAAAACTTATTCGCATATACTAGTTTTTGTGTTTAAAAAATAGTGTTTAAATGCGTATAGATTGTTATAACGCTCAGTAATGACTGGAAATTTGAAAACACGAACGAAGCACGGAAGATGATAGAAATAATAACTTGGTTCGTTTGTTTGTTTTTTGAATTTCGCACAAAGCTACTCGAGGGGTGTCTGTGCTAGCTGTCCCTAATTTAGCAAAGACTAGAGGGAAGGCAGCTAGTCATTACCACCCACCGCCAACTCTTGTACCAACGAATAGTGGGATTGACCGTAACATTATAACGAGCATGTTTGGCGCGACTCGGGCCAAACCCGTGACTCTCAGATTACGGAGCGCACGCCTTAACGCGCTAGGCCATGCCCAACTTAGTTCCTCTCTAAATATGTGAAATATCCCTGAACCAAATCATCTACAAACACCTACACGCCCGATATGTATGACAATGCACCTTAATATTAGAGCGATACTGAACACCTAAGCTGGCGAAGCATTGTTGCTGTTTTATCAAGCCAAAGGTGATTAAAACAAACTTTATTGTAAGTGATTAGTCATTCTCGTTAGGCTTAAAAAGTTCTACTGCTTGACCGGCTTAACACCAAATTTCTTACACACATTAATACTGATAAAAGTGCAATTAAAATGCGTTTTTATTGAATTTACCAGTGAATAGTGTGATTGACCGTAAATTTATAACATCCCCACAGCTGAAAGGGCGAGCGTGTTTAGTCTGACGGGGATTCGAACTTGCAACTCGGATTACGAGTCGAGTGCCTTAACCACCTGGCCAGGCTTTGTAGAAAAACTAACGTTCGAAGTTAATTCACTGAAGTTAAACGGTCTGTAATGATCAAAATCTCAAAACATGCCTGGTCTAATATCTATAGTTTCCCGATTAGTAAGTCTTTATCACAGTTATAGCATCCGAAATTCATAGTATTATAACTGTAACAAAGTAGCATTATTATGAAAACTGTCTCTTGGAGTGTAGATTTATAAACTTAAGATGAGGTTCTCGAAAGTCCAGTTGACAACAATAATTTACGTCCACATATGGTACATTGTTGATTCTTTCCTTCGAGAATCTTTTACAAATTTCGAAAATAGATGAGAATTTCGCAATAGATATTTAACACACTAAGTTACACGCATTTGTAACTGTATATTAAACTGAAACAAACGTGGATATTGTTAAGCATTATAATTTATCTCGGACGAGTCTCCTTTTCGAATTACAATTTCAAATAGCCGGAAATTTTAATTTAAAAGTTAATTAAATGTCAATATGTATTAAATTTATTGTATTTTCCAACAAGATTGATTGATGCATACAATTTTCTTTCTTAACATAAGTATATTTTAAAATACAGTAAAGAACAATACAATTTGTTATAACGATTATTACAAATAATTTTATATATATATAAAAGTATAAATTCAAACAATATAAAGTCTTCTATCTGGTCTGGAACTGAATATTTTATTGAAAGTCTAATTTCATGACGAACGAATCAATTTTATATTTTTACACAGAAACACTTCACTTGACGCGAATGCGAGCTAGCTCTATTTTTGTTTGATCTAACGCTGTTTACAAGCTTACTTTTTAGAGTAAGATCTAATGCCTTCAGAAATACTAACGTTCGAAGTTAATTCTCTGAAAGTGAACTGTTTCCCATAGACGAAATATATAAATATTCCTGGTAAAATATCTGTAGTTTTCCGATTAATAAGTGTTTGTCACGATTACAGCTTCCGAGGTTTATAGAGTGCTTATTGTAACAGACTAACAATATTATAAATAACTGTCTCTCAGCGTGTCGATTTATAAAGTTTAAGGCGAGATTCTTGAAAGTTTATTTCTCAACAATATTCGAAGATATGCTTGTACTTTTGTAAAACATATATTGTTGATTCTTACACTCTAGAATATTCCACACATTTAAATAACAGGTGGGACTTACACAATATACATTTAACAATACAAATTATATACATTTCTAAATAAATATATTTAACTCAAACAAACATCAATATTAAAATAAATGTATAACAGTAAATCCGTCACAGGTGTTGAGATCTCGCTTCGTAGTATCATGATACTAAGGGTCTCCTCCCAGTCATCACCTGTACAAAACAGAGCTGTATCGTCGGCAGAAGCGATTAACCATCTGTCCAGTGCTAACTTGTATATATCATTTATAAATATCATAAGAAGGAAGGGTTTTAAAACTGTACCCTGAGGGATTGATAATTCTGAAGTAAACTAATTCCTGCGATACGTTTATTTAACATTTGAGGTCTGTCCTGCAGGTCATTTTTAAACTGATCTAACATACCCCCAACTCGTATCTTATACAGCTTAACTATAAATGTGGAGTGCGTCATCGTATCGAAAGAATTTAGCTCATTTATCGTATAACGTGCTGTTGTTAAGGTTTAAATTACCAAATGCCAATTTTACAACACAAATATGTATTAATAAGAGTTTCTTCTTAACGGCTTAGATTCAATACCTGAGATTATTTTTAGCAATAAAACGAGAACATGAGAAACAGGTTCTCGAAAATAATGTAAGCAGGTTTATTACTTTTTTATATGCAAAAACGGCTCGTTTGGGTTCAGAAAATATTTGAAATAGAAGAACGAACAACGTTTAGACCTTCTTCGGTCATCGTCAGGTTCACAAAGAAAGAGGTAACTGACAAACACCACACCAACATTATTTATAAAATACAATATGATAACTGCCACGACTTCTATATAGGAGAAACAAGTAGAAAAATGGAAACCAGATTCAAAGAACATAAAAAGTCACCTTCACACGTTTTCGAGCACTGCAAGTCAAATGGACACAACATAACCATAGAAAACACTAAAATACTAAATAAAGAAACAAACATAAACAAACGAAAAATTAAAGAAGCCTTACTTATACAACAACTTAAACCTAAAATAAACCAATATAAAGGAACGCCATTATACCTATATTAATATTATAGATAAAATTATATATTCAAACATCTAACCCCGCCCTCTACATTGCGACACTCAGTTATACAACCCCTTCCAAACATGTGGTCAGCTTCCGGTCAGTTACCTCTTTCTTTGTGAACCTGACGATGACCGAAGAAGGTCGAAACGTTGTTCGCTCTTCTATTTAAAATATTTTCTGAACCCAAACGAACTGTTTTTGCATATAAAATTCTCAACAAATGGGTTTCTCGACATCACTGAGGTTTATTACTGTTCATTTCTCAATGCGACATATTCGATTACACTTCACATGTTTATTCATGCGTAAATTGTACAAGTAGAAAAACATTGCTGCAGTGGAGATTCAAGGTTATTGTCTCCGATACAAAAATAAACATCTTTTAGTAACAAAATTTCCAGAAGCTGGCATAAGCAAATGTTACATAAATGGCTAATGGAGAGATTTTTACTGCACGTTGAATTTTTTTCTCTGCAAGCTTGTTTAATTTTGAATTTCGCACAAAACTACTCGAGGGCTATTTGTGCTAGCCGTCCCTAATTTAGCAGTGTAAGACTAGAGGGAAGGCAGCTAGTCATTACCACTCACCGCCAACTCTTTTACATGGTGTTCAACCGTAACATGCAGGTTCTGAGGTACCCAGTAGGTGTAATTGTGGCGATTAACTGAGCCATTTAACTTAAATGTGGCCTCATCGCTCCAGACAGTTGTTTGGAAAATGTGCATCCTCTGCAAATTTTGCCAGGTATCACTCACAAAATTCAACTCTCCGGTCAGGATCATCTTCATTGAGAGCGTGGACTAATGCCGGAACAAAACTTTTTCAATGAACGCGCTTCAAAATGCGATGGACGTTAGATTCTGGGATTCCTGGCTCGTTTTTGCGGTTTTAAATGAAAATCAACTGTCTGCAAAAAAGCGAATTTCAAGGGATAATGACATTTACACTATAATTATGATTTTTTAAACATTACAACTAGTTATTAATAATACTTATGAAAGCGGATAGTTCTTTTGAAACTGTTACCTCAGTGAAATTTGTTGACAGCATTGTTTCGATCTTTGAGTTATCATGCAATAAAACAGAAGTAGAAGAAAAAAACAAAAAAATTCAAACTTGTTACTATGATACTTACAAACATTCCCAGAACTTGTGACTCAGTCATTACATTGATACTGCTATAAAAGGAAACACTGTATTTGTGTTGTGAAATTCTGATAATCTTTTGAGGATATATTTAAAATACCATTTCGGTGAAAAATCTGAGCCATCAATATTGTACGAGCAGATCCACTGCCTGTCTGTTACTCTGTAATAAACTTACTTTATGTTCATTGTGTTTAATATTATGTTTGGAAAGCAACTGCAACAAGCTTAGAAAAGCTTCAGTTATCCTTAATAAACTTAATTTAAATATCTTTGAACAATGACAAACTTCTTTAAGTGAACTAAGCCTATTCATAAAGAATTCGTTTATTCACGTAAATTAAATCAGTATATTTCTTTGTATGGTTGAACTCTTCGTTCTTACCACTGTCGATATTCAGGCGAAGAGCTCAAAGCCTTCCTAAAATAACCATCAGCTTACACACGTGGACGGCTGTACCCTGAACTGTAACTAATTGGTAATCAAAAGAAGAAGAAAAAGCAAGAATAAAAACTTGCTGTGCGGTAAATATTATAAAATATTCAACAGTTATTCATAGACCGTAAAGAAAGAGATTTACTAACAACAGCATTCGATGTTTAACTGAAGGATTGAACACTTTAGGGTGGGGGCTGAAGTTAATGGAAGAAGAGAAAACGTTCATCATGAATTAATGTACACTCTTTCAATGTAAACTGTATGTACTATGTTATAAACACTATTAGGAAGTAAAAAATATACCCTGATATAAACCTGAGAGATGGTGGTGGTAGTGTCAATCATGTATGTTTGACGTAAGTTGTTTTCGTGATTTTATATGAGAATGATAATATATAGCTCATTGAAATTATGTTTAAATGAATGACAAAGGTGTTATTCTCGTGGCTATGAATGCTCAGTTGAACTTCTTGTATATGTTACGTCTTAACTTCAAGACGAGTACATAATGAGACTGAAATGTTGGTTTGGAGATAGCGTATTGATGTTTTACTTAGTGATTGGTAGATAGTTTGGTTAATCCACGTGCGCACTAGGATTTTAGTAAGAATTTAAAATTTCTGTGCGAAGCTATTCGACAGTTTTCTCTCTAACCGTTCGTAAAGACGAAAGGCAATTAGTCAACAAAACCCACCGTCAACCCATAATATAACATTCCCAAGGCTGTAAAAGCATATTCGGCGATAGGTTTTGGTTACATAACCCATTCATAGCAAGTTAATCGCCCTAACCGCTTATCCATACCAGGCACATTCAGCACAAGTCACAATCAATGTTGATTTTCAATGAAATAGTGCGTATATGGAAATTTTAATGGGGGCGGTTACTTGTGATCGTTTAATCAAGTCTACATTTGTTATTACTAATGATATTTCTGTAATACAAAGCATGTTGATCCAGCCAGAATGTATTGCGTTTCAACAGTTTAGATCAAGTTTCTTGATATGTTTTATTAACTTATTCAAATATTACGTGATTTTAATAAAAGACTGCATTCGTATTTCTTGGTTTTGTCTATTTACGTGTATAGTACGAGATTACAGTGACGGGCAGATTAATTTTCCATTTAATTTGTATATGTAATATGAAATTTTAGTGATACGTGAAATTATGGTTATTGGTTTATTCAGCTTGATCAGGGTATATTGGTATTAATGATATTTCAATATCAAACAAGTGAGCAATGTACGCGTGTAGTACAGCGGTTGAATAAGATCGAACAATTTTATAAATCACGTTTGAGTTACTGGTAGTATATTAATGAAGAGCAGGATATTCACGGGACTGATTGCATTACGAGAGTTTAATGGTGGTTTGTGTAATCAAAGAATACATTTCCTGGTAAGATACTTCACTCGCCCGTTTGAGAACGACTCTTATAGATCTTTCTGTAGCAAAACGCCATCAGCAGAGAAGGGAAAATATAGGAACACGAGAAAGTCGTAATTCATGAATTGAGCGGAGAGACAACGGCCACTAGTCTCTGGCCCAGAGTGGCATGAAGCCAATAGTAGCGACTGAAAACCAATAGCCCAGAATAAGTGTTGCTACCGCCAGTCCAGTCATCTTTTGGTAGCTAAACGGGTGAAGTACTGCTCAGTATCGATCTGTGGATATGGCCAGCAAGTTTAGAATAAAGATGGTGCATAACACTCCTGGCAGTGACATGGTCGTGCAATAAATGAAGTTTCCCACCGTTAACCTTAATTAGGGTAGCTGAAAGTACTCCAACTAAGAAGTATGCTGTTACTAAACTCAAAATGTAATAGTTTTCTAATACGTTTATCTAGTTCAAAGGCTCTCATTATCAAAAGGTTTCCGATTATAGTAATCACGGACACGTACAGCTCCAAAACTAAGTATGCAATAGGTTAGATAACCAACATACATACTAACTGATCAGCTGCAACACACGTAACGTGGTGGAAGACTCGATGAATTATAAAGAATTATTGCCTCGCAGCGACAGATTTGGTGATCTCCGTAGCACACAAGCTGAGAGACTAACGCATGCGTAACAGTGCAGCTTCTGATACTAGTTGCGCAAGTTAAATTATTCGCAGATATAGCTATCCAAGATAATAAACGTTATTATAGGCCGGTACCTCGGCCAAAAATTAAACACTACCTCCTTTTTACTTTACCTCAGATCGGCCATTTCATTTTGTTTTAGATTTTGTCAGATTTGTAGATGACAGTCAGCTCTGACGTTTGTTCATATATAATAGAAACTCCAACATAATTTCGCAGTTCAAAAGGAGGTATCCTTTTGTATCAGCATGACCAGGTGGTTAAGGCATTTGACTCGTAATTCGAGGGTTGTGGGTTCGAATCTTCGTCATACCAAACATGCTCACCCTTTCAGTCAGACCACATATTACTGCATCAGTCGCAGGTAAGGGAAAGCGATGAGTTAAACAAAAATGTGACCACTACTTAGCCTTGCCAGGACAACTTTTTCCTTTCGATCATTACAGAAACAAATCGGCTAAAGATCAATAGAAGGTTTGATCTGGAGAAGCTTGTTATCAGGTTGCTCACTGCAAGTTGACTGCCGATGAAACCCAGGTAGGATGTAGTCATAAGGATCAATATTGACTTGTACAGTAAAGACAGTTGCAAATGGTGGATGTGTAGAGGAAGTTCATGAGACTCATTGAAATATTCTTGATAAAAATGGGCAAATGGCTATGCAACCCATATGAATACAAGAATCACAAAATGCCATACCTAGATGTAGTATCGTAAACTTTCTAAAAGTTAAAAAAATACAGAAACAAAACTGTTGTCACTTGAGAAAGGCTTTCCTGACTGACGTTTCAAGTCGAATCAGGTAGTCTACAATGGAGTGCTGTTCTGGGAACCCACACTGGACGGACGAGAGGAAGTTGTTTGATTCGAAGAACTAAACAAAATGAACATTAACCATTATTTCTAAGATCAAAGCAATTGGACGGTAGTTTGAAGGAACCTTAGGATCGTTTCCACGCTTGGAAAAAGGGAGGGCAATAGCCCAGTGCCAAGCATCAAGAAAAGCAATCTCCTGCCAAATCCTATTAAAAACAACCAGAAGAATAACAACAGAGGTAGAAGGAAGGTGGTGCAATATCTTATAATGAATATCATGTCCAACCAATGTTCTGCCACACTGATTACAAGCTTGAGTTACACCAGTGGAAAGGGGAGATTATCGTCATAGATACAATCAGCCAGAAAGGAAAGAAGTGATCACTCTGCCTTAGTCTTAACGGATAAAATGGTAGGTGATGAAGCAGAAGTGCTAGATGCACGAGTAAAGCTTTCGCCAAGAGTATCAGCAGTACCCTGACCATCAGCAACTTCCTGGTCATTAAAGAAGATTGAAAGGGAGGCAGAATGATACTGCTCACTGACCTTCGGAATTTTGTCCCACATGACTTTGGAACTAGTGATAGAAGTGATGCTAATTGTGTACTTAATCGAAGATTCCTTCTGTCTTTGACGTCTTACCTGTTGAGCATGTGCACAGGCCCGCTGAAATGTGATGCAGTTTAAAAATGTGGGATACCTATAAAAGGTATCTCAGGCCCGTTTTTGAACCTTCCGTGTCATGTGGCAGACAGGACTCCACCATGGACGAGGATATCATGTCGAGATTTTAGGATATTGAGCAGCTACCTATACAACAGTCAGTCACTGATGTCGCGCAGTCCCCTACCAATGGCTTACAGAAGATGGAGGGAGGATCAAGTTCTGAAAGAGCAGTGTGTGTTTGTGTTTTGTTATAGCAAAGCCACATTGGGCTATCTGCTGAATCCACAGAGGGGAAACGTACCCCTGATTTTAGCGTTGTAAATCCGTAAACTTACCGCTGTACCAACGGTGGGCGAGAGATCAGTGAAACAAGGTCAGTTGGTCAAGTCCAGCTTCTGTTGAGGCACTCGGGTCAGGTGGTATCAAACACGGCCACTCTCTCTCTCTAAATGAAAGGAAAATGATCACTACTCGTGGGTTACTGTCAACCCTCCAAGAAAAGTGAAAGAAAGCAGAGATCAATAGCAGCAAAAGAATAACTAGGTGCAAGAGTAAGGACCAGTACTGAAGAAAGATTATGATCTGAGAACATTCACTCTATGGAATGAAGCCTCCCATCAATATCAGCAATCACCCCAGAGGAGATTATGTCCATTAAAATCCCCTAGGATTAAAATGGGAAACTGCAACTGTTTAATGAGAGCATCAAGGTCTGATTGATCATAGGTTTCTCTACTAAGAAACAGGTAAAGAGAACAGTGATGGTACAACCCAAGGAAATACGGATAACTACAGCTCTCGAGGTGTATTAAGTGGCAAAAATATAGCATATACATGCTGACGGACCAGCAGTGCCACCACTCCATTACACACTATTTCTGTGCAATGAAAACTGCCGATAGGTGACTGCATAGGCAGTTTCCTGTAAGGAAAAACGTACACGATGGTAAGAATCAATCAAATCCTTAATATAATCTGTATTCCAACGAAAACCACGACAGTTTCACTGTATCAGTGGCCATTTTTTACTGAAGTGGATCCCTTTTGTTTTCGAACACATTTTTACTATATTAGAAGTTCTATCAACCTCCACTGATCCTGTCGAGTTGAGTGGACATGTCTGTCTGTGGATAAAAATTCCAGTGACTGAGAGCATGAACAAATAATTGTTCTGAATCTCAGGACTGAAGAAGCTGGACCCGAGGTAATGCCAAAAGCTGTAAAAAAAAAGGACCCAGGGAGCCATTGAAAGGAATAGTGGGGACAGATAGGTGTTGATGTTAATTAATCAACTATCTTGGTCACGGAGGACAAAATACTCTCCACGTAGTTTGAAAACAACTATCGTAGATACTGAGAAATCTGCTTAAAAATGTTGTGAACCATTTTCAAACACTGGACATTCTTTGTCCTCCCATCTACCTAGAGCGAGAATGAAAGTAAAGGAGTGAGAGCTACCACAGTTAACATAATGAGGGTCCATTTTGCAATCACAGGTGTCGTGGTCTTTGCTAACACGAGCATACGTTAGAGATCCATAGCATGATGTCTTGTCTTCAAGTGATCGAAGTGCTGACATGAGTAACATCCGAGAGGGTTGGAAATGTATGGCCACACCTTTCTATTCTGATATCCTGCCTTGATGGTGACAAGCGGCCGTAGTGATGCAAACATCAAAATTAGAACATTAGTAGGCAGCATAATTCTGTCTTTGCAAGTAGAGATTCGGCGCACTGCAGAAACGCCTCAGCTAGAAAAAGTAGCAAGGACCTTCGACTCGAAAATGTTCTTTAAATACCTCTCAACTATGACTCCTCCAAAAGAATTTAAAATTGCATGTGGAGTAACCTCGATGGGTGTTTCTCCGTGGTCTTCAACTTCAATAGTGGCATGTTGGTTTTTTTTTTCTTTTCCAAAATGTCTCCTAGTCACAGCTTCCTTAGTGACTCGGGGGAGCCAGCAAGCTCCTCTAATCCTTTCTAAATGAAAAAGGGAGATATCTGCCCTAAGGATTTCTCACACAATGAATGTAGAATGAGAAATTGAGGTATTAATACCAAACAAGGACATTGCAGCAACGCCAGGGTTTCGTGAGTACTATACACAAACATCAGCATCAGACACAATGTCCACAACACCTGTTGAGAGCATCCAACACTTGTACTCAATTGCCCTTAGGCCAATGAATCAGCCAACTGATCCTGGGATCCACCCTAAGGATGCCTCCGTCTACAAGTACTCACGGCCAATGTGGCGTACTGTAGTTGAATCATTCAACCACCAGGATACTTTACTGCTCTTCGCGGTAAACACGTAGGCGGATGTTCAGATTCCAGAGAAGGTAAATTGAAAGTTCAGAACCTTCTCTGGGAGGTCCCCTCACCACGTATAGGAATCCATCTCGAGGTGATAAAATAGATATCCATTCTTACCTTCTCATTCATGACACTAAAAACCTTCCCCAATAGGGCAATACACAGGTGAGTATATTTAATGTAACCTTTTAGCACACTCATATGTACATTAGTGTATTTCAATAAACTTGTATAAATTTGAATGTTTAATTTGAGACAAGTACATCAAAAACAAGTTTTAGTTATGGGAGTGGACAGTACAACCTCAAATATCCACTGAGAAGTTAACCTGTCTGTGTAACAGTAGTTATACGGTTAGAGTTGAGTCTGGGAGTTTAATGCATTTGTACGTATCATAGTTTACACACTAACTTTTAACATATTAAGGGTATCTTTACATAATTTGCCAGACTTTTAGCAAACATTAAAAAACTTTGTGCGTGAAAAGCAGTTTGTATAATAAAATATTTGTCCATAACAGTATTGATTTTTCATTTTAAAATTAGTACTAACCTCTAAAACACATACGTAACAGTAGAACTTTATATTTTACCAGTTATCGTTTATTATTTGATTCTTCAGCCTGTAAAAAACTCAAATACAATGAAAAGAAAAATTATGAAATCAGAAATAAAACAAGTAGTTGTGTCCTTTTCTTCACTATTAACCATGAGGTTTCAAAGTACGTTCCCCGAGTTTCAACTGTTAAACAAAGTTTTTATTTTACTTTCAACATCTACAAGTTGAAACCCACTGTAAGTAGTCTATATCACTGTGCACGTTAACCGAGAGCAACAACACACTGCAAAACAGGAGTGTATATACATACGCCGTTGGTCTGAGAACAATATATTGGGCTAAGTGACTTATGCTTCTTACAACACTTACAAATTTTTCCAGGATATTAATTTACAATTACTGCTCCACTTATATCAGATGTGTTTCAGTACCCCTGCTCATCTATTTCATGTCTGTCAAAACTTTGCAGCATGTGTATGGTGTTGTTTGGTCACATTTATAAACTTTACTGCCCTTTTCAAATGTGGTTTTAAATTTTCCCAAGTTTAAACAGTCAAAAAAACAAATGCAAAAGGCCGAACTACGTACACTGGCTTCAAAATACAAATGAAAGTATAATACATGTGTATTGAAAATTACAATATTAAACTACTGTAACTTGGATGTGTATACACATTTAATTATAAATGTTTAAATTTTAGTTATATTTCTTAAAACAAAGTAAATGAGAAATACACTTGAAAGCATTTCAATTATGTACCCATGTTACAAGATGTTCCCACTCATGTATCGAACGTGTTAATCATCTCCGCAAGCCCTGTTTAGTCTTGTGAGTGGAGGGTGTATAGATAATTTTTGTAGCTTAAAACAATTTTTGAAAAAAAAAAATCAAATTGCTGTAATTATCAAGGTCTCTAAATAAAGTACATGTGGGTTGAACTAACTCCCTTTTCACAGTAACGACTTATCACCCTTCTACAGTTTAGGCAAAATTCTTACTTTTGCCTTCAAGCTACTTATAAACAACTATTATAAATACATAAAGGAAAATCCTCTTTCTATTGGTTATAAACTTAAGCAACTTAGTAGCAGGTGGCACTAGTCAAGAACTTTCAAATAACTGATTTAAAGGTCGAAGATGCTAGTAGATTTGCTAAATATATAGATACCTCAGCAAATCATACAGGTGAGAGGTTCTTATTTTATATTTAGCTTGCCTTTATCTCAAATTCAAGTTTGTAATTCATTAAGATACCTTTTGTATGGTAGACGTGATAAAATAGAAACTGAGCAGTAAGACAACTGGACATGTTATGTGACACCAAAGCTGATATTTAAATTTTTTCATTTCCTTTTAAATTAAATTAAAATAATTTTTAAAATTTAAATTAGAAACTACGTTTTGATGCAAATCTCATTGATGATAGTAGTAAAATGGTATTTAATAAAATTTTGTAAATAACATTACAAAACATTATAGCATGTGCTCAATTCAATTCATTTAACCTACCAGGGCAAATGGGTTAATTAAACAAATCCTACTCTGTTACCACCTAAACCTTTAAAAACTAGACAACAAGCTACATGTACTCTGCTTTATTGAAAGTAACAATAAAATATATCTTACAATATTCATCCATACCCACATTCACCTAATTCAAAATAACAGACCTTGTGGTGGTGGTGAAAATGTTTATATTTTCCATAAAAGATTACACTTAAGTCTCCACAGTGTTGAAACATTGACACTTCACACAAACAAACACTACAGAACCAGTTTACATTTATGACAAATCTTCCAAGAATAAGGGTGAAGGGATGACTACCACTCAAATGATTTCCATCTTCACAAGCTTGTCATGGTAGCCCTCAGTAAGGTCTTGATCTTCTGTCACCTCTATCCCTACAGATGTGAGATTCCAATTGTAAGTTAAATGGTATATTTCATACATATACAAGTAAATCATATATTTTGAGAATAAAAGGAGGTACAAGATTTTCCAGGTTTAATGATATAACATCAATAGACTACTGAATATGCTTGAATACTACATATAAATTCGAAAATCAAGAATTACCTAATCACTCTAATACTTGATTAATTTATATAATTAGAAAGCAGTGTGTGTATGTGTGGGTAATTTTTAAATTTCATAAAACTATGCAATAAATATTAGGAGTAGGGAAGTACAGGTGACAAGTCTTTGCACAAGCAAAAAGCAGATATCAAGCATTGCAAAAGGTAAAGTACTTGTAAGATAGGTTTGTCATTCCTCAGAGCAACATCTTGAATAGTAGTGTTTTAGCGTGTAAATCTGCAGACATACCGCTGAGCCACTGGGGGGCAACCCTACAGTTAATGGGACTCCTTGTAAGACCATTCAGAACCTGTAGCTTACATTCTTAACCTAACAGGTTAGGACCATGGAGCTCTTGAGAACTCAACACACATCACAGTTTTAATCATTTGAAATAAACCCACCACCTATGTTACATTTAAACCTTGCACATTACAAAATATCATAACCAAAGGTGTTTCAGATGCAAAGCACAAAGTCTCTTCCCAAGTAATTAACACTATCAATACATGAATGGACATTTAAAAACATCCATAACTGTTTATACCACATATGGATTGATTCAACTTAAACTTTGAGCCCTATAATGCCCATGGGATGCTAAATGCACATGCCTGTCATTGTCATTTTCACAGCAGAATACTTAACCAAACTGCATTTAACTTGGTTTAAACTATCTAAATTGTATCAATTTTAACTTATTTTGTTATGCATCAACATTACTTCTTTTAATATTTTGCCAACAGCAAAACACTTACCCTGAAACATAAAATGACTATTGTTTAAGATTAAACAGTGAACAATAACTTTTTTAAAACAACACTTTTGCTTTCATAAGTTAGTTATCGTTGCAGCATATTTTCCTAACAATATTTTTAACACAAATTTAACAAGTCCTTAACTACACTTAATAAGAGAGAGAAAGAAAAGAAACTGTCACCCAAACAGTTTTGTTTCAGGTCTTAGTATACTTCAACTCAAATTGCTTATCTTTAAAAAATTGCCCTGCCATTTAAGAATATTCACATTGCTTTAAAAATAACATAACAAAATTATCATTAGGAATGAAAAGAATGTTTTAAATGAAAAAATTAATCAAACTTAATACTTACCCAGGTCCTCCACCTCTCATTGGTCCACCCCGACCAGGACCTCCTCGTCCAAAACCTCGACCTCCCATAGGTGGCCCTCCACGACCAGGTCCTCCCCTGCCCCTCTCACCACGGCCTCTCATGCCTCCTCGAGGTCCACCACGAGGTGGTGGTGGTGGTCCTCCGGGACCATCAGACATTGGACTTCCTGGTCCTCGTGGAGCTCTGCAACGGTTACACATATCTCGCCAAGCAAAGTTATTGTTCCCACACGAACTGCAAGTTTGATAAAGAAACAGTTAATTTTTCTTCAAGCTTTCATGATAAATTTACCAACTACATAAAATTCTGTTTAGCTACTAGTAAAGATTTCATTTAGTTATTTGGAAACAAGATATCTAAGACTAATCTCAGCAAAATGAGATATGAGGTTATTATATATTCTAGTTTGTGAATATTAGTAATTTGAGTTCCTAGTTTTTATGAAACTATAAACTTTGCATTTTGACTTCACAAACATTTAATTTTAAACAGCACTGCATTCAAAAAACTGATATAATAAACTTTGAATTATAATCAACATTTTGATTCCAAACTTAATGACAAATTCAGTAGTTGAACATTTTTTGACAAGTGAACAAATGCAATGGCATGGCTTTTGGCCCATAATCCATTGCAAAAGGGTTAAAGATGTGTGGAATAATAGTTGAACCACTAAGAAATTTGTGAATTATTTATGAATACAGTGTTCATTTGAACCATGGTATAAATTCCAGTTTTCACTGGAGGAAAACACAAAGCAGACACGTTTTAATAAAATGCAATGTACATTACAGATTGATAGCAAGTAAACTAAAAGTAAAATAAAGGTTATGAAAACAATACCACCTTTGCAGAGAGAAATTTAGCAACTCCTGCAAAAATCCATACATTTTTAAAATTTCTGCAGTCAGTAATTATTTCTATTTTTTATTCAGTAATTTTGGAATTACAGAAAATCCTGAGAATACCAAAATGCACATATCACCATTCTGCACTACTTTTGGAATATAATTGCAATTCTTTAAATTCCTTCAGATAAATCAGGTACTAAACTACACACATGCCCCCAAAACAATCTATGAAACATCACCATTTTATACAAGCAAGTTAACACTAAACAAAGTAACACCATTAGCAGTTCTTACGGGTTTTGACACTGCCAGTCTCCATCTCTACCACCAGGCATTGGGGGTCCACCATCTCCCATACCACTACCTCCACCACCACGACCACCTAAGAAATTAAAGTAAAACAATTTTCAGTCCTTCAATATAAAGATATATCAATGAAATTACATAATCAAGTCTAATATGCTGGATAAATAGTATGAACAAAAAGACTACACAGCCAAAATATTTGAAATAAACAGTCAACACTAAAATAATAAGCTTACATAACTCAGTTGTGGTATGAATAAATAGGAGTTTAATTGGCTAAAGCACTTCAACAGAGTTGGACTATAAATGAAATATGATTAATTAATCTGCAAAGCAAGATTTTTATGTAGGTATATCATAGCTAGTAATGTTTACCCAATTTTCACTGGTAAAGTAAGGAGTACTGCATGCTCAATCAGAGTTCAGGAATTTATTATTCTGTCAACTAACGCTAAATTTAAATACCTTTGTTGTTAAAGAAAATGGTACATCACTACTACAAAGATCTAATTTAGTACACTATTCATTAAACAAACAGCTGTTTACAATATCCTCAAACTAATGCTATTGTAACAGGGAAAGGCCATAAGAATGTTTATTATATAAACTTTAATAGGGACCAAGGATCCATATCTAAAAATAACAATTCACACCATCACAGCAGAAAATATAATAAATTACAGAAATGTTTACATTAGCTTCATTAGATTGGAAATGAATTCCAAATAAAAAGAATTAAAGAAATAAAAACTGGGTAAAACTCTGATCAATTATTGGACTATTTGTTTTTAGTTCCAAAAGTTGAAGCAAGTCTGCAGGAATTAACCAAGTGACAGTTCTATTTGCAGGTTAAATACATACACAACTTGTAAAGTCATAAGGATACACCAAAAAGTTGGTACAAAAAACCCATGTTTTAGGGATGAAAATTAGTCTCTTGGCTCATAAGAAGCAATTGGTCCTACTGCCACTTTTTCTGTTGAAATTTTGTTTCCTGCCTCTTGAAGCAAAAAGCCATCAACATGCTGCTGAATTATGTTGAAGATTGGAAATGCTATGACAATTGTATTGCTCAAACTCCATGCAAGTAAATACCGCTCTCTCTCTTAAATCAAATATGGTTAGAATTTGATGTGTAATATATTATGTCAAGGAAATCTTGTAAAGTACAGAAAATCTAAGTATGTCAATAACATTAAAATATTTTGCTGATTATAGTAATTTAGTATTATAGTTAATCTGATTTACGAGCTTATTGAGGATACATTTGCCAATACATATATAAATGAATATTTAGAATTATTGTGATGATCTTTTCAGTTACTGACTTGTGTACTCCATGTCCAATTGTAATTTAGATTTCAATAACTACAGTGAGTTGGATTAAGTTGAGTTCCACACAAGTAGCTTACATAGCATTTCAGCCTTTCACAGAGCAAAAGAGATAAAAATTAGAACAAGGTCAACCTATTTTAACACAAGGGTCCATCAGCTGTCCTATCCTTCAAGTCAAACTAAAACTATTAAATAAAAATTTAAAGCTAGGCCTGTTATTCATGTATCTATTAAGCTTTCCTTTAAAGTATTTCTATTAAGTCTTTCAAAATTACTGCCTCTACAACATCCAAAGGCAACCCATTCCAACTTATTTAAAAATTAAAACTGTCTTACTGAAGATGGCTTCTATCTTGCCTAAATATGTATTTGTGCCCTAATTCTTTCGTCATATGATAAGCCTCCATCCAAAGAACCATTTTAGTAACTCCAAAACAATTCAATGTTTAAGGTAAGGAGCCCAAGACTGAGCACAATACTCCAAAAATGACTTAATCAGTGACCTGTACAATAAAATTATAATCTCTTTAGACTTGTATTCATTACTTCTGTAGATAATACATGCTATTTGCCCTACAGCACAGTGCTTGGATGGTTTTAAGACTGATCAACCACTGCATGCAGATCTTTCATGATACTGTTAAGTTTATTTTATCCAAATTACTTGTACTCTAAATTATGACAACCTATATGCACTATCTTGGATTTATCATAATTAAAACACATCTACCATTTATTTGCCCAATCCACAAATGAACTCTTCTTGTAAATCAACAGCATCCTCTCCATAGCCAACAACACCCAAGATCTTAATACCATTAGCAAATTTAAGTAATTTATTAACCATTCCATCATCTGTGTAATTAATGTAAATCAAAATAAGAAATGGTTCTAAGACCAAGCCTGAAAGTACATCACTTGTAACACTGTTCTTTGACTGAACTCCATTTACAAGAACCCTCTGCTTTTTTCCACCAAGCAACTCTTCAATCCAATTAGTTAACTTATTCCCCACAAGTTTTTTTTACCAGCTTTTTATGTGGCACTTGGTTAAATGCTTTCTCAAAGTCCAGATACACCAAATCACCCTTACCCTCACCTACACAAGTAGTGACTTTTCCAAAGAATGTCAAAAAATTTGTAAGGCAAGCTTTCCCCTTAGTGAAACTAATGACTAGTCAATAAAATTCTAAACTCTGTAAAATGACTTTGCAAAGTATCTTATATCAGAATTTCCAAAACGTTTCCCACAACTGATGTAAGACTAATTGGAAGAATTTATCTCCCTTGATGATAGGAATGACATAAGCTAGTTTCCAGTCTGTTGGTACTTATCAACATTTAAGGACATACAAGAACAGTTGTGGCAAGTGGCTCACATATCCAATCCCTGACCTCCTTTACAACTCTCTCCCAGCAGCCTTATAATTTTTAAACATCCCAAATTTATTCAAAAGAACTCAGAATTTATGAAATTGTCTCATTAAATTTTGTTTTTATCAATTACTCAAATTGAGGAATACTACAAATCTTCATTTGTAAAAACTGAAGAAAAAGCAGAATTTAAGTCTATCCACTTCATAATCAGATACATGCCTTTCTTTATTATAACCTCAAGGGCCCTATCCCCATCCTAGCATTTTGCTTACTACTAATGTACTTTAATTTTTTTTTTCACACATTCTTTTGGATGTCCAAATTTCCTGTGTGAACAAATATTAATCTTGAATATCAGAATTTAAATTTCTTAAATTTATGTTTTTATTTAATTTTACCACATACCCTCTGAAAGACGTTTAGTTGCAATTATAAATTTCCTTTCTATAAGGAATGTGTGTTGAATATTAAAAAAAATCTTTATTTACAAAAATTTCCAAATGTTTAGTGTCTACAAATCAGCTACCTGATTCACAAATTATTTTTGTTGCATTCCTTCAAAATTAAAATTTAAAATCAAAATACCATTATTTATAAAATAAGAATTTTGATAATCAGTCTTATCTTACAAAATTTAAAAACAAATAGGGAATGAATAAGGATGCTTGGAATATTTTCACATTGTATAATGTAAACAAAACATTGCCATTTAAACCAGTATCTTGTTACATCTACACTTCAAGAGCTCCACTATTTTGCATATTAAAACTTTTAGTAAATATATTAAGGAATTCCATACAAACATAACATGTTAATATAATATTCATTTTACAGTGCTGGTGTAATAAACTGTCAAACAAGCATGGTGAGAAATGAATAGGACGACCAATTTGTACTTATAAGCATTACAATTTACCAGGGCTTTCTATGTTGCACACGACTAAAGCCAGAATTTCACTTTTCAGTGCTTCCTACAATGCTCATGTAACAAAGCTAGTCATAATAAAATATTATTTTCACATAAATAAACTAATGACTTAATGCTAATGACTTGTACTGCACATTACTGGTTTGTTACACTATTGTAAAACAATGTCCAGGAATAAAAATCACTTAGTGAGTATATATATATATATTTCTAACTTATCACATTTAAACTTGCAACGAATAAGGAATATTTCAGAAATAGTGGAGTTAAATAATTAGTAGTGTATGCCTTGCAATAAGAAATTTCAGTGTTCCATATTTGCCAGTACCCACCACAACAAAAGCAAGATCTGTGGTGTTACAAATATAAAACACTGACAGTGTATAAAAGAAACTTTTATTTTATAGTTTATTTGACATTAAAGAGTAATGCTAAGCTAATTATAAACTGCAATAGAATTTCAAAAAGACTTTGTAATTACACCTCATAGATGGACCCCCCAGGCTTAGTATGATGGTTTAACTAGACCTTACTTTTACTACTAAAAAAGTTACAGACTTAGAGAAAATTGAAATATTCATAATAAAAAACTGAAGGAGTCCAAACCTAGTCCTTTACCTTCTGGACAACTAATATGACGTTAAAAAAATTAATTTATGTGAAATAATTAGCAAGATCCATCTCTGCATATACAACATTAAAAGAGTTAGGAGATAAAATGGGAAAACAAACATATTAAAAAAAATGTACATTTACATTTTACTTAACTCAGTAGTGCACATGCATGCATACAATTTTACAAACATTCTAGAAAGCTCAAGAAAGTTTTGCTTTTCAAAAACAGTTCCAAAAAGAAACAGTGTGAATGATGTCTGTCCTTCACTGAAGATTACACATTTTATTGAAGAGTAAAATTTACAATTCATAAGCTAGTCCACTAGACAATTATGACAAAAGCCACAATTTACCCAGATACTTCTAAATATTTTGAAATATTAGTGCTGAGTACAGGAGTTCATACCAAAGACAAGAAAATGTTTATTTTTCTATAACTTGCACATAAAGCCTGTGATGGCAACTAATGTATGCAATTAGTAATGCTGCCATTCTGAATACGGATAATACTTATGCACTTACCCCTTCCTCCACGCATACCACCACTGCCACCACCACCACCGCCTCCACTACCTCGACCAGGCATACCAAATGACTGAGGTTTTCTCTCAGCTAGTTCAACTTTGATAATCTTGCCAAGAAAATCTTTTCCTGTAGAGATATGTACACATGCATTCAACACATAAACAGTATTTTTTCCTAATTAGGTAAAATTTCATTAAAAAAAAAAACTCATTACAAATTTTGTCTCCAAATGAAGAGTAAATATAACACTAAAGGTCCTAATACAGTACATGTAAAAAAATTACTATAATAAAATTATTATAACAATAATATCTGAGAAGATTCTAAGTTAGTTACAAATCCAACTGAAGATCATTCATTTTTGAAACTGCCTTGAAAGTAATTCATATTTTCCAGAATATAAGGAAAACCAATGTATATGAAAACCAGAGACTGGAGCAAACTAGATCCATTTCTTGAAAAGTGGGTTCTTACTGAAACTTATCTTTGAACATTTATACAAGATGAGGTAAAATAGACAGTTTTAAGAGTGAAAAGTATGGTCTTATACGCTGGCAAATAAAAAAACGAGGCTTCTTCTGTCATGGATTTATAAACTTTATTTCTCACTACTGAACAAAAGTGAGGTTACTGAATCTTCACACTGACCCTTGAAACTAATTACAGACTGTGTTTGGATAAGTCAGCATAGCTGATGTGATATTGCACAAATGTAAAAATTCCCACTTGTAATCTTTGTTGCTTTTTGAATGAAAAGCACAAGTATTGCTATTTATTAACTTTGTGCTATTTTTTGAAATTTTATTACACCAGATAATAATGATAGTTACAAGTGCACATTTCTAATAAATAACTATTTCTGTATGAAAAATTGACAAATACTGATAAAGCAATTAAGCTTAACCAGAGTTACCAAGATATATGGTTCATGAATTCTCACAATTAAAAAAATCACAATTATTAACAGTTTAATTTTTACTTGATTTTAAACTAGTAAGTACAATTACAAGTGTTAAGTTGAAAAAACACCAAAATCATTGAAAGAACACTGCATAAATTAGAAAGGATACAAGTCGAGTTTTCCTTTTCTAAATGCACATACACTAGCACTGAGTAGTCTTATCAATTTTGAATAGAACACTAAATATCACACTTAAATAAAAAACAAATTCAATCAGTTTAAACACTGTACAGATAAGACACCTACACCTCAAAAGAAGTGTGAGAATCCATTTGTATTTAAGAAAAAAGTCTAGACATTTCCTTAATCTATTTATACACGTTATATTTTAAGACCATTCTAACTACAGTAACTTGTATTGAGAATATTCTTTCAAATTACATATACATCTCAATAGTCAGATGTGATCTTTTTTTACACAATAAGAAAGATCCAACAGTTTGAGACATTACCACTGAACCAAGATATAGCAGACGTGGCTGTAGGAGGGTCATCATAAGTTATGGTTGCTTCACCTTTCCCTCTACCACTCATTTTATCCTTATAAATCCAAATTTTAGGCTTTCCAGTACGTCTGTCCATCTGTAATATGTATACAAGGATATTAAAGTTCTGAATTATAAAATGCTAATCAAATAATAGCCACAAGGTAAAGAACTTTTCCATTCAGTAAATATACAACTTATACACAAATATTTCTCCATTTGCTAGAATGATGTAATATTAGTATAATAAATGTTAATGCAATACTAATTCACACCACAATGACCTTGAATAAAATATTGATTACATCAATGTTCTGAGAACTGTAATACCTTTTTAATCTTTTAACCCTTTTGCAACAGGTCACAGGTCAAAAGCAATGTCACTGTTTATTTACTTGCATTCAAAATTTTATTGAACTACTCTTATGAATTTGTCAAGTTTGGAATCAAAGTGTAGACTACAATTCAAACGTTATTATACGAGTTAATTTTTTTAATTTGAAAGTAAATATTAAAAAAACACACCAAAATATAGATCTTGGCAAGTCACTTGGGTATGTTGAATGCAGCAGTGGTAAAAATTAATGTAAGTGATGTCAAAATATTAAGTCTATAGTTTCATACAAACTAGGAACTCAAATCACTAATATTGACATGCTAGAATACATAAGAACCCCATCTTTTTATTTTGCTGAGATATGGCTTATATACTGAATCCAACACAGTGGCCTCAATCAACAGCTTTGAATATCCACAATGATTTTTCTCTGCCATTTTAATCTGTGAAAAAGCTACCACTTTCTTTTGATCCAAGTTTTCAAGGGGGTAGATTGTCTTTAGTCTGCTGGTAGTTTCATATTTTTAAAATCTAAATACACCTTAGTTCCTAAGCTTAATAAATCATAACGTAATTCTATGTTACAAGTCAAGTTACTTTTGATTTTTTTGGTTATTCAACTGTAAATATAAAACCTAAGAAAAAACATTTTGCTTGATATCCCCAATGTTAAATTTCAAAAGGCTTAGCAACCTATGACCAGCAGCATCCAAGTTCAAAGGTCACAGCAAGAAGAGATAACTGTGCTTTACTTTTTAATTTATTCTACATTAAGAAAAATACATTTCATAACTTATTTCTAAATAGTAATAATACACACACACACACACACACACACACACATATATATATATATATAATGTATAATTAAAATATAACTGTTAGAAAATGCTAGTTCACTAAAACACAGCCAAAACAGGAAAAACTGCATCAATTTTATATTACTGGGTACCTAACATGAGTGAATGTGTACTGCATCAGTGCAAGTTGTGCAATTTTATCTAGGCATGACTGGAAGGTCAGTATAATAAAATAATAATAAGTATATAGCATTACAAGACTTCAGCTACTTAAACATTTTTATTTTTGTATTATACGTTTAGTAAACCTAGGACAGGAAAAACATAACATTTCCTTTTTTTACTTTGTGGTTAGGAGGTTGGTCAAGTGACACGCTCAAAAGAGTTAACATAAAGAGCCAAAAGTCTTACTGAAAATAAGCACTTTAAATGTATTTAAATTTTTTTAAGTCTATCAAATCTATAAGATACACATGCTGTATCAAAAGTTAACAGTGCAAATACTTAATGTGTAGACAAATTTGTTTATGTTATACTCATACTCAGCCCATTGTGA
The DNA here is from genome assembly GCA_011833715.1 of Carcinoscorpius rotundicauda. Taxonomy (NCBI): domain Eukaryota; kingdom Metazoa; phylum Arthropoda; class Merostomata; order Xiphosura; family Limulidae; genus Carcinoscorpius; species Carcinoscorpius rotundicauda. The sequence goes on along the minus strand of CM022391.1, from coordinate 30,287,669 downwards.
AAGGGTAAAAGTAAATGCTAAAAGCTAGTAATTTAAAAGTTTAAAAAGCCTCTTCCACTTATAAAAGATTCCAAGTTAACAAAGGATGAGAATCATTATAATTTTACATTTCTTTCTATGCAAACTATATGTATCAAATAATGTAACCAAGAACAAAAGATAGGGATTAATATCTGATAAGTAAAAGATGGTACAGATTACACAGTATACATACCTTAATCAGACCTATACATCCAAAATGCTCAGCCAACTGTTGTTCTGTAACATCCTCTGGCAATCCACTGACAAAGATAGTGTCAACCATGAGCTCTGCTTCTGGTCCTAAGTTGAGATCCGAGGAAGTTAAATTGCACAATCAATAAACATGTATTGTAAATAAAAGAATACTTTTATGCAACGTGAACATTAGTTTATAAATTTGGAAAATTCTTCCTGAGGTTTCTAATGAAATTGGGAAAGGGAAAAAAAATCTACAAATCTATTAATAATATTAATATCCTATAAGAATGAAACAGAAACCCTATACTCTGAGCAATTTTGAAAGGTCCTCCTTTCAAAAATGCTCGGGTTATAGGGTTTCTATTCCATTTTATCAAAACTTCTTAGACCTATGATTTTAGAACACTATGAATATTCTATAAGAGTATTCATTTCTTTGTCAGTTCTTTACAATTAGTGTTGTAATAGGCAAAAAACAAATTACTCAACATGATAAATATGCACACAGTATAAAACCTAGTAATAAACTGAGGATTAAATGACAAAACTTAGAGATATGGTTTTACTTTTTTGGTTAAGTGACTTCATAAAAATAACCACATCACTGTTTTGAATTCAAATGGCATTCTGATATGATAAAAATAAGTGTAGCAGCTCAAATCATTTTAATTTTAAATCACAGTTCTGATACATTTAAAATGTTTTATTTTTTGTTTTGCTTACTATTTTCTTACCTCCATATCCTCCTCCATTCATGGGGTTAAATCCTCCTCTTCCTGTTTAAAGAAAGGCAAAATTTTAAAAACAAGCCTCTTGTTTCAAATTTAATACTAAAGTATCACTTTGCAATGACAAAGTAACAAGTACTTTGTCCATTCAACTGTAAAATAACTTCCTGTTAAAACTTCATTTGACAACAGTTACTGAAGCACCAAAACAGCATTACTTTTTAAGCACTACTACAGTGAAATTGTTTTCAATTACAGTTTTGCACATTTTACCCAATTTATTATGATCAGTTACCAAACAATAAGTCTATGGTACAGTAATACAAAAGTATAATAACTTTCATTTGTTAAACAAATATTTTAATTAAACCAAAATTAATTTTAAACTGAATAGATCAACAGACACATTAACCTTGACTTAACTAAACACAACCACAGAATAATCATGGCTACATTCTTGTACACCTGCAGTTTCTACCACTAATTTTACAGAGACTTCATGATTATATTTCTGTATTAGAAACCATGGTTTTGTGAACTGCTTATCACCAAAAGTTTCAGTAAAGTTTATTTTATTACACATTTACAGCACAATTTAAACTTTTCTGAACTTTAACCAGTACCAAATCAACAAAATTCAGCAAAACATCAGAAATGAAAACACGTAATTCACCCATTTATATTATGTTCATCTAAAAAATCTAATAAAATACTGATATCACAAAAAACATTAAAATTATAATTAGTATTACTTCCCATCAGTACCACACCTGCTTAAGGAACTTGTGTAGTTAACAAGTGTTCAGCCTGTTTGTTTAAACAGAACAAGTATCACACCATGTATTTTTGATCTGGATAAAATATTTAAACAATTCAACACAAAAACCACAAGATAATTAAATTCTACTGTTACTTTTAATTTTGTATACTGTATTTTGTTCCACTAATTACAGGTTACATATTTATTTTTCTAGTTTACTAAAATTATTAATGTTCCATAGATTCTTTGACGGACTAATATTTCTGTAACTGTATACATTTACACTTTTGTTTGAAACTCGAGAATAACCATCCTTTGATTCATTCTTTAAACCAGAATCAGAGCTAACACTTTTTCTTCAAAAAATAAAAATTACAAAAAGTGTAATAAAAGCCATGCACAACCTTACTGTTACTGACTAGATCCAATCAATGCAACACATGCTGGTAAATTCACATGCTTACAGCTAAAACTTAATTTTAAAAAACACATCACAAACTCTCCCATCTTTTTATATTTATAATAAATCTTACAGTAATAATATATGCATGTTTACTATCATACAAATGAACAATAAACATTTTGTTTGGAATAAAATAATACTGTTGAATTGTTTGTATAACTCACATGGATAGTTTTCTTCCTGGTGATAATTTTCAAATGTTTAAACTAAAAATATTTTTGTCCTAATTTTAAAGCACAAAGTAAATAATGATTACAAATATGGCACTAACATAAACCTGATTCACACAGATGAAAAGCTGCTTTAATATTTGCATGTTTGAAAATATGTATGAAACTACAGAGGGTAGTTATAATTTTACTGATAAAAACTAAAGGAAAAATTAAAATTTGTACAATACCAAAAAGTTTTTCACTGATAAAATCTCACAAATATTTAACACCTTTCAAGATTTTAAAGAAGTTATCCAGACATAGATCTGTGATTCGAAAGCTCAAACTGTCACAATGAAGTGATAAAGGCTGTTAGGCTTAGTACTTCTATAATATTAGAGAGGTTATAACTTAACCATTAAATCTTTTTTCCCAACATCATGATAAAGTGCAAAAAAAACACAAAATTCTAAAAATTCTATTAAAAGAAACTATGTGCAAACTTATCCTCATGATAAAACTGAACTGTACAACTTGTTTTACATCATTGTCCGAGGTTTTAAAATGTAAATAACTTTGTATAATAGAATATACCTTCACAAAGTTTCTTGCTCTTTAGATAAGAGTTATTTTTCTCTTATACCATTAGGAAATAATCTTACAAATTTAAGTTAAACCGGTCAATTTTTTGTAGTCTTATTCTGAACACTTTCTTTTAACACACCTCTAGATATCTATAATGATGCATTAAACAAAAAACTAAACTTTCAAACTGGTTTTTGTTTAACAAAATTTCTAACCAAATGACGAAATATGAACTTTAAACCCACACAAGAAACAACAATGAAGTAAAAACAAAGCACATTTTTCATGTGAGGAAAGACAGCTTTGGAAAAATTCACCTGAACCAACATAAAATCACTTATATTACAACCTTTGAGAAATGTTACCAAAACATGCAGGATACCTGACACTTTACAAATCCCGCTTTGTGTTTGACCAATTGTTTCTGCTAAGTACTACACTAATACAGTATTTGGATTTTACCCTAGAAAACTGTATAATTTCTCACTTATACAAATCTTAGAACTTACACATGCTGCATAACATTCTTAAACATATTAACATTAGAGCTTCATCCAGACCACAGAAAAAAACCCAACAAAATCCTACAGATGTGAAGTCCATTTCTCAGTCATATTTAACGAATGGTTTCAAAATATAGTTCTTAAAAAAACTTACTTATTAAGCAGAGTATTCTGAAGTGGCATAAACATACATTCATTCACCACATTTTTCAAAACTGAAATCTAGCTGCAGTTTAATAATCTAAATGTATAGCAAACTACTGATAACACCACACATTATTGTAATGAATGAAGCAAGACTCAAACACAGATAACTTAGTCTGGAGTTGACATACATTGTATCAAACTTTAATTTCTTAGAAAAGCTAATCCTTAAGCCAGCTATGAATAATCTCTACAACTTTTTATACCATGTGTAAAACCTTGCCACTTGGCTATGTAAAAAAATAAATAAATATTGCTTTCCCATTTACCTTAGTGGCCTTGAGTTCAAAATTTCACAATTTTTATATGAAGATTTTTTTTTATAAACAATTAATAATAAATATAAATAATTACAACAAATATACAGGGCATTAATACATGAGGTTTAGAGACTAGCCACCACCTTTTAGGCATGTCCAAAAACAATTTTCAATGCAATTGGCAACATAAAACAAAAACTGAGCACCACTTCGATGCTTTACCTTTGTTGAAACCGCCCCTTCCAGCAGGCCCTGGATTACTATGATTGAAGTACAGACATTTCAGTGAGAATTCTTCTTCTGGGAAAACTTCAAGTCACTAATTTTTCTAACTTTAGTCCAATTAGCAATGGAACCAGTGGATTATATTAAGTGAACAATAAAATCTTTATGGATATTACTTAAGATCTACAAGGATGTTTTGCTTGATTCTGAAGCACTACATCCAATCATCTACATAACCAAAGTTTGTGATAATTTATTTTGTTTTTTAAGTATTCTCAGTGCTATATGCTATCGAGCTACCACTGGTTCTTCTGCATAGTTCGGTTATACCTGCTAAAAATACTAGAACAAACTGGTTAACAGCAACAGCCTGCTCATAATAAAATTTATTTAATTTGTTAACTATTTTTTCTTCAGGTACTGTATATATATACTAGGTAAAACTACATTAACAATGTGTACTAAAAATTATTAATACCACCATTTAATTCTTTTTTTTCCATATCACAAATAAAAGTTTTCACCAAAATTAACTTTTTATTTCTGGTACATCAATTTATATTTTACCATAAAAACACAATATAAACAGTGCTCCAGATAAGTAATACAATTTTTTTTTTACATTAAGTAAAAATGAATTTAAAATAAAAGCATCAAAGAGGACCACTCGTACACAACTCCAAAAGAACAATAACTTTTATTGATGATAAACACAAAGCAAAGGAGATAATTTTCAATATAAATTAACTGACAAATTATAGTGGTATGCATGATCTTATGTGAAGCCTAAAAACTGTTTGCATTGCACCACTATGTAATATCAAGCAGTTCAGAAAAGCCAAGATATGATAAAACTAATCTGCAGTAGCATCAGTGAATACAATAACAGATAAGGCTTTTCATTTTCAAAAATTCTTTATTTATTGATATTACAAGTTTGGTTAAGAAATACTTGAGTTGTACAGCAACTGCTGGCTGTTAATTACCCGTAATTCAGTTACTTTTGAACTGAAAATTACACAAGTCTAATTTACTGATTGGTATTAACAAAGTGCTTATTGTATTGCATTTATACTATAATTACCTCAGGTGCTCTTAATACTGTTTATACAGAAATAAGAATAACAAGTAACTGATAAACACAACAAAATGTCAGATGTGTGATAAGCCACTAATAACCAAAAATTTGAAAGTTTTCAGCAATGCACTTTATTTCAAGGAGTAAAATACTCAATGTTAACTTATGTGGAGCACTGCAGTTTCAAATTAAAACAATATTAAATAATAAAAAACATTTCAATAAATGAAAACATTTTACTCGATAAGATTACCTTATTTTTAAAATCTGTTTTAAGCCAAATAACCAATAATGTATATATATATATATACATGACTTCAATTAAATGTTACTTAAAAATAAACTCGTAAAGCAGTATTTAGAAAAATATTTATACATTTTGGGTTAAACAGTATTAGAATAAAATAAAAATTTAATGAATACCAAAACAAATCAAATAACTTAAAATTCCCCAGTAAGTTTGTCATTTTAGAGAAGTTTCAGATGAAGTAGAGCCTACACTAGCAAAAGGATCCATTCAAACAGATTTCTATTTTCAGACAAAAAGTAACTGAAATCTAGTTAAGATTATTATTTTAAAACAGATTAACCACCTTGAAATACTTTGAAGCATTCAGTATTCACTGGTAAACTCCTTTGTTTTTCTACTGCTATAATAATAGGGCCATACAATCCTCAAATGGTTTATAACAGTGTGTCTTCCCCAGCAATTTGTTGTAACACTTAAGCATGACATTGACACACTCCATCTGTTTTCAAACTTCAACAATTGGCATCTTTTTAGACAATTTTTTGTCATAATACACCAATCATTATGATTTAGTATAATACTTTTAGATTTTTTTACACGTTTAAAACACTAAATTTCTCTAACTTAGCTTTTCCCTTTCCACTTTCAGTTATCTTGATATAGCTACATCCATCCATATTTACATAATTATTTACTTGTGTAATATTTGACTTGTATAATTTGCTTCCTGTTGCATATTTTGTACATTAAACTTGCTGAGAGCTTATCAATCAAATCACAATATATATATATATATGCATAAAAAGTAATGTGTTTTTATATATATGTAAAATCTGGGCTTCCAACCATCTCAGTTATCTTGCATCAGAGGCATTTACAGCAAACTTTAGCATTACCCGTTGAAAATGATAAACTGAACAAGTTAAATCTCTCATGTCTACAAATTCAGTCTGAAAGACTGTTTAGCAGAGGTAAAAGACTATCAAAAACAGCACTTTTTTCTTTATAAGTTTTACTTTCATATTAATCCAGTAAAAGATTTACAGAAAACCATATTTTCCAGAAGAAAATTTACACTCATTAAACGATTTAGCAGATCAAATCATTTTCAAGCTTGGTATACAGACATTTATGTAATATTCTGTAACTACAGATTAAAAGGGCATCATTAGATAAAATCTAGTACTTTGAAAAAAGATAGTATTCTTGAAAAGAACTAAGTTCCAGATTATGAACTGCATACAAGTGATAGTGGGAATGTGACTCAAAATCTGACAAAAATGTATCTGAAATATTTAATGCTCACAATCCTTCTGTTACTATATTGAAATAAATCCCAAATTTCATTAAAGATATAGTACAAAGTCCTTTCTTACAGTTTCAAAAGACATTCTTGGCAATCTCCATTTTAGAAACAAGTCATATACATGGTAAGAAATTCTATATTTGAATTCTGACCCAAAATGTTTCAAATATTTTATTAAATGAATCAATTTGCACATTTTATACCATCAACACTACTCAGTTAACATTATTAGAATGAACATATTCAAATACCTTCTTTGAGTGAGGAAGAATCTGTTCTCTCAAACATAAGGTGAGAAACTGATATGTGAATCAAAACCAAATCTGTGTTTTAGTCAGATTTCTACTTCACATTTTTTTTCCACTTAATTTCCTAAAGTAATAGTCTGTCAGTGTTACTAAACTGACCAATGAAAATCAGTTCAATATGAAGTTTGCCCTAAGAATTGGAACTTCTTGCTCATGATATGCATATATAACTATGAGCAACTAACCATTTACGCCAGAAGATATTTTTAACAAACACAAGTGAACAGGAACTAGTTTGATTCATTTTATTTTTCATATCTGTTGCATTTAATCAAGTGCTCATAACAGTAGTATGTAATACAGAAAATGTAGGATAACATTACTGCTAGTTGTACCACTTTAAAATTACCATCACCTATGATCCACAAATTCATAAAAAAAATATAAAGTAGACAAAACTTCACATCATAGCTTTTGAAGACTCAGAAGTTTGCACCTTCAAGTATATGTTTTTCAAATGTACAGAGAAGAGCACTAGTCAACAACCCAAAGGATACATTAAACAATACCCAAAGCTCCATGTTTATCCATCTGTTAAGTTTAGTAACTTGTCAAATACCTTTTTTTATATGATCAAGTGATCAACCACCTAGATACATATTTTAAGTGCATAATTCAAGATGGCAAGTTTGACCATCCTTTACAAGTTAGCAGCATGCTGAATATTTAACCAAAAACTGTTTAACTGAGAGTTACAAGTCTGCAATATGTTGGATTTTTTGCCCATATAAACAAAAATGGTTAACCATCAATAAAAATCTTAGTAATTTTCTACATACCTTCATCATCTAAACCCAAGACTAAATCTAAAATTAGTTAAAAGTTCAACGACCTGCTATATATGACATTAACTGCATAACCCAAAGAGGAATGCTCATATCAGTTACAACTTAGCAACATGCCAAATAAATTTTACCTGTTTAACAGAAGTCTAGCATTTAACAAACAGTTACAAGTTATCAGCATATACCCAAGGCCACACTTGGTCATAAGTTGGAGGTTTTCAAATTGTGAGATGCTATACAACTGAAGACTTCTGTTTAATCATAAGTTACAAGTCAGCAGTGTGCTGAATGCACTCTTTATTTACATAACTCAAACCTTCAAATTTAAATGCAAGTCACAACCTACTGGATACCATGTTATCATCATACAACTTAGCAGCCTGCTGAACACATTCTTTACATGAACAGTACAAGCCTGCTTGTTTATTTAGTTTACATTAACTGCTAATATCTTTTTTAATCTATGTAACACAATGCTGAATTTAAAATCAACAGTTAAGTTTTTCAAACCTGTTGCCAGAAGAAAGCGTGTTATCCTGGTGTACATGCTCCAAACATTTTTTGTCAATAGCACCAAATCAGATGTTACAATAGAACATTTTAATGTATTCAGAAATGAGTATGCTTCTTGCAACATCATTTCTATTAATTAATTTATCAAGTCAGACGACATAAAGACATTATCTTGTTCAGATAATCCTCCACTGCCACCACATTTTTCATTTCTCAATTGTACCCAATCACTTTAATCAATTACATGTCTTACCATATTCATATGGTAACTTCCCTCAACGCCGACATCTCTTTCCAGTTTAAGGTAATTACCCTCACCATATGGCACATAATGTTTTACTCTGTTTATTCTACATGTCTTCAATGCTACCATGAAACTTTCGGGATCTAGCAGCCAATTACAAATTTTAGCTAAAATTTTTTTTACCCTCAACTAGTGACTATTTTCAAATACAAAATTAAGTTATCAGAGCTACCAAATAATTACATAATTCAACAGTTAGTGACAAAATACTCCACGACGTGCTTCATCAACTTTTACAATTATGTACTTTTTCACTGAAGTGACCACAAGCTAATAATACATTTGCCATCATTAGTCTTTTCTTTTACTGTCATAATCTCATTAAAGTCCTATCAAGTAATTTCCATATTTGACTAACATGTTAAAATCATTTAATCTTTAACTCCTACCACTATTTTGTGCTTCAACTTCATGTACTTGCGTAAGCTATTATTTTAAACAGCAAAATAAAACATTTACACTGTTTAGGTAGTACTTGTTTTAAATGCCATCATAGTTGCTGTATGCTATTTAGTAATTACTCAATACAAATAAAATCTTAAAGTAAAACCCCTTTATTTTGATAACACTTTCATATCGAAATTACATCAGTACATTCCTTATATTGTCTTGAAATTACTCTTGTACTTTGTTTAAACAATTTGCCTTTTGCTTTCAAATATATGCCCTAATTAATAATCATCCACACTAAAACATCTGACTGTTCAGACAGTTCTGTTTCACTCCGCCACTGTACCATTTGTTCTATCTAGTAACTACCCATATTAAAACACCTCAGACTGCAACTGAACCACTTACTTTCTATCTGGTTATTACCCACATTGAAATATTGGACTCTGTTCAAGCAGTCCTAATTCACACAGCCACTATTTCATTCATGTACTATGCTGTAATTACACCAAAATGAAATATTTGACTGTTCAGGCAGTCCTAACTCACACTGCCACTACACCACTTACGTACTACCTCGTGATTACACCAAATTGAAATATTGGACTCTCGTTCAGGCAGTACTATCTCACACTGCCACTGCACCACTTACGTACTACCTTGTGATTACACCAAATTGAAATATTGGACTCTCGTTCAGGCAGTATTATCTCACACTGCCACTGCACCACTTATGTTCTACCCTGTATTTACACCAAAATGAAATACTGGACTCTTTGTTCAGGCAATTCTATCTCACACTACCATTGCACCACTTATATTCTAACCCTGTAATTACACCAACCTGAAATATTTGACTGTTCAGGCAGTCTTAACTGACACTGCCACTGTACCACTTATGTTCTACCTCGTAATTACACCAAATTGAAATATTGGACTCTTGTTCAAGCAACCACTTCACACTGCCACTTATATGTTCTACCTTGTTGTTGAGGCAGTCCTAACTGCCATTGTACCACTTATATTCTATCCTGAAATCACAACAAATTGAAATACTGGGCTCTGTACAAGTAGCCACTTACGTTCTACCTTTTAATTATCCCACACTGAAATATTGAACTTATTTCTGACAGTCCTACTTCACACTGCCAGTGTGATAATTTTTTAAATGTCTGGCAATTACCAACAATAAAATGTTTAATCATGTTCATACAGTCATCTCACACTGCCATTTATTCCCTATTTAGTAGCCACCCACAATAAAACATCTCTGACTGCCACTGTACTAATTAAATTCTATTTACTAATTACCAACATCAAAACATTTATCTCTTCAGGCAATCATCTCACACAACTACTTTACTACTTACAACCTATCCAATAATTACCCACATTAAAACTTTTGTCTATGTTCAGTAGTCCTATCATTTTTGTATTCAGTAACTAACATCTCACATTGTCACTGTACCACTTATATTCCACCTGGTAATTACCCACATGAAAATATATGACACTGTTAATGCAGTATTATCTTACACTGCTACTACAGCATTTATTCTCTATTTAATAATTAACCACATAAAAACATTTTATTGCCACTACATCACTTCTGCTCTATTACCCACATCTTTAAACACTTGACTGTTCAGACAGTCCTTTACATTGCCACTTTACGACTTAAGTTTTTCTAGTAAATACCCACAAACTGCCATATACATTTTATCATTTGCTTCAATGGTACTAAGTCGCTTTCCTGTTAAGTAAATAAAAAAACTGCCACATTAAAGTATTTTACCATGTTGAGGCAGCCATATCTTTCACTGCCAGTGTATCACCATTTCTATGTATTAATTATCCACATCAAGTACAATAACAAAACATTTATACCTTGAAAGTGCCTTTTCAATTCTATAATTAATCAACTGCTGCATTACAAATTTTACCACGTGTTTTATTTCTCCAATGCCAACAAACCATTATTTCATTCCATTTATTACAAACCCACAATTTATACTGTCAGGGCAATACCTTCTATAGTACCAAGTTGTTACACTAATCACTCACAGTTAAAGATAGCTTTTAACTTGTTTCTCTGTGCAACAACTAGAGTTGTAAATATCTAATAAGGCTGGGAATTGAAATATGAAAAACCTTTGTGTCTTATCAAAACAGCGATGGAAGGGCACTACCAACTCATTCAGAAACAGCAGTAACAAAAATGTTCAACTAAGGTTACGCTACAAGTTCACTATAATGCACTTTTGTTGCTACAGAATTTTTACACACTGCCTGCATGTTTTGTATGTAAATGTAAAAACTTTCATGCTTCAAAGAATTTATATTACAAACATGTTTTATGATAAGAACAGACCAAGGGTTCTGAGAGTTACATACAGACTTGTACATTAAATGATCAGCAGTGGCCAACCCATTAAAATAAGCTATTTTAAACATATGTCAGTTTTTTTCTTAAACCAATTGTCCCTGTGACTGGTGTAGCCTCATTAATTTATTAATGTCTTAATACAAATTTTATAATTTGTAATAAACAGTCAGCTATTAAAATTTAGTTCTTTCAGCTTTTGAAGGCTAAAACACTTAAGGTAATACCCATATGATGGTAATTACAAATCCTTTATTTCAAGTGAGATAACTTTTTTTAAATACAACTTCACTAATTACAGCTTCAACAAAACTGAAACTTACCCAAACCCAGGTCTTCCATGATCTCCAAATCCTCCAGGATTTCCTATTGAACAAAATTTTGCTTTAACACTATTTCTTGAAGAACTTTTACAATCAACTACAAACATTAGGCATTCCTTATGTGTATGCATGTTAGTGTGGTTCTACACCATTCAAAATTTCACATTTTTAGCATACAGGATGGATAAGTTCTTTGAAAAAAGTTTACATTTACAAATTTTTATTGATTTGCATAAACATGACATACCTTGACCTGTAAAGCCTCCACGTAATGGAGGGCCATATCCCCCAGCTCCTGGTCTCTGTGGTGGACTCACCGGTCCACTCTGAAGAAGAGGTGCAGAAGGGGGAATGCCACTTGGCCCAGGAGAGTAAGTAGCAGGTGCTGGAGGTCTTGCAAAATCTTGAACAGGTGGGGGAACTCCCTGTGGGGGTGGTTGCTGAGTTGGAGGTGCAGGAACTGGAGGTGGTGGGGCAGGTGTCAAACCATAGTTTGGGGCTGCTACAGGCTGTGCCTGAGGTGGTGGCTGACTGCTGTAAGTTGGCTGCTGTCCATAAGTTGTCGTAGGGACAGAGTTATAAGAGCCATACGATGTGGTTGTTCCATATGGTGGCTGACTGATGCCATAAGTGTTCTGAGAAGTATAAGTCTGTTGGCCAGTAGGTGGTTGCACATAGGCTGATGGTTGTGTAGTACTGTAAGTGGTGGATCCTTGTCCATAACTTGCTGTTGTAGCTCCATAGCTTGAGTATGCATCTACTTGACCTACTTAAGGAAAACAGAAACTAAAACTTCCTGTATGACAATTTAGTAATCAAATTTAATGTTTAAAACATGTATAAGCCAAAATTATTTTTAACTTCTCACATTTTTAGCAAATACTAATTCAAATATTAAATGAAATTTAAACATCAATTAAGTAATGATGGATGATAGATAAATGACAATGAAAATTCAGGAATACTTCTGTAAAAATTTAAACTACTAACCAGATGCTGGGCCATAAGTTGCACCTGGCTGCTGACTGTATATACTGTATGATGTTGTCTGAGCAGGCTGTTGAGTATAATCCTGACTGTATCCAGTGTAACTGCTTGTAGCTGTACTAGCTGTACTTCCACCCCAGGCTTGTTGCTGAGGTTGTTGCTGTTAAGGAATTAAACCTTAGACCATGTTAACCACTTTACAAATAAAATTATATCATTCAATGTATAAATTACATACGTAATGAAAAATAAATCTTGTTGCTAACCCCACAATCAATACAAATTTTAAGTACATTTACAATAAGTAAATGGTAAATGTAACTAGACAGGATCTATGTGCTTTGTTTATATAAACATACATAAAGAATGTACACTCAATTTCACCTTTATAAAATCACAAAAAAATCAAGCACTTTTTTGTGGCCAAATATCACCTAATTTCAAACCAAACTAAACTTCTCAAACAGTTTCTTTGGGCCACAGCAAAACTGACTAAAAGTGAAGCAACTTAAGATGCACAAAACAACTAATTAAATTAGTCTGATGATCAAACAGTTACATGAGGTTTGAATGCTTAAAACCTGTATGAGATTTATTCTTATTAATACAAGTAGGAGAATAACCAAGATGAACCACTGTTTTCATTTCTTTGATGTAGAAATAAACAAGATAATATTAATTTAAAACTATTTTTCATAAGCTACATCTCATCCCTACCATGACAGATCATTGGACAAAGACATGTAACTGTGTTGGCTCACATTCAAAATGTTATTCTATTCTTTCATTGGTTTATGTCCAGACATTTGGTTTATTATTATTCAAATTTTCATATAATATATTATCTAGTTGATTAATTTAAAAAGTAAATATTGAGCAAACACACCTAAACACCAATTTTTGTCACATGATAATTTGAATGCAACACTGATTCAAATTATCAATATTTAAATGCTAGAATATAAAATAAAAATATTTTCTGTATGATATCACTAACACTAATAAACAATCAAACACAGTGGCCCCCTGCTCACCCTCAATTTTTGGAAACAGTTCCTTACACACACACAATTTATATGTGACGTGTATAACCAAATGAAAGCTTAGAATGCCCCACCATTAGTTTTCCTAGCCATTTTCAAAAGGCAAACCTTCATAACTAGTAGTGCAATAAAATTCTGAATGCACACCAACAAACAAGATGACATGGTTGCAGCAATAGGGTTAACAAATGTATTTTACCCCAGTGTGACTAATTTAATATGTATACTTATAACACTCTTCCACACTGTTGTTTACATGTAACATAAAAACAAATGATTGCTGTTTTCAAAATCCAATAATATTTACATAGAAACAATAAGTTTAACACCCACATTTATACATTAGCCTAACATGTTTGCATGAAATACTTACACTATATCCTAAACTAGATTGGCCATATGTTCCTTGGGCATACGTTGGATCAGTTCCATAGTTCCCATATGAAGCACTGTACCTAAATATTGATAATTTAAAATATACAAAACTTATCAATCCATATGAAAATGCAATTTTCTTTATTTATAGAAGTCACACAACATACTGAAAAATTGAGCAGTGAGTCAATGATTGTTTAATGAGTTAAATTTTCATCTCATTTGCTAAACAAAATTCAAATTACTTAACAATCCTATAAATTTGATTGCTTTCAGTGATAGCTGTTTAATTTTGTAGCTAAACCAACCAATTCATAATTATTCTTTTATGTTTAGTTACTGTCCTTTCAGACATTAAGTGTCCTGAATTAAGCATTTTTAACAAAACATTTTACCATGTAGCATACACCTTTGTTATCCAGTGCTGTGAGCTGTTTTCCACTGTGCAGAATTTCCTGTCAAACTTAATTTTTTGTGCTGATAAACTAGTGATGTTGCATTTCATGAACATGTTTAAAGCCTATGTATTAGCCTTCGATTCACGTGTTGAATCTTATTAAGCAATGTTTCAAGGAGCAAAGACAATAACCAAATTCAGCATACAATGTCTTACTACACTGGTATATACCCATTAACAAAGGTTCCAATTTAGTCTTGTAATCATTACAAGTGAACTACAAGGATTCAAAAGGCATTTCAAAATGTTAAGCCTGTATCATTTTGTTTTAAAAATACTGAAATTCTTTTAGGTTGCAGCAATAAAATAGCATCAGTCAAAAACTGAAACAGATCTTTTAGGCATTACTTTTTAAGAAATACTCTTATTTTGGGCAAAGGGTCCAATATTTGGCCACAGAGTAGAACTGAAGGAAAGGGCATGAATTATTATCTACAAAATTAGCGTTTCAAAGCCAGTCCAAGGATGAACAGTATCAATAACAATCTACCAAATATCATACAGTTTATCCACTTTATAAATACAAAAAGTAACAATTGTAAACAAACTTATTCAATGAAACCCAATAAAAAAAAATCAAACAAGTCAAAACAGATTTATTTGCTTGCTATGGTACAATGTTTTGATAAATTTTCAATTTCTCCTGTCCAGCACAGGTGATCATTTTAACTCTCGAAATATACAACAAATGTGCTTTTACTTGGCTTTCAAATATTACAGGAATTATTTCAAACCTTCATAGCAGCAAAGTTTTTACAAATACCACAAATGAAAATATTTTATCCACAAAAGTTACATTCTGTACTCAGTTAAAATTTTTAAACAATCACCCTCTACTTTTTTGTTTATGCAATGTAATAAAACAAGCCATACAGGTTTATTCAAAACTAGCATGTTATACATTGAACAATGTATACAAAAAGTTTTTAAAAACTTTACTTACCCAGTTGGCTGAGTACTGCTGCTGTAAACTGTATATTCTGGAAAAGAAAAATATTTCAATTTACTTGTAAAAAAAAATACACTTAAAACATTTCAGGTAAACCATATGTAGCATTATAACAATAGAAATAGAGACTCATCCACTCCAAACATTAATGGTCATTATCACACCACAAACAAAAAGTAATTAGAAGTTAAATACATTTCTAAACACTTATTTACTCGCAAAATTTAAAAATAAATCAAGCCATTTGGGACCAGAAAGGTCACCAATATTCTGTATTCCTTGGTTTTTCATTACCTCTCTATGATAAAAACCAAACTGCATGTGATGTTGGTCAAACTTGCTAAATATTTAATTTTTGCTTTAAACATTTTACAGCTTTATTATTTTTTTATGTTTATAATGTTAATATTGTTTTTTGTTCATCAGAAAATAGTCTACTATATCCAACTAATTTCAACATTTATTCTGCCAAATGAATAAACCACATCACACATATAAATCATACAAAAAATGACAATGACCTACACCCTGATCCACTACAATGGAAACTGGTAAGACTAGGTAACGATACTGATGTTTGTATTCAATTATCTTACAATGTTTTAATGAGACCAACTGAATATTTTAAGCAAGGCCTTAAGTTACTGGTAGTCTGGAATATTTTATACATGTCTATCATCTTCTCTAAGCCCAGTAAGGCTTACCTGATGTACTGTAATAAGAAATCAAGGTAGTTTTCAAAAAATTAAACATTTTCAGTAGACGAAACATCTGAAGAGGCTCTAAAAAGTTTCCATAACTTCCCTCTATATACAAGTATGCTATTCTGATGTATCTTTGTCATATCACTTTCCTTAAAAAAATAAATTACTTCTCATATGATTGTAGGCTATAACGTAAATGGTTTTATCTGCTCTATCCAATTGTTTTTAACTGACTGCAGTATCTTATAAGCAAAACTACACAGAGTTGTAACAACTATTTGCTGCAGTCAAAATTGTGGAAAAGCCAATATCTTAAAATTAAAGGAAAACCACACAAGGGTAAAGAATTTACAAAAAGAATCATAGTTTCTTTGTAAATATATGCCTGTGTTTCAAGATGCACAAGTCTTGTTGATAGGTAAGATTCTTTGGAGTTGTGGAGAAATACAAGTTTGGACTTTATAAAATACACCAAATATTATATTGTTCCAGATTGTGATTTAAAATAATTAATTTACTTAATTTTTGAAGTATGATAAGCAGGTAATACCTGAAATCTGAAAGCAACTTAACAGTCTGGAATGTTCGTCAAATTAGTCAATTTGTACAGAAAGGCTACATATATACTGTATAAATTACATATTTTAATGCATGTTTACAAAATTGTTCAAAAATTAAACTTAAGTTTCTTACAAAGAGTAACACTCCAAGTATTTAGTTTTAGCTTCAACAAATTAATATAATTTGATTCAGTGTGACATATTAGGTATTGAATTTCCAAAATATTTTAAGACATTAACTCCATTGTCTTAAAATTTGAAATTTATTGAAAAACTCATTTTATATATCTACTCAGCTTTAAGTTAAATATTTCAATGGATATCAGTTCTTTTAATACTTTATTTTTGTGAATGCAGTAGTCATTAGTAGCTATGAAAAATAGATTAATCAATAACCAATGGCCTCATTTTGACATCACAGCTACCTTTGCCATGACAGGTTCTGTAAATTTTACTAACAGTATTATTCATTAAGATTAAGTAGAATTTTTTTGTGTGGTGTTGCTGTCTGAATATGATAAAAAATATTCACTCAATAAATATCTGAGCATAGAATAATTTTGTGTTGCCTCCTATACAGGTCACTGTCTTGTCATAAACAAATTTCTTTAGTTATGAAATATAATTTTAAAAAATGTTATGATGTAGAAGAGATATCTAAAATAATATTACAGAAATCCTCTGTATCTATGGTCTTAGTCATTATAAATTTTCCAACATATCAGTTTTCACTCCTATAGGATATTGACTGGTTAACGTCTCAGGAAATAAATTACTGCTCAAATCATGTGATTTACAGAAGTTTCTCAACACAAACATTTTACATTCTGCTCTACCCAACTGTATTTGAATAAGCTACATTTATTTTCAAAACTGACATAAGTTGTTCAGATGTCATGTTGAGACATCAGAAAACTTGAATTACAGATTTCACATTACAATAAGAGTGGTTTACAAATGAAAACTAAAATATTTTATTCATGATAAATTCTTAACAAAACAAATCTATACCTTAGAATGGTTAAAAATATAGTTTCCAGACAAAACTCGTAGAATATTTATAAAAAGCTGGAAGTCTATTTTAATTTTTTTGCAACTTGTACAACATGAAATTGTTAAATTATAGAGTATTTCCCAATTTAAAATTGTTTAAAATAAAAAACTAAGGGTTACTTAAAATTATGAGAATTTTTATAACAAAATTTGAGGTACTTTTAAATAATCTAAAAAAATTCCAAATCAGTCTAAAGAATAAATACTTTCATGGCAGCAAAACATTAAAATGTTTGTGAAAATTTTATGTTAAATTATCTTAAAAATCTTCCTTGATCCAATTTTCTGACTCAAAGTCAAAAGAATGTTTTTATACCTTTGAATCGTTTCATCCACATGCTATCATATTACAAGAGCACACTTAGTAGGCTCACAAGCCAAAGTTCTAAACTAACACTGGCACATACATACACATCACTATTCAATAAATTAGTTTATATATATATGGGCTTTGCCACTTATAACCTTGAAACTATATACACTAAATGGACAGTTACATTCAATATTACAAATTTTTAACGAGAAAATTACCATATTTTGTGAATATACACTTAGTAAATTTGGAATTCTAGTAAATACTATGTATAGCTTCACATATCAGGATGATGCAGTGCACCAATTTCATATTTAGAATTTTTCAAATAAAGATTAATATATGAAGTTAAATTATTTACTGCACCCATCTAAAATGAAGGCTTTTTAAAAGCTAAGAATAAATTACTTTATCTTTTTTCCCTATTTAATAACTTCCAGAACCTTGAAAACAAAGTTTTCCAATTAATATGCATTTATTCTAATTTGATCATGACTGTGAAACTTAAATTTACATTAAGAAATGTACATAACTTATACTGTTAAATCCATATTGGAAAATTCCCACCTATTCATTTAAAATTATAGGAACTGTTTGAGTGTAAAAATCAACAATGTTTATGTATATGCCAGTATTGTTGGGCAGACTGAAATTCATAGAAACTCCCATCATGTCTATAAAAATTAACCAATGCAATCACCAAAAAACTGTATATTTATTATTGGTTTGCTATACTTGATATATTATAAACCTTGAAAGCTATAATTATGACTAATACTCATTAATCAGGAACTTCAGATAATTGACCAGGAATATTTATACATTTCAAACAATTTAACTTCAGGAAATTAACATCAAAGATTGGTATTTTATGAAAACATTATACATGGTGGTTGCTAGAAAAGCAGAAAATTTGTCAAACAGCTATTTATTTTTTACAAAGAATAACTTTTACAAAGTTTTTTAAAGGCATATGTTATATTACACTCATGGATGCTCAAAATGTCATCCGTGATATTAAAATCATGCATTTTATTCATGATGTAAAGAAATCAAAATAGAAATGAGTAAGCACGCATTCATGATCTCATCTGACCCTCAAATTTTCTGCTTTTCTAGCGACCACCCTGTATAACTTCAGTTGTAAAACACCAGCTTCCCATTAACTAAACTGTACCAATAAGGTAAAGGAAGTTCAGAATTGGATAAAAGACTCAATACTTTGGATGTCTGTAAAAGTTTTGTTTATAAATAATTTCTAATAACCATTATTATAAACTGAATTATTGTTTGCATTTTAATTTTTTTCTAAACTAAATCTCTGCATAAATGTTGATATAAATATTTTCACATATTAACTTAAATGAAAATCCTAATATATAAGAAATTGAAGGTTTGTCCAAAATAAATCATAACATAATAAAATTTTATGCCTTTATCTCTTACTTGCTCTATAACATTAATTATAAATAACTGTAGGGAAAATTGAAAAATATGAAATATAAGAAACAACCTGTACATTGTAAAAATCAATTAGAATTATCTTAAGAGCCTTAAACCTTAACATTTCATGAGAAGTTCCATTAAATCTGATTACTCTTTGAAACATTGAGACAAGCAATATATAATCCAGTGTGATAAATTTCAGTTTACATAACACATCAGCTGCAAACATACATTACAGCATTTTTTAGTTTTGTTGTACATTTTTTTCTATTTTTGATACTTAAACAACAAAAGTTACATGAAAACACTTATGGCACTTAGCCATAAGCCAGTTTGCACTTAGGTGCCTACTTTCATGAGTTTTCTTATATTTGTTATAAAAAAAGTAATTCATGTAGCTTTGAGATATAAATCTTATAATAAAAGATTTTAAAAATACTAAAACAGAATGCCCCCAAACTACTATAATTATCTCGCTTTCTAAGCTACAGAAATGTTAAAATTCATTACTCTTACGAGCACCGTTTTCAGTCTACGTACAAGATTTACTTGCTAAATAGCAGCTCCTTCACAAATAATACAAACAAGAGTATCTTCAAAATACAAATCCCAGTGTTTAACACCAACAAAATTGTTTTTCACACTTAAAATTCATTAGATAGAAGTATTATTACCACAGCAATATAATGGTAGATATCACCGTGTGAAAAAATGAACTCGTGAAGTATTATTTACGATATGTTTGACATTATCACTATTTGAAAATTACTACAATTTTTGCTTTGTTCTGTGTAATTGAAACTTTCATAGTTTTAATATCCTTAAAATCTTTATCAACCCATCTCTAATAGTAGTACCGTGAAAAGATATATTATATCGCTCAATGAATACGTAGCTCTCGGTATGATACTCTATTCCTGACCGGCAAACAACCATTTCTCAAAATGGCGTTCACTAAAAATTATTGAATTTTGCTATCAAATCTAAATCCATTTACATCTATTTCATATTACAAATGTTTTCCATTTTCACTTCAAGGAACACTCGGGTAAGATTTAAATTAACTGATTTGCCGTCTAGCACGTAAATATTATGATCTTTTTAATTTCATAATACGTTTCTTGGAAAAGCTTCCCTTTATTATATATACATATAAAGTTTACCGTTATTATTAACAAACTCATTCAAATCTTTTAACATCAGCGTTATATTTCTATTTCCATTCCATCTTACCAAAATGTTAACATTTTCAAAAAGTGAGCTATAATAATACACAAAATTAAAACAAAAGTAAACCAAACAAAGGATTTACTATTTCTAACGAAACACTTACGAGAATCCGCCATGATCAAGTACTTCTCTACCGAAGAAAGCTTAATTCAGGACCAAGCAAATTTCTTTACCCTAGTGGTAACGTCAAACAACTTAAATGTATGATATGAAATTATAATATTTACATAAATAAATATTAATAAGTAAATAAAGTTAGTGAATAGTTTACAGGTGATATTTAATGAAAGATTGATTATTAAAATAATTCAAGCATACGAGCTTCTTAAGGGGTTCTAAATTAATTAATAATTCACAAAACTTATAAAACAAACAACATAATATTAATATGAATGAGAAAAAATAACAAACCGAAGAGATGAAGAAAAAATGTCGTTGGTAAACAACGATTACAAGCATAAGGAAAAGTTTAATTGATGATAAAACATAACGCATGTTTCAACACAACGTTCTCGCATGGGACAGTATCAAATGTTTGGATTTACAACGCTGAAAACAGCGGTTCGATGCCCTTCGGTGGAAACAGCATATATCCCGATGCGGTTTTGCTATAAGAAAACACGCACTCCAAGAGAACTTTTTTCTGGTATTCCTTTACAAATGCAATTTTAAATGTATTTTTAAGCATGAAATTTATAGGAAATATTGTGTAGTATTCATTGTTGATGTATTTAAAGTTATTAATTAAAATCCTGACAAGTATTAAGTTCATGTATTTAACATTTAGCAAATATTACGCTTGCTTGAATCAATCAAGTTTATCATTTGTGGATTTATGCCTCCATATAATATTACAGCGTTTGTCGTAAAAATATTTCTCTTATTAATTAATAATTATTTTTATCAGAATAGGCAAATAACTCAGCGAGAAACTTTTAAAAAAATCAATATAAGGGTCATTAGAGATCACTAAATATATGTCTTTTGTTGTTTTTTTATTTTTCGATTTATAAATATCAGAATTTTTTGTTTTCCCAGCTCAAAGCCTTCGTTGTTAACGTTCGACTCATAAACTGAGGGTTGCGGTTTCAAATCCCCGTTGCACCAAATATGCTCGCCCTATCAGCCGTGGGGGCGTTATAATGTAACGGAAAATCCCACTATTCGTTGGTAAAAGAGTAGCTCAAGAGTTGGCGGTGGGTAATGATGACTCTCTGCCTTCTCTCTAGTCTTACACTGCTAAATTAGGGACGGCTAGTGCTGATAACCCTCGAGTAGCTTTGTGCGATTTTCAAAAAACAAACAAAGAATCGTTGTTAACGATATGACGACCTCAATGTCGATAATAACTCACACGTTTCAACCAGCTTAGGAGACTTATATTAGTACTAAACTCATATACCAAACTTACAATGTCAAACAGTCTTTGTTTTACAGCCCTGCCTTCCAGTGACACAGCACTTTGTCTGCGAACTTACAACGCCAGAAAACGAATTTTGATACCTGTGGTGAGTAAAGCACAGATTACCAATTGTGTGTCTTTGTGCTTAAATTCAAAATAAATGAAACAAATAACCCTCTCCAGGGTTGTGCGTGTGTGTTTTTTTTAGTAAAGCAACATCGGGCTATCTGCCGAGCCCACCGAGGGGAATCGAATCCTGTTGTAAATCCGTACTTACAACTGTACTAGCGGTAGGCCCTCTTGGGGTTCAGCGGCTAGCAAACAAAGAAACTTTAGAGCAAAAGTATAATAAATACTAAATAAAGCTCAAAGTAAGCAACATTGGATTTTACTAAAAGATAGCTTTGCTCATTGGAGAGAATACCAGTTTGATTGAAAGAACAGTGGTTGTTATAAATGAGATTCAATCAAATTGAATTGCTACCACAAATGGTGTAGATCAGAACTCAGTATTAGAACCTTTACTCTTGTTTATTTATATAAATGATATAAATGAAAAATGTCAATAAGTTATTAAAAGTTACTGGTGACATTAATGTTTTGGATGTTGCAGACTATAAGGAGGATGCTATACCTTACAAAATAATTTGAATTCTTTGGTGAGTTGAGCAAATAAATGGCAGGTAACTTTTAATTGCAATAAATGTAAGGTAATGCGCATGGGATATCATAATTTGATTTATTTTGAACCACAACAGTAGCTTATAACAGGGATCGCCCAGGATTTTCACAAAAATTCAAATAGAAAATACGAGCACAAATCGTGTTAAAAATCAGACTAGTTTTTGAAACAACATTTAAGATCTTTTATCTCGTTGTTGTTTTGAATTAAGAACAAAGCTACACAATGGGCTATCTGTGCTCTGCCCACCACGGGTATCTAAACCCGGATTTTAGCGTGTAAGTCCGAAGACATACCGCTGAGCCACTGGGGGGCATCTAAGACTGCTAAAATATTAATATTACCAAAATCTAGTCGACTTTGTGACTGTTAGACAAAAAAAATCATTCTTTTGTTCTTCATGCTGTTATTGCTTTACAAACCTACACAGCCTGGCATGGCCAGGTGGTTAAGGTACTCAACTTGTAATCCGAGGGTCGCGGGTTCGAATCCCCGTCATATCAAATATGCTTACCTTTTCAGCAGTGGGGGCGTTATAATTTTACGGTCAATCGTTGGTAAAAGAGTAGCTCAAGAGTTGGCGGTGGGTAGTGATGACTAGCTACCTTCCCACTAGTCTTACACTGCTAACTTAAGAACAGCTAACGCAAATAGCCCTAGAGTAGCTTTGCGCGAAATTAAAAACAAACAAGCCATAAGCCTACAGAAAAACGGCTCTGAATATTTTATTCAAACGTGAGCAAACCTGCAAAAAACTCCTAAACAGGTCATAGGATTATTGTTATGTTGATTTTTTTTTAAAAAAGGAGAGATTTTATCAGTTTTTTTTCCCATCGCTACTGGCCCCATTTCTCTTTGAAGCCGTTTAAGCAAAGAAGCCTGCAACAAAAACAGACTAGGTATACAGCGCCAAATTTATGCACAGCTAGTAAACAAACTCTTGAAAAGATTGTAGGAGTTTTTGTTGTTGTTGTTGATTTGAATTAAGCACAAAGCTACACAATGGGCTATCTGTGCTCTGCCCACCACGGGTATCGAAACCCGGATTTTAGCGTGCAAGTCCGCAGACATACCGCTGAGCCACTGAAGGGCTATTGTAGGACTATTTTCAAGTTTATTCTGTAAAAATTGATATTTCCACCCCTTAAAAGTTTCTAAGTTTTTCTTCGTGTTAAAGTAGGGAATTGTGTCTTGAGAAAATAATGTAGACATTATTTTTAGTCGAGTTTGTTTACTTTTTAGAGTCTCTGGTTGTAAGTTCTGCATTTTCATTCAACTTATTTTTGTACTTTTTGATGATTCCTATTCCCATTTTTAAATTAAGAATTTGTTGTGATCCTCTTTTTTTAAGTTTTATGCTACATGCGTATAAATGCACTCATTTGAATACTATGTTTTTCACCTGTTTACTACTGCATTGACTTTTTAGCTCCCAATGATTATTTACTGAGTTAGGTGGTTTTGTGTCTGAGATTTCGCATAAACACTCATTTAATTAGTGTTGAGCACAGAAGAAGTGGTCATAATAACACCCCATATATTGTGTATTTATAGTCATATAAATCAAAGTTAAATAAAAAATTTAGAAAAAATGTAGATAAACTAGTTTTGACACATTCGTGAAAGATATGTTAGCAACTTGAGGTCAAAGATAACAATCTACCAGAGCTTATGAAACAACAACAAAAAATATATATAGAGAAGAGTATTAACAGAGGAGAATGATAATAATACAAATGGAAAAGAACAGAACGAAATAACTGAGACTGGAAATAGAGAGAATTATTGCACAAAATGAAATTGCCAAGCTCACTCAAAAGAAAGACAAAGGACCCAAGAATGACAATGAAGTCAGGGCCAGTTGACTCAAACTGCCAAAGTTTATGAACACAAGAACGACATGTATGCTTTACAGTAGAAATATAAGAGATATGACTAAAGTCAGAAGTGAGGCAAAGAGCTTATAGGAAAAGGCTTACAAATGTGTGCAAGCACGACATCAAAAGATGCCAAGGACTATGACAAATTAAAAGTGGTCTTAGTTAAATACTATTAATTTAACAAAATAATATTTTCATCAGAAGTTCAGAGAGGTCAAATCTGACACCAGAGAAACTATATTTCAGTTTGTTGCATGTCTACTGTGATACTCTCGGAATAGATTGATATGGCTAAATATGAAAATAGTTTTGAAGGCTGGCAGATCTATGTAAACAGAGTATGTTATACATGGTCAACTGACATGTCACTGTTCCTAAAAGAGATAACACCAAAAGATGTAGATAAAACGATCAAGCTGGCAGAACAGTATATGAATGTGTAGGGCGGGGGTATGACTGGCAAGTCCAAAAATAACCAGTTAAATGCAAAACGAGGGGTAGTTGACCAGAAACAGAATACCATGAAAGGGGAAAAGAGGCTAATAGACAAAAGGGAAAAGATAAGTTATGTTTGTTATAAAATAGAGCACGTTGTGAGATTATACAAAGCTTTCACCAACAAGCAGCAGCAGAAATATCAACATAAAGCAGCTAAAGCTACCTACAAAGATAGTGCTGGTAAGAAACAAGAACATAGTGACTATCACCATGGATGCTGCTGCCAGAAAAAACATAAAAGAAACATATCATCAGCTTAACCTTAAGAAGAAAATGCTACCACCATAATTAAGCACTTCATGATTGATGCACAGTTCAAGTTAGCAAATGGATCCCAGTGTCAAAGGTGATTGGAGCATGTGACAAATAATGAGAGGTGTCAACAAATCACATCATTTTAGTAGGTTTAGACTATGTTAATTACAAGGAATTTAAAGTCGTACAAGACACTGAGAGGAGTAGTACAGCAGTGAGATAACCAGATGACCCGCAAGGTACATCTGTGTGTCTTATTGATTGAACGGTTAGAAAGTCTTCCATAAGGGAATAAGGAATAATGGTGGACCTTTCATATTGTGTGGTAGATCTTGAAGCTATATGTATGAAGGCATCCATCTACGACTCGGTGATTATCAATATACCAGGCAGTAGAAAGCTGGAGAAATCAGATAGAAAGGAGAATGATGAGGCATCTACAATCACCATAAGAGCTCAAGAGAAGAATAATAAGCAAGAGATCAGTTCTTTTAAGTGTCTATGGGAAGTGAAGGAAATACAGGAGAAACACCCTTCACTGCAGAAGCTTTAGAACAGTGCAAGGGAGAAAGTGAAGCACAAGCTCAAAAAGAAGAGTACTTACAAAATAAGTTTTTTAAAAAGGAGGACTGTACTGGATCTATCAAGGCGACTGCATTGTAGAAGTTAAACAGATCATTGTACCAACAGAATACTGTACACAAATGATGATGTTGGCCTCGAAATCAATTGTGGGAGGACATCTAGGAGCAAAAAAACCATCAAATAGTATCATCATCAACTTTCATTAGTTAGGAGTCATAGATGTGTTTAGATTCTGCTGGTCATGGAATATTTGCCAAAGGACAATACCTAGAAGGAAGGCAGTCAAGGCGCCATTGGGTGAAATGCCTCTCATAGAAGAGTAGTTGTGGTCTTAACTGCACTATGACAAGGGAAACTCATACATGCTGACAGTAGTCATTTATGACACCTTACCCAAATGATATTAGCATGATTGAAGATAGATAAGCTGGAGTAACATAACTTCTCTAGGAAGTGTTCTGCTGGGTATCTTCCCAACAGATATTCAGAGTGACAGAGGGACTCAATTTACCTCAGAACTAATGCAAGTGGTACATACTCATCAGAATTAGTCAACTATTTACCAGCCCATAAAGTTCTACATTTAATAGGCCTTGTGATACTGTCAATTAAATTTTTAAAGAGCATGCTGAAAAATATGGGCTAAAAGAGACCACATGAATGGGAAAGGTACCTAAAAGCAGTATTATTTACTTACTGAGAAGTCGTACAGGCAAGTACTGGATTTTTACCCTTCGAGTTGTTGTATATAAGAATATTACGTGGAATGATGCAGTACTAGTCTGACTGACTTTTGGAGACCTAACAACTCTTTCAATAAAATTTGTATGCAGCTGATGATACTTAAAAACCCTGCTGTTACAAGAGGGCACAGGATCAACATATCAAGATTCAATAGAAGGTATTAGTTCTGCTATCCACAGTCAAAATAAACTCACTCTGCAGTGGAAAGGACATTATGAGGTGCAGAAAGTCATCAACAGAATGGACTATAAGGTAAAATTCGACCTGAAGACCAAAATCTACTATGTCAATCTATTAAAGATGTACTTTTAGAGGGAAAAAGACATAATTGGTGCAGTTATTGAGGCACAAATAAACCTTGCAGATGTGTTGGTCACAGATGATGACTTTCTCATAGGAGATGAAGACCTATTAGACCTCAGGCTGTTGAGTGGAGATAAAATCTACAAAAACATTAACATCAGTAAAGAAATGGCTGTCTTTTTGTTTTCTATTAAGTTATTCACAAAACTACACAGTAAACTATTTGTGTTCCGCCACTATGGGTGCCAAAAGTTGGTTTCTAGCGTGTCATGCTCACAAACATATTGTTGCGACGCTAGGGGTGGGAATTGACTGGCACATAGAAGAGAAAGTTACAATATCTACTGTGTCAGTATACAGACGTATTCACAAATAATCCAAGCAAGACAAACGTTGTGCAATACAAGGTTGAGACCACGATTAGGGATCCAGTTAAGGTGAGGTCCTACTAGGTGCCCTATGCAATAAGAGGCCTGACCAAGCAGTAGAGTCATTGTTAGAGGCTGAAATCACCGAGCCTTTGAATTCAGCCTACTGTTTACCAAAGGTAATCGTAAAGAGGAAGGATGGGTCAAACTGCTTCCACATAGATTTCTATGTTGAACCTTGTGACGAAGATCGATTTCGAACACATGGTTACATCGCCCAGAGGCTTTTGTGACGAAACTAGACGAGACCCACGTTCTTTTCCAATATCAACTTTAATTAAGGTTATTGCAAAAATAAACTGTATTATAACTTATTTCTCAAGAAATGACATATGGTTTATTGTGTAGCTTTGTGATTAACAAATACATAAAGAATCTTGAAAGTTATTTAGAATTTAATATAAAAATTATAATTCTACAGAGGTCACCACCTTTGAATACGTGTGGCTATATGTTTTTTACTTTCTGTAAAATAGATAACTCTTTAAAATAAGCCTTGGTTTGATTTACGCCCTCTACTGATTTATTTCAAAATTTTCTTTTATAATGTATTTAGTCTATTAAGCATCAATTTCATTTGTTATTTTAGTTTGAAATGAATATTTTAGTATGTCGAGAATTTGCAGAAATATGGTAGGTAATCCGTCAAGTTCGACTTTGTCTTCTTCAGGTACTTGCCAGACTTTTAGTGTGAATTCGACTCCCAGTTCTAACGAAATTCAAGATTTACTTCGAAAACTAAGTAGTGGTTCATTTAAAGAAGTGTATAATGGTCTTGTACATTTGCGAAAAAACTTCCTTAAGCAACCTGATGGTGTTAAGAAACTGCTACAAAATGGGGGCATTAAAATACTGCTGCAGTTTGTTGAGAAACCCAAGTTTTCTGACTTGGCTTTAAGTATTTTAGCAAACAGTTGTCTTGATGATGAAGTGAGACAGGAAGTCCTTTGCAGGGATGGTGTCAAAACTATTGGTGAGCATGAAATTTAGGGGTAATATGAAAAAAAAAAGAAAAGGAATAGCATTGGTGCAGTTAAAGTTAACTGTGTTAAGTATGGTCTAATAACAGTACTGTTATTATAACAATGCAGATTGGCTCTATATGGTGTACCTTTCTCCATAGTTCAACAAAACCTTCTGGAACTTACTAGTTCACTTAAAATTTTGCAAGTGGTATGGTTTGATAGGGTGATGGCTTTCTCATACATTACAGTGACATTTCCTATTTTGTGACAGCTGATCCAACAAGATGATTATATTTTGAAATATGAGTTATTTTATATTTTATTCATGTAGCTTACTGTAAATTAAACATGATTTACTAAGGTTTGTTCTACATAAGATTTCTGTAATGTGGAGGCTAACATGTTTACATCTTGAAATAACAGAGGTTTATAATTGTATGCTGCTTATTACAGTTTACAATGATTTGATAGACATTTGAAACTCAGCATTCATAAAGATTTGAATTATATTACTTTTTACATTAATATAAGACTGTTTTATACTCCTTTGAAAATAAACCAAGTATATTTAATTGAAAAACATTTAAACTTATTGGTTATATTTCACATTACATTCTGGTACACTTTTATGTAGTGTGGATATATATTTCCTAAAACTTAAAGAACTGAACACTGTAAGAATGCTAGATAGGTGCAGCTAGATCAAGGAGTACTTATAAGAATGGTTACAATATGGTAGACAGAGATCTGACAATGTCAGTCAAAGGACTCTAACACACACACACACACACACACACACACACACACACACACGTATTATTAGTAGACACATTGTTAATGTCCATAAAAAGCTTAGTCGTGAGAAATTACCATGGAAACTTGTAATTGCTGTTCATTTTATAATAATAGTTTAAAAATAATCAGTTATTGTTTGAGACCTTAAGTGGGTTGCTGTATATTCCAGTTGATTAAAGAAAACATTGAATAACTGTTGTGGTAATTAATAGCCCAGTTATGTAGCTTATAAGTTATATCTAATGTGTCTTTTTTGATACTGTCTTGTAGATTTAGGATATTTGGCTTTTCTTTTATAAATTTTTGAAAAAGGGAGGGAGGATTTGAATGGCTCCTATATCTGCACCCATTTATTAAATAATACAGGTTTTTGACCTAAAGGATGGGATTTGGTTCCTGGATCCCTTCTCCAAATCCATATCTGCTTTTATAACATCAAAGAATAGTTATTAAATTTTGAAATACGAGTCTGGACACAGTTACTCTGAGTATATACCTTGTACAAATGTATAATAATTTCTAAATGACAGATAGTGGACAGAGCTATCTAAACATGTAATATGTTGCATTTGTTAAATTTTTGCAGCAAACCGAGGAAATAAGTAGCATGTCACCAACAGAAAAGTTTAATATTAAAGCAATCACACAAAGAATTATAAATGTGACTCAAGCCTTTATTGTGATCAATTGGATAACATTTATGTTTTGAACATTTGTTTTTAACTGACTGTTCCATTTTCTCATATAAATATATCCAAAATAATTTGTCACTGTAATAATGTGTTGTTCTTTATGGTTGTTTATTTTCAAGACAATAATTATGAATTGTTGAGTATATAAAACAATTAGTCTAAAATCAATCCAGGTCGTATATAATTTGATTTTATGCTCAAAGCACAAGGTATCTAGTGTAGATACTCAAATTTTATTACATTATTATACACAACAGCCAACAAATTTCTTATTATAAATAACTGAAAGGATAACAATAAATTTCATTCTTCAATAAAAATCACTGAACATGAAATTGTATTCTCAAGATGGATGGTATGGACATTTAAAACTTTAATTTAAATAAAGTAAAGAACATTTTGACCTTCTTAGGTCATTTTCAGATTAATAGTTTTTTCTATGTATTCCACATAGAGGTAGTATGCATTTCAGTGATGGGTATTTGTACTTTTAGAATGGGTGGTAAACGAAGTCAGCAGTTGAAATATGATCACAATAAAAAGCAGCAGAAGGGAAAACATCCTTACTATTAGGTACAATATAATCTCGTAAAGGAGAATACACTTGAAAAGTAGTTGTCAAATTCAACAAGGTGGAAAAATATGACAGAATATAGCCAGAGCAATAGATATTTGGCACAAGGTTTTTCAGTATTTATATTTTCAAGAGCTGTATAAATCGTACTCAGAGGATAATATTTTTCGAATATTTTCCAGTTGAAAAATGGACACTTAAGAGAGCCTGGCACTTCAATCCTTGTTTTAAACAGAAATGAGATTTTATTTAATCCATGTATAGCTTAGTCAGCAAGCTAGGTAAATTACAGCAAGTTTATATATATATATATCATTACAGAAATTTGATAATTTTTGTATGTTTTATTATATGAATCTTTGAAAAACAGAAGAATGAATTTTTATTCCCCCTTCACTTGAGAGAATAACCAAGATTTACTGCAAGGCTTAGGAAGTATGATGTATGAGTGCAAATCAATTTCCTGATATCTTAAGGTACTAGAAATTGATACATGGATTTTCCGTATATTCTTTGTTTATTTTTCTATGTGTGAAGAAAAATAGCTACAAGTTTAGCATTTATGAGTAAATAGTAATTAAATATGTTCATCAACAGTTATTCACTATGTACATCAACACTGTTAAATTTCAACCACCCTGGAAGAATAACTAACATCCAAATACCTACTTCTTGACTTTGTACAGAGTTATAAAAATTTTCTCACACTTTTGTTACTTTATACAGTTCATCTTAAAATCATTGTACTGTAAACAAAGGAATGAATCCTCTACCTTTGTGTTCTTATAGCCAGATTTATGGTAAATTCTGTGGGAATCTTGGCTTATTGCACCAAACATGCTTTTTTGCAATTAGCAGTGCTATATTATGTTGTTGCAGAAGTAGTCTAATAGTGGGATTGGTGACTCATTTCTTTGTTCTTGATAAGTTTCTTGTTCATTTACTAACAGTAAAATAAATATAGGTACTATATGTGAAAGTTTAGGGGTAGAAACTCTCAGGAGAAGTACTTTGTATCTTCATGGTCAAAACCAAAAAAGATCGAGTCTTAGTTCTCATTTTTGTTATGGTGGTTACAAGTTCGGTCATGTTAGGTTAAAGAATTTAGCAGATAAAATGTAAGGTTTCAGTGAAGAAGAATGGTTATTTATTTACAAGGGTTTAAAGATTATGCAAATGATATTTTATCATGTCCTGATTTAAAAAAAAAAAAAGTATATTTAATCTTGAGTTGAAAATCACTTTGTGCTCGTCTCCTTGTATTAACAGATAAATGTTTAGTAAGGATACTTAATTAAAAAGTGCTGATTTTCCAATACATTGTGTTTCAATTTTTCACATTTATAGCTATTCTCCTTCAGTGCTACCCTTTATATACAAAAATATTTATGCATGCCACGTCTTGAACTCCCATATATCTCATGATAAGCATGGCTCACTGTGTATTGCATGTAAATCAATATGTGACAATACCAATAGGAGTGTAGCACACCCTCATGGTGCATGTAACTCCCTCTGTTCAGTTCCACCCAACTATCACTTCTTGTTAGGCCATTATCTAGTGCAGACATTTTCCAGTGGTGCCATGTTTTCATTGATTTTTTGTGGGCAAAGTAGTGACTTAGTTATTCTTTTGTTTACAGTTTTTAATATTTTGCCACTGCTACCTTCCTTTGTTTTTCAATTTTATTGTTCTTCATTTTGAATTCTTCCTAGTTTAAGATGAATTATGAAGTTAATGTTACAACTTTTGATATTCTTACCACTATTTCATAAGCTATTACACAAGCATGAAGTTAGGGGATCTCAGCTGAGGACTTCTCAGGTTTGTCCTGAATTGTACAGTCTATTCATTATGACAGGTCTTGATTTTTTGCTTAATAAGCCTTTTCTATTTCAAGTTTCATTTTGAACAGTAGCACAAGCATAAATTTTGTAACCAAATTTACAAATTGTGTAGGTTTAGAATCATATCTTTATCTTCAATTGTAAAATCTAGAAAAAATACTGTTTATCGCTTAACAATGAGTTTTTCAGTGAGCTGTAGTTTTGCTTAGTTCAAAGGAATATCATGAAGGAAAAATATTATTACACCCATATCACAAAGTAACCAATGATAATATTTTAAATATTAATAATGAGTGAAATTATAACATCCTAAAGTTGACTAAAATACTTATCCACAACTTGCAATTTTTAATATATCAGAATTATTTTATAGTATTATTAATTGGTTCTTTTACCCTCAAAGTATAAGTTTTTTCTCATGTAAACATGTCTGAACAATCAAGGCACAAATTTTGTAATTAATATTTTATTCTTTGTGTAAGTGAGCAAAATCACTGCTATATTTAGGTGGCAAAATGAATATATTCAAGATCATTAACCTTTAAACAGCAGGAATATTGTAGTTAGCAGCATCCACTGATGATAGCCACTGTTTAAGGGTTAAAGCAGATTGTAAAAACTGAATGAGGATTTCTAGAATTTACTGCATAATAAAATTATTTCCAGACCTTGTATAAAAAAAAAAAAAATCACTAGTAAATTGAATGTACTCTACTCTTTTTTGTACATTTTTTTCCAGCACTGGTGTTTCAGTGTCTTGCATCTGAAAGTATTCAGAATAGAGCTTGTAGGGCTTTAGCAAATATTGCTCTGAGTCCACAGGGCTGTAACGCTGTTCATGAAAAGAAGGTTCTTCCTTTAGTGATAAAACTTTTGACTTCAACCAAAAATCCAGGGTGTCATCAAACAGCACTGAGAACTCTGAGGTAATTTCAGAAATGAATCCGAAATTCTTACATCATTATGTGTATTACCTTGGTATATGTCTGATCATCAATATTGTATTTAAGTAATGCACTAGAGTGCAATTTTTTGCCCATTAAAAAATTGAAAGTTAAAGGCTTTTAAGTTTCATTATTCTCCAGAAAATGTAGTTAGATATCATAACAAAAGCTGCTGGGTGAGATTTTAATACTTTTTTTTTTGTCATGAATAATATGTTTATTCATTTCTAAACAACCAGTAAGGAGTGGAGTCTCTGAAAATGATAAGGCTGTAACAATAAATACTGTGATACTGAATAGGTACTAGTTTGGTATAGGCTATGGATTTCTAAGCATAGTTCATTTCTACTATGATATGAGTAGTCTGTTTATTTATGTGTTTGTGTCCAGTGGTTATCTTGTGGCAAAAAAGCTGTCTTGCATCTGAGTAATTTAATTTTATGTTGAAGAATGCTCATATGTTGTATGTTCATATAGCCACATGTGTGCTCAACAACAGTTATAAATCTATGTTTGCAATTTGTTGTTTGGAAAGATTGTTCAATGACAGTATTTACATGTGGAACATACCATCTTTTATTTGTAACTCATAACTTGTATTATCGTTTCATGTAACTATTCCTGCACAGTGTGCAGACTACAAAAAAATGAAAGAGCAGTAACGAAAGAAAACTTAATGTAGTCATTTACGTGCAGACTGTGAGTAATTAATGTAGTTTTATTAAACATTTTGCTTTAAAAATGTTTTCTTTATTTTTTTATTATACAGTTTTTTTTTGTATAGATAAGATACTTTCTGAAACATTGTGCATACTCAAACTAGAATTAATGAGATGTAAAAATATATAGTGAAATTGAATAACATTTTACTTGAGAAATTGAGATTTTGTTGAATCCTGTTTCAATTTTTAGTTTTATATCTATACATTTGATACATAAAATTGCTTAATTTATTAATATGCCTTTTGATTGTTTTAACTTCTCTGTTACCAAGAATATTAGGTAACACAATTGACCATAGACAAGAAATAATCAGTCAAGAAGGTGTACTCCTTGCAGCAGACCTGCTGACATCAGAAAACAGAGATGTTGTTAGAGCCAGTGTCAAGACCCTGACTTTTCTGACTCAGCAATGCAGTGTAGAATGTGCTCAACAGGTTAGAGTAGTTGAAAATTAATAACCATTAAGATCAAATGCAGCATAGATAGGTGTTTTTGCGTTTATATTTGTAGTTCTACTTCATTCAAAATATAGAATTTCACATTTTTAGTATACAGGACAAAGTTAATTTTGTAGATGTTGTGTTTCTATTTATAATAATCACTTGTAAGATGAACTAACCAAAAGATTGTAAATTGTTAATAAATATAAATGCATGTTTTAAATTCTACTAGTAAGTATATTAATTTACTAAAATTCTGGGAGATTTCCCTTTTTTGTTGATGTTAATTTATAATACCAATAAAAGTGAGAAATTTATTACATTTACAAATTTATATTTGGTTTGTTTTTTTAATCATGAACCATCAATACAACTTGTTGTATTTTGATTGGAAATGACCAAAATCTGTTTCATTTGAGATTAACACTGTGTAGTATTTGTTTTCTTATTTGTTTTCTTATTTGTAACAATCAAAGCTTGTTTTCATGAAACAAACATTTTGATCTAGTTGTTTGTTTAGCTATGATTTTTTAACAGTATCACAACATTAACTGATGATATTAATATATATGTAATCAACTAGCTTTTTAAAGTCTTGAGACCAATTTATTACCAGAATGTACAGAGTTAGGAACTTTTTTGTTCTTGAACATCACAAACAAAAAAAGATGAAAACAAATGCCATAGCATTTGTTCTTATTATGTAAAAAGTGACATGTCTATGTTAAGTTGAAAAAATGACATTTTTCCTTACACCTGTTTAGTACAAGCTTTAAATTTTGTTTGTGTATTATTAGCTCAAAACTATGTTATTACAAAAGCTTGTGGGTCAAGTAGAAGAAAGTAAGTTTGATATGATAACCAGATATGTACAATTTGTTTTTAAGCTTAGCTGAAAGTGGGCTGGATTTTTAAATTTTTAAAATCTTCATTGACAATTAATTTGAATAACATGTTCATAACAAATGGATTAAAGCAAAAAAAAATTTCTTAAAGTATCAGAATCTTGTACAAATTTGTTAATGAAATTGTAAGATTCACAAGAATATTGATTTGAAGTTGTTTTAGCTATTGTGTGCCCTTTTTTTCTATTTATAAAGGTATCTGATAAAAAATGATCATCAAGGCAAAAAATAAAACTGAGTGTATTAAAAAGGTTGTTGTATGAAACATAAAATTTTAATGTGTAATTTTTAAGATGCAAGAAGGGCAGTCTTTGCCAGCCCTTGTAGAGATGAGCACATCTATGGAAAAAACAATCCAGGAAGATGCTCTAATTATTTTAGTGAACTTAGCTGGACAGACAGCAATACGTCCAGAATTAGGAAATGCTGGTGCTATTCCTGTATTTATAGAACAAATCAAGAGATTAGAAAATGAGAGGCCAGGTAATCTTTATCATTTAATCTTGGAAAAGTATTTGGTAATTAGAAGTGCCAAGTTATTACTGTTTTAATGATACAATGATAAAGTACATGTAATGCTAACCTAGTGTTGGCATCAAGTTAAAGGAATGCATTGTTAACTGTGAGAAGAAGAATATTAATGATGATGACTGAAACAAATTAACAACTTCTAAAAAAAACAAACTTCATTGTACTAATTATGAATTTGTTGGATGTAAAGCAATTACTGTGAATAATAAAGTTCCAGTCAGAAAGAGTATATATGCAAAAGTAATGCATCATGGACAGAATCACATCAACATTGCTGTATCATTGGTATAGCATTATATCAGTGCAACTGTGACATTAATATAGAATTATGGGAGCATATCTTGCAATTACACAAGATGTTAGGAATGCTATTATACCACTTAAAAAAAATCACAATAATGTAGCTTCAACAATAATACAAATGTTTTTATAATGTAAGCTAGCTTTACAAGACCATAGTAAAGTAAATCTAATAATGGAAGTGACACAAGAACACAGAACATTTACCCTGGCGTTGCTGCATTGTCCTTGCATGACTCTGTAGTGCGTCCCCTTGTAGAGCTCCTTAGTGGGTGGGGTCAGTGGGTACCGAAATTTTTCCTTTTTCCTATGGATCCTCCAAAAAATTTAAATAAAATTTTGAAAAAAGTCAACGGGTAAGCGACCATGTCTTGAAGACTCTGAACAGCAATCTTCAACATCAGTAACACATACCTCATTTTCTTATATTACATTCTCTTTTGGAAAAACCTTTAGGGCAAATCAGTGATGTCAAGAAACCCACTTGTTGAGAAATTTATATGCAAAAACGGATTGTTTGGGTTGAGAAAATATTTTACGTAGAAGAGCGACGACCTTCTTCGATCATCGTCGGGTTCACAAAGAAAGAGGTAATTGACCAGAAGCTGACCACAGGTTTGAAAGGGGGTTGTGTAACTGAGTCTCGGAATGTAGAGGGGGCAGTGTTAGATGTTTGAATATATAATTTTATTTATTTTATTATATTAATATAGGTATAAAGGCATTTCTTTATATTGGTTTATTTTGGGTTTAAGTTGTATAAGTAAGGCTTCTTTAATTTTGCGTTTGTTTGTGTTTGTTTCTTTATTTAGTATTTGAGTGTTTTCCATGGTTATGTTGTGTTTATTTGACTTGCAGTGTTCGAAAACATGTGAAGGTGACTTCTTATGTTCTTTGAATCTGGTTTCCATTTTTCTACTTGTTTCTCCAATATAGAAGTCGTGGCAGTTATCACATTGTATTTTATAAATAATGTTGGTGTAGTGTTTGTTAGTGTAATTCTTGCATAGTATAGACCTTAGTTTTGTGCCTGGTTTTTGAATAAATTTAGTATTAACTGGAATGTCATATTTTGTTACCAGTTTTTGCCAAATGTTGGTTATTTGTTTGCTGATGTCAGGAATATATGGTATACAGCAGTATGTGGTTTTGTGATTTTTTGATTCGTGAGATATATTTACTTTTGTTGGTTGATTTTGCTTTCTGTCTAGGTGTGTGCGTATAATGTTTTCTACGGTTTGTGGAGGAAACTTATTGATGTTGATGAAGTATTGTTTTATTTTGTCTAATTCATCGTTAATTTTATCTGGTGAGCATAGTTTTATGGCTGTGTTTATCTGGTTTCTTAGTATGTTGAGTTTTTGTTTTGTTTCATGTGCTGAGTCCCAAGGAATGTATAGTCCAGTGTGGGTGATTTTTCGGTGGATTTCTTCTGATACATCTTTTTCTCCCACCCCAAGAGGCAAAACAATTATTCATTCGCATCCTCAGTCACTGGACTCCCCTTCCAATAACAAAGACCTGCCCACTCGATCCAGGGCAAGATCCATGGAGGTTGATAGACCTCCTCCGACTTAGGACAGTAAAGAAAAAAGATGTGGTTGTAAACAGAAGGGTTCTCCAGCCACTTCACCTACCCATTCTTAAAAATGGCCACCTTGATACAATGGAACTGTCGAGGTTTACATTCTAATCTGGATGATATCAAAACACTTATTGCTTCCTACCATCCTGTTTGTCTTTCCTTACAAGAAACATTTCTCAAACCTGCTGATACAGTCTCCATTAGGCAGATTTTTATGTACAGAAATGACAGGCCGTAGCCATCCGTGTTTCCTTGGGTCATACCATCACTGTTTATTCTCTGTACCTGTCCCCTGGAGAGACACATGATCAATCAGACCTTGATGCTCTCGTTGAACAGTTGCCATCTCCATTTCTAATCCTGGGGGATTTTAATGAGCATCATCCCCTTTGGGGAAGTGCTGTTGTTGATGGGAGGGGTTGCTCTGTAGAGCGTATGCTCTCTGATCACAATCTTTCTCTATTCAATACTGGTTCTTCCACTTACTTTCATGCACCTAGTCAGTCCTTTACTGCTATTGATCTCTCAGTTTGCACCCCTTCAATATTCTCCCATTTTTCATGGAGGGTTGACAGTAATCCACTAGACAGTGATCATTTTCCAATCCTTTTGAGAGAGACTGGCTGTGGCCGATGCCACCCTACCGGCGTGCCCCAGTGGAAGCTAGATAAGGCAGACTATTCCACTTTCATTGCTCTCGCAGAACGTGATCCTGCCATCGTAAATCAGCCATCAATAAATGACTATGTGGCAGCAGTAACTGGCTGTATTATACAAGCAACTGCTCAGTGTATTCCTAAAACCTCGACACGTTTTCCACAATATTCTCGTCCTTGGTGGAATCCTGCTTGCTACTTAGCACGGAAGGCTCAAAAATGGGCCTGGGATACTTTTCGTAGATATCCCACACTTTCAAATGGTGTTGCTTTCCAACGGGCCCGGGCACATGCTAGGTGGGTAAGACATCAAAGCCAGAAAGAGCCTTGGATTAAGTTCACAACCAGCATATCTTCTACCACCAGTTCCAAGATCATATGGGACAGGATTCGAAAGGTTAATGGACACTACAATTCTGTCCCTCTCTCGATCTTACTCTCTGATGGTCAGGAGGTGGCTGATGTTCGGAGCATCTCTGATACTCTAGGTGAAAGCTTTTCCCGGGTATCTAGCACTTCTGCTTGCTCCTTCACCTTCTTGGCCATCAAGACTCGAGCAGAGCGATCACCTCTTTCCTTTCAAACTGACTGTTTCTTTAACAATAATTGTCCCTTTAAACCGGTGGAACTGAAAATTACCCTTCATCGATCTGCCAGTATATCTGTTGGACCTGATGATGTTCATTATGACATGCTGCACCATCTATCTCCTGCTTCTCTAGATGTCCTTCTGATTGTCTTTAACCGGATCTGGCAGGAGAATGTTTTTCCTAATCCCTGGTGCCAGGCTATTACTTTACCTTTCTCTAAGCTAGGGAAAGATCCCGCCCCCAGTGTGGGTTCTGACGACAGTACTCCACCACAGACCACCTAATTTGTCTTGAAACATCTATCAGAGAAGCCTTTCTCTAATGCCGACATCTTTTATCAACATTCTTTAACATAGAGAAGGCTTACGACACAACATAGAGGTATGGCGTTTTGCGAGACCTCCATGTGGGTTACGTGGCTATTTACCCATGTTTATTAACAATTTTTTTAATGGACAGGAGATTCCAAGTTCGTTTGGGTTTGACACTTTCCCGTCCTTTTGTACAGGAACTTGGAGTCCCTCAAGGCTGTGTATTGAGTGTCACACTTTTCAGTATAAAGTTAAATGCCATCACTGAACAACTCCCTCTCACTGTTAGGAATGGGCTGTATGTCATTCGTCAAACATGAGATATATTTAGCGGCAACTACAAACTGCCCTCAGTCGTGTACTGGAGTGGACTCTGGGGAACGGCTTTAATTTCTCTCTCTCTAAAACCGTATGCATGCACTTTTGCCATCAACAGGGTATTCACCCTGATCCTGAACTTCATATTGGTGAAGCTTTGCTGCCAGTGGTCGCAGAGACCAAGTTCGTGGGGCTTATCTTTGATCGTAAACTGACCTTTATACCACACTTAAAGCAGCTTCGGGTCAAATGCACAAGAGCACTGAACATCCTCCGTGTCCTCTCTTCTACCAGTTGGGGAGCAGATTGATGTTCAGTGCTAAAGGTATATTGTGCTCTTATTCAATCAAAACTTAACTATAGGTGAATGGTCTACGGCTCTGCCAGACTCTCGACCTTAAAGGTGCTGGACCCCATTCATCACCAAGGACTTCGACTCTGCACTGGGGCTTTCTGTACCTCTCCAGTTCAAAGCTTATATGTTGATTCTCATGAACCTTCTTTGCACTTTCGCCGTTTGCAACTATCTTTCCAATATACTTCAAAACTTCGTTACTTACCAAAGCATCCCACCTGGGAATGTGTTTTCCTTCCATGGTGGGCAGTACTTTTTCAGAACAGACAATTTGTCATTGCTCCGTTTGGCCTTCGCATCTGGGTGCAATTGGATGAATTGGGTCTGTCTTTGGATGACATTGCAGATTCCACAGGTCAACCCATCCCATCATGGCTTATTACAGCCCCCAAATGTGAACTTTTTTTCAGTCACCAGAAAAAGACAGATACTCCAGATTGGAAGTACCGTGTTTTATTTGATGAATATCTTTCAAACAATCATTCAGTTCCCATTTATACAGATGGTTCCAAATCAGGTAATTCAGTGGGCTCTGCTATGGTTTGCTATGGGTCAGTGTGACACTCAAATCACTATCAGCCACGTTTTACTTTCTTGTTATCATTACAATTCTCAACAACGGCAATATTTTAAACATATTTTTTTCCCAGGGTTTATCCGTATCATTGAACAGTGTTATTGGTGATGGTGACACTGTCCACCTTGATGACATTTTTAATTTTTTAATGGCCATTAATCTTTTTAATCTCATTTAAGTGTTGCATATTTATTCATTACACCTTTTTGTGGTTCCTTTTTTACAGTTTTAATCTCTCTCATTCAATTTGACATTGGACAATGGCCAGAACATTAAATAATTCGACACCAGGACTGGAAAGGCCAACTTCAGGGGACTAACGCTACTGTTTGAACTGTTCCTTTGAATTACTCGTCAGTCATCCTGGCGAGTTGTTATTACACTTTTGCTGAATATCATTTCACACTTTTAGTACTTTACCTTTTAGTACTGGCCATAATGACTCATAACTCAGAACCAGGACTGGAAAGACCAACTTCAGGTGACTGACGGTGGTTTTTATTCTTACCTATTTGTCTTCCTGGCAGGTTATGCTCATTACCATTCTGCTACAGGTAGTCCTTTACAACTTTGTAGACTGGATGTCAACATTGGTTTTTACGCCATTTTCTGTTTTAATTGCCGTTTTGTTTTCACCTCTATTTACTTTTACAAATTTTACTCCATTTACCTGACTTTTATCTTTATACTGGACATTTGGCTACTCATTATTACAATTTTGCTGTGTGTCTTTTAAAACTTCTTTTATATTTTGATAATAGCTGCTATGACACATAACCCAGAACCAGGACTGGAAAGGCCAACTTCAGGTGACTGACGGTGGTTCTTGAACTTACCTGTTAGTCTTCCTGGCGGGTTATGACCATTACCATTTTGCTAGAGTAAGTACCTTACAACTTCTTATACTCTGCTTTCTCTCTTAACATGTTAAAGCTATAATCACATTGCTATAATCTAATGTATGTGAAAGCTGTTGTGTATCACACCATGCTTAATTTCTTGAAATACGGAGTCATAAAAGCCAAAATGTATTCATAAAGATAGAGTAATTTGTTTGCTCTCTGCCTATTATGATTTTAGTGACAGGGATGAAAGGGAGGCCATGAAACCTTTTAAGTGTAGTCAATGCTGGTACGATAAGCCTGAAGTAAAGATGTTGTGTAGAATCACCTTGCGCACAGAGCCAAGTGTATAAAATTGATCATGAATTTATAATTTTGATTCAGTTTTAAACTTAGATTTTTTTTCTGAATTAAGCTATTTTCTGTTTATCAGAGACTATTTTAATAAAAAACAAACTTTTTCAATCGTTGGAGACTAGCTTAAGAAATCAACAAATATTTTAAGTTTTATTGTCTGTATGTCTCGTTTTATACTTTCAAAACATAAACTAACAATGGTAGATCATACTTTTGTTTTTAAACAACATAATGTAAAAGTCATTGTTGAATGTAGTGTTACCAAAATGCATCAGCTTTTCTTTATGTTGGAAGTTGTTAATCTAACTGATTTTTCACTGATAATTATTCCATGATTATGCCACAAATCCATTTTGTGAATGATTTTAATTTTGATTGGAAAACAAAGGAATTTGCTGATGTTTTGCTGCACTCTTCTGCCTCTTTGGTCAAGTTTAATTTTGCTAAATTCATTATTTCCATTAGCTGTGACATGTGAGGTTAGGGTACACTTATGAGGTAGGTGATAGTATTTGCTCCTTCATTTTTGATGAAACATTGTGTAGATGAGTTTTGTATAATTGTCAGCTATGCTGTTGGAGTTCTGTACAAGTGTGATAGTTACATCATTGTTTTTCTGTTCTAGTTTTACAACTATGTTGCTGTAATTCTGTCTGTTTTACTTTACTTTTCTGTATATACTTTTTCTGGTTGGAACTTCAATATTTTTAAAATTGGTTATTGTGTAATCTATTATCTAGTTTATGACATTTTAATTAAAGGTATAATGTAAAATTATACGTATGTATTAAAGCTAATTGGTGATACCTGACTCAGATAAACTTATTCCAAATTGAAATTAAAAAGAATTAATTTGAATGTAACCTTATTGGTAACAACATACACTAAAATACATTAATGTGAATAATTTACTAATACATAATATGAAAATTTATCACTAAACTTTAAATGAGGAGGTATGCATTATTTCTAGTGTAAAGAAATCATATTATGTGTATAAATTTATATTACTATAATCTTGTGAAAATGTATTACTTTATTGTTATTTAATGTGTTATATTATTGGTATGTGCTAAGCCCACCATCACATTGCAATGACATGGTGTAAATTTTGTCAGTTACATCACCTTCTTTTAAGCAGTGGTGCAAGTGGCACACAGTTGGTATCAAGTCAACTTGGGAAGTTTACATTAGGCTTAAGTTAAAATATTTCGGAGTAATGTACAGTAACCATTCTGTAAGCATGCTTATCTTGCTAAAATATATCAGATCCTTGAATTGTTTTTTTAATTTAA
Organism: Carcinoscorpius rotundicauda; assembly: GCA_011833715.1. Classification (NCBI taxonomy): domain Eukaryota; kingdom Metazoa; phylum Arthropoda; class Merostomata; order Xiphosura; family Limulidae; genus Carcinoscorpius; species Carcinoscorpius rotundicauda. Next base: position 30,244,433 of record CM022391.1, on the reverse strand, counting down.
CCAATTATGGTGAAAAAATAATTGCTTGTACATTTGATATATTTTGTTTGTAAATTGTATGATTTACAGTTTTTCATTAATGCACAAAATAATGAACTTCAATAGACTTAAATGTTAGTCAAAAGCAATGAAATCAGTATAAGTAAGAGTAAGAGTAATTTGTAACCTTTTCTTACATCATCATAAAAAGTTTAGTGTTATCAAGGAAACAAAGAAATGGTTAAACTGTTTTATACTGTATATTGTAATAAATGTACTATTGGAAACAAAACTGGGTGTAACCAAGTTTGGTTGTTTTGTAGGAACAGCTGCACTAGTGACAGCTCTTTGCTACTGTTGTCGAGAAGCTATCAACCGTGTTAGGATTAGAGATGAACAAGGGTTGAAGATTCTGCTGGATATTTTAAGAGATACTCAGAAAAAACATTTACATTCACGAATTATTATTTCTCTTTTGGCTTTCCGATATGATGAGGAAAGTTTGGATGCTCTTTTGAATCTAGACATGCTGTCAGTGTTAGTGGAGCACATGCAACTCTTCATTGATGAAAATAGAGGAGAGCATAGAGTGAAAGCAAAACCTGATTGCAGTAGTAAGAACAAATCTAGTGGATTGATACTTTCTAAAGTAAAAGATGTTAAAAATAGTAACAGAGAATCAAGCAAAACCAAACTAATGGAAACAAAGCATCAACCAATAATAGAGACATGCACAAATTGTACCCAAAGTGCTGAGAGCAGAAAAAAGCAAAATAGTCTTAATAACTTTGTTGACATTAATAAATTAAGTGATTCAGTCATAAAAAATAATGAACCTAAATGCACTGAGGTACAATCTGAAATCAAGTCATCTCAGACCAAAGGTGATGAATTTGAATTGGGTTTAGATTCTTTTATGGCTGTAGGTGAACAACGTTCTTCATCAGCTAACTCCCTTGCAACTGATCATTTTGAACTCGTGTCATCCGTGAACATTCTTAAGGCTGAAGATGAAGAAAATTATTTTGAAGGAATAGAGTATGGGAAAAATTTAAAGGAGTTTCTTAACCATGATGATGATGGATTGGATGAAGAAGTTGCAAGTATGACACAGTCACTTCAGAAGTCATCTTCATCATCAAGAGTGTTTTGTATTCATAGCCCAAGCTATCAGCAGGTACAGAATGAACTGGTGTTAGATGAAAATCAGAGTCTTAATTATATTTACTCAAGAGATTTTCTTAGTCCAAGCAGCACATTAAGCTACTGTTATTCACCAGATAGATATTCAGTGGATTCAAATCTGTCGCCAGTCACGTACAGTCCACAACACTCCCAGTCATCTAGTGTATCACCACGTACAACATCACCCACCTTTCAGTATTCAGATGCTTCAAGTGTATGTTTTTCCCCAAAAGATCTTGATGTCTTGTACTCTCCCCCTTCTTCTCCAGAGTCTCAGGGGTCTCCAGATGGTTCACTTGATGTTTCTGCACCTTGCTACTCTCCTGTATGTGAAGAATACTTTTCAGACAATGAAGAAGGTAAAGAAAAGAGTAAAGATGGTTTATCTTGTGCAGCTTCAGCAGAATTGTGTACTACTGTATTACAAAAAACTGATTCTGCAGTTCCTTTGAATAAAAGTAGACTATCATGCAAAGAAACTGCAGCTGAAATGTGGAAACTTTCTTCTAAAAAAAGAAAAAGGTCTCAAAGATCTTGTTCAGCTACGATTTCATCTTCTATTCACAAAGTGGAAAAACGTAGCAGGCATGATTCAGCAGCTAGTGCATCTACGCAGCGCAGTGACCAAGAAGATGAAAAAGATAATGAATACACTGTAGGTGGCATTATTTTACTTATTTTCTCACAGCTCTCACAGGTAGAGAAATTCAGCCCTTGGTTAGCCACCTCGAAAGCTTGTGTTCAAGTGCTATTAAATTACCTGACATCCCTCTCTTTCCCTTCTCCTAGAGCTGAGCGTATCTTGTTAAGATTAACAAGTAATCATCATGGTTTTGAAAAACTTGTGGGTTTTGAAGTGGTAATTATGTTGTTGGAGCAACTAGAATTAAAACATGACATACAGTTGTGTTGGAGCTGCCAAAAGTTAGAAATGCTTCAAAAAAAACTTTTTATCAATTTAAGAATGATAGCTGAGTCTGATTATGGCAGAGGGGTGTTATCTCATGCTCTTTTAGTTGGACAGCTTTTTGAAAAGATTGCATATGTTATGGCAATTCCTCATATTGTAAGGTGAGTGTCATTTTGTCCATGGATATTCACTGTATCTTAGTGAGACAGAAGCTAATTGATTTTTTCATTGCTAGACAAATTAATACAAGTGTAAAGGACACATTATTTACTAGTATTTTATATTTTCAAATGAGAAAAGAATCTTATGCTATACATTGCTATATGTATAGTTGTTACATATCTTAGTTTTATGTAAAGCATTTAAAAGATGTTTAACTATTCAGTCAGTTCCTAAATTTATATTTTTTATGTACTTGCTTCTATTTAAGTCAAACAAAAAATTAACTGCTTGTTAAGCTTGTGTGGTAGATCACAATGATAGTCTCTAGAGTACTTTTAATAGTGCTCATCTGAAGGTTCTTATAACTTCAAGAGTTTAGTTTTGTCTGTACTAAGATGCTCTTTTGGTAATAGCTTGATCTATTGATGAAAAGCTAGCTGGTATGTGTAAAGAAGTTTGAGTACTTTTTTTAGCACATTGTTTTAATCAGCTTTCAGTTTTCATATTTTATTTCTTTTATCAGACGCAAGTCACTTCTTGAAAACCTGATGATAAAGTGTAAAGGACTGGATGTATTATTGGACATTATTCAAAATCCAGACACCCCACATTTTCCTCCTTCTGTGAGAAGCCTCTCAGTGTTGTGTTGTAACCTGGGTGTTGATCCATTAGTGGATTTCCAAGGCAGTAGATCATCTTTTTCTTATGCAAAATGTAAATATGCTGCTGAAAGTTCAACTTCTGATGTTTCTTTTGTGCTCAGTGATGGTACTGCTATTAAAGCAAACCGTGAAATACTTAGTAGAAACTCTGACTACTTTAGTGCTCTGCTTCAAGGATCATTTTTAGAGTCAACAAAGAACACACTCTTTCTCCCAGATGTGCCCAGTGATGCTCTGATTTTGGTGTTTCATTATTTATACAACTGTGATTGTCCAGCTCTGAAAAAAGGGTCATTGGGAACAATGTTGGATACTCTAACTCTTTGTGACAGATTTTTGCTTGCAGATTTACAGAGACAGTTAGCAGAAGCTATTCTTCAACATCTGACCCCAGAAGAAACTTGTGATATTTATTATCATTCCAAACAACACAACTGCATTCCACTAAAAGATGCAGCACTAAAGTTTGCTATGGTAGGAAAGATGACACATGTTGATCGTTGTTGCTGTTTGGCTGAGCTGCTGAAATGTCCAGATGATGTTTTACCTGATATTCGTTCTCTAATAATTGGATGCTTTCCTGAGATTAAGGACAGTAAGGACTGTCTGCATAGCTAGTATGTCAATTTAAATAATTTTTCAGATATAAAACAAAGAAAATAAAGATCTGTTATTTTATTTTTGACTTTGTTCTTTCGGTAATCAGTACAAAATGAAACTTATTGCACATTATGAGGAGGATAGTTGAAAGTTTTCAATCTTTTTCATGAGTAATCTAGAACTAGACTTTACTAAATTCCCAGCCATTCTATCATATCTTGTTTTTTTTCCTAACAGCTTTATATGAAAACTTGGACTGTGAGAAAATTTGTACTTAAAATAAAAACTGTGTGGTGTAATACACCTAATAGGTATGTGAAAATATTACTGTAGTATTTATATTTAGTTATGATTCTTCTTGTCAGTTACAAAAAAATAATGTGAATATATTTGATGTCAGATGAATAGTTAGTTTTTAAGGTCCCAAATTTTTGGGCAACACATTGTAAGCTGGTGGTGTAGTTTTTGAGACCCTCAAAATATGGTTAATGTCACACCTACTAATTAGTTTCTGAGGTCATCTATTTGTGGGTAATATATTAATAACTTGTTAATTCACTTTGACATCCTTCATCCAAGGTTAATGCATCATTTGCTCAGTAACATGTTTCTGACATCTTCCAGTTGAGGTTAATTCATGATTTATTAGTAGTCTAGTTTCTGAGGCCATTCAACTGTGGTTAATGCATAATCTGCTAATTGTCTAATTTATGTTTTCAGCCATAGTAAATGCATCTTCATCTAGTTGACTGCTTTCTGAGGTTCTCCAACTGTATATAATATATTATTTACTAGTTGAGTTGCTCCTGACATCCTCCAGCTGAGGTTAATTCATAATTTATTAATACGCTTGCTTCTGAAGCCATTAAACTGCTTGATAACTAGTGTATGAAATTTTAAGCTGTGACCTAATCTGTGGTTTATAAGTTTATGAAGTGTCCTTTTATTCCAGATAATGCATCATTTATTAGTTAACTTGTTTCTTATGACCTCCAACTGTGTTAGTTGCCAATGCATTGTCTGTTAGTTAGACTTCTGAGTTATTATTACATCTTTTAGTTAATTAGATTGTGAAGTTGTCAAGTTTATTGCATTAACTGCTAGTTTCTAAGATTCTCTAGTTGTTGTCAAAGGTTCCTCAGAAGTAATAAGTGGATTATTTGATAACCATTTAATTTTAGAGGTGCATTAGGTATAATTATTGTTCTTTTAGCATGTCTATGGTTTATAATCTATAGTCCAAATATTTTTTTTGTGAAAAGTTTATGAGGTTAGGTCCTCTGATAATGATTTTATATATCTATATGTATGTGTGTATGTGTCCAATTTTATAAGCTGTGCACTCAGGCAGAACTCAACAATTGCTTTTCAAATGACAGGATAATGGGCAGGAATAATATTGAATCCAAATTTTATGTCAAAAGCAAAATATTCACTAAATTGTTAGGAATTAATTACACTGTCATTTACATTTTAAAATGTGACATAACTTAAAGGGTGAAAAAGCTTTACTGTATGTTGTTGTTGACCACCTCTTAGCATGAGTAACCTGCTCATACTTTTCCTGGTGAGCAGTATGAATATTTAGGAGCTTTATCTCTGAGTGAAACAAAGGGTGAAATACAGTTAACCTTCTTAAAGTTCACAGAATAATTTGAAGTGATATTGATAGGTTAACTTTTTATTCATCACTGAAGATGGGTATTTTTGTTTGTCTCATAGCTCGCAAATCTACCTGCCTTTAATCTATGTATCATCTTATAATTTATAAGTTTCTGAATAACTTCTTTTGTGCAGTTTTTGAAAATTTTCTACTGGAAAAAGACTAATTTGCAACTTGCAAGACCTAGAATATTTGGAAGTCTCTTGTTGTGACCATTATTAAAAAATGACTAGTTTGAATATGAAAGGAAAAGTACTTTGCAAATTGTCAGCATTTCTATTCATTTTGGGATAAGCTGACTAGCATTTTCAAAAGCAATATCTTAATGACAATCTAGCAGTTAGGAGATTATTTTTTACTTGTTAACCAACTTCTGCATTTTAGAAAATTGATGTTTAATAATAATTATTCTTAATAAAGACTAAGTGTTCAGACTTTGGAAAAGGGTAAATGAAATTTTAAACTTTAAATTTTTTATTTACCATGACCTTGATTGTGCTAAATTTTTGTGAGAATAACTTTTGTGCAGTTAGCACTCATAACTTAAGGACAGTGCTCTGGCTAATTATGGTTTAAAACCCTCTAGTCTATTGTCACCACCATAATGCCTATAATTATCTGACATGGAATTATCTTAATAGATACAATATATCATTTTAATCTGGATCTAAGTTTTTAATAATACAGAAACCAACATTTAGTTTTAATAATGGGTCAGTTTCATAGATAACTATGGTATCTATCATAAAACTTGCAGGTAATTGGTAATAACTGTCATAGATAGGCCTGGCTTCATCTTCTCTCCATTTGGGAAGACCAGTAGAGCTGTTGTTGACTTTTCTTAGCAATTTGTAAAAAATCATACATTTAAAAAAAAAATAATTGATAATATGGTTGTTGAAAATGAACTTGAATGAGTCAGTGAGAAGTTTTGGGATTCATGGCCCACTTCTTGTGCTGATCCTGGACATAGCTTCCATCCAATTTTTTAAAGAAAAGTTGACTACATTATATTAAAGCAATCTTCAATATGCAAACCAGCAGTTCACACGACAACGATAGCAGTATAATGGCATCTATTGAAACTACATTTTGACTTTGTTTAAGAATGTGATACCACTGATCATTAATCATTTTGGCAAGGGCATGTAACAGCTTTTTCTGATGCACAATAGTCATAAACTCAGATCATAAAGGTTTGCTCTGATTGGCAGTTCAGAATTTCCAAGAGGGGAATTAAAAACAAAGGAACATGGATTAATTTGAGACCCCAGAACCATCTAAAGAGAGACTTGTAACAAGTTGTTACCTAGCTGTGGTATAAAAGTACTTTGTCTTGTAAAAAGTGAGAATTCATAGTAACTGAAAAAGTACACGTGTCTTAGACAAGAGTATACAACATAATCAAGAAGTATCTCTATCTGAACAAGCAATACAAGTTATATATTCAGGTTGCTTATACAACATGTTTGTTCAGTCATTGCATATCTCAGTCATCTGGATAATGAAACAGGTATTCATGCAAGTTCATACAAAAACAATACACTAAATGTGTATGGATTTCTGTATGATCATACTGTTGGAATGTTCTCTTACATTAGCAAGATTATGGAAAGTCGGTAGGGAGTAGGATGCATCCTTTTGACATGACAATCTTATGATTTAGCCTTTACCAGTAGAAACTATGGTGCAGGTCTAGTGCTAAGATACACAGTTATCTGATAGAGCATTACAGATCTAACAACACTTCAAGGTTCTAAAATTGTTTCATTATAACATTTAACCTCTTTAATACTTCTTAATGTTTTGTTTTACAGCAGATGCAAAATTTTAAGATGTGTAATGTAAACATGTCAGAAGTGACGTTTATGGTGACAGTGTTTTTGAAGTGTAATTTATGTGAGATGTAAATATTACCAGATTTTTGGTAACATTGATAAAGAAATAGAAGAGGTTGTTGAGAATATATGAAAAATAAAGAATTTTTAATATAGGATGGTATTCTTTTTGAAATCATGTACAAAAAATATATAATCTTTTCTTTTTTTAAATTAAGAAGACATTCAGTATGTTAGAGGCCATAGTAAACAAAATTACTGTTTCTGATATGTTTACTGTACCTGTGTCTTAAGCATTCTTGAAATATGTAGTTTTCAATGTATATGAATATTTATTTGTTTGAAAGTCGAAAGCTGGGGATCCCCTCTTTGATGCTTCAGCATGTGACATAACTGTTCATTCAACAAATTGAAACTGGTATAACATAAGAAGTTAGCAAGTTGCATAATTAATGGTGTTGTGTTATGTATGAGAAAAAGAAATTGTAGATGAATGTGGAACGGTGTGTAAGGTATATAAATGTTCCTGTGTCTTCAGTATATTTAATTCAGTGCTATAAACAATCATTTGTAATAAAAAGTACTTGAAATCTTTTTGAAACAGAGCTTGGAAATTGCTTCTTCCTATAACTAATGTTTCATCTTGTGTATTAGTGCTTATAACCACAGAGCATTTGCTACATAAGATATGTATTGAAGGATGGGTATAATTCTAAATTGTGCGGTGTGTATCCTACATATTTAGATCACAGCAACTGGTAATCTCTAGATTGTGTACATACATTGCAAGTACCCCAACAGCACTAATACAAAAATAAATATTCCCTCATGATTTTTTCTCACATAACCTAGTTGTAGATATGCATGTAATGATTAATGACTTATCAAAATGAATACTGATACATTACCTTCACTAGAAATAATATGTAAGTGGGCTCTAAATATTTGGGAACTTAAAAACATGGCCAACTGTCATAATTTTAAGCGATACATTTAACAAAAAACACTCCTTACATTTTTAAATTCTGAAAAAAACTAGTTCAAACAATATATGGTTCAGCATTTATATAAAAAAATATATAAGTTATAAACACTAAATGTGGTCTTATAAACTTGCTGAAGGGAATATGATTACAAACAATGTATGGCTGCATTTATTTTGTAATCTTTTCCTAAAACCTATAAATCAAATAAGTTAAAACAACATCAAATCTTTAAGTGGTTGCAAAGTATGTGCAATAATAGGGCTGTGAAAAAATTGTGTATTACACAATATAAATGGTATTGCTTTTCTCAGCTTTACTAGTAAATTTGAAATGTTATTTTTCTCCAAAAGTGTTTTTTAATGAGATGACAAAAGAGTATTTTATCACTTCATTATTACAGCAGCTTTACCATGTTTTACCAATGTGCAGTTAACAGGATAACAAAGAACAATGATTTTAACCTTTCAAATATTCAGTGAATTAAACAATATACACCTATCTGCTCAGCAGTGTGTATTTATTCATCTGGGTAAATGATACATGCCCACATACTGAGATGCACGACCCTTAACTGAATGTACATGGGCTTGGTCTGTTTGCCCAAACCAGTAGTGAAGAAGGAATGTTGAGTATATTTCTAAATTTTCTACATGTATATACACTAAATGTGGCAAAGTTTTAGTCAAATGTAAATGTCTGTTATACAGATAAAATCAGATGTTATAAAAGTATTTGTACTCAAGATATGGCTGTGTATTGATGACGTCAGTCTTACATGGGCTGTGGCAAGTCAGAGTGCAAAGTGATGTCCATCTGAAGAATGAAAAAAACTTTTGTTTGTTGTATTTTACATAACTTTTAGGACTTCTAAAATGCATATCTGTAATTGTTTCAGTATTCCTGCATATTTTATCTGATTTTTACACTTTTCTACCACAAACTGTCACTAAATAATCAGTGTAGATGAAATAACTAGTTGATAACTCTGACATCAAACACATAATACTGTGTTGAATCACACTCTGTAAGAGGTTGTGGGCATGCACACTTTACTTTCCACCCATGCACATAGGGTTAAACCAAATGACAACCATTCCAAACTTCTCAAAAAGTATACTTCCACTCATAAACTGAAACAACATGCATGCCTCCAACCAGCAATGTGAATCCCTTAAATAAAATTACATATTTATTTCAATGTGCTGAATAATATACTTTTAATTAAACAACATACATGCATTCAACCATTTGTAAAATAAACATCCAGTTAACTTGACAGTGATAATGCATGTTCATTTATCTAACTGAAGAGCATATATCTACTTATCTAACTAAATTTCAGTCCATTAAATTAGATGACAAATAATGCACTCTACTTAAGGGCCAGGTAAAAGAAGAATATTGTGTCCCCACCAGCTTCATTTTTTACAGTTTCTTCCCTTCTCCCATGTACTTTTGGCAATTTTTCCCTTTTTTGAATTGTTGTTTTTCAATCATACAAAGAAACGAAGACTTTTGAATAAAAAAAAATGAGGTGAACACAGTTAATTCATTTTGCCCGTTTTCTTGTTGTAAATTTTGTATAATGTTGATGAAATCATTAAACAAAGAAGACTTCTGTTTTACCAGGACCATTTAAAAACAAAAGTCATGAAAAAAAGGGTGCAAATTGTTTTTTAAAGAGGTCATTAGAAGAAAGAAAATTATAAAAACTCCAGACACTAAACATGCTTTTATATTTTACTTTGTTTGACAATGAACTTAAGGAACAAGCATATGTCAATCCAAATGTGCCAAGTAGTTAAGGTGCTCAACTTGCAATTTGAGGGCAAGCTTGCCTTTTCAGTCATGGGGGCATTATAATGTGATGGTCAGTCCAATTATTCCTTGGTAAAAGATTAGTCCAAAAGTTGGTGGTGGGTGGTAATAACTAGTTGCCTTGTCTCTAGGCTTGGCCCAGCATGGCCAGGTGGTTAAAGTGCTCAACTTTTAATCTGAGGGTTATGGGTTTAAATCCTTGTTGCACCAAACTTACTTCCCCTTTTAGCTGTGGGGGCTTTATAACATGACGGTCGATCCCACTTTTTATTGGTAAAAGAGTTGGTGGTGGGTGGTGATAACTAGCTGCCTTCTCTCTAGTCTTATGCTGCTAAATTAGGAACAGCTGGTGCAGATAGCCATTGTGTAAATTTTCATGAAATTCAAATCAGACCATTCAAATTTACTTAATGGTGTACTTTCATATGTCTATTTAAAGTATATGCACTAATTCTTGTCTAAATAATCTACCTTAACTACCCCAGCATACAATTGAATAACTAATGAACTTAATAATGTTAATTTGTTTAATTAAGCAATACGCATCCATTCATATAACTAAACAATATACCTTCATTTAGCTAGACAAATAATCATCTTGATTACTGAGTGTTTTTATTCATATAGCTATGTACTGTTTATCCTTTGACGGGATAAAAACACATGATCTACTAAACAATGTAGTGTATTTTCATTTGTTCACTTGTGCAACATATATGTCATGTCAGCTGTCAAATGAACTTGATAATACATATTTATTCATCTAACTAAATAGAATGTATTCATTTATCCAACCGATCAACATCTCGAGAATATATACGTTTGCTAAACCAATGTAAACATTTACACTCATTCAGATAGTGAAAAAAAAAATTACAATAACCAATTCAAATAAACAAATGTCAATTAAATGCAACAATTTATAAATTCAACCAGTTGAGCTGAATGTAATTGTATCAGACATTCAACCAATTCAAAATTCATATCATTAGTTATACTGCATAAAATCTTGATTTAGAATATTCAACACAATTTTGGAAAAATATCTTAACTTGGTGAATACACATTGAAATTCAACACCTACTTTTTTATCGACTTTTTAGCAAAAGCACTGTGAAACTATATTTTAATAATTCAAGTTTAAGATATTAAAATATCTCCAAGAATAACTGCATTATAAATTTAGTAAATATATTGCCTTTGTATAAGTAATCTACATCATTTTGTTATACAATATTTGTGATACATAATAAAAACTTAAGCTCCCCAGTGGCTCAGCGGTATGTCTGCAGACTTACACGCTAAAATCCAGGTTTCAATACCCGTGGTGGGTAGAGCACAGACAGCCCATTGTGTAGCTTTGTGCTTAATTCAAAAACAAAAAACAATAAAAACTTAAAGCTACAAAAACTATTGCTAATATTATTAAACTAAGATTTAAGCCAAAAATCTATAAAAAACATTCCTTGTTGAATTTAATATGCTCATCTTAATAGCTCTTCTCCTTTTATCACAAAAAATATAATGTTTGGGTTTTAAAAGCACTTTCAAACAAATTCAGTATGGTTTTAACTAAAAAGTTTTTCGAAACAACCATCACAGTATGGCTTTTCATTGTGTTCTTTAAATGTCCCTTTATTTAGCTGCTTTAGACAGAAGAAACACACAAAATGCTCTGGGTGGAACTTCTTGAACATAGCTGTGATACAACAGCCAGAAATAGGCTTGTGACAACCACTGCAGAGTGAACCTCGCCTGGCATGGTAGTGAATTTCACAATATGGTTGTCCATCATGATCAAAGAAACTCCCTTCTTTGAATGGCTGTCTGCAGTCCTAAGAAAATAAAGATAATGTGGTGGTTTAAGTTATGCTGTAGCTAGTCATGTAATCTTGCGTGAGTTTTGCAAACAGTGGCATTTGTCCAAGCACTCATTTATGATGACCACTTCCTGTGCTACATTTGAAAAACTGTGCATCCAGACAAAGCTCAAAATTCACTTTTGAAATGATGATAGACAGGTGAATAATGTTGATGCCAAATTTTAGTTTGTAAGCAGGATATTCTTCATTAAGTTGTTAGGAAATAACCAAACTGTCATACACATTTTGAAATGTGATGCATGTAGATTTACCTTATGTTATTGTTGAGCATCTCTTAGCATGACTCAATTGCTTAATTAATTTTTGCAGTGGGAGGTATAAGTAGCTAAGAATTTTGTTTATGAGTGAAACAAAGAGTTTAACACAGTTAACCTTCTTAAAGTCCATGAATTGACTGAAATTGATAGAAGAACTCAAACGTTTCCTGTCATTTGGGATGAGTGTTTTTGTTAGATTAACCTTTATCATTAGTGAAAACTGATACTTTTGTTTGTTGTATAATACAATGAATCTCAGTAAGCTCATATAAACTTTTTGCTGATAAATATGATCATTTTGTTTCTTTTGTTTAGTGGAAAAAATATGAACATACTGTAATTTTCAATGCTATACATTTTAAAACAATATTTAGGTTAAAGCCTTGAGACATACTTTAAAAACAATAGTTGTAGTAAAATGCTATATCGTTTCAAGAGCTTCAAGTTAAAAGTTCACTATATACTTGAAGATTAGAAATATTATAAGTTATTTCTGAACCAATCAGATTGACAAAAATATATTCCTAAGACAGAAAAATTAAGAAAGTTTGAGTATATTTTTGTAAACTCCCTTATACTTGTATCTTGAGAGAGAAAGTATAAAATTGTATTGTTCAATTTATCTTAAGCATTTTTATATGTTAGTAGGGAAGTTGTTATACAAAAATGTACCAGTTAACATTCCAGGACATGTATCAAAACTGAATTTTGTATGGCATAATTTTTCATATATGAGTTTACACAGAGCATGTCTTTGCCAATGACCCATGTGGGCTTATAACTTGAAACTACAGTTACAAATTGGTCATGATTTGGAAAAGTTACCTTATATAAGTTAATAGGTTTCATATCACATCTTTCTTGATTGAAAGGTAAAGAAATCATAAATGCTAAATCTAGTGGAACACCCCTAACTCTGATTTCATCAAATAATCTGTGTGTGGATACTTTCATAAACCCTATACCAAATCAACTTCTACTACTAGTACAAGGTAACAATCTACCAAGTAACTTTTTCTTTCATAAACAAAATGACTCAGTGTTCATAACTGCTGTTTTTTGATGGTTTATATCTCCACTTGAGAAGAGCTGTAATAGTAAATCAAGTAAACAAACTGGACTTTCAAGTAACTGATGTTCATTCATCTCATCTTTCTACAGGTGATAATGTAACTTAACTACAGATATATTCACACTACACTACAATGTAAGTTAACTACAGATATATTCACACTACACTACATAGCTAAAATTATTGGAGTAGTGAAAATAGAAAGAAAAACTTTAGTTTAATTCTTCTCAGGCTTTTTGTTAGAGCTTAACTCTATCCAACATAGGAAGAAGTACTGAATATTGGATAGAGTGGAGCTTTTTTTATTTCTTGTATGTAGAGAAAAGTTTTAGATCTGTCTATACACACACACTGTGAGATCTCAACCACTGAAGAAAATATATATATAAATTGTTAAAAGCATTTGCTTATACTTACTGAACAAAAATCAGCTGGACAGTTAAAGGATTTGTGATGGTTTATGTCAATTCTAGTTGGAAGCCACAGTGTGCAGATCAACAGAAAGACATCTTGAGAGATGAAAACTGCTGATTGATTCATTGATCCTGTAGAAAGCACTGTCCGGTAACTACATAAATAATCATGCTGTGTTTTGTCCTGTCTGGTACACAATAATATTGGGTTTCACTTTCAGTGAAGTTTCTAAACTGTTTATTTTCTTAACTCAAATTTAATCATTCAGTTAAGCTTAAGTTCACTTTGCAATTTTTCTAATTATTCTTTCAATTGTAAATCAGAAATACCTAATGCTTATGTTGAAATCAATTTCATCTGAAAGTACCAAAGAGTAGGTAGGAAGAACTTATGTTGATGCCACGACCACAGGATTTATTAATTACTTGATCTCTTGTTCTTAAGGGATTTTAAAAGAAACTGCTTTTACTTAAGAATGACATATTCTTAAAGTAGATGTACTCTCACTGATGACAGAGAATTTGCCATTGGAGAGAAGAAAGTATTATATATAAGAGTGATGTTAAGTCCAGGAAAGGTCTTGTCTTGGATGTAGGAATTTTGCCAATGCTGCAAAAGTTACTAACCTCATTCAGCATACAGCAACAGACTTGTGATGATTAGATGATATCTAGTGCATCAAAATCAATAGTTTAAACCATAACCCTGAGGAAAACTGAACTCAGCACAAGGGAAGTAGGGATAATTAAAAGTTGCCAAGTGAAAGTGACACCTAGCAAGTCTGAGACTACTTGGGAAGGTCTTTAAAGGATTTCCAGGCTGTTACCAGTCACAGTACCACAATTCAAATCCACCCACACCCAACTAAAAAGGTAAAAAATGATATGGCAGAGAAGCTTCTCAAATCAGAGTGTTATCTTTGGTAGGTAGCACAGCAATAACCTACAACAACCATCACTTGTGGAGAGCTGTATGAAGAGATAAAAGTAACTCATTGCCCTGCACCAGTAACAAATTGCTCAAACAAGTAGGGGAGCCCTGTATGTTTACAACAATTACACTTGTGACATTGGTAGCAATTTACTCAGACAATGGCTAAGGATCTTTAAGGGAGGGGCTTTGACTTGCACTGGAAATCCCTATCAGTGCAGCAAAGCATACGGGGATAAATAGGAGCTCTGGTATACTGTTGTACCTGAATTGTGCCTATAATTCAACTCTTCCTCAGTTATGGCCAGTGAGTTGAAGAAACATAGGAGAATGCTTGCACCAGAAACTCTAGTAATCAGTTCAGCTCTCTCACAGCTGGGTGGAACTTGGTATATATCTGTAAGAGCACAAGGGCAAAAGATCGAGTTCCTGGTTTACATGGGAGCACTCAGAACATTAGTGGACTTCCCAATATATCAAGCCCTCCAAGTAAGATCAACACTCTTGCCAGCAGCTACTGAGTTTCTTCTGGTAAATAGTAATAGCTTAGATATTAGAGGAGGGGTAGATCTCTGGCTCCATCTAAGAAATTTCTCTTATAGAATGAAGGTAGTTATCTCTTTCTTCAGATCTGGTATTGGCTCCCTCAGGATGGATATACTGCAAAAAATTATCCAACTAGAGAGATCAAGCTCAGGGAAGTGGACCACACAAGAGAATATATAGCAGATGGAAAAAATACATTGATATGCATAATTGGTGTTATGTATTTTTATTCCAAAGTCTAATGTATCAATACCATGTAATGCGGTTACATAAGTCATGCGTGAAATGAACTGTTTTTTTTTCTTTCCAGAAAGCATGTAGGATTAGCTGAGATAGTTGTCTTTCTGATGAGGAATGAAGTCTCCAAGTTTTTTTGTAATTATCTAATTCCAGTTGTATGGTAAACAAAGAAGAAGTGATCATGAGTATGGTAATGCTAGAGTTGCATTTATTCCACCGTGCCTGAATGTAATATGGCTACCAAATATTTGAAGATGTATTTGTCATAAGTTATCCAAACAATCCAGACCCAACCAAGCAAAATCAACTCGATGACTTGTTAGCTGAACATGACAATGCATTTGTAGGATTAATGCTTGTTTTGCAAAAACAATAGTGACTTGCCACATCAAATACAACAACTAATGCTTGTGCATTCTATAAGTATAGTATACTTTATTATTTCTTCATTGTTACTTTTATTAACAATATTGGTTAGAATCTATAATATAGTGAATTTTCTTACTTTGTAATTCTATTTTTCATTGCTCTATTTTTATTACAGAGATTGTGTTTGTATTGTTAGCTTCATGTATGTATTTAGAACAAACCTAAATCTTCTAAGTTGGTTGAACATCATCCAATATTATTTGGAGTACAGCCAAAAAGTACTAAACTGATGAAAGAATGCATTCTAATCAGCACAACAGTATGTATGTAGACTTAAAACACTAGAAAATGGGTTTCAATACACATGATGAGCAGAGCACAGATAATCCATTATGAAGCTTTGCACTTAACTACAAACAAACCAGTGAAAATATGGGAGCTTTTTTTATTAGGTATACACATTAGCAGGTTTCTTTTTAGTTTTTCTTTAAGTAGGTAGTTTGATCTGATCAGAAGTTAATATTATTAATAGGTACAGGCAATGCTAATATGATAAATCAACTGTTGTGAGAGAGCTTCCTTTGAGCATTACAGATGGAACCACACTGCAGTACAGTGGATGTTGAAATGCAGGGTGATACAACTTTTGGAGAATGCTTGGCTGTCTTCACCAGTTGTTGTCAAGTGGAATGAAGGTATACTGAAGTTCTGTGTTAATTTTATATGGATGAACAGTGTTGCTCCATGTGGACCAACATGACAATCACTGATATTTAAATGGAATTTAATGTGACAAACTACATTCATACCATCCACACTGTGAAACTGTAAAAATCAAGAATTAACAAGTTTAGCAACATTGCCAAAGTTCATATAAGCAAACACACACACATATTCAAATTACAGGCCCATAAAAGACAATTGTACACAAAAGCCATATTGTTACTGGTATAAGCACAAAATTACAGCTTAACAAATATATCAATTCAACATGGGATTGTGGCAAGATAGAAACGTTGAATTAAGACTTACACTAAATAACTTATGCATTCTGACTCTTATGGTATCAAAATCAAGACAGTCACTGAAGGTTTCTAAAAGATAAACAAATCAATACCACGTTCGACCAGCAGGTACATGGAGAGCCCCTAATTCAAATTCCAAAGCCTCCAGTGTCTATTGTAAGATATACCATGTCGTTGTGACCACTCTAACCTCAGAGTGAATATATTTATAAATATTCTTAGGTATTCTTACACACTTGGTTGACAATGATGGATTACAAAATTATAACGTAATAAAATTGTGAAGACATATAACATGCATGAAGGCAACATAACAAAACACTCAAATATACAAATGCATGCTTTATCTCAAGGATAAATATCAATTTACATATATTTTAGTACTGTGCATGAGAGAACTAATCGTCTATGGGGATAAACCTGCATGTGATTGGGCTTCCAGATTGTTCCCCAATCCAGATTTGTTTTGAAGGGCATAAAACTTATATATTGTTAGGGTTTAGATTAAAAAAACGAAATTGAGCTAACTGTGGCTACAAATGCAGTAACTCATGCTTTGCTATGGGCAAATGAATATATGGATGAATTAGACTGTTCCCATTAGTTCAACATTTGGTATCTGGACATTGGCAAAGTGAACTGTATAATAAAAAAAGAGTTGAGACTGCTTTTAGCAGAAGATGACTAGTATGAATTCTTACTCATTCCATTTGGCTTGTATAATGCACCAGTTACTTTTGAAAGGTTAATGGATCTTATATTGAAGGGATTGCAATGGGAAGATGTCTGATCTGCATTTAGAATTTGATATTTGGTAGCACATTCATGTCTGTGGCTGAGAACCTAAAAAAATGTTATTCTGAAAGGTTAAAAACACAGATCAACAAATGAAACCAATAAAGTGTTTGCTGTTACACACAGAAGTATAGTACCTTTGGTCATTGGTCACACTGTAGGTTAGGATGTAGTTTCTACAGACTGGGCTGTGGTGAGAAATTAAGCTTTTAACCAAGAGAAAAGTCCATCACTTCCTCCATTTTGTAGAATTACTGATGGTTTGTGGGAAAGTTCTTCAAAAAAGCACCACTACCTGCTCTCACAAAATCCATGATGCAATTTAGATGAAGTGAGAAATATGACCAAACATTTCAATCATTAAAGTTTGCTTTAATGGATTCTCCAATTCTGGCCTATCCATCTAAACAACAGTGAGTTTCTGTTTGAACACTGATGCAATGACAATGGAATCTGAGTAGTGTTAATGCAGTTGCAAAAAAGAGTAGAAAGAGTCATTGCATACTTTAGTCTTATGTGCATGGCTCCTGTATGTAAATATTGTATGACAAGCAAAGAACTGTTTGCATTTGTGATTCTTATGAAATGCTACTACCATTACTTGTATGGTAGAAGTTTACTGGTTCATTGTTAGGGTGTACAGTGCTTTGTTTGAGTGTCTAATGAACTTTAAAAATATGGAAAGGATTGTAGCATATTGAATAACAATATTGCAAGAATATGACTTTGTCATAATGCATCATCTGGGCTGCAACACAGAAATGTGGACAGACTGTCTATGTGCACAGTGAGACTTTGTTTGTTTATGGAATGTCCTGATCCTAGAGTTGAAACCATAGCAATGGCAACCCATGAAGTAGGTGATATGCTGGTAGGTAGATGCAATGATTAACAGTTTAGGAGCTCCAGGTAGAGCAACTGAAGAATTCCAACCTAAGGATGTGCTCTTTATAATACATCAAGGTAATGAACTAATTAAGGAGTGTACTTGTATAATCAGCTACTAATACAGAAAGGAAACTGTACAGTTACTGCAAACCACTGAGCCATGGTTCTCTTACTGTGTTGCAGCTAGCAGTTTCCAGAGCTCTACAGTGAGAGATTTTCCAGATGTCACACAAAATAAAGACAGAAGAGCATCAAGGTATTACCCACATTTATTTTAACATTCATGCCTGTATTCAAGTTCAGATATTTAACAATAATTAAAATACTGTGCTGTGTCTATTGCCCAGAGAAAGAGTGCATTGAGATGGGATAAACTTCAAACATGAATTGAAAGTCAGTTTCACCTGAGAATATCCCAGATTAAAAAACAAGGTGTGTTATTGTTAAATCTAAGTTAACATTTTGCATAACATGTGTTTCATCTGTATATTTGGAAAAGTTGCATTACTTTATTTATTTAATTGATACTAGTTTTATTTTAAAATTTAAAATGTCTTAACAAATTATTTTATGATTAAATACATCACTCTCAATTCGATAGTTTCTATTACAATAATATATGATTGTGTTTATAATAAGTAAGTCACTTTTTTTCTGTGTATGTTTATTACAGAAGGTTGATTACATTACATTAGAGCAATCTCGAATATGCAAATTGGCAATTCACATAACAGTCACAGCAGTGGTCATATATATATATGACCTATATGGAACTACATTTTGACTTTGATGTTCAAAAGTAGTGTGATGCCACTGAAAATTGATCACATTTGAAAAGGTGTGTAACAGTTTTTTTTTCTGACACAAAATACTCAAAAATGCAGATAATAAAGATCTGCTTTAATTGGCAATTTAAAATTTCCAAGGGGAAAATATTCCTTGCACTTGATGGTGTTAGAAAATAAAGGAATATGGATTAATTTGAGAACCCAGGACTGTCCAGAAAAAGACCTACAACGAATTAAAACCCAACTGTGGTAACAAAAGTTTTTTTTTGAAAGTTGAGAATCCATAAAAAAATTCAATATAAGAAGCTGCCCATGTGTTTCAGGCAAGAATATGCTGCATAATCAAGATATTTATCTGGAAAAGCAACACAAGTTCCATGTACTCAAGTTGCCTCAACAGAATATCTTTTCAGTCACTGCATATCTTACACAATCATCTGGAGAGTGAAATAGGTATTCATAGCAGTTCTTACAAAGACATAATAAGTCAAGTGATCAGACTAAAAGCCTGTGGATTTCTCTGCTATCATACTGTTGAAATGTCCTGTTATATTATCTGGATCATGAAAAGCCAATATGGAGAACAGGGGTCTTTTGACATGATGGCCTTATAATTGAGGGTTTTGAAATGGCAACTAAGGTATAGGGTTATTTTCAAGAAGAAGAATCGTTAGTTATAGCATTACCAGACCTAAAAAAACTTTAAGGTTATAAAATTATATAACATACTCAACTTTTGTAATACTTTTGGATGTTTTATCACAGAAGAAGCATAATTTTATGTAGTGTAATGTACACAGTGCCACAAGTGACATATATATTGTGACAGGATTGCAGAAGTACAATTTATATAACATGTAAATATTACAACTTTCGCTTGGGAATACAACAAATTAACAATATAAAAAGGTTTTATCCTTGAAAGACTTTAGTACAGGTTAATGAAATATAATTTTTAGTAGGTATTAATGACTTTTATCTTCATAAAATAAAGTTTATTGTTTTTGCTTCTTAATTTTGCAGGAATAAGTATGGACTTCTGTAGACATAATAATATATCGCTGTATGTGGTAATTAAACTTGCAGTCATGCAAAAACGTCCTGTTCTACACATATATTAAGCTAGCATTGTAACTAGTATAGAAACTTTCCTTGTCATGTATAAACTCCGTAAATCCTTCAGTATTACCTGCCTGTTATTCACATATACTAACACTGTAAATGAAACATTTTTTAATCTCACACCATAAACAATTACTTTAAATACTACTAAGCTACCCACCGTACAAATAAAGCAATCGGGATGCCATTTATTGTTTAGTGCCAAAATATAGTATTTTGTGATTGGACGCTTGCACCCTGCACACTTAGGGGCAAACAGCTCAAAATAATCCTCTTGACAGTAAGGTTTTCCATCTCTCTCATGGAATCCTTCCTCATCAAATTGCTGACCACACTGGGTGCAAAAGAAATGTTCAGGATGCCAAGTCTTGTCCAAAGCAGTCACACATTTCTGTTAACAAAATAAAACATTCAGTTATATTCTGTACCTTTAGAAAATAAAGAGTTAACTTTGATATTTCACTGTTATTGGATGTACTTATTTCTGGCCATTTTGAATCTTTTAAGTTATTGATATACATGTAATATATAATACATGTAGAAAAGGTCATTTCCGGATCTTCCAAACGTGGTAAAATTGCTACATAAAGTAATCCTAAATTCCTGACTCTGCTTGTATGTTATGCAAAATATACATTTTCTACCTTCTTACTTTCTTGTAAAAATTTTTGAAACTTTTCATTAATTCTGAGCCTATGAAGTTTTTGCATAATGTGAGGTCTAGAAAACCATTAATATGCCTTAACTGTAGCTGCCTCTTTTCATTTGTTGTTCTCTAAAGATAACACCTCCTCTGCTTGTGGAGGTGGGTGGGAGTGGTATTGATGTAATGCTATACATTGTGCAAATAGGTCAATGACAGCAGTGACTTTCACATGTAAGGCAGATATTGTCTAGAAGTTACAGTCTCCTCCTATGTTGAATAAGAATGAGTAAATCCAAAGTTTCTAATGGTTGGTTGATGAGAAGACATCATGAGAAAAAGTGCTACTTAATACATTCACAATTGAAGTAGAAGGTGACACTTCATTATACAAAAAGCAAACACGTACACTTTGTTTTTGTTTATTGAATAAAATTATAAAGTCTGCTCATTTCTTAACGTGAACTCAGTGAGTTTTTAATTCAGATTTACTTTTGTAATTTATACTGCTAATTCTATCACTATAAAGCAGACTTACCAAACATTCTTTGTAAAAGTAAGTTTAACCTGAGAGTATCACACTTTCTAAAGGTATAAAATTATGATTGTTGTACGGTATGTATGTTCTGGAAATGATAAACTAAACTGAAAACTCCTATGATTAAGGCAAATAAAACGAAAAATGGATGAAATACAATATAAGATATAAAAAGAATGCATTTGAAGGATATGGAAAGTACATGAAATTAATAGGTTTCATGTTATTCAAATATTAAACCATAGCAAATGTAATTCAACAGATTTTGATAAAACTTTATTCTGTGTAACTGACACACAGATGAGATTAACAAGAGCACTGTTTGTTTTTTGGTAAATTTATTACAGTCATACCAATGTTATATACGTTATGACTTCTCCAATATTTTCATTAACCTTTTTGTTCTAAAAAAAAGAACTGATACAGGGCTTTACTAACTTTTGAAGGCACTAGCAAATGGTTGCTAGTTCACACTCACCACTAACAAATTTGTGAATGCTACTAGCAACAACATTTTTCATCTTTAAAATTACTTGTAATTGTATCATAATTAATAATTTCATGTATTAAATGTTAATAAATATGTATGTATCATATTCGTGTGTGTAAACTTTTTGCTCTCTGTGTTCAATATTTTTTAATATAAAAACCCACTTTAATCACATCTATGAGTGCTTTTACTTTTACAAAAGTTAAAAGATGCTCCTTTGTGCAGAAATTAATTCATTTAAACCATAAGCAACTGAATTGAGGTAGTGCTAATCGTCAGCATATATTTAAAATAGGGTTTTATTATAAAAAGTTATGGTTTAAGTGCTTACAGTTGGTGGAGCATTAGAAGCCAATAGGCCTTGTGTTAATCACAAATAAATTATGACAAATATGATAGAAAAACAATCTACAGTAATCACTTGGACACAGTATTTCTAATCATGTTGCAAGCAAACATGCACTCCAAATACCAGATTTTTAGGTTTTATTGAGCTGGCCCATTAAAACAAATTGAAGCTGCTGTCCAGATACCTCCCTGTTTCCTTGTATATAGGTTGGGTATGTCATACAGTTCAAGTGAGGATTACAAATCACAATTACAGGGACTTTCTTCACTCATAATTGTGCAATATAAATGACTAAAGTGCATGTATCATGGGTTTATTAATACTCACCATTAAGAATCTATGAATCTTCTTTCTGAAATGTGTCCTATCAGCATTTTGCTAGTTTGCTAGGATATGATGTGAACGTGTGATATGAAAATGTGACTATATCTAGTTACTTTTGCAATGTTCCAAAGAATAAATCAGTTCAATTGTTTCTGAGTAGAATAATACTTACATTTAAGATAGACCTGTTACAATAAGCACAATGAGGAGAGAAGATACTGTGATAATCTGTTTCACAGTAAGGCTGCCCATCTCGTTCAAAGAAGTCATTTGTTCCAAGTTCCTGATTGCAACAGTGGCAGGTGAAATGTTCTGAATGCCATACTTTTCCTAAAGCAGTCACAACCTAAAAGTAGACAAGATTAACATAGAATGCATTAATATCTTGCAAAAACATTCAGAGAATTTATGGCTTAAGTGCACTTATGAAAGTTTTTGTTTTCATCAGGAACTGTTGCTTTGCAGTCCACTGGTAAATATCAGTATACACAGTAAATTCTTTAATATTTACCACACAGTAAATCATCCTTCACTTGTACAGCAGTAAGCCTATGAATTTACAACACTAAAATCAAGGGTTTGATTTCCTTCAGTGCACTCAACAGATAGCCCAATGTGGCTTTGCTATAAGAAAACATGCACACAGTAAATAATTTATTATTAAATCATAATCTGACAGTGCAACAAATTTGAAGTCCGATTAAGGAAGTAATAATTCATGGTACAAATGTATGTTATAGTTACAGTCTCACCCCCCAGTGGCTCAGCGGTATGTCTGCGGACTTACACGCTAAAATTCAGGTTTCGATACCCGTGTGGGCAGAGCACAGATAGCCCATTGTGTAGCTTTGTGCTTAATTCAAAACAACAACAAGTTACAGTCTCTTAGCACTACACGTTACCTTTAATCTAACAGAAATTTAACATAAACATTCCAAGGTCCATAGAACTCTCTACATTATGTAATAAAATAAGAAAAATTTGATTAACTAATAAATGGTTGCTAATTTCATTACTACTACTGTTAATATTACATTTTGTAATAATAAATTTAAAATAACATAAAGTTTAAGGACAACAAGAGACCTGCTGGCCTTTTATTCCATCCACTTAACTAAATTAAGTTGAAAAAATTCTCAAAGCTAGCTCTTATCATCCAATATTAGTCAAACCTTCCCTAAACTCTCCTATATTTACTGCCTCGACTACATCTGGAAAGAGCTTATTTTAAAGGCCAACTACCTTATAAGAAAAGTAAAGCTATACAAAGATGACTCCTACCATGCAAAAATTTTATATTTACATTTCCTAGTCCAACCATTTTATAAGCTAGGAAGAAAAAAAGATGAAGCATTAACACTATCAATTTTATCTTTTCAATCAAATCCACTCTAACTCTTCCTTTTTTCAAGAAAAAAATAGATTCAGAGATCTTAATCTGCCCTTGTTATTTTTTAACAAGCCTTTTGTGACACCTTGTCAAATGCTTTCTGAAAATCCAGGCACACCAAATCTATTACTTACCTTTATCTAAAGAAACAGCAACCTCTTCAAATAATGCAAAAATTAAGATAGTATTTTCCCCTAGTGAAACTATGTTGACTATATGGAACAAAGTTTTAAATGTTTGAGTCTTTAAAATTGCTGAAGTAAAGTTGATGCATAAAGGAGGAAATGCTAGTAAATGTTCAGGCTAGATAGTTAATAATTATTTTTTTCAGTATAATAACTTGAAAATATAAATAACCTTTTTTATACCTGTCATGAGTACATTTGTATATGTTATAAAATTAGGAACCAAGCAAATTATATGTCAATTTTGTAAGTAACTTGTCAAAGGTAATCACTAAACTTAATAAATCATTTTTAAATATCAATAATTACAAGTGCTAAGACAAGTTGCAAATTAGTTTTTAACTGAGAAGCTGAACAGCTGCTCTTTGTCTGTATTACATGCAAACATGCGCCATTCTGAAAAATGTTAGATTAGTTGTTCATCTTTAAATTCATCCTACAAACTGGTCTTGTAGTCACCAACATCACTACCTCCATTATTAATATTATTACTTCATTCAGATCCCCTCTAACTCTTCTTTTTGAGGAGTAAACAATTTTAGAGATTTGAACCTATCCTAATGATCACTTGTTTGTTCATATCACTGTGGAGAGAATGCCTAACATGGAGTCTAACTGATTATTTGATCAAGCAGAAGATTGCTTGAGTGATTTTTGAGACTTGGCAGTGGCTGTTTCCCCACACAACTAACTAGTCTAATTCATTTGAAATGTTTATTAAAAATTTCTGATCAAATATAGGCTAACTATATGCATCAGAAATGAAATAATTTACTGTGTAACTAAGGCTTGGATCCTGCTGGTACAAATTCTATCTGTATCAGTTGTCAACCATATTATTAAGGCTTGGCTTTCCTGTGCTACTTACAAGTTCTCTGGCTGATATTTAATTTATATCATCTAAGAAACTAATGATACAAAGAACACAATATTGATAAAAAGATTAATACAGTATGGAATTATTTATAGAATAAAGTAAAAACCAGTTCCACCAGTGGAATTACATTTTCATAAATAAAAAACAACAACTTGTGTTTATACATACCTTTATTATTAAATATAAGTTAAAATGATAAAAGTGAGCACAAAATACACTGAGAATTAAGATATTGATATTCTAATGAATTTATTTACTAATAATTAAAAGTACTTATGACTTGCATAAAACAGCATAATTAATTAAAAGACATCTTTACTAATGACTTATGAATTAGCAATAAATTGTACAATGTAATTCTGATAACTAAAATTTTAATATCTTTTTACCAGTGATTTGCTGTTCAAATGTAAATTTTGTTGAAAATTCACTGACAAACTTAAGTTACATTTTATTTTCTCTGTATCTAGTGGCACAAAGGAAACTTTATAATTTAGCAGGTTCCATGGGTTTAATAATAATTATTTAGTCTTTCTACCACTGTAGAACAAAATATAAAAAGTATTATTTATTTTTTATCTCGTCTATGTTTCTCTACTTCATAAAATTATTTCATACCTGTCCAACAATGGGTTTATTACAAGCTGAACAAAGACCCTTTGTGGTAGTATTGACCCCTTGTTTGTTCATATCACACTGGAGAGAGCCTAACATGGAATCTAACTGGTTATTTTGTCCAGTAGAAGGTTTCTTTGGTGGTTTTTGAGGCTTGACAGAGTCTGTTTCATTACTTGTCTGACTGGTGTCATTCAGCTGAAGCATTTATTAAGAACTTCTAATCAAAAGTAAGTTAACTTTATGTATCAGATATAAAATAATTTAAAAATAACAAACATATTGCTAAAGACAATCATGAATAGCTATCTATAAGTACTGAATTAAAAAAAATCATGGAAACAAAGATCTATAATGATTATTCTGTATACAACCATCAATTTGGTATCCTTGCTGTTGCTTCCAAAGGCTCAGCAGCAAGCCTGAGGGCTTATAATGCTAAAATGTTGGCTTAGATGCCCAAGGTGGGCACAGCAAAATAAGCATCTTCTGCAGTTATGCTTAATTAACAACAAGCAAACTTTTAATAATATATTTGGGAGTAATTCTGATATTTCCCAATGTTCAACTGGCTTAGGAAATTCAGGTTAGTTCTGTATGTAACTGAAGCTTGGCTTCTCCCTGGTACAAGCTCTAACTTTCACAGCAGTCTACATTGTAACCAAGGCTTGATTATTCACTTTTATATATTCACTTGTACAGATCCTATATGTAACAGTAGTTTACCACATGTAACTAAGGATAGCTTTCCCAGTGGTACAATTTCTACATGTAATGGTAGTTCTTGACTTCACTAATGGTAGTTTAATTATGTAACTAAAATTAACATAAAGCTAGAATTGAGCAATTAATCCATTTAGTCAATTACCTATGAGCATCAGTTAGTTTCATATCGCATACTCATTTAATAGAGATTATCATTAAATAAGTTAGTCGTAAAAATAATCAATTAACCAAAATTGATGTTTCTGATTATTTTAATTTTTAATTATTTCAACTATGTAATCAAACTACTTTAGTTATGATTTTTCATTATTCTTTCAGACCAGTTAATGCTATGACTCAAAATAATAATCTAATTCAAACTAATGTTTCTATTACTCCTTTTGATTATTCCAATTATGAGTTTCATATTAAAAATCAATTAACTGGATTAAATTAATTTATGAGTTGAAAATTAATTGATTATGAAATTCTACATGATCAAACTGTAATGGGTATATATAAAGTAACTAGGGCTTGGCTCCCCATTGTTTCAAATTCAAATAGTAATTTACAGTGTAACTGAGGTTGCCATAGATATATAAAGGAAGGATATATAAAGTAACTGGAATTTATTAATTGTTTTCAAAGTAACCAGAACTTTATTATTAAACTGTATAAATCTCTTCATTGGAAGCCACAGAAAAAATGTTAAAACTTTAAAACACTGATGGTAGAAATAATCTCATGTCTTACATTAAATTTATTCTAAGCATAACTTGTATAACTTAGATAATTCTCATATTCATTCTGTACTATACTCTTGCATTAATGTTGACAGTGGTCTGTTAAAGATCTCTTAGGTACAGTTTTCCTTAGCTTCTATAAATAAACTGATTTTACTTACCTTAAAGTGAGAAAGTGAGGCCATGAGATCATCTAACTCTTTAGTAGCTGAAGAAGCCATGAATGTACTGGAATGGATAGTGTTATGATGGTCACAGACTTGGCTGGATGAGGTAGCAATGGAGTGAAAATACTAATTATACAGAAAAAAGAAAAGACCATGATATGTGAATACCTTTCAATTATATTTTTTCAAACTATTGGGTAATCTGTTTGCAATACTTTCTGCCACTGATCGATTAGTGGCTCATCATCTGGATACCTTAACTGATTTGATTTTTTTTTCAATATGAATACAACAATCATGAAACAAAACCTCTCATGGTATCTAATAATTTAATTGCTACATGAATTACTTTTTATTGTCTATAAGTTGCCAATCATATGGGAGAGGCTACTAGCTAAATATAACTTTCACCTAAAAATAATGTAAACCACAATCTATCAGTCTCAGAAGGAAGGCCACTTTATCTATACTTCTTGATGTCAGTGTGAGATTACATTTGGAGGTGCTTTGTGACACTTCTTTTATCTATGTGTAATTTATTCGTCTTTGCTAGACTAAGCAATTTTGGTAATCTGATCATTTTGGGTGCAAGACATGTTAATACTAAAAAAAGAAAAGATGAATTAACTTCACAGGCATAACAAGAAGACAGTCAAGGCTCTTTATAATTATATATTACATTACACTGCTGAATTAGCTGATGAAACTTAGAAGCTTTAATGTTCTTAAAGGTTTACATAATATCTTTTTATCAAGAAGAAATAAATACAATTTGTACCACAGAAAAACACGGGTCATGCCATTAACAACTAAAATGAACCAAATCATAGGTTAAGGCATCAATAACTTTGAACCATATGATTTGATATGAGCTTCTTCAAACTGTATGACAGTAAGAAGTTACCTGGTACTATGTTATTTGATAAAAAAACTACAGTACCTGGAAGTGTATGATGTAATATGAAACTACTTAGAACTGTATGACTTAATATGAAACGACTTGGTTTTATGTGGTTTGATATGACCTACTGGTAAGCCAGCCAATATTATATAGTGGTAAATGACAGTAAAAGAAGATATGAATGACAGCAAAAGTTGGTCTGTACATGCACAATTTTAATGGTGGTGAAAGGAGTGTAGAGATTACAATCACTACATAAATATGTGAACTGATTTTGATAAACGAGTAAAGAGAAGTGAGCGACTTGGGCTCAAAGATGGTTATCTATGAGAGCTTGTTAAACAACAAGAAGAGGAGGAGGTAGAAGAGCTATGTACAGGAGAAGATGAATAAAAAATGAGGAACACATTCCAATACATGTCAGACTTCAGAAGATGACTGAAGAAGGCTAGTCAACTCACTAAAGAGAACTTGTATGCAGCTGAAGGCAGTCAAAAGTACTTCTAATGACAATAAGACTGAGAATCGACATTTGAAAATCAAATAACACATCTTAATTTCACTACACACAGACAACATACCATACAATGGAAAGAACCTTTTGATATACAGGTAGTAGTAAAAAAAAAGGGCTATATAGTGAAAATGGACAGGAAGGCCATTATCTAGCATACTAATCTGTTGAAGACATAATTCAAAAGGAAAGAAGACATAATGGGTACAGTTATTCAGGCACAGATGGATGTTGAAGGTGTGTCTGTCACAGATGCAATACCAGAAGATGGTGACTTTTTTCCTAGAAGATGAAGGCCAACTAGACCTAAGACCACTAGGTGGAGATGAGATGTACAAAGACTTAAATGTCAGTGAGGAACTGACTGGCAAGCAGAAGATAGAGCTGAAAGATCTACTGTGCTAGCAAATGTCTTCATAGATAGACAAAAGAAGACAAATCTTGTCAACACAAGATCAAAACCACAACAAAGGATCCAGTCATAATGAAACCTCATGAGATGCACTTTGTGATGACAGACCTAATAAAACAGGAATTTGAGGCAATACTAGAAGCTGGTAATCATGAAGAAGAGGGATGGATCAAATTGCTTCTGCATAGACTTCTGAAAGCTGTACATCATGACAAAGCTTGACTCTGAATCAATGGACAACCCAGACTAGATGGATCCAAGTTCCTTCCAAATATCAACTGCAGTAAAAGTTATTGGCAGATCCTGATGGAGACACAATCTAAACAAAAGACAGCCTCTGTGACACCAGACAGATGTTACCAGTTTAAGAGGACACTCTTTGGGTTAGTCAACTCAGCAGCAATATTCAATTGAATGGTGATGAAAATTTTGCACATCACCACCAACATCGAGCATTATATGGTGACAATCTAAACCACACAGTCACTTGGTAAGACCACCTTAAGAAATTTGGAGAGCAGCAGGCCTTACCATTTAAGTTTTACATCAGCTATACTGCTCAGAAGTATGTTGGCTTCTCTTACCTCTAGCTATTGAGCTCTCTTGGATGTGCTTTTGCAAGCAGAAATGTTAAAGACTTCCACTCCTCCCCCCGACACTTTCATATAACTTTAGTCACACCACACTGGGATTTCATCTGCCTCTGTGTTTCATTTCTAGCCAGTTTAAATTCTCCAATTTTCCCTGGAATTTAGATCAACACAAATTGTTGATTTTTCTACAAATCCCAAATCACCATTATTATATCTCTTTAAATATAAACTGTAAACATTGGAACCAACTACATAGTTTATGTTTCCCCAAAATGAATACTTCTCTTCCTCCTGAAATTCACATAGTGGGGATAAAAAAAAAAAAAAAAAGTTAAGAAAATCTGCTCCTGGGGAGTTTCCACTGCTGGGAGGCAGTTTTCTGTAAGACTGTACTGGCAGTATGTATATTTTACCTTCTAAACTGTACTTCTGGGGAAAAAAAGAGAGCATCACAAATGGCTAGTGTTTGTTCTTCTTATTTGTGGCAACCAATTACACAATTTATTTGTGTGACAAAATTTCTCTTCTATTCATACACCTCTATGTTCCATCATTTCCTCCCCTTCTTCTAATGGAGTAATAGGAAAATCCCTCTTTCAACATTTCAACTTCCTGGGGCAATCAATATGAAAAGTTCCCCTTTAATTAGAGTAATCCTACTGGTAAGAGATAAAGTGGATGCATCCTTCGACCAAAAGTAGGGCTAACATGTTTACCTAGAAGTGAAATGCAAGCTAGCCCTAATCTCAGAATCAAAGCATATGGACAAGTTCTCTCATGTTCACATTGAATTCATGGACTGTTTCTTCCTGTATCTGCTTATTCTGGAATGTATTTTAGATAAGTATTTCTCACATATTGTATCTTATTACTCATTGCCTCAGCCATGGTACACATCCATGTTCAGTCAACCATCTGTGATATAATGGCTAGTTCAGCAATTTTATATTTTGTCCACCTCTATAACACTTTAGCCCCATCCTAAAAGTTTTTTTAACAGCATTGTTTTGCTCCCCCACCTTTATTGGTTGAAGATTATTCCCTGCATGAGAAGAATGCAACTTCCTATCAGATAATGCCTAACTAGGTCTTCCACCTTTAAAAAGTAATATATTCAATGAGTTTTCCTTTTCCAAAACCATATTTTCAAAAAAAATTATTCTTTATTCATTTTTTTCACACCAGCTCCTCCACTGTCTTCTAAACGTTTTATTCTAACTCTCTGTTCTGTGTAAAGATGAGATGTGTTTCTGAGGTTAACATTTTCCTTGCCTGAAAATGTATTTCGGACAGATACATATATGTACAGAACATCTCCACTTCCGATCTGTTTCTTCTGTCCTATCAAGGATAATCCTTGGTGTAGTGTACACAAATAATGTGTTACTCTTTTACTGGTTGAAGGCTATAGGCTAATTACGAGTGGATCATAGATTGGCACTGTAGAGGTACGAGTTTATTTCAAAACTAGGCGCCTAACATCGTTTTTGGCAGTTTCACAAGATAATTAATAATTCTACCTCAGTTGGTGGCCTGTTCTGTAGTGCCATGGTGGAAATATAATAATTTTACTTTTTGCTTTCGCCAGTACTTAAACTAACTGGCCTGAAAATATCATTGAATCTGTGTTAAGACATATTTAAGCTACTAGTTGAGCTCATTTTCCTCATGTAATGATATAAAGATTGTAAGTATTCAAATTAAGTTTGTTTGTTTTTTTGCAAATTTTGATTCGTGTATTTTCGTACAATTGTTATGTCGTTTTCAGACGATTTAATTTATATTTTCTGAATCAACAGTGAAAAGTTTATAAATTTGTAAATTTATCCGTATAGATTGATGTTACCTGTTTTGTTTCAATTTGATATGTGTAATTCAAATATAAACACTAGGTGCAATTTGATTTAATTTTGAGTTTTGATTTAAATCGATAATATAAACCAGTTAGAACTGTAACTGCAGTTATATGGAAGTAAATGTATGGGGCCCAATTACTTTTTATTTCAGGGGGGCAGATTTTGTAGTTACTCAACTATCCACTATAAATCTACTTTTTCAGGTTTATACTACAATGTAATATAATTTCAAATATCCTAAAACTGAGTTAAATTGTAACTTAAATTTATAAGTTAAATAAATTTCAATATTTATCTAATTTATGATACTTGCTAACAAGATTGATACGCGCCATTTTTTCTTTTTCAATACAAATGCATTTTAATATACAAACAATAGCACAATTTAAAATAATGGTTATTACAAATAATAATGATCATTATACAAACATTTTAAAATCTTACAAACAATATCGAGTTTTCTATCTGATCCGGAACTTCCTTGATATCTTATCGAGGGTTTAGAATGAGCGAATTAATTTCAAGTTGATGTAGATATAATTCACTTGACAGGAATACACCGAGGTTTACCACTGATAAAGTTATGTAATGTTTTCGTAAAAATATTAATGTCTGATATAAATCTGTTGAAATTAAATGGTTTGCAATGTTCGGAATATGTAAACGTCCAGGTGAAATATCTGAAGTTTCCAATTCATAAGCGTTAATCACAGTTATAGCTTCCGAGGTTCATAGTGTACTAACTATAACAAACCAATAATATATACTATCTCTTGGTTTCATTTATAGGGGTGAGGAGAGTTTCTAGAAATTTCAACCGGCACAAATTTACGAACGATACACTAGCGTTTGCGTACCCACACATATTTAACTTAAGAAACATCGATATCAAAATAGATATATGACATTAAATCCGTCACAGTACTCTAACTATAAGAGTTTAACCGGAAGAAATCCAAGGAAATGTTGTTATAATTTTTGTGTACAAAGTACATAAACTTACCAACAATATAGAACTATTCTGTAAATATACAACCCTTAATAACACCATATGTCATAAAAGTAAGAATTATTTTCCAATGAACGTGAAAACCAATTTAATCAATCAACACATTAACAAAGCTGTTTCCCTTAAAGAAGAGATATATAATGTATCAAACAAAGGCTCTTTATATAAAGCTATCATTCAGCAGTCAACATGAACTGAAGAAAAAAAAAGAACATAAAATTCTTTTGTGAAAAGTTTATCGAGATTTATAACTTTGGGTCATCCTTAAATCCATCATCAGAATAAGTAACTATTATGTGTTTAAAGGCAGAACAGAAAAATCAAAACGCTCAAATGCTTTCTACATGTATAAATGGTTCGAGTGTCCCAGAGTATGTATAGGATCTACTTCAGGAGGGTTGGCAAATCACAATAATAACAAACGTATTAAATTAACATCTAGAAGTCAGTGTATGCATTGTTAATACTGGTTAAGATCTCGCGTGTTTTGTAATTTAATACATTTGGGTTGCTACAGAGCTATAAAGAGTAAAGAATAATTAAAGCCATTTGTACATTGTCAAAACTTTCAGCAGTCACAATCAGCAACAGTGATTACAGACAAAGGCTCTGTGTAACTGTTGTGGTTGTAAGTGTTAAAAGAAAACCCCTTACTAACGATAGGGAGACCCGGCATGGCCATTTTGTTAATAGCACTCGACTCGTAATCTGAGGATTGCGCAGGTTCGAATCCTCGTCACACCAAACATGTTCGCCCTTTCAGCCGTGAGGACGTAATAATGTCACGGTCAATCCTACTATTCATTGATAAAAGAGTAGCCCAAGAGTTGGCGGTGGGTGGTAATGACTAACTGTCTTCCCTCTAATCTTACACTGTTAACTTAGAGACGGGTAACGCAGATAGCCCTCAAGTAGCTTTGCATGAAACTTAAAACAAAACAAAACAAAACAAAGCAAACTAACGGTAAGTGGCGATGGCTGGAAGACGCTTTTAAATCTGGTGAAATTAAAATTCACCTACCAGGTAGCAAGCCGCAGCCTAAATCTATAGTCGTAAGAAGAGCGCATCAATCAATAAACCCTGACACCATTACCCAAGTATTAGAAGAACAAAATATACCATACACAAAAAAAAACGAATAATGTCCAAAAAAAACACAAGCATCAACAAACTTCACACTAGTTGAAATAGATGACAACTACAACATACAAAACCTTATAAATAATGGAATAATACTTTCGTACCAAAGATACCAAGTCGAACAATTAAAAACTCAGGCAATTGTAGTAACTCAATGCTACAATTGTCAAAATATGAACACATTTCCGCGGCATGCCTTACAACACCGAGGTGCTACGGTTGTGGCGGGGAACACACAATGTACAAAGGAAGAAGAAACACCTAAATGTAGTAATTGTGGAAAGATACGCGCAGCCATCTACAAAGGATACGACAAAGACAAACAAATAAAACAACGTATATATGATATAAAAACAACGACTGAAAAGGAACAACCTAACACAAAGTCGCAACAAACAAAGGACACAACAACAAAAGTTAGTAAAACATCTAAAACAACTTATGCATAAATGCTAAAAAGAATGAAGACACAAAAACAGCAAGAACAAAGTAATATTACACAGGAAAATAGCACTTCAATATATACACAAAAATCACAAGTAAACAATACCACACTCCCAGAAACAAGCGCTAACACACATAACAAAACAAGCCAACTGACTACCATAATCAAAAACATCACAGAAATAACAATAACATACACAAAATCAAACAACCAACTACACTGATATATTAATTTCCATCTTAAAAAAACTTATAACACTTCATATACCACACATAATAACGACACCCACAGGATACCTACTGACAACATAAATTTTGCAGTGGAGTATATCAACATTCAAGGTACAGTAGCTTCCAGGGAAACACGAGATCAAAGACGTTATACAAGAAACTAACCCCCACATTATGATATTAAGCGAAAGATTAATATACAACAACAATATATTTAAGCTACCAAACTACACAACAATAAGGAAAGACAGAATAAATAAAAGTGAATAAAATAGAGGCATACTTATGCTATACAAAGCAGACCTCTCAGTCACTGAAATCAGTATGAGTAGTTTGTTTGTTTTGGAATTTCGCACAAAGCTACTCGAGGGCTATCTGTGCTAGCCGTCCCTAATTTAGCAGTGTAAGACGAGAGGGAAGGCAGCTAGTCATCACCGCCTACCGCCAAGTCTTGGGCTACTCTTTTACCAACGAATAGTGGGATTAACCAACACATTATACACCCCCACGGCTGGGAGGGCAAGCATGTTTAGCGCGACGCGGGCGCGAACCCGCGACCCTCGGATTACGAGTCGCACGCCTTACGTGCTCGGCCATGCCAGGCCAAAAGTATGAGTAGTAACGACGAACATGTTACTGTGGATATCCTGCTGATAAATAATACAAAAGTCACAATAGCAGGAATATACTGTTCACCAAATAAACAACAAGACTTAACTTTACTTAATAACATCTTTTCTCACAACCAAAACTCCATAGTCATTGGAGACCTAAACAGCAAAAATGTTAATTTCAGCTGTAACTGTACAAACAACAATGGAAGAACGGCAATAATATAGCCCTACTGAACGATAATGACCCCACACATACAGCGTATGTCACTAGCACCAGTGACATACTAGATATGTGTCTTAGCACACATATTATGAGCCAGAAACTAATTAAGTTTCAGGTGGGAAAATATGTTGATAGCGACCACCCACCAATATATTGTCTTTGATGTTGTTGTTGTTGTTTTAAATTAAGCACAAAGCTACACAATCGGCTATCTGTGCTCTGCCCACCACGGATATCGAAACCCGGATTTTAGCGTGTAAGTCCACAGTTGTGTCTTTGATCTCGCCCCACATAAAAATACAACCTATAGAAAAGTTTGATTACAGTAAAACAAATTGGAAAGACTATCAAAAGGAATTAGACAATTAATTACCTAAAAACGTTTTAGAAGGAGTTTGTTTGTTTGAATTTCGCGCAAAGCTACACGAGGGCTATCTGCGCTAGCCGTCCCTAATTTAGCAGTGTAAGACTAGAAAGAAGGCAGCTAGTCATCACCACCCACCACCAACTCTTTTACCAACGAATAGTGGGATTGACCGTAATTTTATAATGTCACCACGGCTGAAAGGGCGAGCATGTTTGATGGGACCGGGATTCAACCCTGCGACCCTCAGATTACGAGTCAAACGCCTAAACCCACCTGGCCATGCCGGGCCTTTAGAAGGAGTAAAATACCATATAGAATTGGATATCTACTGTCAAATAATAATTTGGATTACTGTAAGTGACAAGATAATAAAAGCCAGGCTACAAACAATACAAAACACACTTTTTGCAACAACATACAGAGTTCCCAGAACCACATTATCTTATTTTATACACAAATATTCAAACATACCAACCATAGAAGATAGACTCCTACCTAGTACAATAACGTATTTTGATAAAAAAAATTAATGAAAAATGAATTATTATGCGAACTAGAAGGTACCGCATATACGATGAAGATAGTCCCAAACATCTCTCCCCGATCAACATATATTTTAAACATAAAAATAAATCAAAATATACGTATATATATATATAAGGGCAGTAAAAAAAAAACACCTCAATCAAACTAGACTTCCTACAGATATGGCAAATAATGTCGATAAATGTACGAAAATAGTACATGGACATTGCCCTGAAAAGGGTTGGAGTAAACTCTGACTTCTCTGACCCTAAAGCAGTAGCCACACCAACTCATTCTGCATGACCATGAAAGTGAAGGAAGGAGAAAGAGGTCAAAGCGTACCTGACCCTTCAGGGTATATAAGATCACCCAAACACCGAAGAGAGAAAGAAAGATAGGAAGTGGGTTAACCCCTTAACTCGCTTGATAGAGCATTCGCGTTGCATTGCCTGCAGGCTCCCAGAAGAAATCCTCCACTTCAGTGTAAAAATGGAAATTACTACACAACTCACGACTGCAAATGTAATTAAAGATAGACGTAAATGGTGTGGAGTCTATAATTTGTGTCAAACTGACAGTGAATTTTTTTAATACTAGTCACAGCATTATTTTGAACATTAAGATATTTGTAACACTGTTATTTTCACTAATAATATAATTTAATTCAAAACATGTTGAAAAAAATTAGGTGGTAGTAAGATTTGATCTAGTGCAGCCACTAGCTTATAATAATATTTCTTTGTACCATGGGTATTTTCTCTGAATCACGTTCACAGCAAATGAATGGGTAAATTTACGCATTTGCTTGCAAACAAAATATATTCACTAAAATAGAATAGACTATTTTTCTGTTAATTGGAACTATTTTCCCAAAACACTGTCTAAAAACAAAAAAATATATAATTCCTAAACATACAAGCCTTTGTTTAAATAGCTTTTCGCATCGCATTTAATAGAATATTTTTTTTATAAAACTGAGCCCTGTACAATACCAAACATAAAAGTGTTTTATGTTAATATTTTAGTTATAATCTTTTAATAACATAAAAAATGAATAGATGGTTGGATTCTTTATATTAAGGCAATTTTGAACACATAAATAAGCAAGCCACTTGACAACCATGTAAAATTGTGGTGGAACAAAATGTATGATAACTACAATTTTCCTGGGTAGTACAAGCCAGCAAAAATTAATCATTTTCGAGAAGATAATGTAACAGCCTTTTCCTATACAAATTTGTTCATACACTCAAATCGTCAAGATATGTTCAAATTAGAGATTTAGAATTCCAAGATGGTTATATCTTTTATACGTAATTACATTGAAAAAGAAAGGACTGTGAATCGTCTATGGCCACTAGAACCACCCAGAAAGCAATCTGAAATAAATCTTACCATTTACAGAGGTAAAAAAAACGTGACATTTTGAAACAGGTGAAAATCCATGAACACAAAGCTCAGTAGAAAAAACTATCTGTGTATCCCAAGTAACATAATCATGGAGGATCTCTGTGTGGAAACAATGTTAACAGATTACAGCTTTTAAAAGTTTTTAAGAGATAAAACATATAAAACAAACATTGAAAGTTTATACTTGTAAGGTATGAGTAAAATCCTAAAAGTCTGTGTTGTTTATGGACAGTATATAAAACTGAATCAGAGAATCTATATGTTTCAGGTGGAAACAGAAGTCAGAGTTTATAGATTGTGTTTGGTTAAAATTCAAACAGTGAACTTTTGAATTATTTTTGTTTAAAACGTAGAAATATGTAAAATCTAAACAGGAATAATTGGAACTAAAGTTGTATGAAATTAATTCAAGATATATAGAAGTGAAAGTGTACAAAGTGTATGTGTGGAGAAATATTATGCTGAAGCTGTTGAGTAGTAGGTGTTTAAAAAAAAGAAATATTTAGAAGTAATATTTTAATAAACCATAATTGTGATCTTTTTTTTTCTTCTTTTATTGTAATGGTTGGTGTCTTTAAATGTTAAACTGTACAAAAGATTGAATAATTTGAAGCCTTATCTTTTATAATGACGATAACCCTCTCATGCACAAAACAAACAATTAAGTTAGTAAGCGCTGTTCGTATATAAGACTGAAACATAGCTATCTTCCAGTTTCTGAAAAATTCAGTCGTAATATGTACAGCCTGATTTATTGTTGTTCGTTATTAAACACAAAGCTACACATAAAGGGTATCTGTGCTCTAACTCCCATGAGTATCGAAAGGCGGTTTCTAATAGTATAAGTCAGGCGACATAGTCCTGTGCCACTGAGGGATGCAGAAGCTGAACGGTATAGTTGTCTTTGGACTTCAGTTCATTAAAGGAATTCATAATGACGTCACAGCATGGGCTGAACAAAGAAATAGATGTAGCAGTCTTATTTGTGGTGTGATTACGTGCGAAATATTTTTTTTATATATTTTAATATTAGTTTATTTATTTTTGTTATTTTACATTCATTATAAAACACACACATTGACACATATGTATCTATTACAAAGATGCCAAAATGCCATTGTTTTTGTATATTACGTAGTACTTTTTAATCAGATCACCTTAACATTGTCTCCCTTTCATATTCTTAAGTTTAGGATAACTACAAAAAAAAATTCTGACTCGGTGTTTTTACATTTTCTGTATAATAAAACGAAACTATTCAACAAAGTAATCAAAACAACTGATCGTATTTGCTCAAGTGTATGACGTCAATTATTAGACTTGATACTTGATACATGTTAGACTGCGAGATTTCAAGCACAGCTCATACGTTATATCCTTCAGTGTGTGTATGTTTTTCTTATATTCACGGTCAATCCCACTATTCGTTGGTAAAAGATTAGACCAGGAGTTGGTGGTGGGTGGTGATGACTAGTTGCCTTCGCTCTAGTCTTACATTACTAAATTAGGAACGGCTAGCGCAGATAGCTCTCGAGTAGCTTTGGGCGAAATTCAAAAACAAAACAACACAAGAAGTCAGACCCAAATTAAACCAATATAAAAAAAATACCTTTCTATTTAATTAATTACCTGACACATAACTGTAACGCCCTCTATAATCTCGTAGTTGTTTGTACTCTCATCTTTAAAACATAAACCCAGCGACAGTCAGCTGAAAAGTTTTTTGTTAACCTGAAGATAACCTAAGGCGGTTGATACGTTGGTCTGTACTTTATTTTAATTACAGTTTTAATACCCGTACCAGACATCTTTAGAATACATTTTTACTTTAAACGGATTTTTCGTCACCGTGAATGAATCTATCTTCTAATTACTAAATTAATAAAATTATATCAGGTCATAGAAAATTATATCTCCTTTGCTGCTCTAGTAATAATAATCATAAATTGAAAACGGTTAAACCGCACTTTATTTTAATTTTTTTAATACTCACGAGGTATATACAAGTTATTTTGGTATTAACAAACGCACAGATGTTCACTAAACAACGACAAAACAAAGTGATAGTCCCCGTATGTATGTGACAATGAATCCTACTGTTTTTTGATAAAAGAAGAATAGCGCAAGATTTGGCATTGGGTGGCGATGACTGCCTCCCCTCTAATCTTACACTACTGAATTAGGGACGGCTAGCGCAGATAGCCCTAGCATAGCTTTGCGCGATATTAAAAAAAAGAAGATGATTTATTACAACAATTAAAACCGTTCAAACAATGTAATGTTCACAAGAGTTCCTTTTTCTAACAATTCGACTTTGTTTTTTAGGTTGAGTTAGGCCAACAGTTAATGAGCCGGACTTGGGAGGGGGTGGACAGTGCATGGGTGTTTTATAATGAATGTCCAAATCATTAATCGTTCAGACAAGAGGTGGTAATGAACGGTGTTGACTAACTGCATTTCCTCTAGTTAGTCTTGTGTATCAACTCGAAATTGGGATGGTTAGCGGTCTTCGCCCTTGAGCAGATTTGTGCGAATATCCGTAAAGAAACAAACATTTTGTTGAATATTACACACCGTCAAATCAATTTATAGAACCAAATACACACATAATTTTAACTGATAAATATTCTGCTCACAGTTAATGTAAAATAATTAAATAAATTGAATACTAACCTTTAACACAGCTCTTTTAATCCCATTCAAGTTTACAGTTTTAGAATTTTGCGCAAAGTTACAAAAGAGCTATCTGCACAAAGTCATCCACGATGAACAGATACTCTAGAGCTATTCAACAATGGCTATTGTAAGCAAAGGGGAAGCGAAGCATAAATTCTCGGATTTACAATCTGGACACATTCAGAACTTGACTACACCTGGCCTTTACATTTAAATTTATGTGTTTTTTTAATATTTTTTACGCAAATTTACTCTCCAGAAACCAAGTTAAAATTGTAAAAGTTCCATTAGCCCTATTTATTATGTTTTTTGTGTGTTTATCGTTCGTAGTAAGTAATAACTCAAACACCTTTCGAGTTTATAATTCAGTCAAGTGACTAAGTCACTTCCCGAACTGTCAACAAACATTTAATTAAGTTACATAAGACATGGTTAGCCACATTTATATGACGTAGCATATATATGTAGGCCTAAATAAAATCATGACTTTTTCAAGATACCTCTTGTTTATCAAAACAAAAATACAATGGTACTTCACTTCATTTGTTTATTGGTTTTAGCTAACTGTTTTCAACATAATTATGCATTCATATATGTGTGCTCTAACAAATTTACTAAAGTATATTTATGTTTTAGTTTAGTATATATTTAGAAATGTAAGTAATTTATATTGTTAAATGTGTATGCTAAAAGCCCTAACTGTTCTCTAACTTTATGAAATGTTTTCGAGTGTAAGAATAAAAAATATACGTTTTATATTGTTGCCAGGTGAGCTTTCGGTAATTTTATCTAAAGATTATAAATTTACGCTCCAAGAGACATTGATATAATATTGTTGGTCAGCTACACTCAATATGCTATAAGCATCGGAAAATATCATTGTCACAAATGCTAATTAAAAGAAACTTACAAAATTTGGCCAGGAAAGTTTATAAATTTCGAACATTAAAATTTTCAGAGAATTATTTTCGAACGTTAGGATTTCAACATGGATATTACATATCTATCTCCCTCTGTGAAAAGTAAGCTTGTAAACCTCGTTAGGCCAAACAGGAATAGAGCTAGCCACTATTCGCGTCAAGCAAAGTGTACCTGTGTATCAACGTATTATAATTCGCTCGTGGTGGACGTCGACTGTAGATAAAATATTGTTTCAGACGAGATAGAAGACTAATTATTATCTGTGAGTTTCTAATATTTTTATATATAAATAATTATTTGTAATAACTGTTATTATAAATTTCATTGTTTGTATTAGAATATATTTGTGTTAAGAAAGAAAACTGTGTAGCAATCTTATTGGCAAATATCATAAATCTAACACAAATCAACATTTAATTAACTTCTAAATTAAAATCAAAATCTCTGGCTATTTGAAATCATAATAGCTACTGTACATAACAAAATAAATAAGAGACTCGACCAAGATAAATTATAATATGTACATAATAGTATGTTGGTATTAGCTGTATTTTTAATATTGTAATTTAAATATTAGCTAGAGGACACATCACATTGAGATTACTTCATTTCCAGAATATTTAGGAACATTAAAGAAAGACAGACTGAAGTGATTAGGTGGAGTGAATCAGTGAAATATCGAGAGAATTAATTCATGATGACGTGAAACCCATTTGAAGTAAAAATGAACCTCAAGTCGACAGACTCTCTTTGTTAACCTGAAGATGACCTAAGAAGGTCGAAACGTTGTTCTCTACTTTATTTTAATAAAAGTTTTAATATCCATACCAGCTGTCTGTTTTTAAAATACGTTTTTTTGTGTGTCTGTCATTCACAGTAAGAGTAATAACTCGTAAACCTTTTCGAGTTCATAATTCAGTCAAGTGACTGAGTCACTTCCCTAACTGTCAACAGACATATAATCAATTTACAAAGGACATGAAGGTCGCAGATTCCAATCTACGTTACATCAAACGTGCTCACCCTTTCAGACATATGGGCACTATTATATCCAATCAATCCCACTATTCGTTGGTAAAAGAGTAGCCCAAGAATTCACGGTGAGTGGTTATGACTAGCTGCCTTCCCTCTAGTCGTACACTGCTGAATTAGGTAGTTACTGAAGGATACAGTTATTGCTGTGTGTCACTAGATAATGTTATTTATATTATAAGGTATTGTTGAAATATTGTATTTGCTACACATATACATTGGAATTAGGTTTTCCCTCTTTTCTGCGCAGTATTTCAAATATTAAGTCTTATAATTTTAGTGGCTAACGCACGAGTCTGTCACTTAACTTTGGAGTAGTCTATAAACATTTCAAGACAGCGTGACATGTAACGGATTTAATATTATATATTTATTTTAATATCTATGTTTGTTTCAGTTATTCTAAATCTGTACAAGATGCTCGAGAGTAAGAATCAATAATGTATATATCTGTGTAAACACTATCATTGTTGCCTTAGCTGAAATTTCTTGAAACTCTCATCTCAAGCTTATAAACTAGTGCGACACGACAAGAAAAATATATATCGCTGGTTTGCTACAGTTAATATACTATAAACCTCGGAAGCTACAACTGTGATTAACGCTTACTAATCTAGAAACTACAGATAATTTGATTAGGATTTTTAGAGATTTCGAACATTACAAACAGTTTAATTTCAGTGGATTACCATCGAACGTTAGTATGTCTACGAAACCATTAGATAACTTCAGTGGTAAATAAAGAAGAAAAAAGACTCGCATATGATCATTGAAGAGCTAGCTAGCTTCTCATTAAGTGAACCGTACCGATATCAACTCGAAATAACTTCGTTCATCGTGAACCGTCGTTAAAATATTAAGTTCCGAACCAGATAGACAACTCAATATTGTTTGTTAATTTAGCAAAACTTTTATATATAAATCATTATTTGTAATAATTGTCTGTAATAACTGTTATTATAAATCATATTATTGTTTGTACATTAATCTTGTTGACAAATATTATAAAGTTCATACATATCAACATTTAAGTAACTTCTAAATTTATATTACAATTTAACTCAGTTTTAGGCTATTTCAAATGATAATACGTAATATAATAAACTGAGATCTTGTACGGGATAAATCGTAACGTATAACAATTATAACTGCAAATTCTTTCCCATCTTGGTTTGTCTTAAGTTTTTTCTAGCCCAGACTATTGCTGAACACTAATTCTACAAGTTGTAGCATAGTTTATTTCTTCAGAAATCAGTATTCTATTGGAATATGCTATGACACCATTTTGACACAGAACTGCTCCTAATCCAACACTGGGAGCATCAGTGTGCAAAAAAAAAGTGCTTACTTTTTCTTAGAAGCTGCACGACTTGAGATTCACATTATGCCTGCTTTAATTTCTGAAATATATCCTCATATTTTGGAAGGGCGTCACTTTGCACCTGAAATGC
The DNA here is from genome assembly GCA_011833715.1 of Carcinoscorpius rotundicauda. Taxonomy (NCBI): domain Eukaryota; kingdom Metazoa; phylum Arthropoda; class Merostomata; order Xiphosura; family Limulidae; genus Carcinoscorpius; species Carcinoscorpius rotundicauda. Next base: position 30,200,955 of record CM022391.1, on the reverse strand, counting down.
TTCCTTCGTAACTGATATAAACGTTCAGTAATTGAAGAAAAGTTTGAAATAAATTGATTATACGAGGCGCACATACCCAGAAACATCATTAAATATTTACAGATGGAAAGTCTGTAACAGCTTTTACCTTATCGTCATTTGGGTGTATTCTCTCAGAAGATTTTAAAATCTAAATATGATACTTCTGATTGGCAAAATGTGAACAAATATCTTGTTAGAATCTTCAACAAGAGATAGTCACTAGATAGTTATTGAAGGGTATAGTCATTGTTGTTTGTCATTCGACATTGTTATTCATATTGAAAGGTATTGTTTGAATATGCTTTTTCTGTTGTTTAATTCATTTTTGGTGGGAGAGCAATTTTTCTTTCTGGTTAAAATTTCCTGTTCCATTATTATAGATTAACTTATATTTGTGATAAATTTTTATTAATGTTGACATGAAGTCCTGGTCAGGTATTTGTTTATTAACTGTATTTTGGTAAGTGCTAAATTTATTTTTAAGTGTTCTTATGATAAATAATTTTTTTGCTGATGAACAGTGATTGTAGCGGCGTTTCATTTTAGAACTTTACATGGTCTTTAAATGGCTGCAAACTTGACATCTGATTTGCAGCGTCTTATTTTATTTTATGTGCCTGGATCGTATTGGATTATGCTGTGTTTTGGTGTTTGAGTTTGTTTTTATGGTATTATAGCTATGTTTTGCGATGTTAGTTTACGTTTCTTTGTTGGTGTAACAAGTATAAAGCAATTTTCTGTTTCTTGTTGTTGAATATATTTTAATGTTTGATTTTGTTATTGATCTATTATTTGTGTATTCTTTTGTGCTTCATCACGCATTTACATGTGAATTTATTCGTTTACTTCTGGTTGTATTGCTAATGCATGTACTTCTTTTTGTTCTGTATGTTGTGTTTGTGAATTTTCGTGTTATTTACGTTGTTACTGTTTCCTTTAGGTGCTTTGATTTTTCTGTATTACTTGATTTTATTGCAATCTTTTTCATTTTTCTAGAAAGACTAGTTATTTTAGCTGCGTAGTCCTGAACTACATTTAGCAAAATCTTTATTTATATCAGACAAATTACTGTGTTTAGGAGGGTCTCTCTTACTTTTGTGTCTGTTTGTTCGTTTATACGTCTTCAAATTGGATATATAATCATCGATCAAGCGGCTTCCTTGATTTTCTTTGTACTGAACCAGGTGATCTGTATGCCCATTAGAGTTTAGAGTGATTGTATTTTTTATTTTTTAAATAAGGTGCTACTAGTATGATGTAAGGGCAGATTAGGCTTAGTGATGAGAACGAGCACTAGGCTTTGTAGCAGAAAGAAGGAACAGAGAGATCGCACATTTTATTCGTTTAACATTAATAGCGGGAATCTCCAACAGCGTTGCCAGATGATTTTCTTAGATTTTACCAATTTTATTTTGTTTATTTGTTTTGAATTTTGCACAAAGCTACTCGAGGGCTATCTGCGCTAGCTGTCTCTAATTTAGCAGTGTAAGACTAGACGGAAGACAGCTAGTCATCACCACTTATTGCTAACTCTTGGGCTACTCTTTTATCAACGAATAGTGGGATTGACCGTTACATTATAACGCTCCCACGGCTGAAAGGGGGAGCATATTTGGTGCGACCGCGATTCGAACTCACAACCCTCGGATTACGAGTCGAACGCCTCAACGCGCTTGGCCATGCCGGGCCCAGGATTTTGCCAAATAATTTTCTAAAATTTACCGAAAATTCTTCGATTTTTACCAAGTTAAGTAAAAAAGGATATAACTAACATTATTTTATTAACAACTTTTTTGTTTTGTTTTTTTCTTCCTCATTGGTATACAATTTAGTTTCCTTCATGTTTTTGCACAGTTTTTCAGACGATTGTCATTCTTTACATGTTGTGTTTTCTAAAATATTTTTGCCATACAATAAAAGTATTTAGCGTTTCCGTATTTATCTGGGAACGATTTTTTACCTTTTCTCCACCAAAGAGAACAGCTTTTCTGCTGTAGCTAAAGAATGAGGCAATGAGAGTAAATTTATCATTAATTTTGAGATTATTGGGAAACGAAATTTCATTCTCTTACAAAGTTAACTCTTGTCATTCTCTATTGATATCTTCATACTATATTTTCCTCAATAATATTAAAGAAATTTCATGGCCAATGGGATAACTGAATGTGTCTGTTTTTGAGACACATTTCCTGGATTACGAGTCGCACGCCTTAACTCGTTTGGCCATGCCGGGCCACCCCTCTCGTCTTACACTGCTAAATTAGGGACGGCTAGCACAGTAGCTTTGTGTGAAATTAAAGAAAAAACAAACAAACACAACCTTGTACAAAGAGATGTGGCACCTTCTGCTTTAGAAGACTTTGAACACCATTTTTTGACCCCATCATTACACTTACGTAGCTTATCATTTTTAAATGGGATTTCATGTTTTCCAACAACAAAAAAACTATAGAACTGTAAATGCCTTGGGCAGTACAGCAATTTATTTCCAAAACAGTTAAAAACTTATCAACTGTTTTTGGAATATGGCTATCATAAAGTCTAGTTATCAGAACAATCTGCTTTTTGTAGATACATCTGTAGGTTCATCAATAATTAATGAAAAGTTAGTATTCTTTAATTGTACTATAGGAATTTCAAAGTATTTCTCACCAATGACATTACGAAAAATAGCTGTTCCTTTTGTTATTGCACTTTTAATTTCCTTGAAAATTTTAGAATCAGATAGAAATACTGGAAGCTGATCTGGCACTGAAATGGGGAGATTGTGTTCTGCCACAAACGCACATATTTTCAGTTCAGTGGAAGCCGCTTGAGACATGCCATATGAAGAAGTAGAGGGAAGTAAGAAATCAGTTACTTTAGAAGTCTGTGTGCTTGCTTTCATATTTTTAAATGTTTTTCACTGTCAAGATGTTTATCAAGTACGATAATACTCCCAGATAAGTTACAACTGCATATTTTACAAAATGACTTATTTTGAGTTTTTCGAACCTTAACTAAAACAACAAAGCTTAGGATCATTAAGGCATTTTTGTAGCAACTTACGTCTCTTTTCGTAATTAGGCTTACTTTCTACTAAATCATTATCTTCATCGTTTTCTTTTCTTAGCCATTATAATTTGTGGGTTAGGTTAACTGTAAATTAAGTAAAATTATAAAAAATAAGCAAAACACAAATTTAAAATTAAACAATGCATTACACTGTAAAGGAATACTGAAACCCACGAAATCAAAACTATTAGCTACGGTATATGAAAATAAGACTGAAAGAGACATCGGTGGATCATTATTGTCTGAAATTATCTTGCGCCTGACCAATGAGCTCTCATAAAGCATATTCAAACATTTAGATATAAAACTAGTCCTTATAAAGCGTTATTACAAGGTCAAATTTCACGTAAAGGAGGCAATAAATTTGAAAATCTTTTATAAACCATGCAACAGGTAAATTAGCAGAATTTACCAAATTTCATAGATGTTTTATCAGATTTACCAAATTTAGTAAAAGATTACCAAATTCGGCAGCCTTGATCTCCAATAACCTTTGTTATGTGGACTGTGTTTTTGCTAGGTAATTGCAAATAAGTCGCCAACGAAAGAACATTGTTACAAAAATATATATTTTATGAACTATAATACTTTATAAGACAAAACGTCTGCAAATCTCATAATTTTTTTACAAAAACAAAAGAAATTCAGTTAGTGACCAAAATTTAAAAAAACATTATTAATCATCCTATTATTCACAAAAAACAATAACAACCGTATTCTTATGTGTTTGTTTACCTCTCAGTTTGCCCCCAGTGGCTCAGCGGTATGTCTGCGGACTTACACGCTAAAATCCGGGTTTCGATACCCATGGTGGGCAGAGCACAGATAGCCCATTGTGTAGTTTTGTGCTTAATTCAAAACAACAACTACCTCTCAGTTTATCTCTGGAGTAGGCATTATTCATATCCCAAAGACCAGGTCTACCAGAATGAATTATTTACACCATAAAAACAAAACGAATATCACAATAAAAGGTTAATGTATATATATTCATCTAGAATTAAAAGATTCCACGTGTTTTGAAATAGTCTATTTCATTTATATTTATGTTGTGAATGATTAATTATTAATCGTATATCCTTAAGTACGTATGATTAAACGGTTACAACATATTTAAAATTTTCTTATAATATATTATCCGTAATTCCATTTACATGTGTGTTGTTATATTTTTAATTAGTAATTCTACGGGTAGCATGGCCAAGCGCATAAGGCGTGTGATTCGTAATTCGAGGGTCGCGGGTTCGCATCCCGGCCGGGCCAAACATGCTCACCCTTTCAGCCGTGGGGGCGTTATATGATGGTCAATCCTATTATTCGTTAGTAAAAGAGTAGTCTAAGAGTTGGCGGTGGGTGGTGATGACTAGCTGCCTTCCCTCTAGTCTTACTCTGCTAAATTAGGTACGGCTAGCACAGATAGCCCTCCAGCAGCTTTGTGTGAAATTCAAAAAACAAACAAACAAGTAATTCTACACTTCATATAAATGTTCATAAAATTCTGAACAATTAGACGTTCAGTTAATTACATACCACTGTTTTCTAAAAGCATATTTCTCTTCGTACTACATTATGCGAAACAATTAGATAATAATCTGAATTTTTAATACAGTTTTGTGTATTATTATAATGTAATGTCAGTTACCTCCCTCGTTTCACTGTTATACAAACCATGGATCTGATGGGCTAGGGATGCAAAATGAAACACAAATTATTGCACAATTAATATATAAACTAGTTTCACGTAATTTTGTCTCAGTTGTCACTAATAAGTGAATTATAGTCTTGAGAATTTAAGAACTGTGACTGGACTTGAAAGACGACATCTGGTTGTTTGTCTCATGTTGGAGGCAATCGAAAAAAGAGAAGGTAATCAATTACAACAGTCAGTTGTGAGTGAGTACAGGTGTTTCTGAATGTCATCAGCAGAGAGGGGAACAACTTTCAAACCAACGATATATTTTTTTTGGATAATTGGACCATAGTCTACAACACTATATCATTCACCAATTTTGACTTGCCACAACATTAGGGTATCTGTTTTGAGACTGAAACAAATATTCACAGCCTCAAATGGACTTCTTGTTACTGTACAGTTGATTAAAAACAGATTCACAGACGCCTGTTTAGGTCAATTTTTCTTACAATAAAACACAATAACACAATATGGAAAGCAAAGTAAATTTAATTGATCAGCTGCGTTTCATTTTGCAGCCGACTAACAGACATACACCTATTTGAAGAGAACCTGAAACCAAATCCAATCCTATTTTCTTAAAGATAAATGATACATGTAATGGTGGTGGAAGTATTATGTTGTCAAAAATAAACATCGATGGACGTACCAACTTCTACATTTTCGAAATGGCACGAGTGATGCCACACATTATCAAAACTATGTCCTATGGCATCCTTTATATAGACAAGCGAGTCATAAACCAAGATCACTTGGAACCCATCTTTTAGAAGAGTGGGAGAAGAAACCTAAAGATCTTCTTATGACTAATTTTAAGCTTGAAATATCGAGACCAGGCTGCCATTATTGTTTTTGGTGACCATATTCTGTGTTGAAGTGAAATTCCATGAACTGTAAAGATGTAAAGCAGCCTCTGCTAATAACTTATTTTACCATTCTCGTATTAAACTCAAAATGAACAGTTGTGTATATTAACACTTCTGATAATTAATAATGTTAGTCATCATAATTTAATCATTACAAACATTTTTAACACATAAGTTCATTTGGATAGTTAAATCCTAGCAGTATCTGATAATGGCTTAATTTAGATTACGTTGTTATCCACTTGCAATAAATTCATTTTCACTGATAGTTACTTGATGGGCTACTTACAGGCTGAAACTGGAGAACGGGTGGATGTGTAAAACTGCGTAGCTATTGATAAATACCACATTCAATGCTCAATCTGCCAGTGGGTCAGAAATTGTTCAAAGTATGTAGTAGAAAAAGAGATAGTTGATAAGGCTTACCACTGCATCTAGTACATACCACATATTTAGAAGTGGATCAAACTTTATTCCATCACAGGAGTGGCATCTTGATTAACTCACTAGTACACAAGGACTTTATTCGCTTCTGTTTTCCTCCTCCAACATCACGTGATAGTCACTTCACTGATCGCCCAATCGGCCTCTCCCATATCACGTTTCGGATTCCGCAACATGTACGCATAAGTTTTAACACTTAAATACGCACACAACGTCCTATAACTGTAACCTAGTGATGTAAGGTACAAAGTGGAGGCGACTTGGCCTCAATCTGAAGTCGGTCAGTAAACTATTCCTTCACGGAAAACATTTGATCGGTCAACTAATGTGCTGCCCAGAAACCGAGAGAGAGCTCCGAGACTGGAGCAACTCTTAACATTTCTTGAGGTGTAACGTGACATGAAGACCGCAAATGCTTACCTAATGTGATATGTATATATACAGTGGTTTGTTTCAGTACAATTAATACGACTTGTTTTGGAAAAGAATATTATGCAGTCAAACAGTTCCAACTACAGCCAGATAATGTTACAGAGTAAAAAAAAACCCTTAGTGGTGTACGTAGCACACCATACTGTTATGGTATTTACGTACACTGACGCCCAACACAAAGCTATAACTATACACAATACACAGCAGGTTCAGGAAAGGTTAGGTATTGAATAATTTCGAACGTGAACATCAACGAATTGAAACAAACGCAAGTTAACAAATAAAGAGAATCTTTATTCAGATGATGAAAACTTAAATAACAGGTTTCGGATTTCTGTTCTGTGACTTGAGACTGCTGGGGCATAGAAAATATTTCTTAACGTCTGGGCAGTACAAACACAAGTATCAATATAATTGTATATCATGCTGTTAAGTCAGAATGAAAATTTCTTACGTGTCATCTCATAACTGTCCTCCGGTGATACAGTGGTAAGTCTACAGACTTACAATGCTAAAATCAAGGGTTTCGATTCCCCTCGGTAGACTCAGCAGATAGCCCGATGTGGCTTTGCTATAAGAAAACACACACACATCTCATAACTATAAGTTATCTATGGCAATGAACATTCTCAATATTCCTCAAAGGGAGATGAGCCCAGAACTGGTACCAAAATGTACCTCTCTTTGTAACACCTCCCCAAATGGATTTTGCTTCAGTTCAGACAGAAATAAGGAAAAGCAAATATAAATCAGACTGAATATTCATTGTGATATGTATCATCTGTCTGAACGAGGACTAGTGGTCTTATAAAAGTTAATAACCTTTACAAGTTCTGTTTCACAAGGGCACTAACTATCAACATTTACGTGAAAATTTAGAGAAAAAGTTACTAGATTATATAACTAAATAAATTTTCGTAATTTACTGAAGGGTGAAATTAGCAATATGTTCGACTGCAATATTAAAGAATCACTAGTGTTTTATTATAATATCCATAAGTGAAAAATATTATAAAGTTCTAATTCCCTAAAAATCATAACCAAAACTCAAGTTACATGAAAAATCATACACGGATTGTATATTTTTACCATATTAAACACAATTAATAATGTTATGTTATTGGTTCTAGTAATAGCCCTTTTTTATATTGTGTGGTTTGTTGGGAAAAACGAAGTATGGTAAGTTTTAACACTTTTAAAATATACACGGACTGTACACTGTGTGCTGAAGTTACTCGATAAATGCTACAAAAAGAGATTCGAAAGTTCGCAACTAAAGAAAACTAATTAACGTGAAGAACAGTTCGCACATATTTTGTACAAATTCATAATGTGAAAAATGTCGCTAAAACGTTGCATGTTTGCTGAATTCCGTAAAAACTTATTTGCGTACTAACTACCCTTTAATAATTTAGAAATGGTGAACTAGAAGAAAAGCAAGTTGTCAACATCACCCACTACCAACATCTTGGCTACTCATTTACAAACAAACATATAGAGGTCAGTTCGGTTATGGGATTCGAATTTAATATTCTCGGATTAGGAGTCAAATGCTCTAACGACCAAACCATACCGGTCCTGTTACAGTATTGAAAACAATACCAGTACTCTTGTATAGTTTTTACAATGACACAATTAAAAAATTATAAAAATTAAGTATGACGTAGGGATTACAATGTCAAAGAATACAGAAATAAGATAGGGATGGATACATAAAATCATACAAAATTCCCTGCATAAGTAGTGTTATGTAAATATCGTGTAAATATTTTGTAAACGACAACATGTCGTGTTGTGTTTAAATTTTCATTTCTATTATTTATATGTTCATATTTGTATTACTGTTTCTAGGTTTAGACAGTGAAATACGTTGTTCTTCGTTTAAAATAACATTTAGAACTTTCTAGAATTAGGTAGATCAAATATATGACTATAAATGGAAATGTTTGGCGTCTAGACGTAGTCTCGTGCAAAAACATACATGCGCAGATTACTCTGTCGAAGTTCCGGTGAATGATCGAGAAAAAAGAGGCCTAAAAGTATATAAACAGTCGAAGATGCGAGAAAGATTTTGTTTCATCAATCTTTGCGATTCATTTGAATTACTGGTAGTGCTGAGTGTCGACACGTATGGGACTGTTTAAGAGAAACCGAGGCAAATTGGAAAACAAGGGACATTCATCGTAAAAGGAACGTAATCAAAATTATTGAAATGTAAATTGTTTCTGGACTCTCATTCTAGATCATTATATTAGATACAGGCCAGTACCATTTTGTGTTGTAATTGATTTTGAATGTTAAAACTGAATATCTGTCACTGTTAATATATAATTAACGTTATATCTGTTATATATATATTTAGTTTAGTGTAATAAATTATACAAGCTGTTATCTGTGTCTTTCTGTTGCGTTTTTAAAACAAAGAACGTAACAGTAGCCAGTAAGTATAGAGTCAATCTTACAAGCTTATGGTTATTATACACAATAAGACTGTATTTCACTATTCATATTAAATTATTTTATTCAAACAGAAGTTCAATATTAAGTTGTAGATAAAAGTTTTTATTTGAGATAAATTATGTAGTGATTTTGCATGATTTTATACATTATTCCCAAACTTGTTCCTATACGCTTTAGGAATGCCATTCTTACGTTGTCGTTATTTTTCTCAAAACGTTTTTTAATTGTTGTTTGTTCGCTCAACTAAAAGCATATTCATAATAAAGGAACTAAATTCTTACAGCAGAGATGGAGTTCGAGCCTGGTATGGCCAGATGGTTAAGGCACTCGACACGTAATCCGAGGGTCACGGGTTCGAATCCACATCGCACCAAACATTCTCGCCTTTTCAGCCGTGGACATTATAATGTGATGGTTATTCCACTATTTCTTGGTAAAAGAGTAACCCGAGAGTTTTTGGTGGTGGTGATGACTAGCAGCCTTCCTTCTAGTCTTACACTGCTAAATTAGGACGGATTGCGCAGATATCCCTTGTGTAACTTTGCGTGAAATTCAAAAACAAACAAGATTATGTTGTAAAAGTACAAAAAATGGTCATTATTCCCTTCAAATTTCTCTTTTGTGACTTGGATAATAGAAATTTGGAAATTAACCTATTTTCTATGTAAAAACAAGCAAATTTGCACATTTTCATTTACATATGTTCTGAATAAAACAACATGAATCAAGATTTACGTGTATTTATACTAAAGTTATACAAAAATGTTTAGAAGTGAGTAGTTTTTTGAGATTTGCGACTGTAATGTAAATCACTTTCACGTATCAGCCCCCAAATATATTCTCCCATCATGCTTTCGTTATACGCTCCCAGGCAGGGGCGTAGATCTTGGGGGGATACATCCCCCTTCATTTTAGGTGGGGAGTATGATGCATACAGTCATCCTTCTCACAGTTTGGTCTGTTGATTTGTTTTATTGCATCACAGCTCTACAAATTATGTGTTTGTTTTTGTGATTCTCGAGTTCTTGCCAATCGAATATCGTAATTAGGCCTAGATGTAGGCTTTTTCAGTAGCCGAAATGTACATCTTTAATATACGCGTGCTTCTAAATTTTTCGATTTAAGTGATAGTTCGTAAGTGTCAATCAGTAGGCCTAAGTATACATGCAAATATCGTGGCAACAAAATTTCTCTGTGACTTCATGTTTACAGCTTTCAGGTTCACGTAATCAGAGATTACCAATTTGCAAATTGAACAGTCCACATAAGTAAGTGGTTGCAAAATCATCCTCTCCATTGGATGTAAAAAATCTACGCCCTGCTCTCAGGTCGCGAAAACAAATTTTGAAAAGAAAAATAGGTCTTTTCCATTTACTTTCAGCATAGGCAATTGGGAAATAACGCTTTCTGCCCAGGAACAAAAAGTAAAATTTCGTTACATAGTGAAATAAATCATTATTGGTCATAATCTTTATTTTATGGGACTTAGAACAAACAGTAAGGAAAGAAACTTTCATAGCTGTATCATCTGTATATTCATACTTGTATTTTTCCTCTCACTGAAAGTTGGTGTAATCTATGAATGTGTGAAATAAACTTCAATATTACATGTATTGATTTTGTTTTACTCTTTCGCCTCATACATACAGGGTGTTCGGAAAATCACTGTACAGTTTTGTGATCATATTTTATTCCGTCTATTTCAAGCTAGAAACTGATAGCGGTTTTTAGAAACAATATAAGAAGGATCCAGGCCTGTATTAATGCCAATGGGGGTCACTTTCAACATTGTTTATAGTTGTCATTCATAGTTACTTCCTGTGTTCTATATTGAAACATGTTTGTTAATAAATATACAAGTGCACAATGACTTTCCGAACGCCCTGTAGTACAGGGTTAGCTCTCTAAAGTAATGAGAATTCAATATGTTATAGTCATCTAATGTTCATCTGTTATTGGCTGATAATTCCTGTTTCACCCTGTATCTACAATTTTTAAAGGAACATCACATTTCTATCAGAAATCTAACTTCAAGGGGTAACATTGTTTTCACTTGAATTAAGATTTTTTAGATCAGATCTTTCCTGTTCCCAAATGCTCTTAAGTTTCTTTTCTGCCTTACTAAGCATTGCAAAAACTTCACACACTTTTAGATGAGTTGGAAAAAAAAGACAAATAAATACTTTAGCACTTTAACTAGTTCTCAGTACAAACACTTTTCAATGATATTTGGAGTTTCAAAAGCTGTGAAAAACTCGATAATGGAAATCAGATGTTTAAATGAGGTCATAACTTAGCTATAACAGTTATCTGTAAGCGTCAGAGAATAATAGACTGAATGTGGCAGCCATTTTATCTCAGCCCATCTCAAGATAGTAAGCACACTGTACTTAGTGATAGATAAACAATGACTTTAGTATCAGAAAATAAAATACAAAACTAAATATGAAAACTGTTGTGCAATCGAGAATATCGTGTCCGGGTGGTGGACCTGCAAATGATTCACGGTTCATGATCCATTGTCGTTAAGCGCGCTCTCTACATTGAAGGACCGGCATTGCCAAGCGTGTTAAGGCGTTCGACTCGTTATCCGAGGATCGCGGGTTTGAATCCCGGTTGCACCAAACATGCTCGCCCTTTCAGCTATGGGGGCGTTATATTGTGACGGTCAATCCAACTATTCGTTGGTAAAAGAGTTGGCGGTGGGTGGTGATGACCAGCTGCCTTCCCTCTAGTCTTACACTACTAAATTAGGGACGGCTAGCGCAAATAGCTCTCAAGTAGCTTTGAGCGAAATTCAAAAACAACCAATCTCTATACATCGAAGAAGTTGGTGCGTTATAAGAGTAACAATCAATTTACACTGTGATCAGAGAACATTAGACCAAAATTTTGCGATAGATGCTTTTGATCAGCTGGCTTCCTTCTAGTCTATTAGTTCAAAATTAGTGACGGTTATGCATTGATAGCCCTTCTGTAGCTTTGTATGAAGATTCTAGAAATAAACAATACCGCTACAAAGAGCATGAAATATCACCAAATGTTGACAACAATATCATAACACAAATTTTACAAGAGAATTGGGTAATAAAAAGAAAGAAAGATGTTCTGCATGATGTGGAAATTTAATTTTTATATGTGTCTGTACAGTGATGTCGAGAAAACCCACTTGTAGAGAAATGTATATGCAAAAACGGCTCGTTTGGGTTGAGAAAATATTTTACATAGAAGAGCAAACAACGTTTCGACCTTCTTCGGTCATCGTCAGGTTCACAAAGAAAGAGGTAATTGACCGGAAGCTGACCACATGTTTGAAAAAGGGTTGTGTAACTGAGTCTCGGAATGTAGAGGGCCGTGTTAGATGTTTGAATACATAATTTTATTTATTTTATTGTATTAATATAGGTATAAAGGCGTTCCTTCATATTGGTTTATTTTGGGTTTAAGTTGTTGTATAAGTAAGGCTTCTTTAATTTTGCGTTTGTTTAGGCCTGGCATGGCCGAGCGCGTTAAGGCGTGCACTCGTAATCCGAGGGTCGCGGGTTCGCGCCCGCGTCGCGCTAAACATGCTCGCCCTCCCAGCCGTGGGGGTGTATAATGTGACGGTCAATCCCACTATTCGTTGGTAAAAGAGTAGCCCAAGAGTTGGCGGTGGGTGGTGATGACTAGCTGCCTTCCCTCTAGTCTTACACTACTAAATTAGGGACGGCTAGCACAGATAGCCCTCGAGTAGCTTTGTGCGAATTCCCAAAAAACAAACAAACAAACAAAGCGTTTGTTTATGTTTGTTTCTTTATTTAGTATTTGAGTGTTAACTGTGGTTATGTTGTGTTTATTTGACTTGCAGTGTTTTCTACGGTTTGTGGAGGAAACTTATTGATGTTAATGAAGTATTGTTTTATTTTGTCTAATTTATCGTTAATTTTATCTGGTGAGCGTAGTTTTATGGCTGTGTTTATCTGGTTTCTTAGTATCTTGAGTTTTTGTTTTGTTTCACGTGCTGAGTCCCAAGGAAAGTATAGTCCAGTATGGGTGATTTTTCGGTGGATTTCTGTTTTGAATTGTGTGTCGGTTCTTGTAATTTTTAGGTTATGAAATGATATTTAATTGCTTTCATCCTGTTCATTCACATGTGAAGTTAATGTTGAGATATGTAGAGTTAATGTGATTGAAAAAAATTAAGAATGTGTTCTGTAGATTTGAATCCCGCAACCGTGTCATTTACATATTTGTATCAGTATAGTGGTGGATGTAATGCTGTGTTAATTGCTTGTGTTTTAACTTGTGTCATAAAAATATTGGCTAAAACTGGTGATACTGGGTTGCCAATGCTCAGGCCATTTGTTTGTATATAGTTTTGGTTGTTGAACATGAAGTTTGTCTTTATCGTGGTGAATTCTATGAGGGTTGCTAACTGGTTGCTGGGAATGTCTATAGTTGGGTTAGGGTCTCGGATATAGAGTTCTAAGGCTATCTTGCAGGCTTCAGTGGTTGAAACTTCTGTAAAGAGGGATATAACATCGAAATTGGGTATTAAGACTTTATGATTAAGTTTATTTAGATTAGACTTGAAATTAAAAGAGTCTTTGATGAATGAGCTGACTGATGTTACATATTTGGAGAATGCCCATGCTATGTATTTACCAAGATTGTAATTAAACGATTCATATGTGGACATTATTGGTCGTAATGGACAATCTGGTTTATGATGTTTGGGGATGCGTGAGTCGGTTTTACGTAGGTAGGAATAAAGTGTTTGTGAAATTGTGTTGGCTTTTTTCATTTTTAGTAGTAATTTGTTCAGTTGCGTCTCGTGTGTCTTTTGGATTTGTGTGTATTGGTTTTAATTTGTTCGTGTCTGATTGGATGTTCTTCATTTTTGGATGTATTCATTCGTGTTCATTATGACTACATCGTTACCTTTATCTGCTTTTAGAATTTTTATACCTTCCTTGGGACTCAGCACGTGAAACAAAACAAAAACTCAACATATTAATAAAAAACCGTAGAAAACATTATACGCACACACCTAGACAGAAAGAAAAATCAACCAACAAAAGTAAATATATCTCACGAATCAAAAAATCACGAAACTATATACTGATGCATATCATATATTCCCGACATAAGCAGAAAAATAACCAACATTTGGCAAAAACTAGAAACAAAATATGACATTCCAGTTAATACCAAATTCATTCAAAACCAGGCACAAAACTGAGGTCTATACCATGTAAGAACTACACTGACAAACACCACACCAACATTATTTATAAAATAGAATATAACTGCCACGATTTCTATATTGGAGAAACAAGTAGAAAAATGAAAACCAGATTCAAAGAACATAAAAAGTCACCTTCACACGTTTTCGAACACTCAAGTCAAATAAACACAACTTAACCATAGAAAACACTCAAATTCTAAATAAAGAAACAAACATAAACAAACGTAAAATTAAAGAAGCCTTACTTATACAACAACTTAAACCCAAAATAAACCAATATAAAGGGACGTCTTTATACCTATATTAATATATCTATATTAAATGTAATAAAATAAAATTATATATTCAAACACTTAACACCGCCCTCTACATTCCGTCACTCAGTTACAAAACCCCTTCCAAACATGTGGTCAGCTTCCGGTCAGTTACCTCTTTCTTTGTAAACCTGACGATGACCGAAGAAGGTCGAAACGTTGTTCGCTCTTCTATGTAAAATATTTTTTGAACTCAAACGAGCCGTTTTTGCATATATGTGTGTGTACAGATAGACGGTTGTATATATACGTGTGTGTGCACGTGTTTTTTTACAGGGCCGATATACTGAACAATACAAACCCACGTTTTTGTATTTTTGAAAATCCAAAACAACTTAAATGGAATAGAAAAATGCCTCATTTAAATAGCAGCGTTTCACCGCAGTCAGCACATTCTACACAACACTTAGGTATACTCATCTGGTGACATCAGTAACATTTGGTACAAGTGTTGACGTATTTCCTTTGTTTAATTTATTAAAAGTTTGTATTCCTTTATTGAACATACTTCTTTTATTTTACATTTATTAATATTAGGTTCTCTGCAAATAAGTTTAACGGTTTTCTTTTCATTACAATGTTCTGTATTTTTAAGATGTCGATAGACATGTGACTGGGCATTTCCAAGTTCTGCTATTCTAGTATTTAAATTTATACCAGTTTCCCCTCTATAGAGACTATTAGACATAGTCTAATTCTTCATTATAAACTTTTTTTCAATAGTAGTCAGTTTAATTCTATTTGATTATATAAATCTTTTTTCCTACAAATGGAAGTTTATGCACCCTTTCTATTTTCTTCCCAAAGTTTATTTTACCATGTTTGAAAAGCCGAGCACGTGAGGAATTGCACAATAAATCAAATTATCTGAATGTTTTTTTCTTTTGCCAACGTATGAATTCTTAAGTATTTTCTAACCACATACTAATGGGGTAATCATTATCCATCATCAACACATATTACATATTATGTATTCCTTTATCTAACCTTTCTTTCAGACGAATTGTAATAATCTCTATGTATAGGAAACTGAAATAAATGTAAGTACTAGAATACAAGAACATGTCTACCGACATTTCTAAGATACAGAACATTGTAATGAAAAAAAAAACTTAAAATTATTTGTCGAGAACCTGATATTAATAAACATAAAATGAAATAAGTCATTTTAATAAATAAATAGAAACCTTTATGCCCCTCAGTGGCACGATCTGCGGTCTTATACTACTAAAAACTGAGTTTAGATACTTGTAGTGGGCAAAGCACAGATAACCCTTTGTATAGCTTTGTGCATAATAACAAAACAAACAAACATTTAGTAAATAGAACAGAATGAGTGGGATTATACTTATGCTAACTCTAGATTATGTGGTTAACGTCACCAACAGGGTGTGCTTAAGTGCTATGTACAATTGCATTGAGTATCTGATAACGCCACGCTAACAGTGGTAAAGCGATGTTTTTAAATGATGCATTTTTTTCTATTTTATTTAAGATGTTTTTGAATTTTTGTAAATTGTTGGGTATTTCCAACATTTATATTTATAATATTTGTTTGACAACCAAACTATAAGTTACGTAAGCAAGTATTTTTCATATGATACACTTTAGAGACGTTTAGGACTTGATGTTTGGAAATGAACGAAACTTGAGCAAAGCCACATTGGGCTATCTGCTTATTTGTTTATTTTGAGGGGTATCTGTGCTAGCTGTCTTTACTTTAGCCGTCAGAGATTAAATGGCAGGCAGCTGGTCATCACCACCCACCGCCAACAAATAGTGGGATTGACCTTTACATTCTATCGCTCCCGCGACAGAGTATGTTTGGTGGAATAAGGATTTGAACCTTCCATTTGTAGATTGTGAGTCGATTGCTCTAACCACCTGGACATGCCGGGCTTGTGTGATGTGTGGACCGAGTGGAATTGAACCACGAATTTCAGCGTTGTGAAAACTTACATCTGTTCCACCTTAGGTCATGAATAATACAAAAAGAATATACTGATTAAAACACGTAACATCTCTGGTGCTTACAAAACTCAGTCTAATTTGTTTAGAATCCTGTGTCTCTTACCTTACCACAATGATTTTCTGCAATGGTTACGACAAAACCTCATAACCTTGTTTGCTTACGAAACTAAGCTAGTTCGTGTAAGCAACGGACAATAATACTAAGATTAACAAAATTATTAATATATCAATTCTTGAAAGGAGTATTTTCGTCGAGAAATTGCTTGTGTTCTTATCATTTTTTTAATCTCCACTGAATTTATTAAAGATTGTTTCAACCTTTCAGTTGCTGAATTTTCTAAAGTTTCCATATTACACACCTTACATAGTTTAAATAAATTGGTTTGTTACACGCCTTCCTTTCGAAATTTTAAAACTACTGCCACAAGCCCATTTATTAAGTAATTAAGAATGTATTCAACAACCCCATTTTCAATACTATTTTTAATCTGAGGGTCACTGGTTCGAATCCCCATCACACCAAACATGGTGGCCCTTTAAGTCGTAGGGCTTTATAATATATATGGGTTTGTACTCATAGTTTAGTACACTAAGCACAAGGCTATACCCTGTCGGATTTAAATATAAAGCTGGAACGATTCTTTGTTTTACCATGTCCATGCGGAAGGCTTGTGTTTCTCTTTATGACTTAACACAGAAACAGTTACGAACCACCGATATTGAGTGCACAATTGAGTCTTTAACTTCTGGGAACAAAGAAATAGTTTTCCACATGTATCTTTATATATCGGTTTATACTTTTTAGTTCGAAAACATGCGTATGTTGAACCAAATTTATTTCAATAAATCCATTTGTTTATAGAACGGAAACAAGTCCATAGAGATTGAGATATGTCGAAAGATGCAAAAACTGACATTAAAGGTGTATTTTCAATTACGGGCAACATTCAACGTTAAAGTGTCGGTGAAAATAAACGTCGGGACAAGAAATAAACACAGGTTTTCTCACTAATAGAATCTCCACCACTGAGCTTTCCAAGAATATAAGTAGTTCTCCTCAATATTCCCTCATAAAACTTTGTAGTTAAGAATTAAAGGAAGTGCCCTGTTATGTAAACTGGAAAACTTGTTTATTGTGTAGATATACAGAGTATAATATCCACGGTCACGACGTTTCACCAGTTAACGAGGCACCATTAAGAACTATAAATTTGTACCACAATACTAGTTACCTTAAAAACTATAATTTTATTTTATTTTTCTTAATAAAAACTAGAAAAGAAAATTGAAAATACAGTGCATATTTTATTTTCATTAATGCCAGTAAGAAGTGAGATTAAAGTGAATGGAGACAAAGTTTGTATCATTTCTGAGTAAGTGTTTATTTTATATATTTTTTTTTAACTTACAGGTGTTGAGTATTCGTATATTTGCATTTTGTTTTTTACTACACGCATCCTTTTTGCTATTTATGCTAAATTATATATACACTCTTCAAAAAAAGAAACACAAAAGGCAAAATTTGAGACATATTGTTAACAAGTTTATTCCGGGTAGTTATGTATGACATGTGTGAAACTTTGCACATTCACTGCTGAACATCCAAAGTCTGCGAAGGCGAAGTCCACGCTCACTAGTTGACGTTTAACGATACTCAACGCCAATAATGAGTATGACCCCCGTGAGCATCAATAACTGCTTGGCATCTTCTGCCCATGGAAGCGATGAGATGACGAATCACATCCTGTGGAATGGCTGTCCACTCAGCCTGCAAAGCTGCTGCAAGCTAAGGTAGAGTCTGCGGTTGAGGTTGTTGCCGTCGCAGACGTCGGTCCAACTCGTCCCAAAGATGTTCGATGGGGTTTAAATCTGGTAACCTGGAGGGCCAGGGAAGAACGTTGATGTTGTGGTGTCTCAAGAAGACAGTGGTGAGTCGGGCTGTGTGAGGACGGGCGTTGTCATGTTAAAAAACGTCGTTGACGTTCACCATAAGGGGTTGCAGATGGAGCCTAAGAATCTCCTCGACGGTTGTGTACGGTCTGATCGGAAATCCTACGCAGCCCTGGTATGGTTGTGGTAGTAGACGTCGCAGTGGTGGTCCTAACCCGAAGGTGACGTAACCGGATGTAGCGATCTTGTGCGGGCGTGGTCACACGAGGTCTGCCAGATCTTGGACGGTCACCAGTTGATCCATGTTGTTGGTGACGATTCCATATCCTTGTGATGGTGTTTGGGTGGACATTCACAGCTGCAGCAACATCTGATCGAGATTCACATGCTGATATTCGACCAATGACGTTGTTGCGTTGTGCTTCAGTTAGTCTTGGCGTAACTGTATTACGTGTCGGTGACTTAACACTGAGCTATGGAAACTGAGAACCCGTCACTTGTATAGGGATTTTGTACATGTTGCACTTGCAGATCTCTCAAACAAATTTATTGGACACGAATGCATTTTGGCGAAAAATTCGATATTTTTCTCCGTTTTCAAAGTGCACAACTTTTATTTTATTTTGGTCTGACAATCAGTGCCTTAACACATGTAACATCACATACTCTGAGCTTGTAATGTTATTACATATATTTCTCTTTAAAATAACAAAAATATCCCTTTTATGTTTATTTTTTTGAAGAATATATATATATATGTCCAAAGGTATGGTTGTATTTTTTATTATTTGTTGTTGGATCCATAAAAGATTAACACTCATGTTTTGTACTTAAACTATTTTATATATTCCTATTTCTATCATTTAATTTAAATTTCCCTTTCAATTGTTCCATACGATAAGTTTCTTTGAATTGTATTTTTCGTACTTTGTATTACACAGTTCATTTAATTATTTATGTTTTATTTTGTTGTAATATTGGCTGTTATCCATGATAAAGGACAATCTAATGTCTGATAATCAGGTGTATTTCTTTCGTCAAGGGTTTCATTTTCTTCTATTGCATATGATGATATGTAATATGTTAGATTACCACTTCTTGAAGGAGGTATATAATCAGTGTTAACTAATTAATGTATAATTTTCCGAGTTACATTGTTTTTTTTTTATGTATGTATATGATCTCAATCTGTTTTACAAAGTTCACTTTGGTATTGTGTATTTTTCTATAGTAAAATATTTTCTTTTGTGAACAGATTATTTCATGATTTGATGATGTTCGTTGTATGGTTTAATGTGTTTGTGTGAGCATATTTCTCCCGTTTTATTTTTATTATGATATTTTGCATTGCATATTTCTGCGTTGAAGGGTTTCAGTTTGACATGTATTTTCATCTTAGTTAAATGATTTGTGAGCAGTAGTTTTTTGTTTAAGGGTTGTGTTGTCACTCTTGCGTGTGAAGTTTGACATAGATAAAACATATTTAACCTATTTCTTGATTACGTTGGAGTATAAAGGTAATTAGATTTGAAGTTAAATTTAATTGTCGGCTTGAGGTCAAGCCTGAAACAAAGGGAGAAGGAAAACTATGATAGGCATGGATACCATGCCTATCCTACTTTATTATTTTAATGTAAACGTTTTAACAAAGCTCTCACAAGTTTATGCAGTTTTTGTATTACACATGATCCAGAATGTCACAAAGTTCATTCTGTACCAGTTGCCTTTGCCTTTTTGTTGTTCTCTTGTGATAAGACCAACCGTGTCTAAGGGGGATATTGGTGTAATATTGCATGTTTTGCAAAATGTGTTACAATAACAGTGTCCCTCACAGGTAGAACAAATTAAATTTAGAGGTTGCACCCTCCCCTTTATTCAATGAGAATGACCAGTACCTGAGTATCACTGGTCACTCTGGATAAATCTGACACTTCCCATTATTCCTATGTGCTCGAATGGGGTTCAAAGTTTGCATGTCCAGACTTTGAACAAAAAAGTACCATCAAACATGATATCATGCATTTGATGTTAAAGTTATCATAGTTTCACGTGAGCATGCATTGCTGATTTTGCTACAGTTCATGTTAGAGTAGAAAAGATAATACCAGAAACAATATACAGAAATACTAAAAAAAAAGGCACTTTGTATGTGTGCATTTATAAGGTTTAGAGGTCATAAAAATGCGAATTTTAAACTATATGGTGGACAAACGTATTTTTTGTTATTCTTCATGTGATTATAACCTTGTATTCCAACTTGCCAAACCCTGAGTTATACTAACTTTGACATTTCGGGCATGACTTTAGTGCACACGCTTTTGTAACACGTCTAATTTTTTCTATACCAGACGTTTACTGTTGACTAAACACTTGCCATATTTTGTGAAGATACACTTCATACATTTTTAGTTATAGTCAACTACTTCTCTAATATTATAGTCTGCCCAGTGGACCAGCAATTAGGACATTCCGTTTAGTCAGAAGGATTAGATTTAAACAGTCTGCACAAAATCTCAAGTGAGTTAGTTGACTGAAAACATACTGAGGGAAAAGAAACATTTAATAGATTCATAAAGCCAGTAGTAGGCAAACTTCTATTGAATAAATAAAAATTGCTTCCATTTTACATTTCACATTGTGTCTATCCAGTTTCAATTAGTTAAAACTCATTTAATAATAAAATTACGCTTGCTTTTTAATTTATCCTGTCGATTTTCCCGTTATAAAATGCACCTACTTAATACACTTTGTGGAAATGAGTTTAACCTGAAAATAATAAAACTGTATTGTAATGCCATTAAGCAGATAAACATAAGTTATAAAGAGAAAACACTAATGCTTAAACAAATCATCAAAATAATTGAAAAAGTTTGTTTCATGGCCATATATAATTATTTCCAATCTTTGTATCGGTAAATCGTGGCAAAATTTATAGGCTTTTGGTTTGTAGTTCTAATCCTAGATCAGAAATACTCAATTTAACACTCCTTAAATCAACATTATAAATAAAACAGCTTGGTTCACATTTATATTTGTTTATTGTCAGCAAAAAAATATCATTCACTTTAGATTCCAAATATCATGAACGGGTAATCTGTTTGCCTGTGGTGATACCGGAGGCCATTTTTCCAATATAACAGCTCAACTTTATTTTTATTTCACAATATGGTATACAAAACTTAATAATTCGTTTTCGAAAGACTGATTAAAATGTATAGTTTGTATATAGCTCGCTCTTTCACCCGTGATGGCGTTATAATGTGATGGTCAGTCCCACTATCCGTTGGTAAAAAGAGTAACCCAAGAGTTGGCGGTGGGTGGTGATGACTAGCTGCCTTCCATCTAGTCTTACACTTCTGAGTTAGGTAAGGTTAGCGCATATAGCCTTCGTGTAGCTTTGCTCGTAATTCAAACCCTAAGTTCGGACTGCTGAGCAGAGGGAAGGCAGCCGGTCAGCAGTACCCAACTACCCATCATCCATGCTAAGGGACTGACTGTCTCTTTTATAACACAGCTTAAAGCGTCTATTTATTTTTAAATATATTTTTGATTATTAATAAACATTAATACTCAGCACACATATCGGTAGTAAGTGTCAAATTAATTTAAATACTCAAAAAGTGTTTAACTATTCTTTAGAGCCGAACATGGTAAGTGTGCCGGTCCTTGGATTTATGGATCTGTGTTCACGTCTTGTTTCCACCAAAAATGGAAAGATAGCATGCTAAACACTTCTAGGCTGTGTGCTCCTTATAAGAGTAATGAACAAGTTCTTGTATTCGGCCAGACAAAAGTAGTCCAAGAGTTTGTGGTGGACGTTGTTAGTTAGCTGCATTGCCTCTAGTCTGTCGCTTCAAAATCAGGGACTAATGGTGTGGATAGCTCTCGAACAGTTTTGTACGATAAATCAAATACATAAAAAGACTATAGAAATTTACGCACATTACATCAAAATGATTTTGAATATACAAATCAGCATGTTACATGACTGCTGTGGCCGATATAAAATCGTGGGTGGAATGAAAATTATTAGAACTATATTATGATATTGTGTGTGGTGTTACTGAAAATTGATAGCTCTTGAAAATGGCATGTGTCAGCCCTTTCTGACACAAAATATTCATACCCCCAAAGAATAAATATGTTTTCAGATCGGGGACATACAGCATTCAGATTAGGAAAATAAAGGAATATGGATCACTCTGAGACACTAGGACCATCCATAAATAAA
Source organism: Carcinoscorpius rotundicauda (assembly GCA_011833715.1). NCBI lineage: Eukaryota > Metazoa > Arthropoda > Merostomata > Xiphosura > Limulidae > Carcinoscorpius > Carcinoscorpius rotundicauda. Next base: position 30,178,352 of record CM022391.1, on the reverse strand, counting down.
ACTTGTATCCAAGCTGTAGTAAACAAAGTGTAGCACTCTGTGACAAGTAAAAACACAAAAACACAAAGATCAGTGGCAACAGCTATTCATGTGTCCCGGATAACAGTATACAACATAATCAGGAAGGGCTTTCGTCTGAAAAACAAAACAAGTCAAACGTACACAAGCTACTTTCACGTCATATTCAAGAACGGGAAACAAACTGAAGTACTTTAATGAATGGAACTTGGTTAGGATAAAATGGCAGTACGTGGTGATAGTAAATGAAATGTATATTGATAACTTTAACAAGCCTCGTGATATTTTTTACTGCTCACTGGTAATAAAAATATCCAAAATTATTATATATCATTTTTTGAATAGATTCATTATGCATTATGGATAAATTAGGAAAGATCAAGTAGCCCAAGAGTTGGCAATGGGTGATGATAACTAGTTGCCTTTCCACTAGTTTTAAACTGTTGAATTAGGGACGGCTAGTGTAGATAGCTCTCTTGTAACTTTGCGCGAAATTAAAAAACAAACTCTTTACATCGCATAGAAATACTAGCTGAACAATGAAACTGATATTCATACTATTCCACACGAAGGTATATCTGGCAAGTCACCAGACACATTGCTTATGGATGTGCCATCAGACTATTCAAATTAGTTCTAGGAAGCTATCACTTTCTTACAGTAGATGGATTATTGAAATTGTAAGGAGAAATGGTGTTTTCTGGATACGCAAGCCTGATGACAAAGTCTTTTGCAATGAAAACCACACTACATGGCTAAAAGTATGTAGACACCCTATCTAGCTAGTAAGTTCAGCTATTTCAGTTACATCCATTGCTAACAGATGAATAAAATCAAGCATACAGCCATACAATCTCCATAGACAAGTATTAGCAGTAGAATGAGTGGCACAGAAGGGCTCAGTGACTTTCAACATGCCACTGTCATAGGATACCATCTTTCCAAAAAGTCACTTCGTCAAATTTCTACTCTACTAGAGTTGCCCCGGTCAACTGTAAGTGCTATTCTTGTGGAGTGGAAACATCTAGGAGCAACAACAGCTCAGCCACGAAACGGTAGGCCAAACAAGCTCACAGAACGGGACTGCCGAGTGCTGAAGCGCATAAAAATCGTCTGTTCATTGTTGAAACATTCACTACCAAGTTCCAAACTGCCTCTGAAAGCAATTTCAAATTTCAGTACAATAACTGTTGGTCGGGAGCTTCAATAAATGGATTTCCATGGCCGAGCAGCCGCACACAAGCCTAAGATCACTATGTGCAATGCCAAGCGTCAGCTGGAGTGATGCAAAGCATATCACCATTGGACTCTGAAGCAGTGGAAACGCATTTTTCGGAGTGATGAATGACGATTCACTATCTGGCGGTCTGACGGACGAATCTGGAGTTGGTGGATGTCAGAAAAATGCTACCTACCTGAATGCATAGTGCCAACTGTAAAGTTTTGTGAAGAAAGAATAATGGTCAAGGGCTGATTTTCATGGTTTGGGCTAGACTCTTTAGTTCCAGTGAAGGGAAATCTTAATGCTACAGCATACAAGGACATTCTAGAGAATTGTGTGGTTCCAACTTTGTGGCAACGGTTTGGGGAAGGCCCTTTTTATTTCAGCGTGACAATGTCCTCTTGCACCAAAAGAGGTCTAAATAGACATGGTTGGCTAAGGCTGGTGTGGAAGAACTTGACTGGCCTGCATGGATCCCTGACCTCCCCATCGAACAGCTTTGGGATTAATTTGAACACTGATTGCGAGCCAAGCCTTCTCCCCAAACATTAGTACCCGTCCTCACCTATGCTCTTGTGGCTGAATAGGAGCGAATCCCCGCAGCCATGTTCCAAAATCTAGTGAAAAACCTTTCCAGAAGAGTGGAGCCTATTATAGCAATAAAGGGGATACCAACTCCATGCTAATGCCCATGGTTTTGGAATGAGATGTTTAACAAATACATATGGGTGTAATGGCCGGCTGTTCACATACTTTTGGCCATGTAATGTATATTCCAGGGCAACTGTTAAAATGCATGGTAGTCAGCTGGAACATAATCGGTAAATACCAGATTTTAGCATCGTAAGTCTAGAAATTTACTGGTCTCTCACTGATGGAGTTTCCATGCTATAAATTACTATAAATTAATAGAAGAATAGAAAAGTCTCCAGATTTTTTAAATTATTGAATCAACGAAGCTTTTCACGAAACTCTTTACTTTATATGTGTATGTGTTTGTGTGAAGCACAATTTTTTCAAAACTTTAATTTTTATTGGTTAAATGACATGTTACAGTTTGATTCTTTGTTTTGAATTTCGCGCAAAGCTACATGAGGGCTATCTTTGATAGCCGTCCCTAATTTAACAGTGTAAGACTAGAGGGAAGGTAGCTGGTCACCCACCGCCAACTCTTGGGCTACATTTTTATCAATGAATAGTGGGATTGACTGTCACATTAGAGCACCTCCAAGGCTGAAAGGGCAAGCATATTTAGTGCGACCGGGATTCGAACTCGCGATCCTCAGATTACAAGTCGAACGCCTTAATTCATCTGGCCATGCCATGCCAAGACTAGAGGGAAGGCAGCTAGTCATCAGCACTCACCGTCAACTCTTGGGCTACTCTTTTACTAACGAGTAGTGGGATTGACCGTAACATAATAACGCCCACACAGCTGAAAGGGCGAGTATGTTTGGTGCAACAGAGATTCGAACCCGTGATTACGAGTCGAACGCTTTAAATCACCAGGCTATACAGGAAACTAGAGAAAAACTGGCATGTTATACTGATCGTAGTTAATGTAACGTTTTTTAAACATACTCATATATAGAACAGTAATTCAAGCCAACAGCTTGTGTTTGTAAATCATATTGTAATATTTATTTATTATCACTTTCTTTAATAGTACTAGTTAACTTGTTTGATATATCGAATATTATCATTATTTATTACTTTACTTTGATTATATGGATTATTTTATATATACGTACTTGTAATTAGCATAAATCTGCTGAGCTGGTTAAGCTTCTGAGCAGGGATGTATTAACGCATAGGCACACGAGGCACGTGCCTGGGGCGGCAGATTTTAGGGGCGGCAAATTTTGACCAAAAAAAAAGAAAAGAATGGACACTATTTTAAAATGTAGTCCCTGGTTATTAATTCCCCCTGCCATTTATGCCGCCCCAATAACCTCTTGAATCTGGACCCCCCCCCCACACACACACTCACTATTCCACTACACCGTCGAGTCGGTCGCTTCAAGTTTAAAAGATTTCTAACCTTCCCTCCCCGAGTCCCACCTAATACGCCTCGCCCCCCCCCCACATCATCAACCCATCCGCCCTCACCTCAGTTATTTATTTGTGTTTTTCAAAAACCCCAACATGTTTTTTACTCATGTTGACACACCAAACAATGAATTACCTGCTACTCAGTGTGCTACGCCTACACAAAAATATTTTATCATGGCCTAATAACGTATTTTGTTTTGTGAAATTGCGTATACGAAAATTCGGATTTTCGGTTGCTTCAGGCTATTATCTGGAAAAATATATTTTGAAATATTCTTCCTCATCATTCACAGTTTAACTTAATTGATTATTTTTAATTGATTGATTGAATATGCGCTTGTCTAGATTCCAATGTAGTCCTTACAGAATAGTTCCTTCAAATTCCCTAGCAATTATAGGCATTTGTTAGAATAAAGAAGGGGTAGTGGCAGACTCCAGAATACCAGAACAGAAAGGCGCACAGTCACTGGAGCAGGTGAGCGTCGGCGGAATCGGCTGTGGGTGTCACGCATAATCGTTTTTGCGGGCCGCCGACCGCGCTCTATCAATGAAGTTGACTCCCAGGGGACGCGGTTGCACCGCACGGGGTCTGGATAGTTTTGGGCGATACAGGTATTTGTTACTGGTAGTATAGAATTTGAAGTAGTAAAGTGTGTTAGAATTTATAATTTGATTGTCAATAGCCCAGCACCCGTTAACATGGATACATCGGCAGTAATATAAATCAGTAGTGCAGAAGCTCCCCTTTTTCGTGTATATTTTGTTATGGACTTATGGTTGCAAGTCGATAATTGTTTTACCAACTACCATAAAACTCATTATCTGCCGGACGAATATATGGTTCACCAACATATTTACAATATAATCGACAATATAGATAATAACGTGGTAAGCGATATTGGTGTCAAAATGTAGAGTTCGTTATGCTTTTACTTATTCCTCCGTCACCCAATATCTTACTTTAAGTTATATCGTGTTGTCAGTGTCCAAACCTTCACAAGAAGCACAATTCTTGTGAGGGCGAGGGTCACTGGGGGTCAAACGGCTCACGGATCTCTGTGAGGTTCGCGCGGCTGCCATAAATAGCTCGATCCCACGAAAATGACTCAGATCCTGATGATCTGAGATGTGAAAGTAACAAATTCACTGTCAATACTCAATATACGATCAGTGGATTCTAGTGATATCGTCATGAGTAATATACGCCGAAAATTGAGTGGAGCAGCTTATAGGAAGATAGCAAAGTTAAAAAATGAAAACACACGTGATGTTTTGGATAAGACACCGACGATGGAGGCCTTTTTTGCTACACAAAGGCAAGAACAGCCTACTAGCGATGATGTTCAAACCAACAGCGATGGAGGGAATACACATGACGGGCCTAGCAGTAGCAGTTTTGAACAATCTGAACGACCCGAACATATCGAACTGCAGCTTGAACAAATGACGTCATCAGCAGCAGGCCTAGTAAGATCTGCCGGTTGCTTGCCTGAAACGTCAATGGTTCCAGCAAGTTTTTCAGACAAAGTAAGTTCAGATCCAGCAGGGTGGATAATAGATGATTACACAAAAGATTATATTGCCACACATGCCATCCTTCAAAACGATGACTCGGATTTCAAGAACTCTGTAAAAAAGGACGGGAAGAAAATCAGATCTGTAACCAAAGGCATGTTTGAAAGAAAACTGCAAAATGGCGAAAAAGTAAGCGGACATATTTGGTTTATTCAGAGAGCAAAGGTAGACTGTTTTCTGCTCCTTGTCGTTTATTTGATTTTGGAAAAAAATCCAAACTGGCTGACGAAGGCTTTGATGACAGGAAAAATGCTACTGTCCGGCTGAATGAGCATGAAAACTCTCCTGAGCATCGGTCTTCAGTTTTATCTCTAATAGCAAGGGGCAACATGTTGAGACGTGTAGATCTCCAGATGGCCATACAGCTACACTACGAAATCAAATACTGGAGAAATGTACTCACTCGTGTGGTAGCTGTAGCGAAAAGATTGGCTTCACGTGGGCTTCCGTTCAGAGGTCGGGATGATAAGTTTGGCTCAGTACACAACGGCAACTTTATGATGTCGTTAGAACTAGTTGCGGAGTTTGACCCCTTCCTCGCTGATCACATTCACCGATATGGCAATGCTGGCAAGGAATCCACGTCTTACCTGTCTTTCAGTACTTGCGACGAATTCATCCAGCTTATGGCAGACCTTGTTCTAAAGAACATTTTAAAGGACGTCAAAACTGCAAAATATTTCTCAATCAGCGTGGACTCGACGCCAGATATATTCCATATTGACCCGTTGGCATTCATCATCAGGTACGTGAACAGTGATGGTTCACCTATGGAACGTTTCCTGACTTTTATACCCAATCCGGGCCACAAAGCTGAACAGCTGGCAGAAGTTGTACTTAGCCTGCTTCAGTCATATGAGCTTGACATTTCTGAATGTCGTGGACAGTCTTACGACAACGCCAGCAACATGTCTGGTCAGTACAGTGGTCTCCAGGTTCGTATCATGGAGAAAAATCCTTTAGCTGTGTATATCCCATGTTCAGCACATTCATTAAATCTTGTAGGAACGTGTGCTGCTGAATGTTGCAGAGAAGCATGTTCATTCTTCGAACTCTTACAAAGTCTCTATGTTTTCTTCAATGCTTCAACCCATCGTTGGAAAATTCTACAAAGACACTTGTCCGCAAATAAAGAAAGTCTCTCTTTGAAGAAACTCAGTGACACTCGGTGGTCCGCTCGTGAAGATGCTTGTCAAAGCCTCAACAGAAACTGGCAACAAGTATTTGATGCCCTCACCACCATGGAGGGAAATGCTATGGAAAAACCAGCCGCTAGGAATGAGGCCGCTGGACTTCTTTCCAAATTAAGAACGCTAGAAACAGCTATTTTGTCCACATTTGGGGAACATTACTGGAAAGATTCAATGTTGCCAGTAAAAAGTTGCAAAGTGCTGATATGGACATCGGACTTGTAGTCGAGCTTTATGCTTCCTTGCTGCAGTTTGTGAAAGATTCAAGAGAACTGTTCGATCATTTTGAAGACAAGGCTATGTTGAAGTCCAGCATGAAGACTTAAGAAATTAAGCGAAAAAGGAAGCAAAAATTTTCAGATGGTGACACCCAGGCAGTGGAAGAAGGCAGAGAGGCATTTAGAGTAAATGTTTTCAATGTGATCATTGACAGACTTTGCTCAGAACTACAGCGAAGACAAACCGCTTATGTAGAAATCCACGCAAGGTTTGGATATTTGTTCAAGATAACAAATCTTGAACCCACTGATGTCATCAGTCAAGCTGGAACACTGTTGAAACTCTACCCCAATGATTTGGAAGTGAGCTTCGTAGATGAATGTCTACATTTCCGCGCACATCTTGTGAGTTTGAAAGTGCAAAATGATGACTCTTCTGCGTTAGCAGTATACAGAAATCTGCGAGCTAAAGGACTTCAAACTGTATATCCAAACCTGGATATTGCTATGCGCATGTTTCTGTGCATTCCAGCAGAGAGATCTTTCTCGGCTCTCAAACGTGTGAAAAATTACTTGAGATCAAGAATGGCAGAAGATAAACTAAATGCCCTGTAACTCCTCGCCATTGAAAGTGATATTGTTTGTAGAATAAACTATGACGATGCAATAAACATGTTTTCGGAACAGAAGGCCAGGAGAAAGCCTGTATATTCAGCCGCAGAATAATATTTAGTGATAATTGATTTTGATGTTTCATTTTTTATTGTGTTGGAAAATAAACGTTGTGTTGATTTTGAATGATAACAACTGTGTTTGTCTGTTGTTGTGATGGTGATGCTTGGTGCAAGTTGTGGTACGGAGGGGGGTCGGCAAAAGTATCAACCTAACTTTGTGCCTAGGGGCACCGAAATCCTAAATACGTCTCTGCTTCTGAGACATTACTGGGATCACGGTAAAAAATATCGTTAATAACTACATACCAAAATTATGAACTTGGCGATTATTCAATCTGTTATTTAATTTTGATATCTTTTTCGCCAATGCGATTTTAACGATATGTTTTTTTACCCAAATTACGAAAATGGGTTCCAATATTTATTAGTAGAAACAGAAAGAGAGTATATTTAATTAGCTATAGAGATTGCCAGTTTGATTTTAGTTCTCGCTAAATGCATATCTTGCTTTTTAGAAAATTAATATTAATTGTTTAATGTTAAGCATCTAACCCTCACGTGTATATGTGTTCTGTGTTTTGTTTTACCTCTTTTAGAACCATATTTATGAATCAGGTGACACATTAAAGAATAAACTGTTTGTATTTTAGTTCTATATATTTATTTATTTTAATAAAGTTCTCATCTAGGAACATTTGTAACAATTAAAAGTTGTGTATAATAAATGTAAATATAAATTACCTACTTTTAATACGCATGAATGATAGAAGTCACAATTACCTTTTTCGGTATTTGTGAAAATAATGTCGCCAATAAACTCTCTTTATGATAGAAGTCCAGTAAAGATTTTAGCATCCATAATAATTTAGGGATGATCCATTGAAAATATCCATACTAACATTTAGTAAAACAAGTATTTTACGATCCTAACTAGTGAAAAATTTGGGCTCTAAAGTAACAAGTCGGGAACTGTGAACGTAACTTCTGGTGGTGATGGAAGTGTAAGCTTGTGCTTGTAATTTATATATTCAACATTTTTCTCTATCAACTTAAACTTCATTTTTTTTGCTTTTGTACATTCTTTTTTATAGAATAGTGTAAATAAAATAGGTGAAAAATTTCAGGGTAGCACTAACTAGTAGAATTTGACGTTTATTGATCTAAGGTTATTCTGTTGACAATACTAATCGTCATACTCGTATAAAAATTATACTTGTACATTCTCTACTTATAAGTTTTAATTGTAGAGAAGAATACTTTTATATAATTTTAATAAGAAAAGAAGAACAGTCAGAAACAAGGCTTCAGTTCTGTAACCGTGAGAAAAAGTTTGTCCTTCACAAGCTAATTGTGATACTTCTGACACTGTATTGTTACTGTCAGTATTGGAGTTTCTGTAGTTATATTATCTTCTAGTACAACTTCGTTGTGATAAGGATTGTATAAAGACTACGTAATTGAATTTTTAGGGTGGTTGGATGGAAGGAAGTATAAGTTTATTAATGGAATCCAGTTAAAGTGATCCTTATAGATATTTAAGTATTGTAGTCAGTGATCAGTGGTCTTTCGTAATTACCAAAAGAGAGGTAAGTGTTGGATGCTGTTGTAGGTGTATTGAGGATAATGAGATGTTACACAGAATGGCTTGGATCACTTGTTAAGCTGAACAGATGCTCTGTAAATAACCTATATTTATAGCAAGTGTAAGTCAATGCATGTATTGATGTATATTATCATAATATGAATTGCATACTTAATATAAGTGGGAACTCTCTTGGTGATATGATTGAAGAAAAGGATTTTGACAGTGTTTGATAAGTCACTCAAGCAAACAGAATAATGCTGTGTTACTTTTAATAAAGGTAATAAAATGTTAGGGTATATTTATAAAACCTTATATGATGTATTGATTAAAAAACAAAGGAAGTAATTATATTTATACTTATTAGTAATTAGGCCTTGGAACAGTGTGTAAAGATTTAGACTTATCTAAGAATATTGACTTTGTTTGGAAAGGGTTAAGAGGAGTATTACTAGGAAAATTCCAAGAATGGAAAGATTATCTTAAAGTAACAGATTTGGATCACTTGAGAAAAGAATGGTAAGCTTGTCATGCTGAGGTTAGTAATATTATCCAAGTCATTGGAATAAAGAGCTCTGATTTCTTTTTTTCTGAATTACAAGGGCAATAGAACATGTAAACACAAGTTTAGTATTTCAAAAAGACAGTAAACATCTTTACATTATTATTACTGTAATTATAACAGCTGAATACTCCAAGGATGTGTACTTTAACAAATGATCACACCAAAATCCTTTCTGCACCTTCATATGGCCTAGTTGTTAGTATACTGAACTGTGAATCAAAGGAGTTTTTTTTATTTGCATTTAAGACCATACTTAGTTCTTTGGAGTTGTGTGTGTGTACATTATAAAAGTGATGGTGATGTTCTAGTATTTAATTATAGTAGCCTAAGAGTTGGCAGTGGATGCTGTTGACTGTCTTCCTTCTCAAGACATTCATAACTTTTCCACAGAACCATTATTACTGTCATACAATGGATAAAATTTTTCTGATTTTCTGTGTTAGACACACATGACTTTTATTTCTTAAATACTTGCAAGAGTGTTAAAGACACTGTTACCCAGACTAACATTCTTTTCAGTTTCAATTTTCATCCAGAAACACAGAAGTGATGATGCAACTTGCTTTTTGTCATTTCTGGGTTTCTGAAACAGTTGTCCAAGTGAACTTTAAAAGAGTATAATCTAATACATTACCTAGAACAGGTAATGTGACAAATATAATTTTGCATGTTATCATTTTAATATAAAATTTAAAACAAAGTTTCTAATAATCAGAAATGTTCTTCATTGTGTGGTGACATTATAGGAAATTGCTCTCTATTCTTTTTCACTAAATTATTAGAATACATCTTGTATTGATGAGTGCTTAAGTTTATTCAATTTATATACCATTATTCTGTACTTTAGTAAATCACAAAATTTGTTTTCCACTGTTAAAAAACTTACCAGGATTATGAATCTTGCTGTCAACCATAAAACTACAAAACTTTAAAATTACAAGGGATTCCTTAGTAACCAAATATTTTGCTTGTCATATTAGCATAACGACCCTTGACTCTGGATGTGATAATTATTGTTAATATATGTTATTTTAAAGTAATTAACTAACCCAAACTGAAAATAATACTCCAAATGAAATATATACATCTTACATTGTAAGACTATGACCTACATTCAGATGTACTTAAGATTTATATGTATACAGCATCAAACCCTGTTTTACATTTTAGTAACAAACATACAGTGTATAAAAGGTTTTAGGGATACTCTAACATCTGTGTCCAGATATATTTTATCATTTACATTTCACCCATAATTTTTCCAGGAAGACTATGAGAATAATTTTAATCCTGTTTTAATTATTATTGTGTAACATTTGTGTTAGAAAAATTCACGTGGATATATCATGGAAATAAGTCATTGCCCTAATGATTGGGAAATCAAAACATTCTTGGTGTAAGACATTTACTGTTAAAATCCCTCTTATACTTTATATTTGGAACTTAAACTTTTTTTTCTTTAAAGTTGAGTACTGTCCATATTTTGTGAGTTTTGTACTTTTTATCTGAAATATGTAGTTTTATTTACCTGATAAAAATTAAGGTTTTTTTTATGAGTTGTCAAGTTGACACAAAATAGAAATGTTGATGGAATTTTTATTGTATACGTCATAATAAGCAACATTTATTTTAGAACTTTGCTACTTTAGAAGGATTTTCATGTGGCTACAAGTTAGTGCAATCATGTTGAAAAGTAGTTCCTTATAAATTTAGATAATCTATCATAAGAAAACCATATTGATGTTTGTCTTATTTGCTTTCAGTTGAATGTGAGCACAAATGTCATTTTCTTGTTATTATGTCATAATGATTTGAATTATATCAAGTCTAAAAGTGATTCAGATAAGTTTTCCTCATTGTATTTAAGTGTAAAATAACATTTGTTCCTTATTTTGTTAGGTTGAAAGCAAATGCAGCATTGCTTAGTAATTATGAGGTACGTTTATTTGTTTGACGGTTACTTGATTCTTAAGATCCATATACAGTTTTATAATTCCTTGAGTGAAAACTTTTGTACATTATCTTGCATAATTTTTAAACTAGTTATAAGGTCTATTTGGATTTTAACCTAATTATAATTTTTTTATGTTATTTTATGTATCAACTTGAATTTCTTAACCAATACATTCTAACATTTTATAACTTAACTATAACAGAATTTTTGCAATGTTTAATTATAAAATGACATAAATAGTTACTTAACATTTGTTTTATTATCACACAAAACAAGTACTAAGAGTCCAATAATAGTAAAATTAAAACCCACATAAAACCTTAATCTGTTATACATAATTCACTCTCTTGTATTTCATTTATTAACACAGATCTTCAATCTTAACAAAATGTTTTGTATTTGATTCCTGTTCTTTGTTCTTTATTGGTAGGTATATACCTTACTGAAAGATTTCCAAGAAGAAAAGAAATTATCAAGGAACGTAAAACATTCGCAGAATTTGGCCACAATATCCTATGAGGTATTTTAACAATTTTTAATGTCTTGGTACCCAAAATATTTTATATTATGTACTTGTGAGTGATAAAATTATTTGAAGTTTAACATGTGTGTAGCTTTAATCAGACATGTTGGCTAACAAGAACAAAGTTGGATTCATTCATCTGGATGTGCTCTGTCTATAAATGTGGTTATTTGTTAAATTGTCTAAGCATATCTTAGCAATCAGGCTATCATTGAAAAGAAGAATTACGGAAGGTATTTGTGGTATATATTAAGTGTTAATGATCAGATGATCTTATACTGATATATCATGGGAAGATTTGTAAATATTTTTCTATTTATGCAGAATTTTTTCTTCACAAAATAGTTTTATCAATGCCACATATACAGGTATTTTACACAAATACGCAGATATTAGAAGTTTCCAGTGTTTAACCTCCAGGTAATTTATGATTATGTGTTTTTAATATGAAAATACTGTTGCATTTATAATTTTATATGTATAAAAGAAGAAAAAATAGGCAGTGCAATTAATACCTTAAGAACATTTTAAGAAAATGTTTGAGACTTGTTCAAGTTATCATTTGTAACAATTTGCAGTTATATTATTAAATTTTAAAAGAGAGTAATACTTTCTTGTATTATTGGTGATTTTATGTGTGTTGAAGGTATTTCTAACCTTTGGGTTCTTAAACATATTTAATAGGTGAAAATATAAACTCTAATATTGAAAGTGCATTTTATTTTTTACTGCAGACGCTTCGGTACTTAGAGCAGACATCTTGTACACACCTGAATGAGGAAGCTATTCACAAGTTCCTTATGGAAATTCAACCATATAATCTGACTAAGTAAGCATACTATTAACCTGTGTACATTTTGAATTTCTCTCAGAAAACGTGTGCTAATATGAGTAACTTCTAAATGAAGACAGCTAGTTAAGTAAGCTTTAGTGTAAAAAGACTGGCCAGCAGAAATGTTACTAGGTGCTTTTAAAAATTTTGAGCTTGGGAAGTTTTAGCATTTCAATATGACATGAATAATGATTTTTTATTCTGATTTACCTTAACATGGGGCCCATGTGCCATTGCCTATCTACACTTCTGTTGGTATATTTGTGATTAAGATAAATTTCTATGAATCGTGATTTTGAAAAGATTTCATTTGGTAAGTTACATTATTTCATCAGTTCACTATCTTTACAGTAAATAGTAATTTTGAATTTGTTGGCAAAATTTTTTGTCTCTATGGGCACTGAAAGCATGTATAGGAGAACATTTTTGTATTACTATTACTTTTCAAAGCCATACCATCTCTGTTACTCAGAATGTGCACTTTTAGTATTATTTTAAAATGTCACTCTGGTTTTGGTTCATGTTGTGACATTATGGGTAGCAGGTTGTAGTGTTTTCTATTTAAAATCTTGTGAGTCATGTAGATCAACTACAAACATGAGTGTTTGATGTACAGTACTGTGCAAAATTGTGGGGACAAAATAATATTTTTGGAGTCTTTTCATTTAATGCAGACTGATGCTTCACTGAGCTTCTTAACAATTGAATGAGACAGGGTGAGAATACTTATCATTCTTTAGAAATCCTATATACTCGTACCAAGGACATGTCATAATGATCTACTTCAATGAACATACTGATTAAATTTGGGGTCTGAAATAACTGTCATGGTACCTCATGCATTGTCTTAACTATATAGAAAGAAGATAGCTAAGAGCTAGCGTATGATACTAGTATATGCCAGGAAATCAATTTAATAGGATTACACAAATAAATCTTGATAGAAACAGTGTTGAACACCATATATTAAGTTTTGTTGTCATGCCACAGCCCAAAAAAGCAAAGGATATTGTCATAAGAGGAGAGAGTTTGCATAAAAGCTTTACATGGTTGTGACTGGACTCTCCGACAAATTACTGCAGACTCAAAATGTTCCCCACACATATCTAGGTCATGAGATTGAGATAGTTAAGTCTGTAAATAGGAAAGGAAGAATATCTGAACTAAATGATACTGATGTTAAGTATTTTCATTTATGCAGCCTTCAGGACACAAAGAAGACTGCCAGTCTTCTTAAGCATAAGATAAACAACCATGTACCAAATGAGAGAAAAATGTTCAGGTCTATGGTATCAAGAAGACTTAAGGAGTATGGAATACTTGGTTATGTAGTGGTGTAAAAAAACCTTTATTTCAATCTCCAAATAATGCCAAGAGATTAAAATTGGATAAAAATTACAAAAAGGGTATTGTTGATGGATTGGTCCAATTTTGAAATGGTTGGTTTAAAACCTAGGTTGTACGTCCAACAGAAGAAAAGTAAAAGATACCTACTTCAATGCATAGTGTCTACCATGAAGCATTGCAGAGGCAGTGTGATGGTTTGAAGATATTTTTCTGCTGAGGCAACAAAATATATTTGCAAAATAAATGGAATAATGGACAAATGCAAGTTCCATCAGGTACTAATCTGTTTTGGTATACCCAGTGGTTTATGTATTATTTATTAGTAAAGGATTTTACTACCAAGAATGTAGTGACTTTAAATACTCATTCAACTTCTGCAAAAAGTACTTAGCTCAGAAAGAGCACTGGAGTCATTCAAATGAGGCAATGGTCTCTATGAGCCCCAATCTTAACTCAGTTGAGCAGATCTAGGATTTGATAGATCAAAAACTTCAAAAATCAGTAATTATTTCTAACAAACTATTAGAGTGTATTAGGGACACTTTGATTAAATACAGTGCAACAATGGCTGAAAGACTGTCTGCAGTTACTAAAGTGTTGTGTTTCGCCTCTGTATTCTATATACTAATGTACCTATAAAATACCTTGTTGGTAGCAAGCTTAAAATAGAAAGTGATAGATGTGGGAAATAAACAAAGAAATGGTTTTATGTTTCATACCATGTGAGGATTTTATAAGTAATTACATATTTCTTAATAATATTAAAATATAGCTTTAGATTCTTTAAGTCCTTTTTTTTAAATATTAGTATTATATTTAAACTATTGATAAAAGTATGGTGTTTATTGCATCCTTTACAGTATTGCCCCAGTGTTTTCACATTTTACTTTTCTAAGCATATATTGTTTGTGTGGTTTAAATTTTGCACAAAGCTACTTAAGGTCTATCTGTCTCTAATTTAGCAGTTTAAGACTAGAGGGAAGGCAGCTAGTCATCACCACCCACTGCCAATTCTTGGGCTACTTTTTCACTAACAAATAGTGGGATTGATCATCACATTATAATGCCCCATGGATGAAAGGGGCAAGCATATATTGACCTTGTTTTATTATTCTCTGGTAAGACAAGCTGTATGATAAGAGTGTCTAAAGGAGATTTATGAAATTATAATAACTCACACTTTACAGAAGATACCTGGTTTTGTTTCATTCAACCCCTTCAAGATGACTGTGTATCATTATGCAACAGCTCAATGATATTTAAGTGTAAGGTTGAATGATTCATCACTTCATGATGCTTGCATCTTGACCTCTATTTTCATACATGGTTGTAGATATCCATGAGGAATTTGGTAGTTGTGTATCTCAACTGTTGACATCAGCAACTTTACTTTCAGGGCTGAAAAATTACAATTGATAAATCACCGACCAACTGCATTAGTAGAAATACAATTGGTGAGTTTGAGTTTCCATTTCTTTACATAGATTGTAAGGTATCAATACCGCTTGCTACAAGGTTTTATTTTTATTTGAAAAACTACTCTTTAGCTAATTAATGATATTTCACGAATTGACATTTTTGCAAAACTAGCTAAGAACTGATAAATTCTGTTCCTTTAGAATAGGTAATTAGATAATTCAATTTTTTGTTCTTTTACATTGAACGAGTGAGAAAGAAAACAGCCATCTTTGCTGTTATTTTAATACAAATGGCAATTTCTTGAATTAGAGTAAAATCGTAATCTGGTATTTCTGCTTTAGCTGATTGAGGAGAGTGAGGAACGATTAACGGAAGAGAATATGGAGGAAATCCTAGCTATTGTTGCTAGGGTTTTACCCACAAATGAAACCACCACCGAAGCTACACCCATGGAAGCTGAAGAAGAAGAACTAGAAGCAGGCACAGACTAAAATTTTATAATCTGATAATCATTATAGTTATCTTTATATATCCAGACTTCATTTTCCATTTCTTTACATGATATCTTCATCAGTAAATAATTAAGGTCTTCTTGACTTTTATTATCTTGCACTTGAAAATGTATAGTTCTAATCTCATTTACAATAATTTATCCAAGAATATGGAGCATGAAATTTTATGGTTCCCATTTTATTTGTGGCAAACAAGATATTTTGGTTAAAAACAGTCATATCATAATTATTCTTTTGGATGGCTTTTTATAATATACCTTAAACACATTTCTAAGTTAAAAAAAATAATTGTAAGAAACTGTATTGTAAATTATTTGTTCATTAGATTTTTAAGATCAAAGTTAATTGAAATTAAAATATAGTTAAAAGTGGTATTTTCAATTAGTAGAGAACCCAGCATTACTCAGGTGAAAACAGTTAAATATACAGAGTTGTTTAATTTAACCATCTTATTCATGATTTCTCTACCTAACTAAATATTTTAATTGAAATAAATAAAAACAAAACATTTGCTCAGTCTATTTTAATCAAATCATAACTGTAGATATAATGTCATATATAGCTCATGCAATAACAAGAATCAACCAATTTCCAAAACCAAATTCCTTATCTTTTGATGTCCTGATTTCTGCTGTGTGGTCAAGTGTCATTTGTAATGTATTCTGACTTATCATTGTTCCATTTACTGAAGAACTGATTTATATTCTTCTCGGTGCAACACAATGAGATATCAAAAGCTATAAAAATATCATTTAGCTGATTCTTGGGATAAACACAAAGCAATAGATATGGCTGAAGCAAGCCTATTAAGTTTAATGAGTGTATGTGTGCATGTTTAAGAGAAAACACCATTCTTTTTCAGTTAAGGGGAGTTAGAAAGTAGGCATGTATGCATAGGAAAGAGAGAGAGAGAGACAACAGTTCTCTAAGTACGCATTACAAAAACATTCAGCCTTTTCAGATTTAGACCAATTGATCATCCTGTTTGACAGAAATTGTGATATTGATCACTTTGGCCTAAATTTACCACCCAAAACTACCTTCTGAGACAGTAGCCATATAGCCCATGTTATTTCCCATACAAAATTGTTTCTGTATTCTGAGTTTGGAGTTTTATAAGGATGTTATTATGTAAGGACAAGTAGATAGGCATTTGCAATTGTATAAATTTAGCTCCATATAAAAGTATTTCAAAATATATTGTTCAAACTGATTTAAATGAAAATTGCTTACACTATGTTATTAAAATGTAAAGATCATAGGAGACAGATTTCAAAGTGAAAAAAAAGATACTATTAGTTCTTTATTAGACACCACAGTGGTATTTCTGAGTGTGCATACTGCTTTGAAGCAGATTGACATTAGTACAGATAGCCTATTGTGTAGCTTTAAGCTTAAGAACTTCTTGGTTAGTGATCATAAGATTCCATGACTTGTGTATTTTGACTGTAATTACACATTTCCCTGTCTGTGTAGTTTCATTAGAATTGAAAGTCATTCTAATAAAGATTTTGTCATAAAGAAACACAAGTGATCAGGTATGATACCAAAGTTGCTTAATTATGGTTTGTTAGTCAGGTTTTTTTATCTTATAGCAAAAAACAAAACAAAAGCAGATACATTTAAAGGTAATGAGTATCCAGTTTAATACACTTTGTATGGGTATGTCTTAACCTTAAGTATGGTAGTTTTAAAGTAACAAACTATTTTATGATTAGTCATATTCTGGTTGAAATCCAAAGATGACCAGATACAGAATATTTCTTTTAGGATTAACTAAAATACTGTCTTTGTTTATTTTTGAGTTTCCAAGAAAATCTGATTCCGTAATTTTTAGCACACAATTTTGTTATGGGAATTAAACCCACAGATATTGTGAATCACAGTTAGAACTGTAGTCATAATTGGTAGTAAAGTTTCTTAGTCTTGTTTTATATATATGTAAGTTTTTCAAACTGTAAAATATGGGTAAAACACTTTCAGTGTTGTCTAATTTTTGTATACAAGTGACAATATGTTATGCAAGATGAATCAAACAGAGTTAAATAAGTTGATTTATTTACAGTAATAAAATGAATTTTTAATTTGGGTGGTAATGTAACTTTTAATAAAACTATAAAGTTACTATGTTATCATTGTCTATGGTCACTATTTCAATATTACAATCAATATAGCTATTTAAAAGTGTTAAACTACAATTTTTTAACACGACTGATTTTGGGTTTTGGCTACATGTTCTTTAAGTGAGTTGTACACTGCTTGAATAAATACATCAGATCTTATGTTACAGGGATGAACAACAAACACTAAAGTGTATAATTAGTTTTGTGGTGTTTCAAATACTATTAAGCATTAGCAAAGAACAGATTTTGAAAATATGACTGTTTAAGAAGTTACCTTAAAGCTTTAATTTCAAAGTGTGCCCTCTTAACAAGGATTAAAAATGATGCTTTGTGCTACATGCTAAAAACTTAGACCTTTTATGTGTTATAAAACAGATAAAACAAAAACTCCAAAACTTGTTTATTTTTGATTTACATATTGTCACAACTACATTCCATAGTGCAGTTGTTCAAAGTTAAGATTACATAATCAACTAATTTCTTGAAACTTATTTTTAGTTGCTAAACTAATCTACTGCATACAGAAAACAGTTTTTAAACAGAGAAAAATGACACCTCTAAGTCTGGATAGTTGCTGACTAACTTTTGACATTTTTCTTATTTTCCTGAGCTATTATGTTACATAGAAACACCTGAAAAGATAAAACAAAATATTACACACATACACACACTAGTATTATTATATCCAAAACAAAATTTATATCTTACATGCAAATTTCATTGCTTCTGGGGAAAAAGAAAAAAAAATTTTGGTTTGGTCAGTATACTTCAAGTAAGATGAATATCTGTGTAAACATTTTAGATATAAAACTTGTATGTGCCAAATACACATACTATTCACTTGTACATATATAATTAACATATGTATTTACTCACCACTATAAAAGAAAAAAAACGTAAATTCGTAATAAAACCAAACACAAAACACAGGAGATCATTCTCACTATAAATGTCAGTTGTTTGGCAATGAAAAGTCACACCCAAAAATGTTAATTTTTAGTTTATTTCAAGGAGTAAAAATACTCAAGTTTAAAGCTTAGCAGAAACACTTGGGTGATTATAAATAGAACCTTTATTTAAAATGCTCCTAAAAGCTTGTTTGTCCTAAGGGAGTTTATAATTCACCAAAGATATATTAAGAACAAAAAGTATTTAAAAAATTTTGGACATAAAGTTTTCAAAAACTGTCAAAGAAGGTGTTTAATATGCTTTCCATCATTTTCAATCACCTTAATTAGCTTATACCTGAGTCGAGATAGAGAAAATATCTGCTTTCTGACATTGTTTATTAAACATTACAGTACCTAGCACAATAATTCATTTTATTAAAATTATTTTCTACTGTTGAAAGAGGTCTTTGAGCAGAAATAAAAGCAATGCTAATTTGCAGGAAGAGCGATTCAGACGTGCAATATAACAGGGTTTGGAAACACTATATAACATGCTTTGCTCTTTTTTTTTTCAACAAAATATACAATTTTATTATGCTTCTGGTGAAATTTATTTCTGTGCAATTTTTTTTTTTTAATATTACTGAAAATGTATTATATTGTTACTATTCTCTTGTAGTTTGACTCTTGTGGATATTTTTGTGATAAATGAGGCCATTAAAACTGATAGTTGAGATATTAACAAATTCAAGTCCTTTCTCTTCATACCTCATACTGGGCTGAGTTGTAACACTGAAATTATTTGTCTATATAACTATCATATATAAACAGAGTTATAATGTTTAGTTTAAATGCTACTGTCAGGCAAAATCCAAAATGCCAAAGTGAACAAGTTGACTATCATGGAAAATCAAAACAAGGTTGTAAAGGTGATTGCTTAAACTCATAACACCTCACCTCCTGCTGCCTTTCACTCTCTATATCCAGATGTAGGAACTCAGTTACTGTTAAAGTTATTGAAGTTTTAAAATAAGAAACAAATCCACTCAAGATTTCTACAATACAGAACTCCCAACCATCAACCTTATAAAAGAACTTAAAAAAAAATCAACTTTTAAAAAAGAAAGATAGTTGTTCAAAGTCACTTTTCATAAGCTAATGATGTCTACATAAGGAGGTTTCTGTAATTGAAAATTTATTACTTTAAATAAATTTATATTTATCATAAAAAGAGTAAAACATTTTTCACTGAACCATTATTTTTTAGTTTATTTATAAATAAAAAACATTATCCATAAATATAGTTATTAATATTGCATACAATTAAAACTTTTTCAGTTGTGATATAATAATCCCTTTTAACAACATATTTGGAATAACACTATGGAGAGTAGGTCAGCCGAGGATGGGAAAATTAAATTTTCTTTTATCAGACATGGCCAAATGAATCTTGCCTTCTATAAAATAAATGTTTAGGTCTAAATAATAAGCATAAGAATCACTGCTATTACTTTTTCTGTTGTCAATTTGGTTGGATATATATTATTTGGGGAAAAGTTTAAGCATCAGCATATCAGAATCTACAGTTAAATGAATTGGGATTTAAACATTTAAAAATTATTCATAGAAAAACAGACACAAATTGGCCATATTTAGAGAAATTAGTACCCACTGTTTATTTATAGAGCTGTTGATTAAAATTTATAACTTATCAATGCAGAAGTACACTATATGTTTTTGTAATGGATCTTAGTAAAGTTGTATTTTGCATCCATAAATTTATCACATAGATTATTAAATTCTTAGCCTTTTAACCACATTATATACTATAATGTGGTAAAATCATAGGTTGTGAACTGGCTGTTCCTAAAGTATTAAATTATTTAGACATTTTATAACTGGAATGTTATTTTTATAATTCAAAAATGTTTTACTGAACTTTTTGATAACATATTTTGTTTTAAAGCAATCTAAAATGTTATTAAGTACAATGAAAATAAATCTGGTAACAATATTTAAAGAATTAGTAATTAATCTAAATTTTATAAAATTCTTATGCGGTTTTGGGATAGCATATAAAGATAGTAAATTACAAAAGTTTGTGTTCCATTTTTTAATGTTTCTTTATATTAGTAACAATAGTATCTCTTTTAAAGCAGTTTTTGTAAAAGTGCTTGAGGTGTTGATTTCATCCATAAAAAATTGGGCATATAATTTATTACACATAAAAGCAAAATTACTTCGAGCTTTATCAATAGATGTAATAATAAAGACATTAAAGGGGAAGCCTATTTTATATTTATATATATTTAAGGTTCTTAATTGACTTTTAGTTCCTTTAATAATGTTTTCTACTCAAAGACAAAACAATGATTTTTTATTTTAATAACATAGTTATGAATATTATTTTTTAGATTCTTATAAGACCTCAGATGTCTTATCTTTAATTTAAAATTTAGTACCATTTTCTTAATTTTAATTCATCATCTTCTGTTACTTCTAAGTTACCTGTAACTATATATTGGTAAAAATTCCTTACATTTATTGTTATTACAAACACAATGTAAATTATTTCTTTATAAAGGATTAAATTTTTCAATAACTTTTTATAACTGAAGAGATTCAATAGTTTGTTATATTTAAAACTGACTGTAGTTAGTAATGGTTTTAAAAGAAATTTTCTTGAACACTTATGACTAAGATACAGTAAAATAAGCCCCCCAGTGGCACAGCAGTATGTCTCCGAACTTACAATACTAAAAACCGGGTTTTGATACCTGTAGTGGGCAGAGCACGAATAGCCCATTGTGAAGCTTTATGCTGAATTCAAAACAACAGTAAAATAAACTAAAAAATAATGGATATGGGGGGTATACAACTAATTTTTTTACAATTTTTATAATATTTATAAAATTTTAAAGAGTAAACTTTCAATTACAGAAAAATTCCCTCATTAGTTTTATCAAGGGTGACCTTGAACAACTAACTTAAGTTTAAAAATCAGTTTGTTTTGTCGGTCTACTAGGGCTGGAAAGACCAACTTCTAGCAGCTAGACCTGTCTCAATTTTCATGTTCTATACTAAATATAAATATATGTTGACTTTCTCCAGTTAAAAAATAAATTATGAATTATATCTACTGACATTATTCTGCATTAATAAACATACTAGCTCATGTCAGTAAATAATGCCTGCAGTTTTCAGAAATATCAGTCTTCAACTAGCTAACTCTGTGCTATTTACTGAAGTTATGTGTGGGTCTTTACTGTGATTTATTCATAGTTTAGTTGATACAATGACCTTTTATTGCTGCATTATGAAAGTGTTCAGGTCTTATATTTTTATCATATACAACTTAATTCCATTTTTTATACTTTCAAAGATGTGCATGTACATGTAGTCTTTAATTTTGGGTACACTGCTGTTTTCTAAAGTTATGTAACACATACCTTGTGAGACTCGACACTGACGTAATACCTCACGAAAACCCTCACACAAAGAAAGATCATGTTGATTCTCAGCACAGTCCATAAACTGCTTCAGTTCAAACTGGCAGGGAGCATTCTGGTACTGGCCTTGAGGAGGGGTTTGTTGCTGGTACATGGGCTGTTGTTCTTGTGTTGTGGCAGGAACTTCTGATGAATTACCACTAAATCCTCCTGTGATAGCATGGCCTAATGTATGTCCCTGAAAAACGTCATACAGAATAATTAAATAGAACAAAATTCTTCCAGTAGTTTTTTAACCTACATGCAAATACATGTAGCTAAAAAGTTAAGAATATTTTGAAAAACAAAGTACTTGTGTTTACAAATAAAACTTGTGCAAGTTGATTACCCAACATAAACATAATTATTCTATTTTATTTTTCAAAACTTTATTCTGATATACATCTATCAAGACAGTATATTATTAGCCTTTCACGATGATTTGTTTTATTTCAATTAAATTACGTGAATATGCTTAGTTTCAACAGAGAAAAGCATATTATACTACAAAAGTTCTTAAGGAAGTGTAATCTCAATAAGAAATTAATCATAGTTCATATTTTCTACTTATCCTTTAACCATTTCACAATGGGATCAGTAGAATACATTCAAAATTGTATGCATCTACAAATGTTAAATATTTATACCATTATACACTGACTTTTGACAAAGAATATGCATCCTCACGAAATTTGGTAGACTTTTTAGTAAAGATTACAAGTTTTTGTACACAAAAAATAAGATTCTTCAATGAAATATTTTTACCAAAAATTTGTTTGTGAAAATAATTATATTTTGTTACTAGTCCTAGTACAAAGTGATTTCATGTTATGATTAAAACTATTGTTCATCCCAAAAATCTCAAATATTTCTAGATATAATCTCTAAAACCTCCTAAATATATTCCAAATGTTTGTCTTTAGTAAAATTTTATATTTTGTCTATTATTTTCTCAACCCTAACAATGATGTGGCACACAAACACTCATGTTGCCATACCCAATAATATAAAACTAACCTTTAGTCTTTACAATGTCACTATGTTTTGACTTTGTTTTAGTGGCCTAGTATTTTGTAATATACAGTCATATTTCAATTATTATACATTATATATCTATATAGAGTAATATTATTTCAAAATAAGCTATTGAACTTATTTTACTTAAATTATACAACAATAAACAAAGAAATAAAGCAAACAATTCTCTCTTCTAGCTATGACCTTTGAATTTAGTTGCTGCTAGACCTAGGATGCTAAGCCTTTTAAAGTTTTGCACGTGGAGGACACAAAACATTTTTTTTGGTTCTATATATCCAAAAGAATCATTAATGACTACACTATACCATAGAATTCCACTATAATTTAAGCTTAGTAACTAAGTTGTATTTAGGTCTAAAAAAGTATGAAACTTCGAGCAAACTAAATACATAATCTATCTCCTTCAAATCTTGGATCAAAAGAACAAGGTAGCCTTTTCACAGATTAAAATGGCTGAAAAAACCACTATGGGACATTCTGAGATGACAATTAGTTTTTCACATGTCATACAATGGAGTTAGTGTTATACTGAAAGATGAGTGGGAACCACTATCTGATTCAGTACATAAGCCATATCTCAACAAAATGAAAATATACAAGGTTCTTCTTTTAAATTCTACCGTATTAATGTTACTAAATTTAGTTCCTAATTTGTATGAAACTATACACTTGGTATTTTGACATCACATCTAATTTTAACCACTGCTGCCTTCATTGTACCATGCGACTCACAAAAACTGATATTTAAGTGTTCTTTTAAAATTTACTTTTAAATTAATAATTAACTCATATATAATATTAAAGTTTCAATTATAATCTACAATTTTATACTATTGACACACTAGTTTATAAAATAATAGTTCAGTAAATGTAATGATATGGCTTTTGATCTGCAACTCTGAAAGGGTTAAAAGTGAAAACGAAGCACCAATTACAATAAAACAATGTATTTTTATATATTTAATCAGGACTTGGTATTTCTGATAACATTATAAAAATTTAAATATTATTCATGAGCACAACAAATGCATCCAGTGTAGTGGTAATGCACTAAATAATGTGTTTAATACACCAAAGTATATAAAATATTAACATGCCAAAAGCAGACAATTTCCCCAAACTATCACAAATTTTTTGGCTTTTTAAATTTGTGTCAAAAACTGTTACAAATTTATCCCAGCTGGATATTATTTTTCCCATGGGAACAAAGCTTATACTAACAGATATTGATAATTCTTTGTTCAGAAAACAACATAATTTAATTTAATCATTTGCTAAATGAAAACCTTGTCTTTCTACTGATTATGGACACCATAGAATTAAACATGAAAGAGGATTTGAGAGGTGGATGTGGTAAAAGGAGTCTGATTTTTTATTTGATGGTTTTGTAACAAAACAAAATTGAAGGTTATAAAAATTATGGTTTGTCTGAGCATTGATGATTTTAATGGAGTAGCATGGAAGAAATTTCCTACTTACTGGAGGAGTGGTGAATAAAATTAAGAATGAAAAGGCTGCCTAAAGAAAATATATCACATTTCTCACACTAGTGGAAATTCTGGATTTTTTAAAAATAGACTTTGAACTATATTTGGAAAAGAACCTGGCTCAGAAAAAATAAAAAATATGTACAAAATGTCAAATTTGCCAATGTCAGTGCTGTTCCAGTGTAGTCGGATATCACCATCCCCAGTCTTTGTCTGATTTTCCTGTTGTTCAGATGTAATTTTATTGCATTTTTTGCCTATGAAAAAGGATTTTACATATGATGCTGAATTTAAAACAAAAGTTATTCTGTGCATCAAACAGATTGGAAATAATGTAGCCAGTAAATATTATGTAGTGAGTGAGGCAAATGTATGCCATTGGCATGGTATAAAACCAAGTTGTTTTCTTGCAAGAAAAGTAAAAAATCATTTTATGGCCCAACAAAAGGAAGGCATCCTGAATTTGATGCTGCCATGTTAATGTATATTTCAGATAGTGATGAAATAAAGGAATGCCTGTAATGAGAGAAGTCTTAATGTTTAAAGCAAAAGAATGTGTAGGAAATAGTGGTATTTCTTTCAAGGTAAGTTGTGGCTGAATGAGCAATTTATGAAAAGAGAAGTTTTACCAATATGACAAAGAACAACAATTAGTCAAAAATCACTCAGATTTTGAAGATGCAGAAGGTGGAATGCAAGATGGCATTCTTTGGGGCAACAGTGAATCAAGCAATGAAGATGTTTCAACTTCAAAATATAACAGTGAGTCAGAAGAAATATCAGAGTAACATTCTGACTAAATACAGAAAGCAGGAACATTATTGTAATGAAAATATTAAGTTTCCTATATTTTTTTTTATTATATTTCATTTTAAATACATTAACATTTTTTATCCATTAGCTCTTTTAAAACATATTTACTCCTTTCTAATTATCATCTAACTTTTTTTTCCTGAAAATATCTTGATAAAAGTGGGGTGTATCTTAAATATGAAGTAATACAGTATTATTTTAAAACAAGTGGATTGCATGTTTGTTGTTTATTGTTCAAATTTGTTGCCAATACATCACAGACACCAACTGTAGAGGAATCCTAGCTCACATGTACATAAATACCTAACATGACATGTTGAAAGGCTGAATACGATTCTGAGTTGAGTGGCTGGTTAAAAGTTTCAATGGATCATGAACATCTGGTAAAAGACTTGGTATGAACCAATGATGACTATAGAATGAAAGGCTGAATTTGATTCCAAGTTGAATGTCTGGTTAATGTGCACTGGGTTGGTCTGTGACTTGAAAATATTAACCCGATTCTAACAAGTCTGAGACCAAGGTGATGCTCATGTTAAGAAGCAAAATACTTTTATCCATCGTAAAACTTGCACATTGCATTTGTATAACCTGCATAACCTATGAAATGCATATCAGTTTATTTTTAATATCCATGTGTATTGTACCTGTATTTTCTCTGCCATAAATTGTTACTAAATTGGAAATGTAAGGTAGGAGAAAAGAAATAGTTGATAATTTTGACAACATAAATACCTCATTGAATGAAATTCTGTAAAAGATTGAGGAATACATGCTTTGACCCCATATGTACACCTATGATTAACTGTTCAGTGTCTTGATTGCCTGGCAAAAGGCTTGGTATGAATCTATAAAAACTAGGAAGTTCGTTATAAATGCCTTAAGTATGGTGAAGAGTTCACTACTGATATAAATTGATAGTCTTGTAACAGGTGGAGTACAACTGTGTTGTGTATGGTGAAAATTTCAGTATGATTCTGTAATTAGTTGAGAAGCTGCTGAAGAGTTCAGTGTACAAACTTTTCACACAAAAAACTTTACATGAACAAGAAAATCAACAAAGTTCGTGTTAAACAAGGGAGTATGTTCCTTGTATGTTATTCTTGTGTATACATACTGCTTAAGACAGAATTAACATTGTAAATTCAGTGTTACAATAACAAATGTAACCACACAAGTTTAGTTAAACTTGGTAATCAATTACAAACTACTACTACTATTCATCGTTTGTGACACCTTACATAACCTACATATCCCTTTTAAATATTTAGGTTGATTGCTGTGTTACAGCTGACTATTAACTATAGATATTAAAATGAAAAATGCTCAGACATAGCAGAATCACTCTTCCCTGTCACTACAGGTTACCACATGTATCCTGCAATGAACATGGAAAGTAGCTCAGCTCACATGGCCAGCTGATTTCAGGACCCCTGCACAAGTCATCACTGCAATCATTCCTTTGTAAAAGTCCACACAGTTAAAATAGACTTAAGCAAGTGAGTGTTTATAAACACATGACAGATGACTGACATTTTACCCACTAAATTACATCATTCTCATCATTAGTGCTTGATATCAATCAATATTTTGCCCTTCTGATCAGTCAAGCCCCCACTAAATCATGCAATAATTTTTACTGACCACTGTCACACTACTTACTGCTTCATACAATAATTTCTATTAACCACTATCAAGCTACCCACAGCATCATACAGTAATTTATTCTAACCACAGCCATGCCACCCAATAAATTACATACACATTTTACTGGCCTCTGAATAATTTTTGGCAGTTATCTTATCTCTCCAGTCCAAATAACTATTTATAATATTCACTCTTGAGCTCAAAGCAACAAAAATAATAAATTGTTTGACCTCATGTAAAAATCAATCTAGGTTAACCTGAAGTTTTTTTTATACTAACCACTGCTGAGCCCACAGCCACACCAGCTGCTGTTGTAGCCATCTGACCTAAGAGACCAGGCTGCCGAGGTTGAGTCTGCGGCATTGTTTGAACTTGTTGTTGAGGTACATTAGCTGGCTGGGTATTATATTGCCGTGGTGCTGGTGGTGCTGAAGCTCGTTGGACTGGAGGTGCTGGAGCTCGATTTGCAGGAGCTCCCCTGCTAAAAATAATAAAGGAAACTGGAATAACTGATTATTAG
Organism: Carcinoscorpius rotundicauda; assembly: GCA_011833715.1. Classification (NCBI taxonomy): domain Eukaryota; kingdom Metazoa; phylum Arthropoda; class Merostomata; order Xiphosura; family Limulidae; genus Carcinoscorpius; species Carcinoscorpius rotundicauda. Next base: position 30,150,663 of record CM022391.1, on the reverse strand, counting down.
AACAACAACAAAAAGAATATGTTTGTTTAGATGACCAAATAAAGTTATTTCACTATACAAACTTAAAATCCTTTATAATTTTTAATTATTTAGAACCGTATTAACTAAAAAGAAAAAAAAAACTTGTGAAAGATAATTTTCTCTTTACTAATGAATATGCAAGTTAGCAAAACCAAAGACATAACAATTTTAGTATTTATCATTCCTTTTCCTGGGGAAAACTAGATTTTATAATTTATTGGAAAATAAAAGCTAGAGGGGGCCCATTGTTATCTTCTGTGACTTAGAAACTGGAGACTTAAAGGAAACAAACTGGGCCTTACTTATAGCCAGAGGCCATCTTCAATCTGATTCTTTAACTTTAGACAATTAAGATCTGTTTAATTATTTCTTCTTTAATTTTTTAATGGTAAATAAATTATTTTCAAAAAGAACACTGAACATTCACCCTACCTGACAGGCTCAGTATATAATACAAGGGTTCTTATATACATAATACGTATTTGTACCATAATTTTTAATGCAGTATGTGCATCTTCACAAAATTCAATAGAGCTTTGGGAAACATCCCAAGTCTTTTACACACACACACAAAATCAGATTTGTTTAATGAAGTATTCTTACTTCCCCAAACACTCAAATATAATTTATGTAATATTCAAAACCTTTTAAGCATATTTCAAACATTTGCTTTCACTAAAACCTTATATTTTATCTATCCTAACTCTGTCAGGCATCCCTAACCATCAAAAAGAAAGAAATCTAAATTACCATCTTTATCTTCTCAGAACACCTCAACTTGCAATAACAACCTTAGTTTTAAACTCACAACAATATACATCTATTTATACTCAAGTTTTATTGCTCTGTGGTTGCCCTTTGAACAACTAACCACTGTTACATGTCATTATAAACTGCTAATCACTTTGATGCACACATTATTCTAATGTTTTACATTAATTACAAAGTATTCCAAATTTGAGCTGCTGCATGTGCCTCATGAAGCACTATCAAAACATTTATTTATTTTACCTAAAAAGATCCTTAATTTTACATTTGAATTACTTTTAAATAGAAAAATATACATTTTATAAAATTTAATTTATACATTAATTAATACTTAAGCAACAGTCCTTACTGTGTCAGTAAAGAATAAATAAGAAAAACAAATAAAGTAGTTATGTGCTGTCAACTTTCAATGACAGTTATCTTTATTTGTTTTTAAACTAATACCAATAATGCACTCAATTTTTATTTAAATAAATAATACACTTTAGATGCAAAAATCAGACAATTTCCCTGAACTATCATGGTTTTTCCAGTTTTATTCTTCTCATGGGAACATAGCTTGTTTTAACAGAGGAACTGATAATTCTCTCAGAGAAAACAGTGAAATTAAATAAATAGTTTGATAAATAAAAATCATGGCTTCTGTTGATTTCACATAATATAAAATTAAGCACAAGAAAAAAATATTAACAAATCCTTAATGCTTGGATGTGATGAGTAGGTGTGGCTAAAGGGCTTGATTTTCTATTTGATGGCTCTGTAACAAAATGAAATTGGAGGTCATAAAAGTTAGATATTTGAGTAATGATGATTTTATAGTGACTACTTCCCATTATATTTTGTAATTACAAAAGGAGATGAATAAAACAGAGAATAGAGGATGCTTACAGCAAATTCAAGATTTTTGAAATACTGCCTTATAAAATTAACTTAAACTTGTATACTAATAAAATATGGGTCACTAGTTACAATTTTATGCTTTCCTAATTGGTATAACAAACAAAAAGTAGTTTAATTACATTTTGAAAATACTTTGCTAAAAGACCACATTAGGCTTACTCATCGCAAAGGGGTTAATGATTCCTCCAATTTTTAAATTCAAAATGTTAGTATCTAATATTAGGCTTCAAAATCTTTCCATTACTAGCTTGCTCCAATGCAAAATGCCCTATTCTCCAAGTTTAAGACAAAATGCTATGAATGGCCATATTCATTACAGCAGTACTTGTAACCTTTCAAAGTTTTAGTAACTATGAATTCTACAATGAAACAGTTGAAATCAAATTTTATTATTAAATGAAAAACTTTACTTGGTTAGAATATACTTAATTTTCCTCATCCAAAGTAGTGCTCGCATTGATTGGTTAATTTTACAGTCTAATGTGTCAGTCAAATTTCTGAAACTATTCACAATAAAATGTTACTATAATTGACTTTGGGACTGAATCATTGAACACTACTACACACATAAATTAGTCATACACAAACTATGACTGAAGTATGATAATTGAAAAATTTGGTTCATTAGAACGTGAAACTGCTTTCATAAATAATACAGTTGGTTTCAATATATATATTGAATTCTAAAATGTAGCAGCTATATACATAAAATTTTAAACATGTACAGAAATGTTACAATACCTGCTACGACCAGATGGAGATGGAGATCTTCCTCTTCTAGGCATACTTAGGGCTCAGCTCTGAAGAAAGAAATATTTATTGCTAAAATACAACCAATTTCATAATTATGATCTATTTTTTATGTTCAGTAAATATTTTAAAATATTTTAATTCTAAATTAAGTGCTTTCCTCTCTAGGAAGACATCTTACAAGCTCAGAGCATTGTTAGAAAACAGTGCAAAGGTGTTTGGTTAATAACGTAAAACATATTAACTAACATGTATAAACATTTGTGTACAAGTGTACTTACTATTAATATGATTATAGTCTACAATTTGGTTAGTTTGAAATACCTGTTAGACTATATTTTAAAAGCAGAAATTAAATCTGCAGCTTTATATTCTACAGCATTCATCAACAATGTCTATTTTCTTTATCCTACTTTGGTTTTCTTTCTACTTAGATAGGACAATTAACAAATTGTTTACAAAACAATCTGTAAACAATAATGCACAATGTTTCATAATATTTTAAAGAACCTTGTTTGAATTTATAACTTTTACTGGGAAAAACCAATTTTTTTATATATCAGAAAAATATTTAAATATTTTACTAGAAGATCTACTGTGATGTCTTTATTTACCACACAGAAAAATACTTATAGAATTAACAAATATTAATTCTTAAATAAACACATTTCTCTCATAAAGAATACAAACTATGTCAACTATATTCCCGACTTTCAAAATATCTCACTAACAATCTTAACCTAACATTATCTAGAAAGTTTCAAACATTTAACCACTTTGGCTTGGTAAAATTTTAGCAATCACTAGTTAATATGTATTGTAAAAATGGCTGATATGGGTATTAAAACAAAAATTAAAATTAAGTACAAAATAATGTTGCAACTTCTTAGATCCCCTTCAGGTTAACAAAGAGAGTTTGCAATTAACCTTTAATGTGCATATCTTAGGGAAAAACTGTAGGTGGCATTGCAATTAGGTTATTAATTAATATAGATATAAAGGTGTTCCTTTATATTGGTTTAATTTTGGTTTGAGTTCTTGTATAAGTAAGGGCTTCTTTGATTTTGTGTTTGTTTCCCTGCTTAGCATGTTTGTGTTTTCTATCGTTATGATGTGTATACTTGATTTGCAGTATTCAAAACATGCAAAGATGTTTTCTTGTGTTCTTTGATTCTGGTTTCAAGTTTTCTACTTGTTTCTCCAATACAGAAGTTGTGGTGGTTGTTGCATTGCATTTTATAAATAATGTTGGTGTTTTGTATATCAGCGTAGTTTTTAAATAGTGTGAATTTTAGTTTTGTACCTGTTTTTTGAATAAATTTAGTGTTTACTGGGATATGTTTTGCTGTAAGTTTTCCAAATTTTTTTTTTCACTAATATTAGAAATATACTGTAAGGTTTTATAGTTTGTTCTTTCTTTGAAATGTATTGCTGTTTTTTTGCTGTTGGTAAAGGTGTAATTTTTTCAGTGGTTTTTGAAGGTAATTTGTTGATGATTATAGTAAATTGTTTTGTTTAATTTCATCATAGTATAATTGTGTGGCTGTATTTATTTGGTTTCTTAATATGTTGAGTTTTTGCTTTGTTTCATGTGCTTAGTCACAAGGAATGTATAGTCCAGCATGGGTGATTTTTCTGTGGATTCCCATTTTGAATTGTGTATCAGTTCTTATGATCTTGAGGTTGTTCACAGGAGGACATAATTGCTGAAACTAATAAATTTGTCCACCAGTAAAGTCCCACCCTCCTCATCATAGCTTAACAAACAAATTATCTTTTATACATCCTTATTTTATAGAAATATTTTTAACTAATATTAGTAATCAGAAGATCATTCATCCTCTATTTTTATTTAATAACTGATTTTAAATAAGGAACTTTTAAAAAAATTTAAGAACACAAACATCAGTACTAAAAATCTGCATTAAAGTTTTGTAAGCATTTTGAACTGTTTCTCATACAAACAACAAAGAACACATTTTGAACTGTTTCTCATATAAACAAAGAACACATTTTGAACTGTTTCTCATATAAAAACAAACACACTTTGAACTGTTTCTTGTATAAACAAACACACTTTGAACTGTTTCTTGTATAAACAAACACATTTGAGCTGTTTCTTATATAAACAAACACATTTTGAGCTGTTTCTTATATAAACAAACACATTTTGAGCTGTTTCTTATATAAACAAACACATTTTGAGCTGTTTCTTATATAAACAAACACATTTTGAGCTGTTTCTTATATAAACAACACGCTTTGAACAACAAACAACATATTGCATTGAAATAGTTTCAAAACTTGTTACAAATTCCTCCAAATATCACCTACAAAAATTAGATAATTGTAGAAGCTAGATAAACTTAAAAAAGTACTTCTGAAGTTTCAAACTATTTTGTTCAGTCGTGATTTGATACTTTAAAAAACACTTCCAACCAATTGTGCTTGTTATTGCTAAAGTTTGTGTATTACAATATATTATGATAAGGAAAGCTTTATTTAGATACACTGAGATCAGATTTCTACATAGCTCCCTTTGGAACGTTGCTATGTGTAAAGAGCAAGTTCCATACTACACAGAATTTACACAAAGTGTATTGTTTACCAATCAATAAGCATATGTAATGAAATCACATTCTGCATAAAATTTGTGAAATAAAGCCCCTATTGGTGTTAATAAAAATATTGAGAAATATATGGCAGTTTATACACCTGTATGCCAAAACAGTACCAAAATATGTAGTATTTCAGAGCAACATAGGGGAATACACATTCTATCATTAATTTATGAAGTTCTACATTAACCTATAAAATATTTTAATCATTTAAACAAACCAAAGCATGATTCTGTAACACTTGCTCAGTGAGTAGTAATTTGCATTTCATTTGAATAGTTCTTCATGAGTTTTATCCATTCCCTTTTGTGAAATTAAAATGTCTGTTTTTGTGTGTTAAGAGTCTGTGAATAATTATATTCACTGATAATTCTAAAGATCAAGCAGTCTTACACTATCCTAATTAACCCTCTCTTTGAAAGTTTTATTGTATTCTGAATACAACAGGAGAAAAGGACATGTCTGAATGTAAGATTTCAAAAAGACAAGCTGTGCTCCAATTAACTTTATTAAGATGATTTAATCATTCCAACAGGATCACTGTTTTATGAAATTAGTTGTTGTCAGCAGCAGACAAGAACTTTATAAAATTTTAAACTAGAACTGAATACTTCTAGGAAAATAAAAAGTAGGTTTAAATTTTTATTTTTCTCATTTAAGGGTGGTTATCCAAGAGTACTGCATATCAATTAATTCTGAACTATTTCATACAAAAATAACATTTTAACTATTTTATGCTTTCATTTTTTCTTTGTGCTTAGGTTAACTTACTTATTAAGAAAAACATTCATGTCTCTTCTTGTTTGTAATACTAGTATCCCACAAATACTACTATGCAGATCTTAAGAATAAAAAAACTATGAAAATCATACTTTTTTCTATTTTTGCCAAAGCAAATACTTACCTATTAAATAAAAGAAAACATTAAGCAATTTGAATATTATAAACTTACCACAAACTATTACTACTTGAACAAGTATGCAATAGTTTAAATCTTGATGTTAAACTATGTCAGACGCCGACAAAACAACTGAGAAAAAATGTATTTTTCATGATGCAATTTTCAATTCCTCCCTCCACACAACAAATACAAAAAAAACAGCACTGCTACCATTACCACTATGAATACCCACTGTACTCTCGTTACTGCAGTAATATTACAATAAGGTTCCAATATTATTCACTCAGTTTCCAAACAGTAAACCTTTATATCAATATAAAAGAAAGAACTTTACTGGAACTTCTGATAACACTGACTTATATTTTATAATATATATACTATATAAGTATAAGTAATACAAGAATAGAAGTGAACTTACACAAATTACACGTTCCCTTTGAAATGGCGAATGACTTTACGTTTTATCTTGTTTGTCGTATCAGAGGAATGGTAACCTAAAACATAATATGATAAACAAATTCAAGCAATATAGACTACTTTTACATTAGTGTATTTCTTAATATTGAAACGGTTTAATCCATGAAATGTAAACATAATGACTTGTAAATAATATAATAAATAAAATGTTAAGTAATACTTCATATAAATAATGAATAGCTGCTTAACCTACAGTATAAATGATACCAAAACTACTTAAATCAAATTTCAGGTACTATATCAGTAAGATTTATAAAATACAATATGTTATCATATATGTAAAAACGGCTGGAATGTAGAGGAGTGAACGTTTTGACCTCCTTCGGTCATCGTCAGGTTCACAAATTTTCTCTACAAGTCGGAAATGTAAATTATATATTTTCTCAACCCAAACGAGCCGTTTTTGCATATAAAATATACACAGTCAAATCTAGCATAGTCAATTGATCCAAATTCTAATAGATGAAGCTATTGTCACATAAATAAATAAGACTATCATTAATAAATTCAGATATCGGTTCTCGGCTACTAACAACAAAGCAATAGTCCTTCTAACGACAGCAGCAGATTACAAGTCAAAATATTGGGTGAAAACTAGATATTAACTTGCAATTTGCATATATAGAGAGTGTTTTGGTGTCTTTTACCTATTACGTTTTATCTATCGCAAATTACGGTAAGGGCTTATAAGAATGACTCTTCATTTGTTTTTCTTTATTATTGTTTAACACTGTTTAACCAGCCTAAAGCAAAAATGATTGTGGTTATTGTAAATAAACTTGGACAGTACCAATAAACGCATAATTACATATTGTGTAGGATAGTTTTTAAGTTTATTTGTCTAACTAGCGAATAAACCCAATGGCACCCAATCGTTTTAATATTGTCTGTGGTTTATACAGAACATCAATCACAATCTACTACATGCATGCGAATAGAACTGGATGCAGTCAGCAGATGTAATTTGATGTTTATATGGTAGACACGACACATGTACCATAGCGATTAATAAATTATTGTTGCAGTTGTATATCTTGATATCATATCATTTGTTTGTGTATAAGGTTCCTGCTCTTAAGGACACGACTCTGCTGACATATCACAATTTTTTAAACTACTACATACCGATTTCAGTTGTGTTATTATGTCAATAATATCAGAAGAATATATGACGCTACTGATGTTATAAATAAACGAGATCTTTAAGAATTGTAAATTTAAAAATGTGAATAGGGATCTTCAAAAATACAGAAACAAGATAGGCAGCATAAGATACAACTGTAGTCACATAAAAAATAAATAAATAAGCTTAAGGTTTGAGACATAGTGTTCACATTATTTCCTTTAGCTAAAAGTCCACTCCTTGTGTAAAACTATATTACTTTTGAGAGTTAATGGAATAAAACAAAATATGAAATATCGAAATGTTTATGTGGAAGAGTTTATTACAGTACAGTACAATTTTGGAAATTTACAAAATTTCCTATCGCTATCAACATAAATTAGTAATCTTCATACACACACTGAATGGCTAATCCGATAAAAAGATATATTAACAATATATTTTTTATGAGGGATCTTCCCGAATGAAACTGGACTCCTCCGCCGTCTTTCCTTGTGCTCAATAAAATCACAAGCGATGGCGCTATTCAGCATGAGATACTTAATAAATCTGAGTGTTCTATTGTGTTGGATGCACGCATTACATCAAAACTCAAACATTTTTGCTAAACTGCATTATGTTCTGTTTTGATACAACTAAAATACAAACTCAGTACAGTATTCTTTGTTACAATTATTCATGGAATAACAATACGGTTGTAAACAGCCTATTAGACAACTCATATTGCATGTGCGCTTTGATCCAAGATATCACACAGTAATGAAACTCTTGCTTATACGTATGATACTGGGGAAAAAAATTATTACGCGATGTGCAACCCCAAACTTCGCGAAATGTTTATCCTGTGTGAATCTAGATTTGCAATAAGATTCACGATTTTACCGTTTTGCCTCCGTTTCTCGTCACGAAGAACTTTATTTTTTCTCCATTCGAATATACAGAAAAAATATTGGGTAACTGAATTTGCTCTGCGTAGTGGAGCAAAACGAAGGTGAATAGAACACACACAAATTTAACGTTTACGGAGATGTGTGTTTGCTTTGTTTGTTTTTTGAACTTCGCACAAAGCTACTCGAGATCTATCTGTACTAGCCGTCCGTAATTTAGCAGCGTAAGACTAGAAGGAAGGCAGCTAGTCATTACCACCCACCGCTAACTCTTGGGTTACTCTTCTACCATCGAATAGCGGGATTGGCCGTCACATTATAACGCCCACACGGCTGAGAGGGCAAGCATGTTTGGCGCGACGGGGATGCGAACCCGCGACGCTCAGATTAAAAGTCGCACACCTTAACACCCTTGGCCATATCGGGCCAAGAACACTTACTTCAGATACAGAACTCGATTATAAATAGTTTTTAACAATAAATTCAAAGTTTTCTTCATATGTGATATAATATCACATTTCGTTTGGAACGGCTAATCATAAAATTTTTGTTATAAAAAATAGGGAAAGGGGTTTCATTAGTTTACTTTGTAGAAAACTACCGTACATGTATGAAAGTTAGTATTTATTTATTACCATTTTCGGGAAAATTATCCTTGAATTATACCAATGAACATCTGTTAGTTGTTTTAATTATTTATTTTTAAATGCTTTTAATTTACTAAAAATACGTTGTCAAGAAAGCATCAAGTTGGTGTCGTTCTCTTTGTCTTTGTTCTTTCTCTTCGTAAACAAACGTATGGCTATAATGCTCCATGTTATGCAAAAATGCAGACAACAATGCCCTTCAATGGTAGGCCAGGTGGTATGTTGAAGTTACAGCCTCCACTGTGCTTAAATTAATATTACCTGTCACGTGATTAGCGAAAGCTACTCTTGATAAATCAGATGCTCTTTTCTGTCACCACCTCCAGATGCAACCGAAAAGCCCCGTGCTCGGTTCATTTTTCCCACCGTTTCTCACCAGCGACGATGAAGAACCTCTCCACAACAGGCCTTTCTGATTTCACTCCCTTTTGTTTCAAGTTCATCAAGTAAAATTTCTTATCACGCCAACCCAAACCTGTTTCATAACGCCTTTCTTCTTCTTCTACAGTAGCTACAATACATCTCATGTATAAATGGGTACTGGGCAGGTATGGTATTCGATATATGATCAGGAAAAGCGTATATTCTCAGGGTACTACTGTTTCCTTCCACATCTAATTCAAGGCATTGAATATTTAGGAACCCCACCAACCTGAAGAACCATAAATCCCCCAAAAACCTTTTGACTTTGAGGAGAGCTATAGTAACATCATCCTTTACTCCAAGAATGTTAAAATCATGAAATCCAGGTACAGCTCAATGGTTTTTCTATTGCGAAATTGATGACAAATTGTGCACCTGTAAACATAATTGTAAGTTGAATATTCATCTATTTAAGTAAGTTCAACTTGACATATATTAAGACAACGTATTTGACATTATGAAATACCATTTGATAGGTTATAAATAAATAAAGATTCTAGAATATTTTTCATTTTTCGGGTCATTTATTAAGAAGCCTGTATAAATGAGGCGCAATAAGGCGTCATGTATTAAAAAGCTATAAAGTTAAAGTATAATTGCGCAATTGAAAAAGGTCGTAAGAAAATTTTCTGATACAGCCCCTCACCTCCATCACGAACAGGGAGAAGAAAAGCTCAGGCTTCTGAACATCCACGGCAATCTTCTGAGGCTCCACCTCTGAATATTTTATACTGAAACAATCGTCATAATAATGATGATGAACGCTCTTTGTAATTTGGCTTATTGGTATGAACTGTATTATTGCATTACACACTTTCTTAGTGTTTTTCGTAATTAATTATCTGTTATCTTCTTGAAATGAAAAGTTTTAAATATTTTTTTTAAATGTAATTGTGTAATTATATAATATTTATACACAAGCTTATATGTGGTAAATATTACATTAAAAAGATTGAAACAAATTGAATGATTTAATTTTTCATATATACAAATGGAAGTACCTTAATTTCTGTTGCACACAAGTTCCACAACACGCTACTAGTTCTGCTGAGTAAATAGGATGGCGGGTTTAATCGAAGTGTTGAGTGAAAATATGCAAATTGTTCTTGTTACAGCAGTGATAGCATTTGTGATACTTTTAATAGTGTATTTTCTCAGTTATAATGAACAAGGTGACGCATCCCAAAACTCGAAAGGTGTGATTTTTTCTTGTAATTTTTACAATAAATATATATCTTGTGAGAATTCAGTTACTAGCTGAGATGATAGGATCTTAAACACACCGGTTGCCAGTTACCGAGGCCTGTGTATGTGGCAGTGGAATTACCACGTGCATACTCGTGAATAATTTCCGTCTTTACAGTTTATTTAATAAAAACTGTTGTAAATTGTTTTATTACACACTACATGTTCTTAAGACATAATTTAAACTCGTTTATGTGATGCCAAACATTTTAACAGTAACACTAATGTTAATGAAGATGCTTAAATTTTTTTTGAATAAAATATCTTTTAATTCAGTGTTTAGAAGCGAGTGTGTGATATCACTGCTCATCAGAAAACAATTATAAAAAAAAATCAGTATTTTGAAATATTTAAGTTGTTGATGTGGAACAAAGTTTTAATGTTCAAAATCGTCAGGAAAAAGAGCTTGCACGGTATACGAACCCTATGAAATAAATTATGAAAAATGTTTTCTGCAAAATATATTCACATGAAGCTTTGAAGGATAGTTCAAAATCTGATGAAGTTGTTATGCTCTTTGACTGTTTGAGTATTAATTTGGCCATGCCTCCTCTCTCCTACATAAAATGATAAACATAGGAATTAGGCTTTTGTTATTTTTTATTTGTACAGTCAAACTGACTCAGATGAAATATTCAAGCACATTATACGATTAAACAGCATATTAATTGCCTTTTTTGTTTCCAATTATAAGTGTTGAGCTTTTATAGTGGGAGAAGATATAAGAATGTGTAAGGTTGGGGATTAAGGTTACAGAAATATCTGAAGCTAAAGGGAGATCTGGGTGTGAGGAGTTATACAAAGTTTTGTATGAAGAATGAGGTGCTACTAGGGTTGAGTGTTAATGCCACAGAAATATCAGCAGTGTCTCTTATCTTTCTTGTAACCAAGAAATATAATTATGTTATTTGTATTTATTATTATTCAAACATGTTATGTTGTTTGTCATAACATTCTTTTAGGGTATTTAAAGATAAAAGATGTCTTATCATATTACTTTTGTTATTCATTTCTGTGATGTTTTATATTCAGTATCTAGTTAGTGGAAAACAAATTTTCTCATTTTAGTATGTGAAATAAGTACACAGGCCTGTGATGGTTTTATTGCCTTGAAATTTTTACATGTCCTGTACCCTGAGTTCAAAAATGATATCAGTTTTTCTCTGTCACGTACAGATTTTTCACAAAACATCATATATATTTTTACATAACTATGAATAATTCTCATTGAAATTGGGTCATATATTGTCATGCTTAAAATGTACAATCTTTGACTGTAGATTTCTCTAGATCAGTTGTAAAGTGAGTTTTATTGATTGTTCTAAAACCCACAAGCAACACTGCTAGTATATAAATGGTTAATAGGCCACATGACGTGTCATTTCTTGATGATGTTTGTGTGTGCATTTTGATATTATTTTTTTCTTTTTGATATCATTTATTCATTGGTACGTCAACAAGAGGTTGTGAAAATTACCCAAACATATTTTGTTTACTTCTAGTAAATTTGATTTAAGTAAGAGTGTTTTTAAACTTCCCAGTTTCTAAAAAATCCTTATGGGATAGAAAAAATGAATATCAACTTTGATATCTGCATTGCCAAATTATGAAAAATCCATTATTAAAACTAAAACAACTTTTATTAAGTTTAAATTTGAAGACCAAAATTATCTGTTTCAACAAAACCATAAGGAATTATATCTTCATTGGTGAAATAGCTAGTGTTAACTTGTTTTTTGTTATTTAGTTTAGAATATAATATTTGTAAGTTTTATTTACAAGATATTGACATCAAGGATGAGGAACTAAAGCTTCTACGAAATCTCTGTTGTGTTCTGTTTACCACTTTTTCTAAATAATGAATTCATCTTTTTGATGGAAAACTGCAAGTAGAAAGTATTGAGCATTTTTATAAAGTAGTATTTCGTACGCTATTTTCAGAAATTGTAAGGTTCTATGCTCTTGTTTAATTTAAGAATGAATATTGTCCTTGTAACAGATTTGGACAGCAACATTGAACAGAAAGAATCAAGAGGAAGTCAGAACAAGAAAAAAAAAGGCACATCTGACAAACGACGTGATGCAAAAACTCATTATACTCATCCCTGGTTGGTATGTACCTTGAAAGGTCACAGTGGCAACATTCTTGACATGGACTTTAGTAGCAATGGGAAATATTTGGCTTCTTGCTCAGATGGTAAATTGTTTCATAAAATCCAGAATATATTTAGAAAAATACACATAACCAGCATACATTTTTGACAGGAAAAGAAAAATGAGTTTTTTGTAATGCATTAATTATTAATCCAGTTGACAAAAAGTTTGATCCATTGGACTGACTTTGTGTTGGAGAAGGAATATTGTTTGTCATTACAAATTATTTCATGTATCTATAAAAAATTTTTGCAAGGTCTTAATGGAATGTACAAGTCTGTTCTACATAAAAATTAGATGAGTAATATAAGTGTTTTTACTTGGGATATTTCTGTGAGTTGGATTCAGAGTGTTAGGAGATGTGTGTGTGAAGAATAAAAATGCCTTTTTTCATTGTACACATGAAATATTGTGTTTATATAACTTCTAGAACCACTGAAATGAATTCCTATGTTTTTTCAGTACTTCTGTATTGCACCTGTTATTTATTCTCTTTTACACAAATAGTTGTTAATTTTGATATCAGATACATCATACAATGTTAAATGAAGTACTGAAAGGTCATGTCTTATGCACTTTGAACCAGTTTTGGATTTTACCCAAACTTGTGATTTTATGATATATCTGTAACATCTAATATTTACTGTGATTTAAAACATAGGAGATACTATTTCTAACATGATACTTAAAAAAGAAATTACAGTAGTGAATGTAATATGGATACATTAATAAATTTGCGTATGTTAGTTGTACAATAATGTTTTGTTGCAAGATGTCTTAAAGCTCATATGTGATTTTATCATATGATTTGTAATGGTGACTGGTTACAAACTTGTTTTGGTAAATTTTACTTGTGGGCTACCTCAGTAGATGCAGGTAATTAATATATCACTCATCTTGTGGAAGACACATTTCAGCTTCATCTGGACAGTTGTATGATAGTTTTCTGAGATCTATTTGTTTTATTGAAAGATGTTTTATAAATTCATCAGGAACCCCATACAAGGCCTTTAAAATCTATCTTGTTTCCTGGAAGATGCTCTACCAGGGCAGCATTGATATTTGACTATAAACATTTCTTGCATTTTTGGAAGACATCCTGTTCTGTCATTAAGAAGACTGTACACACTTTTCCAGCAAGGTGTACGTGCAGCAATTATTTGTTCCTTACATGTGAATCTTGTAAGAAACAAAGTGCATATATGAACAGTTGAATTGTTAACTCTCAGAAATAGTATCACATTTACATATTCTAGCAGTCTAAACATTGCTGTTCTTGTTTTAGATCGAGCAGTTCTGTTGTGGAGTGTGAAAACTTTTGCTCAGAAAGAACATAAGTAAGTATACATTCAAGTTTGAAACAATATTTTCTCAAAGTTAATTTACATTTAGCGTATGAACTGTCAGTGTTTAATGAAATGCCCAAATTATATCAAGTATAAAATCTAAGCACTGTAATCGCTTATGGTACCTTAGTAGTACATGGATAAGTTAAAAACTTAAGCATTACTAAGTTATTAAAAATGGTTGGTTAATTTGAATTAAACAAAAAGCTACACAGTGGGCTGTTTGTGCTCTGCCCATCACAGGTATTGAACGTTGTTTCTCGTTGCACGAGTCTGTTAACATATTGCTGTGCCACTGGAAGACATTAAAAGTAGTGTAAACATTACAGGTGTTCAGTTTGAGTTAGAGCTCAATCTCAAAGATAAACACTAGTCAGAATTTGGTTTAAAGCTGAAAATCAAAGATGTTATCAGTAATTTAAATCTGAGTTACAATTATAATTCAGAGACATCATTAGTTTTAAGAATTTGACTTAAATGTGTATTATTCATTAGTAATTATTATCACTTGCTAAGGTTACAGAATTACTGTCACAATAGTGTCAATTGTTAACTCAAAAATAGTTTTATTATGCAGGTTACTGAAATAATTGACATTTCATTTTTTACCAACAAAATGTTGTGAATAATTTTTGTAGGAAATTCATCCTTGCACTTGTCACTTGTATATTGAAAACAAACAAGAATAAATATATTTTGAAAGACTATATTTTTTATGGAAAAAAAATTAAAAACTTTAAAAAAAAATAATTTGCATTCATTAATAGAAATACCACCATAAAGCCTTTAATTGTAACAGTGGAAAGTAACGTAATATTCATTGAAAAAGGTTTGTTATTTTTTGATGAAAAGTATTCATTATTTTATAACATTTACATAGATATTTTATCAAAAATATAGCTATTAGAATTTGAACATTTTTAGTGTTAGTTTATTTAGATAGTTTGTTACGATGGTTCCTTCATGAAATATTTACATGGAATCAGGTCTGTTCGTGCCAATGTGGAGTTTGATCATGCTACCAGAGTAAAATGGAGTCCAGACAGTAAAGCTTTCATTATCTGTCAGAGTTTAGGTAACACTGTACAGGTGTATAAGGTTGGAAAGAAGGATGATGGCTCTCCAGGAAACATTGAACCAATTCTAACATTTCCTCAACATCATACAAAAGACATCATCAATATAGGAATATCTTGCAATGGTCGATTCATCATGACATGCTCATCTGATACCCTAATGGTCATCTGGGATTTGAAAGGTATAGTTTATCTGAAAACAAGTAATTTTCAGTTGCTTGAATAGCTCAAAGCAGTGTTTACATTAATTGAAAATAAATCATTTGAATAGAAGAAAAACTTCTCCATTCACAGGACATAGAAAAATGGGAAAGGTGTACATTAATGAAGTAAGGTGCTTCTTCCAAACTGTGTCACTGATATCCTTCAGATTTGTTATTCCTTACAGTGGAAATACATAACCAAGTTGCATGAAACTTAGAACCAACTTATCAAATACTTAAGTAGTATCTAGTTTTGGCTCAAAGAAACTTATGTAATTTGATTTAGTTTTCCTTTAGTTGTTTTAAATGTGTTAAATGTCCAAACTGTTGTTATGAGACACCATTTTGTAAAATATTAAAAACAATTCCTTTTGTTTTAGAATTTCAGAGTTTGAAAATGTTCATGATAAAGTTCTATAATTGCATTCTCCACTTGTGAAAAAGCTATTTGCCTGCATGACATAAGAGAGACATGATGATTATCTCAATGGAAGGGCATGATGTAGATATTTAAGCTATTAATATCTTCACTACGACAAACAGGCACATATCTGACTTTAAATATGTATAATAATTTAATTTAAGAGACATGGTCTTAATGTTCTTTAAAGTGCATTTTAATATTGAGGATATTTTCCTTTATGTCAAACTAGGAACTTCTGAGACACAGCTCACCTCTTCACACAGAATAACTTGATCCCTTGCATGCTTGCCTATGAGATTGACATGCCACTAACCTTGAGTTAACTCTCATTAAACATCATGTGTTTAGCATGAACTGTGATAGTGCACAATGACAATCTGCATACAATAGCATTCCACAAACAGGAGAGTGAAACAACATCATTGTGCAGTAACTCCCCTTAAGCACTTCCACTCAAAATACACATTTTGACTAAATATGATTGAAAATTGAAGTTGATAAAGTGTTACATATTTTATAATTTAGTTGAGAGTTTTAATTAATTATGAAGCAAGTTCTATAAATGATACAATCCATATATTGCTGCTTAGCATTTATTTTCTATTGAAACCTGAAATCAAATTAATTAATAAAAATCTAAGTATTATGAAATGAAAGATATTTTAATAAAAGTTTTACAACATAAATTAAACCTGACAGAATTTTGTTTTACATATTAAGCTCAAGTAATATTTTTCAAAGTTTATCATGAAAACAAAAAAGGCAGTGCAATTTTTAAGAAAACAGTAATTATATAAGTTACAAATCAAAAATTGTACAAACCCATTTTAAGTAAGCAATATTTATTTCTGGTGAACTACATAAGTTATTATAAGCTTTAAATTTGATCTTGTCCAGATCTCTATATTTATAGTGTTAAAGAACATTCATTATCAGTGTGCAGGAACTTCACACTTGTATGTAAACAATTTACAATACAAGATCAATGTTTCAGTGAACCTTATATTCATCCTTTGAGTTTAATTGCACAAAATCGGTGTAAATCACATGTATATCAACTTGGTTGTTGCCTTAAAACTTGCAAATAAGTGAATCGCTGTCATAATTTATTATAGATTGCTTGACATAAATCTTGATTAATACATGATTCAAAGCAACTTTATTTTGTTAGCTATCAGGTTCAAACCTAAAGATTGTGGAGTTACAATCACTTTTACATGATGAAAAGTATTTATCTCAGCAAAATGATGGTTCCTTTCAAACAAATGGTAATTAAGTCCTTGAATGTAGCTAAAACTAAAGGTGGGATGAGTGAATATAAATAAATCTTGTGCATCTACTTGTAATCTGAGGGTTGCGGGTTCAAATCCCCATCACATAAAACATGCTTGCCTTTTCAGCTCTGGGATCATTATAATGTGACAGTCAATCTCACTATTTGTTGGTAAAAGAGTAGCCCAAGAGTTGGTGGTGGGTGGTGATGACCAGCTGCCGTCCCTCTAGTCTTATACTGCTAAATTAGAGGTGGCTAGCACAGATAGTCCTTAAGTAGCTTTGCATGAAATTCAAAAGAAACAAACTAACAAGGATCTACTGGCTAAGCTTTAATATAAGCTCAGTTACCAAGAATCAAATGTACATTTAGTTTTTTAAAGCAATTTTTGTTCAAAAGTATCATGATTTATGAATTTTAAAATGAAGATATTATTTTGTTTTTACAGCACTCATATAAATTTATAAAGAAATATGTTTTATATCTTGTGTATTCTAAAACTGTTGTGCATATTGGAAATTGTCAAGTGTTTTCTTAGCTTTGAAGATGTTATGTATAAATTATAATTTTTAATTTTCAGGAGAGGTTTTGACCAGTCTAGACACTCATCATGTAAACAACTACTGGGGATGTGTTTCACCATGTGGAAGGTTTGTGGCATCATCAGGTGAGAGAATTTTCTCTATAAATACTTCTACAATTGTATTGGCATACAATAAAAAAAATGGCATTTTTAAATAATATCAAAATTATAAACAATTACTTTTTAATTGTTAATCAAAAGGTAATAAGTCATACATTTGTTTTATATTTATTTATGTTTTGCACATTTCTTTTTGATTATTTGCTTTCACCATTTAACTGCTAATATCCCTATGGCCTAACAGATTTGTTAAGCATGAAGGAAAAAAAATGATAAAACTAAACCTAACAATTCTCTACCTTATTTTATTCCACCTAAACATTTTGTTTTACGTCATACTGCAGCATTACAAATTCCGTGAAGTATGAAATGCTAAAGTAAGCTTTATTAAAGCTTTAAGAAACAAGGATTGTAACTGTGGTTAGATGCTGTCCACAAACATTTTTTTATTTAGTAACATATCATTAAGCTTATCATTTTGTTTGAACCTCAATGTGAGATTCCAATGAACCAAAAGCCATATTGACTTACATAGTTGAAAAATAGAAAAAAACTCTTATTACATCAATTTTTCTGTTAGAACATACGATACTACAAGTATCATGTGCTGCGAAGAAACTTATGGAATTCATAAACACTAATGTTTTTATTCTTCATTCTTTAAAAGTAGCCCAAAATCAGTACTGATGGTTTTATAAAATCTTATGAAAATAATTAAATGAATAAATTTATGATTGAATAAATTTCAAGTCTAAAATTTTATTTTAAAAAGTGTATGAAAAACAAGCATGATTTTAATTTTTGTATGTGCTTTAACTTTGTATTACAGTTTTATTCTTGGATAATGGGTACATTCTCAAAGGTGCCAAAGAGTTAAGTCTGACATCATGTTGTTGGTACTTAAAATATAAAATACAAGTATGAAAAAATAAAAGTTAACATGGGTGGATATTATTCTTTTGAAAGACAATTTGAGCTTTAATAGTAATATTGACAAATGATACCTGAGCTGGTTTTTGTCAAACAAGATTCAACACACAATTCTGGTGATGTAGATTAGTCACATTAGATTATAATGAATAAAAATTTTCATTGTGTCACAAGTTTGGAAACCATACACCATCTATGTTGCTGAGAGTTTATTCTTCAGTAATTTCCATTTGTTATTGTTGATATGTGGCTGTTCAAAAGACCTGATGAGTGCATTCTTCAAATTCATTTCCTTTTTAAAGAACTGTTTATATCTGTTACTTTTATCTACTTTTTGATGTTGTATGTTTTCTTGGTATCATATTGTGTTACTAATTTTAAACATTTTTAAATATTTGTGTCACAACCACTCTCTAATTCCAGCTAACATAATATATATAGTATTGATGGTACTGATTAGGTATTTCAGTGTTTTGCTTAGAACTGGACAGTTAACTGATATAATTAATCACCATTGAGCCTAATTTACAATGATTACTGTCATTAAAATAATTGATTTAAATATTATGATTAAATTTATTATTAACACAATAATAATAATTTAATGTTTCCATTTTTTTTTACTTTTTTATCATTTCAATATTTAAGTAATTGGCATATTACCATACTTATTTCATGTTAACATACTTAATTCAAGGTTGTTCACCTTGATTGGTTAGTGTGAGGGTTCACAAAAATATTCAACAACCCCAAATTAGTTTTTCTGATTATTATTATAATATTTTATTATTCCAACTATTGACATCCTGTGAGAATAATGGGTTAGTTGAACTTAATTAATAAATGAGCCCAACATTTAATCAATTAAAAATTCCACAAATTACTGTCCTCTGCTTTGGGCAGAACTGATATTCATCATATGTCACTGTGACTTAGGTTTTACTCCAGATGTAAAAGTATGGGAAGTTATCTTTAGCAAAGGAGGTGATTTCAAGGAAGTAAAACGAGCTTTTGAACTGAAGGGCCACTCTGCAGGTGTTTACAGTTTTGCATTCTCCAATGACTCCAGCAGGTAGACATTAGTAAAATCTTAAAAATTGTGTAATTGTGTTGTAATTTATTTGATGGAGTATATAAAAAAGTAATTTTCATTTTCAGTGGAATAATTTCCCAAAATATGAATGTACATTTCATAAATAGTTGAATTTTTGAATTTATACATGATTTTAAAAGTGATAATAAGAAATTAATTGCAACATTAAAAATGAAAGGTAATACTGTTTGCTTTGTGACATAATTTATTGTAGAATTAGATCTGATCATTTTGATGGAAGTTGGAGCATTTTCATATGTTGATGAGTGTAATCTGTGAATAATATTGTTGAATCTCTTGTACTTAATAATGCTGTTTTTTTCAGAATGGCTTCGGTATCTAAAGACCAAACATGGAGATTGTGGGATACCAACAGTGAGGTTTTTTGTTTTTAGTATATATTGCTTGGAGAAGATTTTCCAAGTTTATGTCATTTGTGTAAAAACATTCAAAAGCTGTCTTTAATTTTACACAGTGCTAATTTCACCCATAGTGTTAAAGATTTCTACCATATGTGTTTCTGTAATAGAGAAATAATAAGTTAATTTAGTTAATGTTTTCACAAGTTCATGATGTGTTTACATGGATGTGGTGGTACATAAGAAGTTGGTGAAGAGCCTTTTCTGATACTTCTATTGGAGAAAAACTTTAGAAAGCTTTTTTTTTTGCAAAAGTATAAGATAATTTTTGTTTGTTTTTAAATATGAGTGAAAGTAAATTCATTTACAAACATTTTGAGAAAAGGTTATTTTATGTGATTGAAAATAATTTAATTTATAAATATTTTGAGAAAATGAAATTTGATGCACTTTAAATATAAGTTTTGAAATTAGTATGAACAGTTTTATCAACAAATATGTTTATCATCTTTGATATTGAATTCTTTTGAAATTTGTATATTAAAAGTGCTATGTATTTTTTCAATGAAATTATTTCAAAAGGTATCTTTTTAGTGCCTTTCATAGCTGCTAATGTTAGCTACATCAATTTGAAAACAAAAGTCTGTTAAATTTATTGTTTGAAATTAATCAGCATGAATATTTTGTCATATTTATACACTTACAACAAATGTATGGCTAATACCAAAACTTGATGTATGTGAATGGTAGTTATTGTGTCTTAAGACACAATGCACTAATGACTTGGGTTGAGTATGCATCAACTTAATCATTGTACAGAATCAAAGTTGTAACATCTTTCAGTACCTATGTAGACAAGTGGGTGCATACAGAAGAGCTGACAACCTGTTGTGCAAAGCTGAAACAATTGAGCTCAATACTAGTTTATTTAACAGTGAACAAACAACTCAAAAGTAGCTGTGACTCTGAAGCTGTAGCAGGTGTAATTCTGTATTGGTGACCATAGTAACTACTATATCTTTGAATCAGTCACTCACATATAGCTGCTACAACTATGAAATAGCCTAATTTCTAGCACATTTTATTCATATGGTAAACAATTTTCCCATCTTTACACAGAAACAACAGATACTTATAAATCCACACGTGGTTTGATTTATCTTAGTTAATGAGGTATTATATTATTATTGCAATAATTACAATTCGTATTTCACAATATTTTTATATTCAATATTATTTGTTTAATGTAACGCAATGGTAAATCTGAAGGCTTATATTGTTAAAACCTGAGTTTCAGTACCCTTGGTGGGCACATCACAGATAACCTATTGTACAGCTTTGTGTTTAAAGTTTTGTTATAATATCACATATTGTCTACTCTTTTTTACTAGTTGAATACCAGAAAGGCCAAGAACCTTATCTCTTACTGAAAGGAGAATTTGCTAGTCCATCTCCCAGTATAATAGCTCTTTCACCAGATGGCAGAACAGTAGCCATAGCTTCTTCCAAAAGTGTTTCCATGTTTTCAAGGGCAACTGGAGAAGAAAGTGAAAGATTTGAAGAAGTTCACTCAGGTTAGAGAACATGCTTGTGAAAAACAAGAAGGCATAAATAGTTATTGTTAGTGTTGTTTTAACCCTAACCAGTTGTTAGCCTGAGAAATATTTTAACTCTTAAGTAATAAATCATTGAGACAGCATTTTACTTCTGTCCAGCCAATCAAAAAAAGTTATCAGTCAGATTTTGCACAAGAGCTGAAAAATGTGTTATCAATTTGTTCTTATCCAAAATATCTTATAAGAACCACAAATATGTTTTCTCAGTTTGTTAAAGGTTTCTAGATAGTTTTTTCTTTTTTAAATTATAAGGGCCTTACATTTTTCTTATCTTTGGTTGTTTTTCCACTATAAATTGTTTAATAGTAAGTTTTTAAAAAAATCTAATTTTTTAATTTTTTTTTCGTTATTCTTATCTGTCAAACTCTCATTACATAATTAGATAAAACTGGTTTTATTTCAGGCCCAATAAGAGCTTTACAATTTTCTCATAATGGTAAATACTTACTTGTTGCGGGAGGGAAGCACATTCGAGTCTTCCATAATATTCAGGGTTACAAGAACACCGTCCATGAACTCGAAGAAAAAAGGAAACATGCCAGTAATCAAAACATTAAGGAACGACTACAGTCTCAAATAGATGAAGCTAAGTATGTTCAAGTAGATATTTCTCTTAATTAAGCTAAGACTGTTATTGCTTTTTTACATGGATGTATATCTGGTATTTTTTATGATCGACAATGCTGTTTGTAACTGACCAGCTTAATCAAAATTTACACTCATGAATGTTCAACACCCATGAATTGCATGATGGCCTTACCTAAGAGTTTAATATTTCATGTAAAAAAAACATGTCAGTTACATACTACAGCGAAACATACATATTTTAAGACACCTCTTACATATCTTCCTACCTTTAAATGACAGAGTAATACACATTATTGTCTTGTTTTAGTCAGTTGTAGTATAGTTTTTGTAGATGGAGCTTGAGAAGCAGAAATAAACAGCACCTCATTATGTAATTACTGCAAATAGATTACAATATTTCTATATCCAATTGTAACATCACTTTTATTATTAGGATTGTTTTAAAAATGTGGGATTTTTTTATATTCTTCAGTGAAGGGAAAGAATGCCATCTGATATTAATTAAGTACATTTTTATGCACTGTTTTAATGGAAATGGTAAGTATAAATATGAATCTGTTGAAGTGGTTTAGTTCTTTTGTGCTTCATTTGCTAATTGATATTCATCTATGCAATAGAGAGTTATAATGAGATTTTAGGGCAAAGATAATAATAAATATTTATGTAATAAATAATCATGCAACATGTGAGGGTAAGAAAAGAAAAGCTGGAAATGTCAAACTCTTCAGTTGTTTTTTGGTAAATGAAAATAAATTGATTTAAAATTGTAACGTGTTTTTCTGTCATAAGATATAAGTAATATTTTTTTTCCTGTGATGCATTTTTGTTATGAATTTAAAAAAAAAAACAGTTTAATGACATCAAATGGAAACTTCATAACATCATAGTTAATAATAGAATAAGCACTTGAAAATGTTTTAAAGCTGATGTCCCAAAGATTGAGAAACTTATCATGTTTAACAATTGGATCTAAATTTAACTTTGTTATATATCCAAATTGCTTTGGAATACACAAATCTCTAACTTCTTGAACTTCCTTAAACCTTGCATGCGTTGTTTTTCTTTTCACTCAAACCTCATAGCTGCTTCTTCCCTATCAATGCTACTTGCTGAATTTTGATAAAATCCCTGATTTATCTATATATTTTCTGTTATTTCCAAAAGTTATTTGCCTTTTTATTTACTTCAGGCTCCTTTAACTAAACTTTATACATATAAGTCTATAAAAAATATTATTACATATAATTGTATTGATCAAGAATTTATTATATCTTAAAATTATTGAAAAAAATCTTGGAATGCTCATTACTGGTGGGGTCATATTGAGTAATTTTAAGTTTATGCTTTCCACAATACTCAGTTTAAAGAGCAGGTCAATTCAGATGGGTGAAATCTCTTATTTTCTGTGTAAATTATATAGAGTGCCTCAACAGTAGTTAGTTGGATTAAATGTAATATATTTTGTGTGACTTAAATAGCCCACAACAATAAATAGTGTTGAAAAATGTGTTTTTAAATGTCTAAGTGACACATATGGACCTCACTTTTAGTTCTAGAGCTCAAAGGTTTGGTTATGTGAAAGAAACATTTTTATGTTGCACTATCCTTTTAGCCATTAACCAAACTACTATATAACAACAAAATGTATGTAAAGTTGTTTTGGCTCTTTCTTTTTACTGAAAATGAAAAGAAGATAAATGTTTTGACTTGAGGTTTATTTCCTTTAGTTAACATTAAATTAGCAGTTTCACTAGCAACTGTTGGAATTTTTATTATTTTTTTTTGCATTAAAACCTTTCATATGTAATTACAAATTTGTGAGATTAGTATTTGAAGGGGCAAGTTTAAAAAAAAATATTCTCCAGCTAAAGCTATATTGATCTTTCAATGTGTTAGAAGATGTTTTTGTCAAGTACTATTTCAAGATAAACTAAAAAAAATTGGTAAAACCTGTTGAAAATCCCTGGTGGTGTAAATATATTTGTTATTATTTAAAATATTGAAAGAATTAAAAGGAAGCTTTAAACATAGTATAGTCAGCTGAGAGCAATACAGTTGTGGGCTACTAATGAAGATAACCAAGACAATAATATAAATTATTTATGATGTATTAGTTATAGACTAGTAAGTATGAGAAAGTAACTCAAACTGAAATTCTACCAGCCCAACTGTATTTTTGCATTACACATTACAAATATGTGTGTGTGTGTGTGTGTGTATACATGTGTATAAATTGCAGTTGCTTCTTTCACAGTATTACAAAACTAAAAATAATACCATTTGCTACTGCATATCTGTTACAGGCATAAAATCTGTGGGGATATTAACTAGTTTACGTGTGTGAGTGGTGTTCCTGACATTTAAAATAGTATGATTTAATTAAGAATATATAAAAACCTAAAATTTCTAGCTTGATTACCCAGTATACTTATGTGGTAAACTTTTACAACATGTCCTGAAATATGCAACACATTAGCATTTTACATGGGGAAAAAAGCTGTGTAATTCCAGGTGGGTGGTCAGTCATTTTGGTTAAACACACCCGTTCCATCTGGTACCAATAAAACTTTACATTAAAATAACTATTGTAATCCCAGTGAAAAATAATCACACATTAAAAAGTGTTTTCAACACGAAACCTAACAAATAAACAATTTAATTAACAAATCAGTAACTGAGTTGCATATATTTGTGTTTATATATCAAGATTATAATGGATTAGTTTATCATTAAAGAACAAGACACTGATCTTACAAAATTTTCAGAGAGAGTAGATATTTCATGATCTAAAGGAGAAAATAACAGTGAGTAGCATTTTGATAGATTTTAATTATTTAGGGTTACACACATGCACACATTTTATGTAAGCATAATTATATTAACCCCAGACTAGTACTTATGAATTGGTAGCCTGAATACAAAATTTGGTAGTCCTGGTGGGTTAGTAGATTTTTAAACCTCCACAAGAGAAATCGTGTATTGTTTTGAGTTGAATCTTCTATGTAATTAAATCTTTAAAATTCAAAAACAGATAAAATGGGACAGAAAAATGCATAATTTTAAAACAGTGTTTCACCAATGTTACCATGACATTTTTAAGTGGTGTATTTTTTCTATTAAATTGTAGCTGTTTTTTAATTTTATAGAATGTGGGATATGTCCAACATTTATATTTGTAATTAATTATTACTGATCCTTAAGACTATGAAAATATAAGAATTACCATGAATAATACTGATGTAATGTTTGGCAATTTGTATGTCTTTCTCATTCTTACATTTTCATCTGAATAAAATATAGGACCATTATATAGAATTGCATAAGACCAGCAGTTAATTCTTCAATATTTTATAAGAAGAATCACTTGCTTTATTCCAAGAAAAAATAATCAGTTAAAAAAACAAGTTCTTAGGAGTAACTCTTTGTATTTAATTCATACATTGTTTATGTTATAAATTCATTTGTTGATAGCATTAGTAATCATAACATTTTCTTGTTTCAGAGCTGCACTTAAAGCCATAGAGAAGATGGAAGAATAACATACGTTATGGATTTTGTATGTCACTATAAAAACAATTCAATGTGACTTTTTATAAATGAGGCATTATTTGCCTAATGCCTTCAAATGATTAAAATACATTCTTTTCAAGCACAGAAACGGTAATGACTAAAATGAAATAAAAACGATTTTACTATCGTACACTTGACTTTCATAGTGTTATTCAGATTCATACATAAGTTTATAATTTCAGTACATATATATGTATATATTTTAAGAAACTGTTGCAAACAAAATACTCAATGTACAAAGTTGTACAGCAAATTTGGAAACAACTCACTGGGTTTTGAAGTAACATGGAGAAGACTGGTATTGAAGTTTGCTACTATAAGTAATAATATCACTTTTTCATAACTACTAAAATATCTGTTGTATGTTTTAATCATTTTCTTCTTTACGTGGTTTCTGTTTGCAATGTGTATCCTTTCTCTTTGCATTCCTGAGTATTTGAAAACTGTTTTCAGAGGTACTGAAATACTTGAAAAAGTAATATAATTCAGTTTTCCACTGATTTTTAATGATGTTATTTGTATCCTGGGTTTTAATAAATATGTCAGGTTATTTAAGTTTTTAAGAGAAATAAAATTGCTGTGTGACAAAATCAAGTTTTACTTGTATTACATGTAATATTTTAAAATGAGGGGGAAACAGCTATTCAAAGTATTCTGTAATTCTACACTGAGTACAATTATACAGAACAGCTCAACCAAATAAACATTTTTATAAAGACTGCAACTAAATCTAACTAAGAGATTTTATATAAGTATATACATTTTAAAAAAGTTTTAATTTGTTAATCTAAACAAAGGACTTATAATTAAAATGTAATAAATTGTTTTTATGTAAAAACCTTTCATTAAGGATATTGAACATAAGTGGTTGAACCTAGGGAAGTGCAATTACCAAAGATTGGGTGAACACATTAGCATCATAGCATTCTTAAAATATAAACTTTTCATAAATACATCAAACAAGAGTTGCACAGATTTGTAGTAGAAAAACTATTTTTAAACAGAAAACCATTTATTAGTTTGTCTGTAGATTTTGGCACGTGCACGTGTCTTTACACTTGGCCAAGAAAAAGGTTTAAGACTTTAAAACTTTACAGTTAAAACTTGAGTTTTTTCATGTTACAGTGAAATATATTTCAATATGAAATGTGTTTATTTCTATATATCATTCCACAAAATCAACTTGTAGATTGTGTTGTGAGCACAGGTGCTATGCGAGTTGTTTTTGTAAGCTATTCTGTCGCTTTTACTAATAAGGATAATATATATTGAGACATTTTTTTGCTTTTCATGGGAAGGCAGTTGCCTCTTAGGTAATTAGAGATGAACATTTAATACCATGGTTTTAGTAGTTCTGATATTGCTACATCGGCTGTTTTCTCATATCCATGCTTGATAATTTGAATATGTTACTAAAGGCAAGCTCTTATTGGAGGTAGTGTTTGCAGTACAATGCACAGAGAAAGTTTTTAAGGCCTTTGGTGAAATCATCTATGGCATTCCAACTTTCACCTAAGCAGGTGATTTCAGGAGTACTTTAGGGGCCTTACTTTTCATTTCTTTTTGAAAGCACTTATTGAATTCTGGGCTTCCATTAGAAAAATAACTCTCTTAGTCACCGTGGCTAAACAAAGTAATTTTCTTTTAGCTACAGTGACAGTTGTTTAGCCACAAGTTTAGGTTGCCAAAAACTGTGTGGTGCGTGACTTTTAATATTCATCAGTTCCATCCAGTAAAAAATAGTTGTAATTATGTGAAAATCTACAAGACATTAAGTTTTGTATTGTTTCTTTAATCCCCAGTAATCTTTCCCACCAAAAAAACAAACAAAATAAGCATGATAAAGAGGAAAATGGAGATACATTTCTCAAAATAACACAGAAACAAAATAAAATGACTTAAAACTAAAATATGGTAGCATGACTAGTAAGTAGATAAATCCAATGGCAGCTCTTCAGCCAAATCATTCTCAATGGAAGATGTGGAAGAAGTTGACATCTGAGATTCCAAAGCACATTTCTTCAACAGGGAATGGTACCCACATCTGTCTTTGTGAGAGACCTAGTATCTGAATGCAGAGTCGAAGTTGAAATGATCTAAAGGTTTGAACTCCATGGATACGTTCAGTAACATTTCTGTCTTGGCCACGGACAGACTGGTCCTGGCATCTCTTTTGATGCTATTGTACCTGCTAATTCCCTACTCACAGTCAACAGATGTTAGTGGAATTATTAATCCAATTGCTGCAAGCTGAGACAGATTTGGAAAAGTTTGATGGGTCTGGTGGATGTATTCCTTGTAGAAGCTCTTCATGTTTCTGTTTTTGTGAGCATCCTGTTCCATTATGTTCTTTAGTAGCAGCCTCATCCTAATTGATGAAAGAAATGCTGAATAACTTTCTTCAGATCTTCATCAGATACTGCTCTGCTGTGACATGGGCTAAATATTGTGACCACCTCTTCAACAAATGATTCAGCAGCTGATCTGTACTTTTCACATTTTTTATCAATATCTTTGATGACATGGCATCTGTAAGAAGTGTAACCACTGGCATCAGGAGCTTGTAGGAGTTCCTTCAGTGCAATCTGTGTGTAAGTACCAGTGACTGAATTGACAGAATTGACCCATCAATAATTGCTTTAGCCTGATCATAAGATAAATCAGCTCTCTGTAGAGATCTTGACAAAAGTCCAAGAATGCCAACAGCATCAGCCAAAAAATGTCATCATGACAAAGCTGTAACATGACATTTGCTGGACTAGACCATGTAGCAACGCTCAATCTGGAGTACCACTTTCCATTGTTATGACCTGCAGGTAGCTTACCACAGATGCAATACAGTTGACTAGTGCTTGGACGGAATCATTAAAAGAGAACCATCGTCTGAAGAACACTTGCTTGATTTTGTTGCTTTTTTCTCCATGCAATACTTTGCTCTCTTCCAGAACTCAACACAACTTGGGAGAATATTTCAAGCTTTTTGTAAACTGGTTCAAAACTGAAATGTACTTCACAAGGTATGGCACCTGATTTGCTACCTTTTCAGCTGCCAACTGTAAGCTGTGTGCCAAACAATGACTTTTTATTATCCAGGGGCATTCCTCCTTAAATTTTGTAGCAATATTTGTTTTTATTCCCACCATCAGTTACAAGTCAACATTAAACAGTCCTCTATCTACCATGACTGAGCGCATTGCTTAGTAGCAGTTTTCCCAGTGGTAGCATAAATATTTCTCTTCTTGTTGTCCCTGCATAATTTGCCATGAAATATATTTTGTTGGGAAACATATTCTAGCCAAGGAAACTGTGAAAATCAAGTTTCTTTAACAACTCTGTGAGAATCGCGGGTATATATATTTTTCACACCGACAGTCTGATCACTGCTACAAGCTTCAGTTTCTTCAGAGTTGTCTTTTCTTTTGGAAGTGGATTTCCCACCATCACTTGATGTTGTTGCTTCGACCTTCTTTTGAAAAACTTGATATAACTATTTAGACGTCTTTTTATCTGATCTAGGAGTTGTCATGATCTCAATTCAAACATATGTCAAACGAAACTTGGGATTTCCACTTTGATACAGATCATATGTTGGTTTGACGAAAGTCAGGTTTTCTCTGATTACTGTTTGTGTACCACGAGCAGAATCAAACATGTTGCATAAAAAATGAAAATAAAAGAAATGATTAGCACAGTTGAGTAATAAATATTTTTAAATTTAATTTGTTAGTTGTCATATCCATGAAATCATAAAAGTACATGTGTAAAGAAAATATAGATTACAGTTAGTGGTAGTCTTTAAAGACGTTTCTTGTTTCTTCAACTCGCTGGGGGACGCCTCTGGTCAATTGTCACCATTAATGGCGTGGATGGCGATAAAAGCTGTTCAAGACCGAAACTTGAGCAGAATAAATAAAGGAAGACCGAAAATTATTATCTTTCGCCACTGTGGCGGAACCAGCACTAGATTTTTTGGCTCCACACTGTTTCTTTTCGCCAGTGGCTAGCGGAAGCCTAGTTGAATTGCACCCTGTCCATGTCCAAGTAATGCAATGCATATAGAAGATGAATAATGATTTGGTAGCTTAATAATTTGATTACAAATGTTTGTTGTTTTTGAATCCTGTGCCCAATACAATTGTGGTGTTGATTGTTCTTGCATAATAGAACAAAAGCGTAGGCTTTTCTGCTCAGTGTTGCAGTAACAAATTAGAAAAAGGATAGTGGTATCTGTAGTTAATGGTTTTGGCCTTATATTTAACCTTGTAACGGGACCACTTTTTGCATGCGAATGTGGTATCTACGTGTATATAATCTTACTATATGTCCTATCAGTCTTCACATGTTGCCGGCAAATTTGGCTGTAAATTCTCTTTGGCGAATTATTCTCAGCCATGAATCATCAAGAATACAAGTACGCAAATACTGCATGTTTTGGCAAGTATTATCACGTAAATTTTAAA
Organism: Carcinoscorpius rotundicauda; assembly: GCA_011833715.1. Lineage (NCBI taxonomy): Eukaryota > Metazoa > Arthropoda > Merostomata > Xiphosura > Limulidae > Carcinoscorpius > Carcinoscorpius rotundicauda. Next base: position 30,120,168 of record CM022391.1, on the reverse strand, counting down.
GGCTTTAAAATCCACTTACAGAGCGTTCCATCTATAATTTGTTTAATCAGAAACAATATATTGACTTTTGTCTTTCGCTTAAATTGCATAACAAAATGAACAATCAATTTTAATCAACACAGAATTTGGGAATGGCCAACCCATATTGGTAGCTTGAAAACATTTAGCGCGAGTCCTTGAAAGTGCGGTGCCCGTAGCATATACTACTTTTGCTACTAGAATAATCCAACACTGTTTACATTACTATATATACTTCTAAAAAGTAGTTTACGAATATACCATAAATATTTAACAATCTTACGCTTAATTTTTTTTTTAACTTCACATGTCCCAACATAACCTCTTACATAAGAGATTTATATTTCTTCAAATATTTTCCTTCTGCTTTTTTTTTCACTTATCGTTATATAGTTACAACAATTGATATATCAGTATTGTTACATTACGCTTCAAACCATAACTCCACACTTTTACGTTTACGATATCAGAATGTGTTCCCTATAAATGACTAACAAACATCATCTGAAGGATCGAGATTCGTAACAGCTGTGTCAAATTAATTTTTCATACATTTTATAACCACTGTATCTGGTGTTTTTACCCCATTATTCAACTTTGTTTTGCATTTTCTCTGCGGGTTTTTTATTTACATATTTTTTTTTGATGTGTAGTTCAAATACGACAATTATATTGAAACAATATTTTAGAGTAACAAATCCACAGTATTATTATGACAACAAAAATTTACTATTAATCAAATGCCACACTTGCGCGATTCTATTTTACTACTAAAAACGTGACACTTTTAGTGAAATACGGGGCGAAAGAGAAAATACATGAAAAGAAATATTCTAGAATTGTTCAAGAATTTAATTCCATCTGGTATGTGTTAATTATTTTAAAATTTATTCATTAAAGTTGTATAATTTTTTCGCTCAAATAGGGCCTAAATAAACTGCAAAGGTGCATTCGTAGACGCTGTTTCTTATTTTAGGATGTATCGTTTTTTTATTTATATAATTCAAAGTTGATCGAATAAAATTTGCTCTGCTTCATTTCATTTGAATTATAAAGTTGCAGTATTACATGAATATAATTGTTTTCATCGAACAAGATGAGATAAACTTAGTTAAACCATTTTTCATGCAACCGTAATAAAGTTCGTTTTGTTGACAAAATTGCTGTGTTAGGCTTTGTTTAAATTAGGTTTTAGCGGTTTGTCTAATTTTACTATGATAAAGCAGTTCCGGATCAAGAGATCACAGGCCCCACTAGCCGTACAAGTTAAACCAAAGATTAACTTTTAATTTTCATGGACCCATAGTTTTCGTCGGCCTTAGGCACTGTGCCTAATAAATATTCCGGACATGCAATTAAGGATTTATTTTCATTACACTTGTTATGTAAATGTCGTGTAAATGTTTTGTAAACGACAACATGTCGTGTTGTGTTTAAATTTTCATTTCTATTATTTATATTTCCATATTTATATTACTGTTTCAAAGTTTAAACAATAAAATACGATGTTCTTCATTTAAAATAACATTTAGAATTTTCTAGAATTAAGTAGACCAATAATATGAATGTAAATGAAATGTTGGCGGTCTCGTGTCTAGACGAGAAGTCTCGTGCAAGAACGGACATGCGCGGATTCCTCTGGAGTTCTGTAGAAGTTTCGCGGTGGTTCGAGAAGTCTAGGCCTATAATATATAAACAGACGAAGATGCGAGGAAGAAAGGAGAGCCAGACATTAGTTTTATTCAAAAGAAGAGAGTTAGTCATTTGAGAAAGTTTAAGTGTTTGCTGTGATTTGCGACTGAAGTTAGATCTACAGAAGCTGTGATTTTATTTCGTCAATCTCTACGATTCTTTCGAATTACTGGTTGTGCTGAAGGACGACACGTACGGTTCTAGCCAGGGGAGATCGGAAAAATTGAGGGCGACAAGTTTGTGACGTTCATCGGAGGCATCGTGAAAAGAACTTCGTCGAATTTATTGAACTGAGAATTGTTTCTGAACTTCTTAATTTAAACTTCGGAATTTCTTCGTGGGACCAAATTCACATCCTAGACTGGAATTTGAGACTTTCATGTTAGATCATTATATTAGATACAGGCCAGTACCATTTTGTATTGTGATTAATTTTGAGGGTTGAAACTAATACCATTTTGTGTTGTGATTAATTTTGAAGGTTTAAACTTAGTATCTGTCATTGTTATTATATAATTTATGTTATATCTGTTACATATATATATTTAGTTTAGTGTAATAAATTATACAAGCTGTTATCTGTGTTTTTCTGTTGCGTTTAGTCTACGAAAAACATAAAAAATACGTAACAACACTAATGAAACTGCATGCAGTGTTTTACGAAATAAAACAAAGATAAAATTTCTTGCCCTAATAAAACTAATCATTTAAGATTTCTCCTTTTTTTATGTGTGTTAGCAACTTTAACCTGTTCGGCACCACTTTACCGGGCACTGTTTTATTACTTAAGTGTAGTTTTATTTTCTGTAATGGTCAATATAATTTAAAATCAGTTTTGTAACTTACGACGTTTAAAAAGCCTTGAAAGAGGCGTAAGCCGAAAACATTAGGGGGATTTTTTGGGGGGAGGGGCAATCAGAATAATAATAAAACAATATTAGTAAAAAAAATTAATTTAATTAAAACAGGGAAAATATAAATGGCTAAAATGTGCAGAAACAAGTTGAATCAATATGCAAATATGCTTTCAATCCTACAATTAAAGATTCGAAACCAAAGGTTAGAAATAATGTCTATATTATTTTCTCAACCTTTTCAACCCTATTTTATATAAACAGTTTTTATTAACACTTGTTTCTTATGTATTTTATGTCAATTGATAAGGCAGAAATGTTAAGCTACATACGTACAAAATGTATTTATTTGATTGTTGTATGCTTTTAAACCTTTACTGTTTCATTGGCTTTTCCACGCAATGTCCACACCGAACTGTAAATAACAAACGTACAACAAAAAATAACAACACGTACTGATATGCAACATCAGTAACGACAAATGTTCAGTTGTTTTCAAGAATCTTGTTTGTTTGTTTTGGAATTTCGCACAAAGCTACTCGAGGGCTATCTGTGCTAGCCGTCCCTAATTTAGCAGGGTAAGACAAGAGGGAAAGCAGCTAGTCATCACCACCCACCGCCAACTCTTGGGCTACTCTTTTACCAACGAATAGTGGGATTGACTGTCACATTATACACCCCCACGGCTGGGAGAGCGAGCATGTTTAGCGCGACGCGAACCCGCGACCCTCGGATTACGAGTCACACGCCTTACGCGCTCGGCTATTCTTAAGAATCCTCTTGAAGGCAAAGATTGTATCATCACAGATTTAATGAAAGGCTTCCATCATTGTCACAGTGTAACGTATCGAACGACGAGCAGCAAAAAAATCTCACAAATATGTCTAGAACATTGCTTTAAGTAAAGATTCGTGTCTTCTAAATACAAAGTAATTATTTACTGAGTCTGGTGATTTTATGCTTGAGGTTTCGTGTAAACATACGTCGAGTACATAGGCGGCCACTTAAAGGAACATCACAGTTATTATGTATGTATAATAATGTTTTACGTTTGAAGTTGAACACAAAACTATACAACAGCCAATCTACATTCTTCTCACTACGAATATATAAATCCGGTTTCTTGCGTTGTAAGTGCGCAGATACTCCGCTGTGCCACTTATAGCTGTTGTTGTTTTGAAATAAGCACAAAACTACACAGTGGTATGTCTGCGGACTTACACACTAAAAACCGGGTTGCGATACCCGTGGTGGGCAGAGCACAGATAGCCCATTGTGCAGCTTTGTGCTTAATTCTAAACAAACAAACATAAAAGACATACCGCTGAGCTACTGGGGGGCCACTCAGAGCTTTGTGGATGTAAATTAATTTTCAGTGAAAAATGATCATATTTTTTAAACACAGGTCATAGACAATTTCATTGTGTTCATATTTTCTATATTAAATGCTAAAATAGTTTTTTAGTTTTATTTTCCCTTTTCTTAGTTTTATCTCTCAAAGCTCTACTCAAATAAGTGGTTGAGTCTAACAACCCAAAATGCATATTTTTTCTTTATGTTCATTGTCCTTTAGAATCTGGCCAGCAGTGTATATCTGTCAACAGTTTGGTTCAAAATATCCAACCAGTTTGACTGCAAGCTTATGAAGTGACATTAATATGAACAAATGGGCAAATTTTGATTTTGTCTACGATCCTAAAATCACTTATTTTGGTTATTATCAATGTTGGGTGGTCTTAACTGGTGGAAATGGAGACTTTGATAGTTGTCTCAAGAAATAAGTCTGGTTTTTATTGTAGATTTTACCTGATGTTTTATTAAAATTTGAGCAAATCCCTCGGTGATAACAATTATGAACCCTCTAGTAATTCATGATAATAATAAAAACATTTATCTGAAATTGTTTGTCTTTTTAATTGAAAATGGTTTCCATCTTTTATTCATCACACAAAATTAAATATATATATATATGTATATATAATTTATATTAACTGCTTCGTGGGTATTTTATTTCAAGTTAATTTCAGTTATAGGTTGATTTTTTTATTATTGGATTGTTTTATAATTAATAATAAGATCAATATATTTGTAGCTACTTGAATTCCAACAATATTTAACAAGTTATTAAATTGATTTACAGTTGCTCTAGAGATGATAAAGAGAAAGAAAGCAACACTTTAGAAATACAAGACGAAAGAAGGGTAGCAGAATTGGTTGAAAGAGTAGAATTTAGAAACTCGAAAGAAAAGTTAGATCTTATTTTCCCCTCTGAACAGAATAGAAGAAGATGAAACAGGAATAGGAGGACTTGTGGAAGTCGTAGTGTATAAACTAAAAAGAAGAGTTAGTGAGAGTTTCCTTTCCATTCAACAGAAGTGGGTTTAACCAGTCACAGGAAAAGAGGAAAAGCTATTTTGCTTCTCCAAAAGGAACCTGTGGTGCAACAGTGATTCTTCACTTGATGAAGGTCCAGTAAAATTCGGATCAACCATTGAAATACATCAAGTTCAAGAATCACGAGACTGCATAATCTCGAATTCTTCCTTTCGTTTTTCTATTCCATGTATTCACTGAAAGAAGTACAGAACAGTCATACCCAGGAAAATATAGGTAGCATTTCAAGCACAGGGAAGACAACAAAAAATAACGTTTCCAGTTTTCCAAGCAATGGAAACCCTTGTGCCGACTTTTTCTAAATGGAATGTGTTGAACAATTTTATATATCTTTCTACTTTATGTATTACGTTGTATTCAAGTTGTGAATTAATCATTAGTGTGGCAAGATGTGTAACCGAAAGATCCAAAAATCAAGATTTCACAGAACACGTTTCACACTTTCTACTGTTTATATGTTTTTAACACTTTTAATGCGGTGTCGGTCTATATGATCGACAAAATGACCTCTTTGTACGCTTTTAAGAATTTAATACTTCTATCTTTCAATATGGTATGTATAGCTTCAGAAAATTTGGCAGTATTTCACTAAATCTTATAAGTCTTTAACATACAAAAATCGTAGTTTGTTGTGCAGTATTTCTTATAAAATAGATATGTCAACAAATACATTATTTGTTTTGAATAATTTTTGTGCAAATTAATTTTCATACTAAATCTAAAGATAATTTCCCTTTCTGAAAAATTTCAAACTTCCTTGTGTAACCCCTAAGACCTCCTAAATAAATTCAAGTTTTCAGCAAAACATAATAGTTTGTTATATTTTCTAACTTATCTCTGAACGCGAGGGGTAAATCTGACCGACCTTATAACCACCAACAAAACTTTAAACTACCCATTTTTATTTCTGTAGTATCTTCATATTGTAAGGTAAAATCACCTTCATTTACCCTAATTGTTTCTAAGTTTGTAACAGTATACATCTATTTTAATTACATTTTATTGCTTTACTACCTTCTGAACAGTGACTAACAACTGCCCACGCTTGTAAGTTGTAAATCAGGAAGGGAATGTGAAGCTCACGTTATGTTGGCGAATTACATTACTCACTGACTACTACAACTGGTACAGAGAAAAAAACAGTCGACCCTATTTTTTAAACTTCTTATAGTAGTGCAATCAACTATTTTTTAATTAAATAATGCTCTAAACAATACAGACTAATAATATGCAAAAAGTAAACATATTTATGTTACTTATATTTGTTTCTTACTCAAATAAATATACATAGTTTCGTCTGCCTCTTCAGGGTATTAGGCCACGAAAAGTCGAAATTCCATACTGATGTTGCCGGAGACGCTTAACGATTATGCCCACTCAAGTAATGCCACAAATGGATTTTAAAAATAAAACACCGTATTAAATATTCTGAATTGGAAGCATTTCACAACATTTTCATTTTCACCGATAATTCTTTTTGGTTTGTTTGTTTTTGAATTTCGCGCAAAGCTACTCGAGGGCTATTTGCGATAGCCGTCCTTGATTTAGCAGTGTAAGACCAGAGGGAAGGCAGCTAGTCATCAACACCCACCGCTAACTTTTGGGCCACTTAGTTACCAACGAATAGTGGGATTGACCGTCACATTATAACGCCCACACGGCTGAAAAGGTGAGCATGTTTAGTGCAACGAGGATGCGAACCCGCGAACCTTAGATTACGAGTCGCATGCATAAACCCATCTGGCGATGCCGGGCCTTCTTTTTGGTTATCCAAAAGCTAATATTCACTTAGTTGTGAAGCCTGTTTAAATAATCTAATACGAATGGTTACAGAAAATAGTGTTTGTGAATTTCTAAGCTTGGATAAAAATTTACTAAAACTTTTAAACTAGCACTCTTTTATTATAATGAATGAATTCAATTTAAATCATGTGACTGCCTATTGGCGAAATTATAAACAACTTGTAAGCAAACAACGATTTATAAAGAGGAATTTTATTAAAGGTGTAACGAACAACGTGTTTTAACAAAACGTTGATGTCTTCTTTATGTATTGTCAGCATCATTGTCATCGTCAGCTTGATAGTAATTTCGATTTAAAATCTTTTCAAGATGGACATGACATCCGATGGATGTTCAAAAATGTTTGCTTTTCTTCATCCCGCAAATAGAAAGCAGTTTGTTGGCTGAGTGGGCTAAGTGTGATTGGTTGACTAATGTGTTACCATTATTAATTGGTATTGTTTAGTGGAAGATAATTAGTCGTGAGATCGGACAGGGTAGTTACTGGGAAATTAGAAGTGCGTTGATGAGAGATGGACGAGGATTAGGCCAAAGAGACGAATTTAACATTTATCAGGTGATAAATTAAGTTTCCAACCGTCAACAATGCAGTTAGGCTTGGAGAGAACAAAATTATTCCTGTAGTGGAGTGCCATTCGAGCAGTTCTAAGCAATACAAAGTTTATATGTCGTTGGAAGGACAAAAGACGTAGGGATTAAATGTAATAGAAACACTTAGCAGGTGACGAGACATAGGTAATTATCAAGTCTGTTGAAGTGTACGAAGGGTAAATTGACCTTGCCAAATACCACAGATATTACTAGGGTTAATATCACGGTTTACTGAGAGATTGTTTGCTCTGATGATTCCGAGTTTCTACACAGTATCTTTACTTTTAATTTTGCGTTGGTGATGTTGTTTTGAATTAAGCACAAAGCTACACAATGGGCTATCTGTGCTCTGCCCACCACGGGTATCGAAACCCGGATTTTAGCGTGTAAGTCCGCAGACATACCGCTAAGCCACTGGGGGGCTTGCGTTGGTGAAAAAAACAGAATTTCATCCCAAAGTATTTTGTGACTAGTTTCATATTGTGACTTGGTTAGGTCACGGATCTGCAACTTGCAGATCTTTAAGATTTGTACAGCTCTCAAGATTTAGATTTATTGTGAAGAAAAGTTGGGAATGTTTAAGGCACAATGGGTGTTAGCAAGTTAACCAAAACATATGGTACTTATTTCAGTTTAGACCGTGAGGACATCCTGCGGTGCTCTCAAAATATTTTCGTCTTAAACAAACCACAACAAAATAGTTCTTCTTTGAAGTGTTGCCGGCTCCTGGTATGGGTTAATGGAGGATCACTGACTCACTACAGGAGATGTAGTGTGTATGGATACACGATCTAAGAGTATGGCGCAATGTCTTTGGTTGTTGCTGTGTGGAAGTAAGAGCCTCTGGAACAAGAGGAACTCACGGATGCTTACGTGTCGCTGCTTGTACCCCTTGTTTTATCTTATAGGTCTGTATGTGTTTTTTTTATTGAGAAGACACATCAGGTTACCTGCTGAGTCCACCAAAGGGAATCGAACCCATTATTTTAGCGTTACAGGTCTGTAGCAATTAAAACTTCCTTCTCAATATAGTCAACTGTTAGATCAATATTCTCGTACGATCTTAGTGTTGCGAGTGCGTCAGTGAACCCTAGGTGTCTGATAATATTGGGGTGTCATTCTTATGAGAAAGAGAAAACCTGCTTACGTGATTTTAATCCTGTCCCTTGTTTGGAACTTATAGGGCTGAAGAAATTGAAAAAGTATGTTATGCGAGTAGTTAGGTTATGAAAACTATCAGTTACAGTATACCTACTGTTAAAAATATGTTGATGTGTGGTAAGTGTTACGCTTTAAAATGTATGTTGTTAAGTTCAAAATCATTAGCTACCATAGCACAGAACAGAGTAGAACAACGATGATTTGTTATAACACTAGTATTCAACATGCTTAGAGTATACATCTGTTTGGAGTTCACAAAAGTATTAGGTTAGTTTTCAATTTTTGGGTGGAACATGGCAAATCATGTTGCCCACAGAAACATTGTAATATCAGAAAACAGAAATTTCGATACATTTCAACGCATAATGACGTTCGTGTACTTCGTATTTTATGACATTTTGATCTTTGCATTTTTTCCCACATTCAGGTGGGATATTATAAAACTCAAATGCCAAGTTCCTTGGAAATATAACGTAAAAAGCATTAAGTTCAGATGCGTAAAGATAAATTCCGAATAACTTATTTAACATTTCATAAATATGAAATAGGTCACACAATACTTTCGGATGAAGTTCTTCTCCTACACCAAACCTAATCTAAAAAAAAAAAACTGTTTATAAACTATAGAAATTGATAAAACAAACGTTCTCTCACTAAACTGTGGTGGCATGGCCGTGCGCGTTAAGGCATGTGCTCGTAATCTGAGGGTCGCGGGTTCGCATCAGAGTCGTGCTAAACATGCTCACCCTCCCAGCCGTGGGGGCGTTATAAAGTTACGGTCAATCCCACTTTTCGTTGGTAAAAGAGTAGCCCAAGACTTGGCGGTAGGTGGTGATGACTAGTTGCCTTCCCCCTAGTTTTACACTGCTAAATTAGGGACGGCTAGCACAGACAGCCCTCGAGTAGCTTTGTGCGAATTTCAAAAACAAACAAAACTGTGGTAATGGTTCAAATAACGTAAGCCTTATTTTCCACTTGACCTGCATTATACCGCATCACCTGCTGACATCATTTTCGTCGTATTTAACCTTTGTCTTTTTTTCTTTGTAATGATACATAAACATCGCGTTGCTTAGAACTATTCACACTTTGCTCGGGACACTCCCATTTCTCCCCGTATTTATTTTTTCGTGGCATTATTTATAGATTTCTGTTGCCATGAAGAGCCATATGTCCTACATTATTTTTTTAATCAGCCGTTAGTTAGATGAGTACTCAAGTTCAGAAAACAAGCCATTTAACGTGAATCCTTTTCAAATCCTAAAACTATAAACAGCACTTTCCGAGCATCCCTGGTTGTCTTTAGAGGTTTTACTCGGAAAATTTCAAATACAAATTCCCACCAGTAGACAGATAATTGAAAATACCTGAAGAAGACAGACCAATGATCTGTGAAAACACAGTGTGATGTTCCACAATGAATAAAATAAAAGAAGACCTTGCAAGTATATAAAATCATTGTTTGTTTACCTGTTAGTATAATATAATGTGCTTCCTCACTTGATAAATCACAATTACAAAATAAAATATTTAAATAAAATAATTCAACAATTTATAAAACTATTGAAAATAATAATTTAGATTACAATTGCGTGTCAGGCATGATATGACATAACACGGTAATATCAATTGTACTATTAACATATATAACAATCAGTAAACGTTTTACTATAATTCATTTTTTAATTAATTAACGTTAGAAGCTACAAAATGTTGTTTTTGTTCAAATCCAAAACATTTGCAGAATCGTTTTTGGCAGTACATTTTTTTTATCCTTATCTGTTTTTTGGCTTCTCATATAATTTATTATTAACTTTACGAGACTGCAGTTAAACAGCATGACAACTGTGTACTTCATTTCCTAATGACTTATGTAAACGAATGTGACGTTTCTGTGATAAACCTTACATATACAAAGTAGAGAGGCTAGTTGGTTATTTTACAAGCATTTGAGTGTTTAAATGAGATTATCTCATCCAGTTGTGTGGATAAACTTATACACAAGTTTAGGGGAGTCCTTTATCTGCGGACTTCACAAGGTTAGAAACCGGCTTTTGATACCCTTGGTGGTAAAAGTCCGTTGCTTTGCGCTTAATTTTACACATCAAAAGAAAAACTAAATAAATCATTGCCCAAAAAACAAACAGACTGAAACAATTAAATAACTTGTACTGAAATCTAAAGTTATTTTCGTTGTTGTGGTTTTAGCACAAAGTTACACAATGGGTTATCCGCTGTTAGTTCACCGTGAAGAATCGAAACTCGTACTTTACTGTTTTGATACAATAAACTTATTGCTGACTGACCGAAGGAAAATCTGAAAAGAATAAAATAAACGCCATCTGTTTAATTTCCATATTTCCAAACGAATCATACATGCAGCAACGTCTAATAAAATTCGCTGTTAACAGTAATACTAACTATATAGTTTGTTAAATCTTGAGAACTGGTACTTACAGACTATTTAGGCTTGCCTTTGTTAATTCATAACCGAGAGAGGGAGGACTAATAATGAACACCATCCCTCGTGAGCTCTTAAACCTGTCTAATCAAACAGTTAGATTTGTAATCATAATAAAATTTCCTCACGGCCTAACAAGTGTGAGCCCGTTACCTGTAAAATGAGTGTTAAGCACTATAACTATGAACTTATATTAAAAAAAAACAACAAAAAAAACTTTCTGTTGATATTTTGCTCGTCTTAAAAATTGTACAAGTTAAAAATAAAAGTTTTTAATCTTTAAATTAACTTACCTGATTATTCGTTTGTGAAATGTTCACGTACTTTCAGAAGTGCTGAAGTTCCTACATTTTGACTCTTGAAAAGGAATATTTATCTAACAGTATCAAAAAACTAATTTAACATCATACAGAATTTAAACACTCTCATATAAAAATGTCGTCATTATAATAATTAAAATGTCAATAGTGATTTTTTGTCACAAATCCAACTTTATCAATACAGGTCTAAAGATAGAAATAAATATTTTTACGTTTCTTTTACAACTTCAGAAACATAAAGGAAAGACTGAAAATAAAGTTACAAAGGTTTATGCTAAACATGAACAGGGCATACAAAAAAATAATAGTTTCTTATAAAGTATATAATTTTAACCTTTCGTTTGCAAAAGGCCCAGCATGGTTACGTGGTTTGGGCGCTCGAATCGTGATCTGAGAGTTGTGGATACCAAACATCGTCACACCAAACACGCTCGCCCTTTCATCCGTGGAGGCGTTATAACGTCACAGTCAGTCCCACTATTCGTTGGTTAAAGTATATCTCAAAAGTTAGCGGTGGGTAGTGATGACTGGGTTGCTTCTCTCTAATTTCGTTTTTGTAGCTGTATACAGTGAATATGTTTTCTCACAAAGATATGTTGTTGGAAAAAGCATCAAAATTTTCATAGCTCTGTTACTTATTTCAGGGTGTAATTAGTTGAAATTTCTATAAGCTGCTATTTTTCTTTCAACCAAAAATAGTTGGTATTTGCAGAGTCAACAAAGCGTTTTTTGAAGCCACAATATTTGTTTTTAAATGAGGAGGGACGTACTACCCAACAGTTGTACACAAATCAAGTATGTGCTGCAAGCCTGAAACTTTCACATCTTCTCTTCAGTAAATTACATTTATCAGTAAAAAAGAACCACAAAACAAAAAGCAATCAAGTTCCTTTATATGTATACATTCTTCCCGAAGTCTTAGCTTACGCTGAAGCGCTTCCATTGTACTTTTCAGCTTTGAAGTACGTTACCTTAGTACCCTGCATTATAGCATTCACTTCATTTAGATAGGCGAATACGTCCAAAAGGTAAGCAATTTTCTGTATCCAGAGTTTGCCCCTTAATTTGTATGCAAGTTCAAAATGGCGTTCAGATAAAGAGAAATCCATTTCATCACGCAGTTCGTAAAACCTCAAAAGAACTTTTTCCCCCGAGAAAGCCATCATGAAGCAGCAAATTTTTATGCAAACTTCCCATATCCTCACAGAGTAAACTGAAGATCCTCATATCAAATGGCCTTGATTTTATAAAGTTAACTATTTTTATGACATCACCCAATACCTCTTTTTAGTCTTTTGGCATTCGTTTTATTGCAAGTTCATGACGATGAAGACAGCAGTGGATACTCTCGATGTCCGGGTTTTTCTTTTTTATGCATGCCACTACGCCTGAAGATTTTCCAGTCGTAGTTCCAGATCCATCAGTGCAAATACTTGAGCAACGCTGCCACTGGATTTCATGTTCTTCCATAAATAAATTGACCAGTTTAAATATTTCTTCGACTGTTGTTTGAGTAAGCAAAATTTGCAAATTAGCACGTCTTCTTCATAACTAGCTTCGTGATCATAGCACACAAACACAAGCAACATCGAATAACCTGCGACATCTGTTGATTCATCCACCTGAAGTGAAAAAGTCGGACTCGCTTTTCTCGCCTTATTAACTCCTTTAAGCAATTTACTGACACATCCTTGAGTTTTCGAGAAAACGAGTTGTCAGAAAGGAGCACAGAGTTAATGTTTTTGAGAAATTTCTCATTAATCGTACACTCTACCAAATCTTTTGCGCATGGTTTTATCAAATCTTCTGCAGTTGTATAAGCTTCATCTGCTATTGCAATATGGGAACTAACACGATATGAAGCAATAAGAGCACCTTTGTTGTCCTTGTGGACAAACGGACGAAATGTAGATTTCCTTGCAAACACTTTCTTTTGAAATACTCAAAAGTTGGATTTTTTAATTTGGGAGTGTTTGGTTTGTAAATACCGTTTTAACTTTGCTGGATGCAAACTACTATCTCTCAACACTGTTGCACATTAAACACATAACTCACTAGGTCCATCTTCATTACCTGTCCATGTAAAACTATATTCAATAAAACTTTTATCATATTTTTTTCTTTCTTGTTTCGCTACTTCTTGTATCATTCTTCGTTGAAGTGCTTGCACATGACGATAATACCGATTAATTCGTATTAGGCCTAGGAAGATTTTTTACTTATACCAGATTTATTTCTGATATTCAGCCACTTATTCATTATAAATGTGAAAACTAATTATTAATAAGTCTAAAAACGTATTCTTGTATCTTGGTACTTCAAAAGTATTTTCATGGAATATAGCTTCTTAATGAAAACTCATTCAAGCATTTGAGTTTTATCATCATACAACGACATACTGACCGGAGATCAGTGCTGCCATAACGAGACCATAAATAAAGATTTGTGGGAAAAAGTCCAAGCTACTAGATTAATATATTTATTTTAAATGAAAAGGGTAACCTATTATTTTTACAATTATTTTTTTCAGCCAAAATTTTAAGACTTTGGAGCTCATCGGTACCAAGTTTGTCAAATAAAACGACAACGAATCTAACCTAACAATTACCATTTATAATTGTCATACATATAATTATACTTTATATATATATACACACACACACTTTGAAATTGAAACAACTGGCACTACATCTAATTAAATTATAATGTTTCCAATTTTGGCAAGTTTCAACTATGACGTCATATTTAATATCGTTGGAAATTTAGTCGCTAATCTAAATCTGCCTTTTGAAAGATAGTTGGTATCACTACTCAGGGTTGACCGATGTCTTATATGAAAATTACTAGGCTATCTTGCATCTCCAATGCGATCTTAAGATGATGCCACATCGACAAGCCATTGTTATAAACGCGTTATATTAAAAATACATTTTTTTTTGTACAGAGTATTCTGATTCAATTTTATACAGTTTCAGAAAAAAAATTTAACATTCTCAAATTTCCTCGCGGAACCCCAGATAACTGTGCCGAAGCCCAAGGGCTTCTCGGAGCATAGTTTGAAAAACCCTGGTCTACAGCATAGAAATGTCACTTTAAGGCTTTCCTTCATTGAAGCTTTCACATATCGAAGGGAAGTAGAAAGATCGGTGTATTTCCTAAATATTCAATTGAGCCATAAGACGTTGTTGTTGTTGTTGTTTAGAATTAAGCACAAAGCTGCACAATGGGCTATCTGTGCTCTGCCCACCACGGGTATCGAAACCCGGATTTTAGCGTGTAAGTCCGCAGACATACCGCTGAGCCACTGGGGGGCAAGAGCTATAAGACATAAAATACAGAATTTGTCTTCTTAAACATATAAAAAAAATAATCACAAAATTCTGAGAACTTCAGTACACAGAGAGAATAAGAACTTAAACTGAAATTGCCAAAATAACCCAACAGAAAGGTCCAGAAATGACAATGGAGTGAAAACCATTCAGTCCAAACTGACCAAATCTAATAAATTAAAAGATCGCATGGATGGTTTCCTTAAGTAATATGAAATATTTGCTTAAACTGAGAATTGGAACAAAGAGGACTGGGCAGTCTGTTTCAACCCACTTCTCATAGGAAAAGACCTTTAACTTATACAGGTATGACGTCAGTAGACGGCATGGGCTATGAGAAATTAAAACGATATGAACTTACTGAAAATTTTCAGAGAAGTCAAACCTGATAGCAAAGAAATTGTAAATCGCTTTGTGTCATCTTTATAGCAGTACTTTACCAGATGGACTGACACGTCCAAATGTGACAAGTTTTGAGAGGCTGGCAGACCTACTAATACGGGAACAGTTCATAATCACGCGGTAAACCGACGTGTTACTATTTCTAAAGAAGAGAACATCAAATGGTATGGAAATGATTAAGCTAGAGAACAGTAACTGCAATCCCATGAAGGGAATATAACTGAGAAATAAAATAATATCCAGTTAAAGTCGAAACCAGCGACAGGAGGTTAACAAGTACAGGGGAAAAAAGATGCTACATTTGCTATAAAATACGATACTTTAAAAATGAATGCAAGTCTATCACTAACAAGCAGCAGTGAAAATTTTAAAACAAAGCAGCTGGAGCTATTTTCAATGATAGTGCCAGTGAGGACCAAGAAAAAATGGCTGTCACTATGGATACTACTGCCAGAAGAAACAGAATCAAAGCAACTTCTCAGATTCACCAAACGAAGGAAGTGTCATTTCTATGATTGACCAGTGCACGAATAACAGTCATCTCACATTAGCAAATGGACCAAGAGTTTTGTCAAAGACACAAAAGTGAGGGTTTTGCAAGACACCAGGTACTCTAGTATGATATATTCTAGTATCCAATGATTAAAGGGGCTAGGTATGCTTGTGTGTATTAATTGATGGGACAGTGAGAAAGTTTCTTGTGGCAAAAAAAGAAGAAGATGGATAACCATATTATGTGGGAAATATTTAGCTATGTGTATCAAGGAACTAATATATAGCTTGGTGGTACAACATACCAGGTAGTAAAAGATTAAAGAAAGAGAGCAACCATGGTATTTAAGATACAGACACAATATCCATAGTGTATAAAATGTTTAGACGTACGGGGAGTATAAAAAGTGTCCCTCCAGAAAATGTTGCAACTTTGTTATATCTTCTATTAGGTAACAGAAAAACATGTAAAACTATACGGTTTAAAAACAAATTCGACGAGGTATGTTCAAATATTACGGCAAATGCTAATTTTAATACTGGCTCTTATAATTACTTGAACTTCAACAAGTGCACAATACTTTTTATGAGAATATGTAACTAAAGTCATGAAAACTTGGGTATTCACGAAAGTTAGTGTTAAAATTAGGATTTTGGTTCATGTTTGAACAGATCGTGTCGAATGAATTTTAAAAACATACAGTTTTACATACTTTCCTGTTATGTAACAAAAGATAACAAATTAGCAACATTTTCAGGGGGGATTTTTTCCACCTTCTTTATGTTTGTTTTCAAAGCATTATTTTAAAATAAGTAGAATACGTACTGTCCCTTAGTGTGTGAATTTATTACCGAAAAGTTAACCATCTACTGTACAATAATCATTACATTCACATGTAATTAAAACCCGGACACCAATGTAGTTTCCGATGCAATTTGTTGTGACATTTACACAAACCATTACGTGTCTGCTGTATTTATGATTCTATCAAGATTTATTAGAATACAAAATAAAACTTTTTAATAATGCGGAAAAATATTTAACATTGTTTTAAGTAATGTTAATTGAAAACTTATTAGATGGAAAATCAAATAGCGATTCAGCTATTTCCTCTTCGGGTTCGGCATGGCCAGGTGATTGGTACGCGTGATTCGTTTTCTTAGGGTCGCGGGTTCGAATCCCCGTCACATCAAACATGCTCCTCTTACACCCGTGAGAGCATTATAATATAACCGTCAATCCCACTATTAGTTGGTAAAAAAAAGTACTCCAGTACTGAAATATGCAACACATTAGCATTTTACATGGGGGAAAAAAGCTGTGTAATTCCAGGTGGGTGGTCAGTCATTTTGGTTAAACACACCTGTTCCATCTGGTACCAATAAAACTTTACATTAAAATAACTATTGTAATCCCAGTGAAAAATAATCACACATTAAAAAGTGTTTTCAACACGAAACCTAACAAATGAACAATTTAATTAACAAATCAGTAACTGAGTTGCATATATTTGTGCATATATCAAGATTATAATGGATTAGTTTATCATTAAAGAACAAGAGACTGATCTTACAAAATTTTCAGAGAGAGTAGATATTTCATGATCTAAAGGAGAAAATATTAGTGAGTAGCATTTTGATAGATTTTAATTATTTAGGGTTACACACATGCACACATTTTATGTAAGCATAATAATATTAACCCCAGACTAGTACTTATGAATTGGTAGCCTGAATACAAAATTTGGTAGTCCTGGTGGGTTAGTAGATTTTTAAACCTCCACAAGAGAAATCGTGTATTGTTTTGAGTTGATTCTTCTATGTAATTATATCTTTAAAATTCAAAAACAGATAAAATGGGACAGAAAAATGCATAATTTTAAAACAGTGTTTCACCAATGTTACCATGACATTTTTAAGTGGTGTATTTTTTCTATTAAATTGTAGCTGTTTTTTAATTTTATAGAATGTGGGATATGTCCAACATTTATATTTGTAATTAATTATTACTGATCCTTAAGACTATGAATATATAAGAATTACCATGAATAATACTGATGTAATGTTTGGCAATTTGTATGTCTTTCTCATTCTTACATTTTCATCTGAATAAAATATAGGACCATTATATAGAATTGCATAAGACCAGCAGTTAATTCTTCAATATTTTATAAGAAGAATCACTTGCTTTATTCCAAGAAAAAATAATCAGTTAAAAAAACAAGTTCTTAGGAGTAACTCTTTGTATTTAATTCATACATTGTTTATGTTATAAATTCATTTGTTGATAGCATTAGTAATCATAACATTTTCTTGTTTCAGAGCTGCACTTAAAGCCATAGAGAAGATGGAAGAATAACATACGTTATGGATTTTGTATGTCACTATAAAAACAATTCAATGTGACTTTTTATAAATGAGGCATTATTTGCCTAATGCCTTCAAATGATTAAAATACATTCTTTTCAAGCACAGAAACGGTAATGACTAAAATGAAATAAAACGATTTTACTATCGTACACTTGACTTTCATAGTGTTATTCAGATTCATACATAAGTTTATAATTTCAGTACATATATATGTATATATTTTAAGAAACTGTTGCAAACAAAATACTCAATGTACAAAGTTGTACAGCAAATTTGGAAACAACTCACTGGGTTTTGAAGTAACATGGAGAAGACTGGTATTGAAGTTTGCTACTATAAGTAATAATATCACTTTTTCATAACTACTAAAATATCTGTTGTATGTTTTAATCATTTTCTTCTTTACGTGGTTTCTGTTTGCAATGTGTATCCTTTCTCTTTGCATTCCTGAGTATTTGAAAACTGTTTTCAGAGGTACTGAAATACTTGAAAAAGTAATATAATTCAGTTTTCCACTGATTTTTAATGATGTTATTTGTATCCTGGGTTTTAATAAATATGTCAGGTTATTTAAGTTTTTAAGAGAAATAAAATTGCTGTGTGACAAAATCAAGTTTTACTTGTATTACATGTAATATTTTAAAATGAGGGGGAAACAGCTATTCAAAGTATTCTGTAATTCTACACTGAGTACAATTATACAGAACAGCCCAACCAAATAAACATTTTTATAAAGACTGCAACTAAATCTAACTAAGAGATTTTATATAAGTATATACATTTTAGAAAGTTTTAATTTGTTAATCTAAACAAAGGACTTATAATTAAAATGTAATAAATTGTTTTTATGTAAAAACCTTTCATTAAGGATATTGAACATAAGTGGTTGAACCTAGGGAAGTGCAATTACCAAAGATTGGGTGAACACATTAGCATCATAGCATTCTTAAAATATAAACTTTTCATAAATACATCAAACAAGAGTTGCACAGATTTGTAGTAGAAAAACTATTTTTAAACAGAAAACCATTTATTAGTTTGTCTGTAGATTTTGGCATGTGCACGTGTCTTTACACTTGGCCAAGAAAAAGGTTTAAGACTTTAAAGTTAAAACTTGAGTTTTTTCATGTTACAGTGAAATATATTTCAATATGAAATGTGTTTATTTCTATATATCATTCCACAAAATCAACTTGTAGATTGTGTTGTGAGCACAGGTGTTATGCGAGTTGTTTTTGTAAGCTATTCTGTCGCTTTTACTAATAAGGATAATATATATTGAGACATTTTTTTGCTTTTCATGGGAAGGCAGTTGCCTCTTAGGTAATTAGAGATGAACATTTAATACCATGGTTTTAGTAGTTCTGATATTGCTACATCGGCTGTTTTCCCATATCCATGCTTGATAATTTGAATATGTTACTAAAGGCAAGCTCTTATTGGAGGTGGTGTTTGCAGTACAATGCACAGAGAAAGTTTTTAAGGCCTTTGGTGAAATCATCTATGGCATTCCAACTTTCACCTAAGCAGGTGATTTCAGGAGTACTTTAGGGGCCTTACTTTTCATTTCTTTTTGAAAACACTTATTGAATTCTGGGCTTCCATTAGAAAAATAACTCTCTTAGTCACCGTGGCTAAACAAAGTAATTTTCTTTTAGCTACAGTGACAGTTGTTTAGCCACAAGTTTAGGTTGCCAAAAACTGTGTGGTGCGTGACTTTTAATATTCATCAGTTCCATCCAGTAAAAAATAGTTGTAATTATGCTAAAATCTACAAGACATTAAGTTTTGTATTGTTTCTTTAATCCCCAGTAATCTTTCCCACCAAAAAAACAAACAAAATAAGCATGATAAAGAGGAAAATGGAGATACATTTCTCAATATAACACAGAAACAAAATAAAATGACTTAAAACTAAAATATGGTAGCATGACTAGTAAGTAGATAAATCCAATGGCAGCTCTTCAGCCAAATCATTCTCAATGGAAGATGTGGAAGAAGTTGACATCTGAGATTCCAAAGCACATTTCTTCAACAGGGAATGGTACCCACATCTGTCTTTGTGAGAGACCTAGTATCTGAATGCAGAGTCGAAGTTGAAATGATCTAAAGGTTTGAACTCCATGGATACGTTCAGTAACATTTCTGTCTTGGCCACGGACAGACTGGTCCTGGCATCTCTTTTGATGCTATTGTACCTGCTAATTCCCTACTCACAGTCAACAGATGTTAGTGGAATTATTAATCCAATTGCTGCAAGCTGAGACAGATTTGGAAAAGTTTGATGGGTCTGGTGGATGTATTCCTTGTAGAAGCTCTTCATGTTTCTGTTTTTGTGAGCATCCTGTTCCATTATGTTCTTTAGTAGCAGCCTCATCCTAATTGATGAAAGAAATGCTGAATAACTTTCTTCAGATCTTCATCAGATACTGCTCTGCTGTGACATGGGCTAAATATTGTGACCACCTCTTCAACAAATGATTCAGCAGCTGATCTGTACTTTTCACATTTTTTATCAATATCTTTGATGACATGGCATCTGTAAGAAGTGTAACCACTGGCATCAGGAGCTTGTAGGAGTTCCTTCAGTGCAATCTGTGTGTAAGTACCAGTGACTGAATTGACAGAATTGACCCATCAATAATTGCTTTAGCCTGATCATAAGATAAATCAGCTCTCTGTAGAGATCTTGACAAAAGTCCAAGAATGCCAACAGCATCAGCCAAAAAATGTCATCATGACAAAGCTGTAACATGACATTTGCTGGACTAGACCATGTAGCAACGCTCAATCTGGAGTACCACCTTCCATTGTTATGACCTGCAGGTAGCTTACCACAGATGCAATACAGTTGACTAGTGCTTGGACGGAATCATTAAAAGAGAACCATCGTCTGAAGAACACTTGCTTGATTTTGTTGCTTTTTTCTCCATGCAATACTTTGCTCTCTTCCAGAACTCAACACAACTTGGGAGAATATTTCAAGCTTTTTGTAAACTGGTTCAAAACTGAAATGTACTTCACAAGGTATGGCACCTGATTTGCTACCTTTTCAGCTGCCAACTGTAAGCTGTGTGCCAAACAATGACTTTTTATTATCCAGGGGCATTCCTCCTTAAATTTTGTAGCAATATTTGTTTTTATTCCCACCATCAGTTACAAGTCAACATTAAACAGTCCTCTATCTACCATGACTGAGCGCATTGCTTAGTAGCAGTTTTCCCAGTGGTAGCATAAATATTTCTCTTCTTGTTGTCCCTGCATAATTTGCCATGAAATATATTTTGTTGGGAAACATATTCTAGCCAAGGAAACTGTGAAAATCAAGTTTCTTTAACAACTCTGTGAGAATCGCGGGTATATATATTTTTCACACCGACAGTCTGATCACTGCTACAAGCTTCAGTTTCTTCAGAGTTGTCTTTTCTTTTGGAAGTGGATTTCCCACCATCACTTGATGTTGTTGCTTCGACCTTCTTTTGAAAAACTTGATATAACTATTTAGACGTCTTTTTATCTGATCTAGGAGTTGTCATGATCTCAGTTCAAACATATGTCAAACGAAACTTGGGATTTCCACTTTGATACAGATCATATGTTGGTTTGACGAAAGTCAGGTTTTCTCTGATTACTGTTTGTGTACCACGAGCAGAATCAAACATGTTGCATAAAAAATGAAAATAAAAGAAATGATTAGCACAGTTGAGTAATAAATATTTTTAAATTTAATTTGTTAGTTGTCATATCCATGAAATCATAAAAGTACATGTGTAAAGAAAATATAGATTACAGTTAGTGGTAGTCTTTAAAGACGTTTCTTGTTTCTTCAACTCGCTGGGGGACGCCTCTGGTCAATTGTCACCATTAATGGCGTGGATGGCGATAAAAGCTGTTCAAGACCGAAACTTGAGCAGAATAAATAAAGGAAGACCGAAAATTATTATCTTTCGCCACTGTGGCGGAACCAGCACTAGATTTTTTGGCTCCACACTGTTTCTTTTCGCCAGTGGCTAGCGGAAGCCTAGTTGAATTGCACCCTGTCCATGTCCAAGTAATGCAATGCATATAGAAGATGAATAATGATTTGATAGCTTAATAATTTGATTACAAATGTTTGTTGTTTTTGAATCCTGTGCCCAACACAATTGTGGTGTTGATTGTTCTTGCATAATAGAACAAAAGCGTAGGCTTTTCTGCTCAGTGTTGCAGTAACAAATTAGAAAAAGGATAGTGGTATCTGTAGTTAATGGTTTTGGCCTTATATTTAACCTTGTAACGGGACCACTTTTTGCATGCGAATGTGGTATCTACGTGTATATAATCTTAGTATATGTCCTATCAGTCTTCACATGTTGCCGGCAAATTTGGCTGTAAATTCTCTTTGGCGAATTATTCTCAGCCATGAATCATCAAGAATACAAGTACGCAAATACTGCATGTTTTGGCAAGTATTATCACGTAAATTTTAAAGGCTTTAAAATCCACTTACAGAGCGTTCCATCTATAATTTGTTTAATCAGAAACAATATATTGACTTTTGTCTTTCGCTTAAATTGCATAACAAAATGAACAATCAATTTTAATCAACACAGAATTTGGGAATGGCCAACCCATATTGGTAGCTTGAAAACATTTAGCGCGAGTCCTTGAAAGTGCGGGGCCCGTAGCATATACTACTTTTGCTACTAGAATAATCCAACACTGTTTACATTACTATATATACTTCTAAAAAGTAGTTTACGAATATACCATAAATATTTAACAATCTTACGCTTAATTTTTTTTTAACTTCACATGTCCCAACATAACCTCTTACATAAGAGATTTATATTTCTTCAAATATTTTCCTTCTGCTTTTTTTTTCACTTATCGTTATATAGTTACAACAATTGATATATCAGTATTGTTACATCACGCTTCAAACCATAACTCCACACTTTTACGTTTACGATATCAGAATGTGTTCCCTATAAATGACTAACAAACATCATCTGAAGGATCGAGATTCGTAACAGCTGTGTCAAATTAATTTTTCATACATTTTATAACCACTGTATCTGGTGTTTTTACCCCATTATTCAACTTTGTTTTGCATTTTCTCTGCGGGTTTTTTATTTACATATTTTTTTTTGATGTGTAGTTCAAATACGACAATTATATTGAAACAATATTTTAGAGTAACAAATCCACAGTATTATTATGACAACAAAAATTTACTATTAATCAAATGCCACACTTGCGCGATTCTATTTTACTACTAAAAACGTGACACTTTTAGTGAAATACGGGGCGAAAGAGAAAATACATGAAAAGAAATATTCTAGAATTGTTCAAGAATTTAATTCCATCTGGTATGTGTTAATTATTTTAAAATTTATTCATTAAAGTTGTATAATTTTTTCGCTCAAATAGGGCCTAAATAAACTGCAAAGGTGCATTCGTAGACGCTGTTTCTTATTTTAGGATGTATCGTTTTTTTATTTATATAATTCAAAGTTGATCGAATAAAATTTGCTCTGCTTCATTTCATTTGAATTATAAAGTTGCAGTATTACATGAATATAATTGTTTTCATCGAACAAGATGAGATAAACTTAGTTAAACCATTTTTCATGCAACCGTAATAAAGTTCGTTTTGTTGACAAAATTGCTGTGTTAGGCTTTGTTTAAATTAGGTTTTAGCGGTTTGTCTAATTTTACTATGATAAAGCAGTTCCGGATCAAGAGATCACAGGCCCCACTAGCCGTACAAGTTAAACCAAAGATTAACTTTTAATTTTCATGGACCCATAGTTTTCGTCGGCCTTAGGCACTGTGCCTAATAAATATTCCGGACATGCAATTAAGGATTTATTTTCATTACACTTGTTATGTAAATGTCGTGTAAATGTTTTGTAAACGACAACATATCGTGTTGTGTTTAAATTTTCATTTCTATTATTTATATTTCCATGTTTATATTACTGTTTCAAAGTTTAAACAATAAAATACGATGTTCTTCATTTAAAATAACATTTAGAATTTTCTAGAATTAAGTAGACCAATAATATGAATGTAAATGAAATGTTGGCGGTCTCGTGTCTAGACGAGAAGTCTCGTGCAAGAACGGACATGCGCGGATTCCTCTGGAGTTCTGTAGAAGTTTCGCGGTGGTTCGAGAAGTCTAGGCCTATAATATATAAACAGACGAAGATGCGAGGAAGAAAGGAGAGCCAGACATTAGTTTTATTCAAAAGAAGAGAGTTAGTCATTTGAGAAAGTTTAAGTGTTTGCTGTGATTTGCGACTGAAGTTAGATCTACAGAAGCTGTGATTTTATTTCGTCAATCTCTACGATTCTTTCGAATTACTGGTTGTGCTGAAGGACGACACGTACGGTTCTAGCCAGGGGAGATCGGAAAAATTGAGGGCGACAAGTTTGTGACGTTCATCGGAGGCATCGTGAAAAGAACTTCGTCGAATTTATTGAACTGAGAATTGTTTCTGAACTTCTTAATTTAAACTTCGGAATTTCTTCGTGGGACCAAATTCACATCCTAGACTGGAATTTGAGACTTTCATGTTAGATCATTATATTAGATACAGGCCAGTACCATTTTGTATTGTGATTAATTTTGAGGGTTGAAACTAATACCATTTTGTGTTGTGATTAATTTTGAAGGTTTAAACTTAGTATCTGTCATTGTTATTATATAATTTATGTTATATCTGTTACATATATATATTTAGTTTAGTGTAATAAATTATACAAGCTGTTATCTGTGTTTTTCTGTTGCGTTTAGTCTACGAAAAACAAAAAATACGTAACAACACTAATGAAACTGCATGCAGTGTTTTACGAAATAAAACAAAGATAAAATTTCTTGCCCTAATAAAACTAATCATTTAAGATTTCTCCTTTTTTTATGTGTGTTAGCAACTTTAACCTGTTCGGCACCACTTTACCGGGCACTGTTTTATTACTTAAGTGTAGTTTTATTTTCTGTAATGGTCAATATAATTTAAAATCAGTTTTGTAACTTACGACGTTTAAAAAGCCTTGAAAGAGGCGTAAGCCGAAAACATTAGGGGGATTTTTTGGGGGGAGGGGCAATCAGAATAATAATAAAACAATATTAGTAAAAAAAATTAATTTAATTAAAACAGGGAAAATATAAATGGCTAAAATGTGCAGAAACAAGTTGAATCAATATGCAAATATGCTTTCAATCCTACAATTAAAGATTCGAAACCAAAGGTTAGAAATAATGTCTATATTATTTTCTCAACCTTTTCAACCCTATTTTATATAAACAGTTTTTATTAACACTTGTTTCTTATGTATTTTATGTCAATTGATAAGGCAGAAATGTTAAGCTACATACGTACAAAATGTATTTATTTGATTGTTGTATGCTTTTAAACCTTTACTGTTTCATTGGCTTTTCCACGCAATGTCCACACCGAACTGTAAATAACAAACGTACAACAAAAAATAACAACACGTACTGATATGCAACATCAGTAACGACAAATGTTCAGTTGTTTTCAAGAATCTTGTTTGTTTGTTTTGGAATTTCGCACAAAGCTACTCGAGGGCTATCTGTGCTAGCCGTCCCTAATTTAGCAGGGTAAGACAAGAGGGAAAGCAGCTAGTCATCACCACCCACCGCCAACTCTTGGGCTACTCTTTTACCAACGAATAGTGGGATTGACTGTCACATTATACACCCCCACGGCTGGGAGAGCGAGCATGTTTAGCGCGACGCGAACCCGCGACCCTCGGATTACGAGTCACACGCCTTACGCGCTCGGCTATTCTTAAGAATCCTCTTGAAGGCAAAGATTGTATCATCACAGATTTAATGAAAGGCTTCCATCATTGTCACAGTGTAACGTATCGAACGACGAGCAGCAAAAAAATCTCACAAATATGTCTAGAACATTGCTTTAAGTAAAGATTCGTGTCTTCTAAATACAAAGTAATTATTTACTGAGTCTGGTGATTTTATGCTTGAGGTTTCGTGTAAACATACGTCGAGTACATAGGCGGCCACTTAAAGGAACATCACAGTTATTATGTATGTATAATAATGTTTTACGTTTGAAGTTGAACACAAAACTATACAACAGCCAATCTACATTCTTCTCACTACGAATATATAAATCCGGTTTCTTGCGTTGTAAGTGCGCAGATACTCCGCTGTGCCACTTATAGCTGTTGTTGTTTTGAAATAAGCACAAAACTACACAGTGGTATGTCTGCGGACTTACACACTAAAAACCGGGTTGCGATACCCGTGGTGGGCAGAGCACAGATAGCCCATTGTGCAGCTTTGTGCTTAATTCTAAACAAACAAACATAAAAGACATACCGCTGAGCTACTGGGGGGCCACTCAGAGCTTTGTGGATGTAAATTAATTTTCAGTGAAAAATGATCATATTTTTTAAACACAGGTCATAGACAATTTCATTGTGTTCATATTTTCTATATTAAATGCTAAAATAGTTTTTTAGTTTTATTTTCCCTTTTCTTAGTTTTATCTCTCAAAGCTCTACTCAAATAAGTGGTTGAGTCTAACAACCCAAAATGCATATTTTTTCTTTATGTTCATTGTGCTTTAGAATCTGGCCAGCAGTGTATATCTGTCAACAGTTTGGTTCAAAATATCCAACCAGTTTGACTGCAAGCTTATGAAGTGACATTAATATGAACAAATGGGCAAATTTTGATTTTGTCTACAATCCTAAAATCACTTATTTTGGTTATTATCAATGTTGGGTGGTCTTAACTGGTGGAAATGGAGACTTTGATAGTTGTCTCAAGAAATAAGTCTGGTTTTTATTGTAGATTTTACCTGATGTTTTATTAAAATTTGAGCAAATCCCTCGGTGATAACAATTATGAACCCTCTAGTAATTCATGATAATAATAAAAACATTTATCTGAAATTGTTTGTCTTTTTAATTGAAAATGGTTTCCATCTTTTATTCATCACACAAAATTAAATATATATATATATGTATATATAATTTATATTAACTGCTTCGTGGGTATTTTATTTCAAGTTAATTTCAGTTATAGGTTGATTTTTTTATTATTGGATTGTTTTATAATTAATAATAAGATCAATATATTTGTAGCTACTTGAATTCCAACAATATTTAACAAGTTATTAAATTGATTTACAGTTGCTCTAGAGATGATAAAGAGAAAGAAAGCAACACTTTAGAAATACAAGACGAAAGAAGGGTAGCAGAATTGGTTGAAAGAGTAGAATTTAGAAACTCGAAAGAAAAGTTAGATCTTATTTTCCCCTCTGAACAGAATAGAAGAAGATGAAACAGGAATAGGAGGACTTGTGGAAGTCGTAGTGTATAAACTAAAAAGAAGAGTTAGTGAGAGTTTCCTTTCCATTCAACAGAAGTGGGTTTAACCAGTCACAGGAAAAGAGGAAAAGCTATTTTGCTTCTCCAAAAGGAACCTGTGGTGCAACAGTGATTCTTCACTTGATGAAGGTCCAGTAAAATTCGGATCAACCATTGAAATACATCAAGTTCAAGAATCACGAGACTGCATAATCTCGAATTCTTCCTTTCGTTTTTCTATTCCATGTATTCACTGAAAGAAGTACAGAACAGTCATACCCAGGAAAATATAGGTAGCATTTCAAGCACAGGGAAGACAACAAAAAATAACGTTTCCAGTTTTCCAAGCAATGGAAACCCTTGTGCCGACTTTTTCTAAATGGAATGTGTTGAACAATTTTATATATCTTTCTACTTTATGTATTACGTTGTATTCAAGTTGTGAATTAATCATTAGTGTGGCAAGATGTGTAACCGAAAGATCCAAAAATCAAGATTTCACAGAACACGTTTCACACTTTCTACTGTTTATATGTTTTTAACACTTTTAATGCGGTGTCGGTCTATATGATCGACAAAATGACCTCTTTGTACGCTTTTAAGAATTTAATACTTCTATCTTTCAATATGGTATGTATAGCTTCAGAAAATTTGGCAGTATTTCACTAAATCTTATAAGTCTTTAACATACAAAAATCGTAGTTTGTTGTGCAGTATTTCTTATAAAATAGATATGTCAACAAATACATTATTTGTTTTGAATAATTTTTGTGCAAATTAATTTTCATACTAAATCTAAAGATAATTTCCCTTTCTGAAAAATTTCAAACTTCCTTGTGTAACCCCTAAGACCTCCTAAATAAATTCAAGTTTTCAGCAAAACATAATAGTTTGTTATATTTTCTAACTTATCTCTGAACGCGAGGGGTAAATCTGACCGACCTTATAACCACCAACAAAACTTTAAACTACCCATTTTTATTTCTGTAGTATCTTCATATTGTAAGGTAAAATCACCTTCATTTACCCTAATTGTTTCTAAGTTTGTAACAGTATACATCTATTTTAATTACATTTTATTGCTTTACTACCTTCTGAACAGTGACTAACAACTGCCCACGCTTGTAAGTTGTAAATCAGGAAGGGAATGTGAAGCTCACGTTATGTTGGCGAATTACATTACTCACTGACTACTACAACTGGTACAGAGAAAAAAACAGTCGACCCTATTTTTTAAACTTCTTATAGTAGTGCAATCAACTATTTTTTAATTAAATAATGCTCTAAACAATACAGACTAATAATATGCAAAAAGTAAACATATTTATGTTACTTATATTTGTTTCTTACTCAAATAAATATACATAGTTTCGTCTGCCTCTTCAGGGTATTAGGCCACGAAAAGTCGAAATTCCATACTGATGTTGCCGGAGACGCTTAACGATTATGCCCACTCAAGTAATGCCACAAATGGATTTTAAAAATAAAACACCGTATTAAATATTCTGAATTGGAAGCATTTCACAACATTTTCATTTTCACCGATAATTCTTTTTGGTTTGTTTGTTTTTGAATTTCGCGCAAAGCTACTCGAGGGCTATTTGCGATAGCCGTCCTTGATTTAGCAGTGTAAGACCAGAGGGAAGGCAGCTAGTCATCAACACCCACCGCTAACTTTTGGGCCACTTAGTTACCAACGAATAGTGGGATTGACCGTCACATTATAACGCCCACACGGCTGAAAAGGTGAGCATGTTTAGTGCAACGAGGATGCGAACCCGCGAACCTTAGATTACGAGTCGCATGCATAAACCCATCTGGCGATGCCGGGCCTTCTTTTTGGTTATCCAAAAGCTAATATTCACTTAGTTGTGAAGCCTGTTTAAATAATCTAATACGAATGGTTACAGAAAATAGTGTTTGTGAATTTCTAAGCTTGGATAAAAATTTACTAAAACTTTTAAACTAGCACTCTTTTATTATAATGAATGAATTCAATTTAAATCATGTGACTGCCTATTGGCGAAATTATAAACAACTTGTAAGCAAACAACGATTTATAAAGAGGAATTTTATTAAAGGTGTAACGAACAACGTGTTTTAACAAAACGTTGATGTCTTCTTTATGTATTGTCAGCATCATTGTCATCGTCAGCTTGATAGTAATTTCGATTTAAAATCTTTTCAAGATGGACATGACATCCGATGGATGTTCAAAAATGTTTGCTTTTCTTCATCCCGCAAATAGAAAGCAGTTTGTTGGCTGAGTGGGCTAAGTGTGATTGGTTGACTAATGTGTTACCATTATTAATTGGTATTGTTTAGTGGAAGATAATTAGTCGTGAGATCGGACAGGGTAGTTACTGGGAAATTAGAAGTGCGTTGATGAGAGATGGACGAGGATTAGGCCAAAGAGACGAATTTAACATTTATCAGGTGATAAATTAAGTTTCCAACCGTCAACAATGCAGTTAGGCTTGGAGAGAACAAAATTATTCCTGTAGTGGAGTGCCATTCGAGCAGTTCTAAGCAATACAAAGTTTATATGTCGTTGGAAGGACAAAAGACGTAGGGATTAAATGTAATAGAAACACTTAGCAGGTGACGAGACATAGGTAATTATCAAGTCTGTTGAAGTGTACGAAGGGTAAATTGACCTTGCCAAATACCACAGATATTACTAGGGTTAATATCACGGTTTACTGAGAGATTGTTTGCTCTGATGATTCCGAGTTTCTACACAGTATCTTTACTTTTAATTTTGCGTTGGTGATGTTGTTTTGAATTAAGCACAAAGCTACACAATGGGCTATCTGTGCTCTGCCCACCACGGGTATCGAAACCCGGATTTTAGCGTGTAAGTCCGCAGACATACCGCTAAGCCACTGGGGGGCTTGCGTTGGTGAAAAAAACAGAATTTCATCCCAAAGTATTTTGTGACTAGTTTCATATTGTGACTTGGTTAGGTCACGGATCTGCAACTTGCAGATCTTTAAGATTTGTACAGCTCTCAAGATTTAGATTTATTGTGAAGAAAAGTTGGGAATGTTTAAGGCACAATGGGTGTTAGCAAGTTAACCAAAACATATGGTACTTATTTCAGTTTAGACCGTGAGGACATCCTGCGGTGCTCTCAAAATATTTTCGTCTTAAACAAACCACAACAAAATAGTTCTTCTTTGAAGTGTTGCCGGCTCCTGGTATGGGTTAATGGAGGATCACTGACTCACTACAGGAGATGTAGTGTGTATGGATACACGATCTAAGAGTATGGCGCAATGTCTTTGGTTGTTGCTGTGTGGAAGTAAGAGCCTCTGGAACAAGAGGAACTCACGGATGCTTACGTGTCGCTGCTTGTACCCCTTGTTTTATCTTATAGGTCTGTATGTGTTTTTTTTATTGAGAAGACACATCAGGTTACCTGCTGAGTCCACCAAAGGGAATCGAACCCATTATTTTAGCGTTACAGGTCTGTAGCAATTAAAACTTCCTTCTCAATATAGTCAACTGTTAGATCAATATTCTCGTACGATCTTAGTGTTGCGAGTGCGTCAGTGAACCCTAGGTGTCTGATAATATTGGGGTGTCATTCTTATGAGAAAGAGAAAACCTGCTTACGTGATTTTAATCCTGTCCCTTGTTTGGAACTTATAGGGCTGAAGAAATTGAAAAAGTATGTTATGCGAGTAGTTAGGTTATGAAAACTATCAGTTACAGTATACCTACTGTTAAAAATATGTTGATGTGTGGTAAGTGTTACGCTTTAAAATGTATGTTGTTAAGTTCAAAATCATTAGCTACCATAGCACAGAACAGAGTAGAACAACGATGATTTGTTATAACACTAGTATTCAACATGCTTAGAGTATACATCTGTTTGGAGTTCACAAAAGTATTAGGTTAGTTTTCAATTTTTGGGTGGAACATGGCAAATCATGTTGCCCACAGAAACATTGTAATATCAGAAAACAGAAATTTCGATACATTTCAACGCATAATGACGTTCGTGTACTTCGTATTTTATGACATTTTGATCTTTGCATTTTTTCCCACATTCAGGTGGGATATTATAAAACTCAAATGCCAAGTTCCTTGGAAATATAACGTAAAAAGCATTAAGTTCAGATGCGTAAAGATAAATTCCGAATAACTGATTTAACATTTCATAAATATGAAATAGGTCACACAATACTTTCGGATGAAGTTCTTCTCCTACACCAAACCTAATCTAAAAAAAAAAAACTGTTTATAAACTATAGAAATTGATAAAACAAACGTTCTCTCACTAAACTGTGGTGGCATGGCCGTGCGCGTTAAGGCATGTGCTCGTAATCTGAGGGTCGCGGGTTCGCATCAGAGTCGCGCTAAACATGCTCACCCTCCCAGCCGTGGGGGCGTTATAAAGTTACGGTCAATCCCACTTTTCGTTGGTAAAAGAGTAGCCCAAGACTTGGCGGTAGGTGGTGATGACTAGTTGCCTTCCCCCTAGTTTTACACTGCTAAATTAGGGACGGCTAGCACAGACAGCCCTCGAGTAGCTTTGTGCGAATTTCAAAAACAAACAAAACTGTGGTAATGGTTCAAATAACGTAAGCCTTATTTTCCACTTGACCTGCATTATACCGCATCACCTGCTGACATCATTTTCGTCGTATTTAACCTTTGTCTTTTTTTCTTTGTAATGATACATAAACA
Organism: Carcinoscorpius rotundicauda; assembly: GCA_011833715.1. Taxonomy (NCBI): domain Eukaryota; kingdom Metazoa; phylum Arthropoda; class Merostomata; order Xiphosura; family Limulidae; genus Carcinoscorpius; species Carcinoscorpius rotundicauda. The sequence continues at coordinate 30,088,238 of CM022391.1, read as the reverse complement.
TCGCGTTGCTTAGAACTATTCACACTTTGCTCGGGACACTCCCATTTCTCCCCGTATTTATTTTTTCGTGGCATTATTTATAGATTTCTGTTGCCATGAAGAGCCATATGTCCTACATTATTTTTTTAATCAGCCGTTAGTTAGATGAGTACTCAAGTTCAGAAAACAAGCCATTTAACGTGAATCCTTTTCAAATCCTAAAACTATAAACAGCACTTTCCGAGCATCCCTGGTTGTCTTTAGAGGTTTTACTCGGAAAATTTCAAATACAAATTCCCACCAGTAGACAGATAATTGAAAATACCTGAAGAAGACAGACCAATGATCTGTGAAAACACAGTGTGATGTTCCACAATGAATAAAATAAAAGAAGACCTTGCAAGTATATAAAATCATTGTTTGTTTACCTGTTAGTATAATATAATGTGCTTCCTCACTTGATAAATCACAATTACAAAATAAAATATTTAAATAAAATAATTCAACAATTTATAAAACTATTGAAAATAATAATTTAGATTACAATTGCGTGTCAGGCATGATATGACATAACACGGTAATATCAATTGTACTATTAACATGTATAACAATCAGTAAACGTTTTACTATAATTCATTTTTTAATTAATTAACGTTAGAAGCTACAAAATGTTGTTTTTGTTCAAATCCAAAACGTTTGCAGAATCGTTTTTGGCAGTACATTTTTTTTATCCTTATCTGTTTTTTGGCTTCTCATATAATTTATTATTAACTTTACGAGACTGCAGTTAAACAGCATGACAACTGTGTACTTCATTTCCTAATGACTTATGTAAACGAATGTGACGTTTCTGTGATAAACCTTACATATACAAAGTAGAGAGGCTAGTTGGTTATTTTACAAGCATTTGATGTTTAAATGAGATTATCTCATCCAGTTGTGTGGATAAACTTATACACAAGTTTAGGGAAGTCCTTTATCTGCGGACTTCACAAGGTTAGAAACCGGCTTTTGATACCCTTGGTGGTAAGAGTCCGTTGCTTTGCGCTTAATTTTATATATCAAAACAAAAACTAAATAAATCATTGCCCAAAAAACAAACAGACTGAAACAATTAAAGAACTTGTACTGAAATCTAAAGTTATTTTCGTTCTTGTGGTTTTAGCATAAAGTTACACAATGGGTTATCCGCTGGTAGTTCACCGTGAAGAATCGAAACTCGTACTTTACTGTTTTGATACAATAAACTTATTGCTGCCTGACCGAAGGAAAATCTGAAAAGAATAAAATAAACGCCATCTGTTTAATTTCCATATTTCCAAACGAATCATACATGTAGCAACGTTTAATAAAATTCGCTGTTAACAGTAATACTAACTATATAGTTTGTTAAATCTTGAGAACTGGTACTTACAGACTATTTAGGCTTGCCTTTGTTAATTCATAACCGATAGAGGGAGGACTAATAATGAACACCATCCCTCGTGAGCTCTTAAACCTGTCTAATCAAACAGTTAGATTTGTAATCATAATAAAATTTCCTCACGGCCTAACAAGTGTGAGCCCGTTACCTGTAAACTGCGTGTTAAACACTATAACTATGAACTTATATTAAAAATAAAAACAAAAAAACTTTCTGTTGATATTTTGCTCGTCTTAAATATTGTACAAGTTAAAAATAAAAGTTTTTAATCTTTAAATTAATTTACCTGATTATTCGTTTGTGAAATGTTCACGTACTTTCAGAAGTGCTGAAGTTCCTACATTTTGACTCTTGAATAGGAATATTTATCTAACAATATCAAAAAACTAATTTAACATCATACAAAATTTAAACACTCTCATATAAAAATGTCGTCATTATAATAATTAAAATGTCAATAGTGATTTTTTTATCACAAATCTAACTTTATCAATACAGGTCTAAAGATAGAAATAAATATTTTTACGTTTCTTTTACAACTTCAGAAACATAAAAGAAAGACTCAAAATAAAGTTACAAAGGTTTATGCTAAACATGAACAGGGCATACAAAAAAATAATAGTTTCTTATAAAGTATATAATTTTAACCTTTCGTTTGCAAAAGGCCCAGCATGGTTACGTGGTTTGGGCGCTCAAATCGTGATCTGAGAGTTGTGGATACCAAACATTGTCACACCAAACACACTCGCCCTTTCATCCGTGGAGGCGTTATAACGTCACAGTCAGTCCCACTATTCGTTGGTTAAAGTATATCTCAAAAGTTAGCGGTGGGTGGTGATGACTGGGTTGCTTCTCTCTAATTTCGTTTTTGTAGCTGTATACAGTGAATATGTTTCCTCACAAAGATATGTTGTTGGAAAAAGCATCAAAATTTTCATACCTCTGTTACTTATTTCAGGGTGTAATTAGTTGAAATTTCTATAAGCTGCTATTTTTCTTTCAAACAAAAATCGTTGGTATTTGCAGAGTCAACAAAGCGTTTTTTGAAGCCACAATATTTTTTTTTAAATGAGGAGGGACGTACTACCCAACAGTTGTACACAAATCAAGTATGTGCTGCAAGCCTGAAACTTTCACATCTTCTCTTCAGTAAATTACATTTATCAGTAAAAAAGAACCACAAAACAAAAAGCAATCAAGTTCCTTTATATGTATACATTCTCCCCGAAGTCTTAGCTTACGCTGAAGCGCTTCCATTGTACTTTTGAGCTTTGAAGTACGTTACCTTAGTACCCTGCATTATAGCATTCACTTCATTTAGATAGGCGAATACGTCCAAAAGGTAAGCAATTTTCTGTATCCAGAGTTTGCCCCTTAATTTGTATGCAAGTTCAAAATGGCGTTCAGATAAAGAGAAATCCATTTCATCACGCAGTTCGTAAAACCTCAAAAGAACTTCCCCCTCGAGAAAGCCATCATGAAGCAGAAAATTTTTATGCAAACTTCCCATATCCTCACAGAGTAAACTGAAGATCCTCATATCGAATGGCCTTGATTTTATAAAGTTAACTATTTTTATGACATCACCCAATACCTCTTTTTAGTCTTTTGGCATTCGTTTTATTGCAAGTTCATGACGATGAAGACAGCAGTGGATACTCTCGATGTCCGGGTTTTTCTTTTTTATACATGCCACTACGCCTGATGATTTTCCAGTCATAGTTCCAGATCCATCAGTGCAAATACTTGAGCAACGCTGCCACTGGATTTCATGTTCTTCCATAAATAAATTGACCAGTTTAAATATTTCTTCGACTGTTGTTTGAGTAAGCAAAATTTGCAAATTAGCATGTCTTCTTCATAACTAGCTTCGTGATCATAGCACACAAACACAAGCAACATCGAATAACCTGCGACATCTGTTGATTCATCCACCTGAAGTGAAAAAGTCGGACTCGCTTTTCTCGCCTTATTAACTCCTTTAAGCAATTTACTGACACATCCTTGAGTTTTCGAGGAAACGAGTTGTCAGAAAGGAGCACAGAGTTAATGTTTTTGAGAAATTTCTCATTAATCGTACACTCTACCAAATCTTTTGCGCATGGTTTTATCAAATCTTCTGCAGTTGTATAAGCTTCATCTGCTATTGCAATATGGGAACTAACACGATATGAAGCAATAAGAGCACCTTTGTTGTCCTTGTGGACAAACGGACGAAATGTAGATTTCCTTGCAAACACTTTCTTTTGAAATACTCAAAAGTTGGATTTTTTAATTTGGGAGTGTTTGGTTTGTAAATACCGTTTTAACTTTGCTGGATGCAAACTACTATCTCTCAACACTGTTGCACATTAAACACATAACTCACTAGGTCCATCTTCATTACCTGTCCATGTAAAACTATATTCAATAAAACTTTTATCATATTTTTTTCTTTCTTGTTTCGCTACTTCTTGTATCATTCTTCGTTGAAGTGCTTGCACATGACGATAATACCGATTAATTCGTATTAGGCCTAGGAAGATTTTTTTACTTATACCAGATTTATTTCTGATATTCAGCCACTTATTCATTATAAATGTGAAAACTAATTATTAATAAGTCTAAAAACGTATTCTTGTATCTTGGTACTTCAAAAGTATTTTCATGGAATATAGCTTCTAAATGAAAACTCATTCAAGCATTTGAGTTTTATCATCATACAACGACATACTGACCGGAGATCAGAGTTGCCATAACAAGACCATAAATAAAGATTTGTGGGAAAAAGTCCAAGCTACTAGATTAATATATTTTTTTTAAATGAAAAGGGTAACCTATTATTTTTACAATTATTTTTTTCAGCCAAAATTTTAAGACGTTTGGAGCTCATTGGTACCAAGTTTGTCAAATAAAACGACAACGAATCTAACCTAACAATTACCATTTATAATTGTCATACATATAATTATACTTTATATATATACACACACACACACTTTGAAATTGAAACAACTGGCACTACATCTAATTAAATTATAATGTTTCCAATTTTGGCAAGTTTCAACTATGACGTCATATTTAATATCGTTGGAAATTTAGTCGCTAATCTAAATCTGCCTTTTGAAAGATAGTTGGTATCACTACTCAGGGTTGACCGATGTCTTATATGAAAATTACTAGGCTATCTTGCATCTCCAATGCGATCTTAAGATGATGCCACATCGACAAGCCATTGTTATAAACGCATTATATTAAATATACATTTTTTTTTGTACAGAGTATTCTGATTCAATTTTACAGTTTCAGAAAAAAAAATTAACATTCTCAAATTTCCTCGCGGAACCTAAGATAACTGTGGCGGAGCCCAAGGGCTTCTCGGAGGATAGTTTGAAAAACCCTGGTCTACAGCATAGAAATGTCACTTTAAGGCTTTCCTTCCTTGAAGCTTTCACATATCGAAGGGAAGTAGAAAGATCGGTGTATTTCCTAAATATTCAATTGAGCCATAAGACAAAATACAGAATTTGTCTTCTTAAACATATCAAAAAAATAATCACAAAATTCTGAGAACTTCAGTACACAGAAAGAATAAGAACTTAAACTGAGATTGCCAAGGTAACCCAACAGAAAGGTCCAGAAATGACAATGGAGTGAAAACCATTCAGTCCAAACTGACCAAATCTAATAAATTAAAAGATCGCATGGATGGTTTCCTTAAGTAATACGAAATATTTGCTTAAAGTGAGAATTGGGACAAAGAGGACTGGGCAGTCTGTTTCAACCCACTTCTCATAGGAAAAGACCTTTAACTTATACAGGTATGACGTCAGTAGACGGCATGGGCTATGAGAAATTAAAACGATATGAACTTACTGAAGATTTTCAGAGAAGTCAAACCTGATAGCAAAGAAATTGTAAATCGCTTTGTGTCATCTCTACAGCAGTACTTTACCAGATGGACTGACACGTCCAAATGTGACAAGTTTTGAGAGGCTGGCAGACCTACTAATATGGGAACAGTTCATAATCACGCGGTAAACCGACGTGTTACTATTTCTAAAGAAGAGAACATCAAATGGTATGGAAATGATTAAGCTAGAGAACAGTAACTGCAATCCCATGAAGGGAGTATAACTGAGAAATAAAATAATATCCAGTTAAAGTCTTTTTTTTTTGGAATTTCGCACAAAGCTACTCGAGGGCTATCTGTGCTAGCCGTCCCTAATTTTGCAGTGTAAGACTAGAGGGAAGGCAGCTAGTCATCACCACCCACCGCCAACTCTTGGGCTACTCTTTTATCAACGAAATAGTGGGATTGACCGTCACATTATACACCCCCACGGCTGGGAGGGCGAGCATGTTTAGCGCGACGCGGGCGCGAACCCGCGACCCTCGGATTACGAGTGCACGCCTTAACGTGCTCGGCCATGCCAGGCCTCAGTTAAAGTCGAAACCAGCGACAGGAGGTTAGCAAGATGCTACATTTGTTATAAAATACGATACTTTGAAAATGAATGCAAGTCTATCACTAACAAGCAGCAGTGAAAATTTTAAAACAAAGCAGCTGGAGCTATTTTCAATGATAGTGCCAGTGAGGACCAAGAAAAAATGGCTGTCACTATGGATACTACTGCCAGAAGAAACAGAATCAAAGCAACTTCTCAGATTCACCAAACGAAGGAAGTGTCATTTCTATGATTGACCAGTGCACGAATAACAGTCATCTCACATTAGTAAATGGACCAAGAGTTTTGTCAGAGACACGAAAGTGAGGGTTTTGCAAGACACCAGGTACTCTAGTATGATATATTCTAGTATCCAATGATTAAAGGGGCTAGGTATGCTTGTGTGTATTAATTGATGGGACAGTGAGAAAGTTTCTTGTGGAAAAAAAAAAGAAGAAGATGGATAACCATATTATGTGGGAGATATTTAGCTATGTGTATCAAGGAACCAATATATAGCTTGGTGGTACAACATACCAGGTAGTAAAAGATTAAAGAAAGAGAGCAACCATGGTATTATTTAAGATACAGACACAATATCCATAGTGTATATAATGTTTGGACGTACGGGGAGTATAAAAAGTGTCCCTCCAGAAAATGTTGCTACTTTGTTATATCTTCTATTAGATAACAGAAAAACATGTAAAACTATACGGTTTAAAAACAAATTCGACGAGGTATGTTCAAATATTACGGCAAATACTAATTTTAATACTGGCTCTTATAATTACTTGAACTTCAACAAGTGCACAATACTTTTTATGAGAATATGTAACTAAAGTCATGAAAACTTGGGTATTCACGAAAGTTAGTGTTAAAATTAGAATTTTGGTTCATGTTTGAACAGATCTTGTCGAATGAATTTTAAAAACATACAGTTTTTACATACTTTCCTGTTATGTAACAAAAGATAACAAATTAGCAACATTTTCAGGGGGGGATTTTTCCACCCTCTTTATGTTTGTTTTCAAAGCATTATTTTAAAATAAGTAGAATACGTACTGTCCCTTAGTGTGTGAATTTATTACCGAAAAGTTAACCATCTACTGTACAATAATCATCACATTCACATGTAATTAAAACCCGGACACCAATGTAGTTTCCGATGCAATTTGTTGTGACATTTACACAAACCATTACGTGTCAATACTGTTATCTGCTGTATTTATGATTCTATCAAGATTTATTAGAATACAAAATAAAACTTTTTAATAATGCGGAAAAATATTTAACATTGTTTTAAGTAATGTTAATTGAAAACTTATTAGATGGAAAATCAAATAGCGATTCAGCTATTTCCTCTTCGGGTTCGGCATGGCCAGGTGATTAGTACGCGTGATTCGTTTTCTTAGGGTCGCAGGTTCGAATCCCCGTCACATCAAACATGCTCCTCTTACACCCGTGAGAGCATTATAATATAACCGTCAATCCTACTATTAGTTGGTAAAAAAAGTACCCCAGGGGTTGGTGGTGGGTTGTGTTTAATAGTTGCCTTTCCTTTAGCCTTGCACTGCTAACTTAGGAACGATTAGCGCAGCGATAGCCTCAGTGTAGTTTTGCGCAAAATAAAAAAAAAAACAAGCAAAACTTTCTTTCCTCTTTTGTCGGCTCAGATAGCTTAGCTGCTTTGCGCCACAAAGCACCAAACCAACCAATCCTCTTTTGCAGAGCATTACTGTAAATTATATAATTCATTTTTCCATTTGTTAAACTAGAGAAAGCCAGATAGATATCCACCTCAAATGGCCATAAATTTATTACGTATTATATTAGATGTAAGCAAAAACTATGCCGCCACTTTAAAGATAAAGGAAATCTTTTGGCAAATATTTTTAAATGGTTATTGTACTCGACAGGATGTTACTTCTACCGACACTGAGCTCAGACTATCATGTAACTGTGACTGAAATTCAAGCTGCATTAAAGGTACTTTCTAGTTCAGTTGGCGAATGAATGAATGGAAAGATGTTTTATCAACAGTGGCTAAATATGTTAGGGATGCAATTATTGAACTCTTAACTGCACTTGTAAATAAAGTATAAACTGTTAAATTTAACATTTTCTTGGTACTGCTAAGATTGCATTTATAAGGGTTAAGATCCTGATTATGTGGAAAATTATTGTATTTGCATTAACTCGTATTATTGAGCGTATATTTTATAATTACAGTTTCAAGAGAAAAAAAAATTATGTGAGTCGCAGTGTGGTTTCTATGAGTACAAATTTACTGAAGCGTTTATTGACTATTACTACGAAATTTATTAAAAATTATGAAGCTAATAAATCTGTTTTAATTGGTGCTCTTAATATTACCACGCCATTTGATGACATCAGTAACTCATTTTAGTTTATAAATTTACTAATTATAGTCTACATGGTAATATTCTTAAAATCTTCTTACTGAATATTCAGTGTTATATTTCAGTTAATGGTATGAAGTCTTATTTCTCTTGTCTTCATCGTGTGGTTCCTTATGCTCCAACCCTTGATCCACTGTTAATTATTATCAATGTTAATGATTTAATTTTGGTATGTTTAAAATATATGTACAAGCCGTACACTGACAATACAACTTTTACTACAGAGATAGATTCTCTTGTTCTTTTAAACTAACAAACAATTAACTGCTTTCATTTGATACTTGGTTTTTCAACAACTACCTAGTTTTAAATATTTTTAAGTTGCAATAACAGCATCTGGGTTTTACTTAAAGTGGTTTTCCAAGAGAATCTTTGTACACCAATCTTGCTAGAAGTATGACAAATAGCACACTCTCAATTGTTTCGATTACTGTGATAACATTTAATGTTTTACTTTAACCCACAAACATCCTTGATTCATCTGCTTGCTGCCTCAAGTGTGGGTACATTTGAAGACAACTGTAGAAATTATATTATAGCACAAGATGCCATTGTGTGTACTGTACTTGAATACAATTTGTTTGATCTTTCAAACAAGTTTATTTCAGTAAATGTTTTTGTATGATACTTCACACAATATAAAGTACAATTTTAACTAACACTACTAATGTATGTTTAGCAAGTGACTTAACAGTAGCTAAAAGATTAGTCCGAGTCACATTCTTTTCATTATAACTGTACAAAGGCCAGATATATGGGAATTCAGAGCTCAGGTGTATTCACACTTCTGCTGTGGTTATGCTCTGTTAAGTGCTCTATGTGCTTTACCTATATTTTTCTATGATGTGATTGTAAGTTATTTCACATGTGGTCTTATTTATTTGCAGTCAGTGCTTCAAGGTTCCTAATGAATAAAAACATGTTTAGTTACTTGTCATTAAAATTTTGTAAAAGCCTGAACACAGCCATTAGAAGTTGATCAATTATATGCCATACTAAAATCATACTTTTCAAAAATATTGAAAATGTTAATACTGCTTATGATAAATATTCAAACAGTGTTCCTGTTATTGAAATTAGATGTATATTTTATGTTTTGGTCTATACACAAATATATCAACAATATATGTGGAGTGACATCTCACTAAAGTGTGATGACAAAAGCATTTACAATTTTATGCATAAGCTGGTGAATAGTTTATACTGTAATAGTTCTACTTACCATTAGTACAAATTATTAATTTTTTGTGTTCATTAAACATCCAAAATAGCAATAACTAATAAAGATTTTTTTCTTTACAGTGTGAATAGTGGAAAGCTAAGCTACATAAGGTAAGATATACATTTTTATACAAAGCACATTTTTCAAATATCTTTATTTTACTTTATGATTTTATGTGTAAATAAAAAAAACTGTTTATATGATTTACCTGGAATTCACACAAAATATTAATTTATTTTGTTTATCAAGTCTACAGATTACCAATAACTAATAAAATATTTTATACGTTTGTATTTGAAGTTTGCTAGGTTTTGTAAGTTGTTTTCAATTTCTAAAACTTGACCCATATTTTGTAATAACATACTTGTTGTTGCCCTCAGTGTAAGCATCCAGGTATGATGGATATTTATGGTTTAGATATTATTCAACAAAAATTGATATCGTAGACAATATGTGTGTACTATATGTACTGCTGTTCCAACATGCTATAATAGACTGAGTGTAACAACTAATACATTTTATTTAGTCAGCCTAAATACTTTTCAACTGAAACACACAGTAACATTGTAATTAAGTGAATCAGTTAGTGTATTCTTAAAACTTTATAGTCTATGTTCAACAGTTCAAATGTATATGTATATCATATTTTAATATTAATAACACACTAAAATGTTCTAAGATGGCCCCAAAAATTTATTGGAAAGAAAACTTCTCATAAGCCATAATATTTGAAAATACTGATCCTAGTCCTCATATGACCAGCCCTACATATACTTCTTAAATAGCTAGAGGCAAAAAGACAACAGAAACCTCTGACAATGTCGAGGTCTCCCCAAATTGTTGAGGGACTTCATCTGAAGAGTGTGTTTCCCATTGGCCAAGCAGGTGTCAAACTCCTCATAATATTTTTTACCACTTTTTACTCTCATAACTGTCATTGAAATTGCTAAAGAAACAAATGGATTTGCATACCATCAAGAAAAGAAAATAAGAATACTAAAATAATGTTACTTTGGAACTGGTGGTAGAAGATATGATGGTTGTGAAGTTGATCCAAGAGTTCCTCTGTCTTTAATGCCTTACCCACAGAACAAGTGCATGAGCCTGTTGAAAAAGAAATGTGGTGCAAGAGTGTGGAATACCTATGAAAAGTATCCCAGGCCAATTTTTGAGCATTCTGTGCCATGTAGCAGGCAGGATTCCATCATGGATGAAGATATTGTGGAAAACATGTCAAGGTTTTAGAAATACATTGAGCAGCTGCCTGTATAATACAGTCAGTTACTCCTGCTACACAGTCCACTGATGGCTTACAGACGATGGCAGGATCAAGTTCTGTGAGGGCAGTGAATGAGGGCCAGTTTGCTTGATCCCAGAGTACGTGGGTCGGGTGGCACTGACCATAGCCAGTCTCTCTTAAAATTATATGAAAATGATCACTGCCTTGTGGGTTATTGTCAACCCTTGATGTTGTTTGGGTTATTGCCAAGAATAAATTTTGGGAATGAGATCCTAAGCAGGTCACTAGGATTGAATGCTGGGTGTAAATCAAGATGTAGGGATAAGTAAGTAAGGCTGGTTGGATTTGCAGGTTTATTTTAACAGGAAGATAAATTTGTTTCAAATGGATAGCTTACATTTAAACAAGACAGGGACTACCATGTTAACAAGGGCTGTTAACTCAGCTGTAGTGGCTGATTTAAACTAGGGCTAGACAAAAGTGACATTAATAGAATAAGAAATAAAACTGACAGGAAAACATTTACAACAGTCATAAAATGTGAAAATATTTTAAAATCAGTATTTAATTGTTACTACTGAAATACTAAGAGTAAAAATGAAAGTGTATTTCTAATAATACTTACTGACAGCTATTCCTTGAACTTCAGGTTTTGAACTCTGCCCATCAAAGTATTAGTCTTGCTTGCTCCAGTCTTATATAGCTCACTTAAATGGCTCTTGGTGATATTTGTCTTGTGATATTCTCCTCTTATGTCAATGTGCCCTTATCCTGAAACTGTATATAAACATCTCACTCAGATAATGTAAATACTTTTTCAAGACTTACACCATTCCAACCACCAATACCAGCTCTTAGTAGAGAAGTAGGGCAGAAGTGTGTCAGCAGAAGTAGGTATTATTGGAAATACATTTTGAATTTAGGAAAACCTTAACTTCCAAAATACACCTTTGCTGAAACTGACATTTAAAATCCTACAATGAGATGATGCAGGGGCCAGTGAGGGCAGTATGTTTATACATAAATCATTAGCAAAGATCATGAGTATACCAAGATAAAATCAGCATTCAAATGGGGAAACCACACTAAATTCAGAATATGTATGCTCATTACCCAGAACTTAAGTCCAGAAGAAAAAATGAAATAGTACATGAATGGTCATCACAAGAGGCCAGTTCTATCCAGAAACTTAGGCTCCACCACTACTTGGGGTTGCAATTAAGGGGTCATAATACATATATCCCAAGTTGGTGACTAAAGCAGTTGGACTTAAACATGAGATTAAAAGATTATAAAATGCATTCAAACCTGCAGCCATAGAGTGATATGTTCTGCACCATTGGAAACCCAACAAGAAAGTAAACACTTAAGTGACAAACCTCTTCCTTCACCAGAGGTTTAAAAGTCAACACCCAAGGACTGGAATGACAAGAGTGCATAGGCTATTCTCAACCATGGGAATGGAACTATTCTAGTCTGGAATTATGAACATGCATTCTCACTTCTCAGCTGCCCCTGGAACTGTGGAGAACACATGAAGCCACCATGCTCAATCAAGTGATGGAATCATTCTGTATTAGAAATTATGAGATAGCAAACTTCTGTACTTTGAGCATCAAATCTGACTTGGTACTACAAGTAGGCTACCACAAAGGCTGGTGTAGCTCCTACCTAAAATTAGGTAAAACACTTAGGTAAAGCCCATAAGTGAATTGGTAAGAAAGATTTATTCCTTTCACTGGCTGCCAGTCTTAAGTTGGAAGAATCTATTCAAATAAAGCAGAATATAGATAAAATGATAAAGGCACCAGTGCACATGCTGTGCAAACAAGTTATATGTACAATGTTCACTTACCAACAACAATAAAATATACACTTTAAAAGAATGATGACTCTTTCATAGTCACAAGTTCCAAACTGTTACATATGGGATACGAGGAAGAATAAATGGAAGAGATGTGTGCAAGGAGGTTATGAAGATGGTTATCTAGGGATCAGAAATTCAGATGCTCTGATAAGAGTATACACCATATATCAAAGTAAAGCAGAATGATGTTGCTTTCAAGGGATTGTTGCATACCATCAGGGTTCAAAATCATTTACTTACTTACTCACAGTCAACAAGACATCATGTGAAATGTATCAAAATACATGCTACCAGAGAAGTCATTTTGACAATGATGATCTTCAGACACAGCACTCACTGAAACAGAAGTCACTCGATTCCCTTCCGAGAGATCTTTTTTGTCTCATGCTGCAGGTGTGTAAACTCGTGAATCCCATGTAACTCTGGGAGTATCAAATAGGTTTCTTTGAAGATATTGTATTTCAGGCTTAGAAAATTTTCATAACAAAGTTACATTTAGCAATGCCATTTTAATGAAGCACTCATTCTCCTTGAGGACAAAGTCTGATCTCTGGGTGGAAAGAACATTTAGACTTCCATCCAAACTAGAGAACATGCACACACCTTTGTTCAAGAAATACAGAGAGAAATCTCCTACAACAATCCATCAACAAAAATGAGCCTTGAACAATCCCTGACCAAAGAGAATATTGCAGGATTCTTCAAACTACTGAGTCAAAGTAAGGAAGATTCTTCTTTATTCATACTTTGAAAGAACAGGAAACACATTCTTCATGAGCCTACTTCTTACAAAAGTGAGACAAGATAAAATGATTGCTCTTGTAGAAGCCATTCCAGGAATAGCAACTACCTTGCTCATTGGAGGATGTGCCATTCACTCATCTTTCAAGTTTCCACTAAATATATTACATACAGACCAAGTGGTACGTAATATTTCCAAGGACTCTATAGTTGTGATAGTCCTTCAACAATGTCAGATAATTGTGCGGGATGAATATATAAGGTCTCATAAAGCTGTATCTAAAACATAGGACAAGATGCTTCAAAATATCTGCAACAGCAAAATAGTCATGGGAAGTGTCAACTTTATCATAGAAGAGAATAAAAGTAGATGATAATCATTTTGATGGCATTTTTGCTCAAAGGCTTCTTGATACTGGTTAAAATAAATGGTAAGCTCAATGAATAAAATCAAGAACAAACTTTTAAAAAAATATATCAGTATTACCATGAACAAAGCTGGTTATGCAAGGAGTCATCCTTGCTTCAAAAATAATGCCATAGAAAAATTAAATGAAAAGCTGCTGCAACAGATATCTGGAGATTCAAGATGACCATGTTCTGGAAACATATCAGGCTATGCATTATCCTATTGAGTTTCTTAATTCCTGTAGCCACATGTAAAAAAGATTCTCCCATTAAGCTAATACAAAACCTAGACTCACCTTAGCTGTGCAATATTACAAGACAAATTGTGAAAACACTATTATCACATCTACTTGAAGCTAAGATTATTACCTGGAACAACAAAGGAGAAGATGTTTCCCTCCCACATAGCCCATTAATTCCAAATAATCTCCCATTTGAGTTCAAATGCCTGCAGTTTACAGTCAATTTAAGCTTTCCAAGGTCAAACAACAAATCACAGGAAATATCTATGAAAGCAGTGGGACTTGAACTAATGTTGCCATGCTTTACATATGGACAGTTCTATGTTGGATGCTCATGAGTGGGGGCAATAACGGCATATTTATCTTTACTAGTGATGAAAACAAACATTATTCATGAGGATGCCCTGACTTAAAACTGGTTCATAGTTTATTTCAAAAATCAAACCTAAAGTGTTTCTTTTTTCAGAAATTCACAAAACATTATTTTCCTATCCAAACAAGGAATGGGGAACAAGAGTAGTTTTTTTTCAAAAACCTGGGCAACATTTGGTTATGCTACTAATAATTTACAAAAAATTATATGAAGAAACGAGTATGATAAAAAAATAATTAAAATCCAAATTTAGTTTTAAAAAACAAATTTGGGAAACTTTAATAATATAATAATGGAAGGTTTAAAACATCATACGTTTTGAAACAATTAATGAAAAGAAAAATGGATAAGTATGTGGATATTATAAATATCAGCTTTAGCAATGTTATTTATGAAAGTATTGTTAACTATATTCCAAAAAAACAAAAATGGACTTTTACTGAAGAAAGTAAATGTATAACAACAAAAAAAGAAAATGACAAATAATTATTATAAAATACAAAAATTAATGAAAAATACTATTGAAAACTGAAAAATTAAAGATTTTGTTGCATTTATCAGAGATCTAGATAATGAAAAAGATTCTCTGAATTTTTGGAAGAAAATCAATTATTTCATAAATGAAAATAAAATTGATAAATGTATTTATTCTGATTTAATTTTTAATAATGAAGTTGCAAAGACTGAGGAAGAAAAAACTAAAGTTTCTAAAACAAGTGTCATGTGTAATACAATTAAAGGTGATGATTTTAATAATAGATGGTCTGAGTGTATAAACCACAGAATAAACAATGAAAGAACATTAAGAGAACATTTTCCCCATTAATATTAATGCAGTTCTAAATAATGAAACAAGTTTTAACCCATTAGATTTTTAACTATGAAAACAAAGATATTAATGCATTTTTTAAAACTTTAAAAACTACTAATAAAATCACATCTCCTGATTAAGATGATATCCAAAGTATCATGGCTAAAACTTTTGGTGAAGTAGTTGTTAATAAATACTTTTAATCTTTCACTGAAATCTGATTATATTAATGTAAAATGGAAAAATATCACTTTTATGATTCCAAAATCAAACAGGATTAAAAGTGATCCAAATAATTTTAAGACCTATAACTTTGACAAGGTGTTTATTTAAAGTTTTTGTGAGAATAATTAATAACAGAAGAAAAGTGAAACCTAACCAAGTATCAAACTTGTTCTATAAAAAATCAATTGATATCAGCAGAGCTTGTCAGTCGTGGTGTAAGCAATTGCTGATTATACTGACGTTTGGTAATTTGTTGTAGGTTGACAAAGTTCTTGACAGTCATTTCCATAATCAATTTTAAATGAAAGTTTAATAAAAATGAATATTTATTAATGATGTTAGCACTCTGAGCAAATGCTTCAAATTGAGAACAATTTAGTTCAAACCTACTTATGACTAGCTGATATATTGGTCAATATCAGAAGATGATGTTGGCTGCAAAAATTTGCTGTGCTAAGGGATTTCCCAAGAAGATAACTCATGATGTAGCACCAAAGACACCTATATTTGTTTCAAAATGGTGGAAGCTGTCATAAAATTTATGACATTGTGTGCTCATTTACAAGATTATGAGCTTTTCATCACCTTTTAGAAAAATGAAGAAAATGTTTGAGTAAAGTTACCAGAGATTGCTCCACTATGAGCAAGGCTATATGTAAGTTTTGTTGAGAATTGTTTACATACAATAATTAGTTTACAATGTAAGTTCATAACACACATCACATTGATCTCCCAGTCAATATTGACTGCACAGGCCAAAACTGACTTAAGTTTAGAATGGTTAAGAAGTTTAATAATTTTTAGAAAAAGAATTCTAAATCACAATGCATCAAAATTAAATTTACAAAAAAAAATTAGTCGCTAAAAAGTTTCTTCATGGTTGTCAAAACTAAATCAATATTTCTGATAGCAACAGACCTGTTTCGATAAATGTAAACATACTGCTATGCCAATTTGCCAACTATGTCACATCTGAAACATTCTCTCTCAGTAGTTTCTTGTGTTTTATTGCAAATACCACCAATCTGTTTCATCACTTAGAACATAACCATAAAGAATTGAATATGGACTCCCATCAGTTAACTGCATCTGGAAGTAAACTGTCTCAGTAAAAAACAAAACCGAAAAATATAGTTTCAATAGACTACTGCTTACATGATTACTATGACATTGAGCAAGAAACTGATGATAAGAGCCTGTGTCCTTTATGTCTACTGGACAGTCATGCAGTCAAAAAGCTGTTGAAATTACTTGATGCATGGTACACTCCTCCTGGAAGGATAGCATTAGTAACAATGTTTGAGAAAAAAACGCAAAGTGATCATGAACAATTTGAGACATGTATTGTCTCCTGTGTAGAACACTGCCATGATACACAATGCTTCATGTTTAGTTAATACTTCAGAAGATGGGCTGACAAGTCCAAGTGTGAAAATAGCAGTGAAGAACTAGCAGTCTTCTAATATGAGAACAGTTCACGATCATGTTTTCCACTAACATGTCACTGTTCCTGAAGTAGAGAGCATCAAAAGAGGTGGATGACATAAACAAATTAGCAAAACAGTATATGGAAGCCCATGGCTCAATTAAATCTGATAAGTCAAAGAATAACTATACAAAGTTGAAACCAAAGGTAGCTGACCAGAAGTAGAATACTACAGAATGTGACAAGAGCTTAACAGACAAGAGAGAAAAATATGTATTTGTTACAACTTAGTGCACATTGTGAGAGAGTACAAGTCTGTCACCAACAAATAACAGCAGAAGTGTCAACATAAAGTAGCTGTAGCTACTTTCACATGTAGTGCTGATAAAAAGTAAGTGATAAATGCCATGGATGCTGCTACCAGAATAGAGACAACTTGTGAGATTTGCAAAAAGAAGGAAGTCTGTCACTGTGAATAAATAAAGTATGATTTATGGTAAGCTCAAGTTAATAAACAGGTCAACAGTTCCAATGGTGATCAGAGCATGTAACAAACATCAAGAGGTGTCAAAAAAACCACAACACACCAACATGTAAAAGCTATTATCAGGGACAAGAAAATGAAAGTTCTAAATGACACTGGGTGAAGCAGTGAGGGTTAGTCTGGTATCTGATGATTAAATGACTAGTAAGGTAAGTCTGTGCACTGATTGCTGGGAAAGTGCAGAAGTTTCCAATAAAATGAAAACATTCATATATAAGACTTGGAGAGTGGCAGTATACCAGGCAGTATAAGTTTGAAGGAACTAGACTAAGAGTTTAAGGAAAGAAACACAAGCAAGAAATCAAACCCTTGCAAGTTTCAAAAGGTGATATCCAAAATATTGATCTATGGAAATTTAAGAAAGTACAAAAGGAAGAACATTTACTGCAGAAACTTTGGAATACTTCCTGGGAGAAAGTCAAGCTTAAGATGATAGAGAAAGGGACTTACAGGACAGAAGGGAGTGCTATACTAGATCTTTGAAGGTAGTTATACTGGAGAATTTAAACAGATCAAAGTCCAAACAAAATATTGGACTCATATGATCAAGTTGGCTCACTAGTCTAACATGAGAAGATACCTAGAAGCAAGTAATACGGCAGACAAAATAACCAGCAACTTACATTTCCCAGGAATCACTGGAAATGTTACCACATTTTGCAGATTATCTGACTTCTGCAAAAGGAAAACACCCAGAAAGAAGGAAGCCAAGGTGATACTGGATGTCTTTTCTAGAAGAGCCACTAGGCAGTGAACTTGACTGGAACATTAGTTCCTGTATCTTACAATAGTAAGAGGCACGCACCAACATTAGTCAACTATATAGCACACCATCCACAAGCCATAGCACTGCCAGAGATAGAGAGAGAAAAACCAATAGAATTCTAGGAGTTCTGCAGAGTATGCTTTCCAAAGGAACCAAGTTTATTTCAGAAATTATGTAAGAGGTGTGCAGACTAATTATTACAAGGCAGCTCTTTACAACCCTATACAATCTCAGATATAATTGATTTTGTGAGAGAGTCAATTCAGTCTTAAAGAGCATGCCAAAAAAGATATGTCAGAAGAGATCACATGACTGGAACAAGTACATGCAGGCAGTATTAATCACCTCCCAAGAAGTTCCACAAGTAATAAATACAAGATTCTCAATCATTCAGTTACCACATGGAAGAGAAATACAAGGTCTGATGTAGATATTAAAAGAACTATGGATAGAAGAAGAGTAAGAAATTATGAACATGTACCAGTAGGTGTCTGACATAAAACCCGACTGGAAAAGACCTGCCAACTTTCAAGGCAAACAGAAGCATTTCTATGAGAAAAATGTCAATGGTCATTGTTTCAAAGTTTGACAGAAGATCTTGGTTCTGCTACCAACAGAAAACAATCATCTCACCCTTCAGTGGAAAAGGCCTTTTGGAGTTTGGGAAATGGTCAACAGAATGAACTATACAAAGAAAGAAGACAGGAAGACCAAGATCTACTAAGCTAATATGTTGAAGATGTACTCTGAGAGGGGAGAAAGGCTAATGGTTTCAGCTATTGAGAGACAGGATGTTGCAGGTGTGGCTGTTACAGATGCAAAATAAGATGTCGACTTTGTCACATAATATGAAGAACCCTTAGACTGAAGACAATTGGGTAGAAATGAAATGCACAAAGATGTCAACATCAATAAAAAACTGACTGACTAGCAGAGGACAGAGCTATAAGATCAACTGTATCAGTATGCAGATGTCTTCACATACAGACTAGCCAAGACAAACCTTGTCCAATATAGAATTGAAACTATGACCAAGGATCTAGTTAAGATGAATCCTTAAGAGATGCAAGACCAACAAGAGAACTGCATATGCTAGTGCAGACTATTTAAGAAAGTTGTATAGGAATGGAAAACAGTTTTTGCATATAGCATAAAGAAATATTGTAAATATTTTTCTTAAAGAGGGGCTTGTTGTTAGATGTATAGGACTGTTTAATTTCAATTCAATTCAAGAATGTAATTTATAAAGTTATACAGTGCAAATGCTATATTTAATATTTTCAAAAATTATAATTTACCACAGGTTTGCTTAACATGATTGTTTACAAATCATTTGTTGTGTAGTTCAGTGATTGTCCATTGATGTAATGTTATTCGAATCTTCTCAGTTTTTCTTGTTGTTTCACTGAGTATTGTTAGATCATAACATCTTGCAGTGTGTAGGAAATATTATATATATGGGCAACAAAGTTATGTAGTTATTAAAAGTCAATTAATGAAAGTAAAAGTGAAGTTAAAGTACGTATGTGTACATTTTCCATAATGGTTGATTTCTAAACTGAGTTTCACAGTTTGTATTGTAATAACAGAAATACAGAAGAAAAATGTGTCTTCTCAAAGGGTATACTAGAGTAATCGAACTTTATTGTATGGACTTTGATGAAACAGCTCTGGATACAACTGTGAAAACTAATAGTGTAAATTTTTGTATACACATGTGACTTCTTTTGAAAAAAATATTTTAATACAAGTGTATTGTGTGCTTTCAAATTATTCTTAAAATTTACCACCAACAAATAACAAACACCTACTGCATAAAAATCAGACCCATGCACATAAAACCTAATAAAGTAAAAACAATTTACCTATGTGAAATCCACTTTACAATCAAACAGAAATATTTCAATACCCGGTAAATCTTATTTAACACAAACAGAAAAAATAACTTTCTTCCCATAGTACATAACATAAACTTCATATGTAATTTAACAGCTATCTTTTCTTCTTTTGTTTTTACATATTCAAAGATTTTTTAAATAATTAGTATAAATTTCCCAACAAATAATTAATGGCCAAAGAGTAACCTAGGCACAAGTTACTCTATAAATTGAGTATGAAATAGACAGTTATTGATTTTATAATGTTTTTTGTTCATGATATACAAAAATACATTCAAATTTCATGAACAATAAACTCTTGAATACATCACAAAAAATATCATAATTTGGTTTTTTTTGTATATTTGTTTTACACTGTTTAAAGTAGGCATTATCACACACTTAAACTTTTGATATTTTTCCACTGGCCTTTCAAGAAAGTTTAACATAGGCATATTTTTTGTTTTTTGAACCATACTACAAATTATTCAGCATAATTTCTTCTTCTAAACACAAAGGGAAATGTCAAGCACATGACTATCAACCAAACAATAAAAAAAGCACCTTGGGCAATCAAGTTTAAACTAATTTCTCTAAACATTCAAACCAAACACTGAAATTAAACATTTAAATCTTTTGACTGAATACTAATAATCCTGTGTTGTGTGTGTGTGTAAACTACACAAGTATGCTCCCTGATGAAAATATTGAAAAAACCAAACTAATAACTTATCTGCCCTGATTACAGTTTAGTCATAACAGAGAAATTTTCAACTAATACCTGGAAAGCATTTACTTCCATCTTTGACTATTCCTCAGCAGAACTGAGTGACTAATTGATTACCTATAAGCAGCAATTACCATTACAAGATAATGATTTAATTGCAATTACGACAAGGTTATTAATGTCACAAAATTTATTTCCTAATTGGACAACTGTGAAAAGGTGGCTACAAGCAGTTGAAATGAGAATGACATGAGATCATGGACAAATCATGTAATAAATGGGGAGGTAATGAGAAAAGCAGAAACAGAGAAATATGACAATAACAATAAGACAACACCAGTTCCTGTGACATGTAATGAGTAAAGACAAGTTATAAGATTTAGTAGTAACAGGATAAAACTGAATGGAAACAAAGACAGGAAAACATCAAGACTGGCTAGTATCAGTAGTTACACTACAGAAATGAATGTGAATGAAGCAGAAGTGCTGAGAACAACAAAGGATAATAATCTGTGGAAGGTTATGATTGCTAACATTTTATGAGAATAGAAATTTAGGTTTAAGATTAGTCTAATTATCTAAGTAACCAAAGTATTTCGATTATGTTTATTATTAAGTGCAAAGCTAAACAATGAGCTATCAGTGCTCTGCCCATCAGAAGTACTGGAATACAATATTTAGTGTTATAATATTTTTTAATCATCCCATGTGAAAAATAAACAATTAGTTGAATCTACTGAGTAACAAGCATGAAAATTCCATTAGCAATTTCCACTTACTATCCAACTCACTATTTTTTGTATGGACAAGTACAGTTGACCATAATTGAATGTTCCCTGATAAAACTTCCCACAATTTCTCAGAGTGATTAGGATCAAGGAACTTCGTAGTGAGGTGTATTACACCATGAAAGATTGTATAATACTCAAGGAGCAATCAGAAATTATTTTAGTTCTGTATCTTGTGGCATTATTCTCTCAGGAATAACCATCTCCATTTGGATTGTGGAGTACATCTTGTCAGCTAAGGTGATCATACAGATGAAACATTTAAAAAGACTAAGGGACTTACACTACACCAAGCAATTAATCCTTTAATATTACCTCACCTCCAAAACCTCTTACAGGATGGGTCCATAATTACATTGGATTGTCACTATACTACACCTACCATCACTACTGAACAATTCATTTGACAAAGACATAAAAAGACATTCTTTGCAAAGTTAATTTCAAGCAGTTCCAAAGACAGTATTCTGGTTAAAGTATATGTTGTCAAACCATTACCAAAAATTATCTGTGAATACATACATAGTTGAATATTTATTAGCCAAAATAATCTTTTATATTTTCCTCCAATTCCTATTTTATAGCTTATTTTTTACATCACACTTTTCCTTTTTTGACGAGGATCTTGAATTTACCTGTGATTTTTTGACACTATCATTACTGTAATTGACACACCCACCAATCAAGTCCCAAAAATAACAACCCAATCAAAGCTTTATAAATCTTTTGTCTTTCCCTTATAGTTCCAACTGATACTGATATATATATCAATTATATGAGCATCAGTTGGATAGTCATTTCTTTAAATATCTCACATGTAAATACCTACTCTGTATAAATATGTAGAATGATTTTTCTATAGGTTTCTAATATTTGATCAGCATGTGCATATTTGTCTTCACACATTCATTACAGAAGAAAAATGCAACTTCATATATATATATATATATATATATATAAAATATGAATGTTACACTTGTATTATATTAGACTGTAAGCTTGACTTCTAATTAAAGTCTCCACTACTAGTGCTCCAGATAATTTTTCTGTAAGAAGTAATCACCCTCTGAATGCTACCAGCAAGAGTAAGTTGAATTTTTTTCCAAGCACAGCAGTAACATTTTTTAATAAAAATTAATTTAAATAATTCCAAAGATGAAATTTGGCACAGGATTAATTTAACAAATTAAACAAGATGTAATCATGATAAACATAAATAATAAACATTTTATTTTATTTCTAAACAAAATTTAATAATTAATGAGTGCAGCATTAGAAATTGTGCACCAAGCTATAAGAATGCAACAATTAACTACTGTATTACCATTAAAGTGGCAGGAGCCATATTAGTTTTTTCCACAGCAGTAAAACATCTTTGCAGTATTTTTAAAGGGCAATAGTGGTTAACTTCTGGTTTGGAATTATTCTGGTTCACCACCAATATGGAGTACTGCACAACTATACCTCTCATTCCAGAATTTAACTTATCCAAAATTGTGTTGGTAATATATTATTTTCAATAACCAAAAGTTTAGAAGATAGTTTTATTTTATAATTTTATTTCTTAAATACAAAAAATGATTTTAATAGTCTTCTTCTACAGCTACATCAGTATTACTACAACAGGAAATAGTAACAGGTTATATAAAATTGTAAATTGTAATTAGTATCTCATATTTGAAATAACATAAAAATGGGAAATGAGAGAATAATCCAAACAGTAATACAATTGTCCATTTCTGCATTAGTTTCACTAAGCTCATGTACAACAATAAATATTTAACAGTTACTCACTAAAAACTGTTTATCTGCAGGTATATTAAATAAAGTATTTATCTAAAATGGTTTTGCAATCATTTGTAAGGATGGGTGTAATAGGAGCAGAATCATAAAATTATGATTACTGTAAAACTATTTTCACTAATTTGAATGATCTATCAAGTAAAAACATATTTCTTAATTTGGACAAACAAAATTAAGCTCCCAGTTAATCTACTATAAAACTTCAATGAAAACTCAAACACACTTCTAGCTGATAAACTCTTCTAACAGAACTTACACCACTATAAGCAAATCAATAAGACCATACACACCCTGAGCTATACACTTGGAACCATGTTTTGGTTGTTGATGTACTTTGTTTTAATAATAATTTTGTATATTTTATGTTGCAACAATTAAATCTGAATTGCACTTAGTTAATTTTTATAGCAATCAAAACAAAACACCATTTTCAAAAGCTATCTGAATGTAACATTATAATTAACAAAGATCAAAGCCAGTAGTTAAACATATTTATATATAATTTATTATCACACTTGTACTTTCATCTTACAGTAACTGTAGCACTTAATTTTGTTTTAACAAAGCACTATTTATACCCTATTCTATGAATTTCTAAAATCACTGCCACAGTGTTGGTCTGTTTTCTTCCTCTCCTTATAAATCTAAATCAGCTGACAAAAAAAACTTTATACTTCATTATATATTAATCACAGTTCACTTCATTTAAAGTACCATCATCACTCCACTTCAACTACTGATAATAATATTACTGTCATTATGTTTTTATTTCACATACACCAGTTTGATATCACATTTCTTTTATGTAAGATCACAAATTTGTAACTCTTCACAAATTCTGTTTTAGAAAAGAAATTACAGTGCAATAATTTGTGGACGTTTTTTAACCAAATGATGAAATTGCAGCAGATTCAAAATGCACAGTTACAGAATTATGTTTTTTTTTTTTTTTAAAAGCAATAACTAACACAATAACCATTTGATCTTATATGCAAAAAACGGCTCTTTTGGGTTCAGAAAACACTTCAAATGATAAACACAGCCATAAAACTATGCTCACCAGATAAAATTAACGATGAATTAGATAAAATAAAACAACACTTCATCAACATCAATAAGTTTCCTCCACAAACCATTTCATCTGTTTTATAATATAGATTAAGCACTAATTGTTTTAAAAACACAGTTTATTTACCTGTATTAACTGCCTTCAGCCTTTTGGTTTTTCATACATGTGCTTTGCAGTAACAGAAACAAAAGTACCCATCCTTGGGCCTGCAATAAAAACCCCCGTTAGCTCCTTACCATAAACACACCCTGTGTCAAGGCCTGTAGCATATGAATACAACTGTAGTAATCGACGTGCGTCATGACCAAAGTAAACATGTTCGGGTCCTGGCCACAGTGATCCCCAGGGTTCCCCTTCTTGGTTACTGTTGGTAGCCTGAATCCCCCCTTCCCAAAAATAATCTTTTATCACCAAATTTCTCATTGTCACCAAATATCTTGGATCTTGTCTTTTCATGGGTAAGCCGGGCACTAAGCCTGCGTGAACGACAATAACATTCAAACTAGGCAAGGTTATTGTGTAAGGTAAGTTTTGAAGATAATTAATATCCTCCTCGGAAAATTCGTTGATCCAAGCACTATGCTTTGTTAGGTCATGTTCTCCGCTAACCTTTTTGTGATAAAGTTCAAGAACAACTTCATCATGATTTCCCCGCACGCAAAGAGTACTATTAGCTTTATTTCTCAATAGCCTAACTACTTCTAAACTCTTTGGCCCTTTGTTTACCAAGTCACCAACAAATATTTTAAGGCAATTATCCGTAGCAACATCAGCCTTTTCGAGAAGCTCAGTAAGTTCATCAAAACAACCATGAACATCACCAATAACAAAAACTTCCTCAAACTTCTTAATGAAATTTTCAGAAACAATTTTGTGCAATACCGGAGGAAAACGCAATCCAAAAGCATGTATAAAATGATTTCTAGTACTATTTCGAAACAGAGATAAAATAAAAGATACCAACGCTGCCATGTAATTAAATTAAATTCTTTCAGTCGCGAAGAACTGTTACACAACACTAAGATTCTTAATAACGATACGATTTAGTTTCATCATACCACACTTTTCTTAATTTACCGGTCTCTCTTCCTCTAAATTTTAGCGGTGCTGTGCTACTATATTATTGAATCAATAAAATGGTGCTGACATCTGCATTGTGAATAAGATAATATGAAATAAATATATATAACGCACAATAAAATTCCAGCAGCATCCTACATGTGCATAACTTTATCATTCTATATATTAACCAAAAAAAACAACAACAACTAAATGCTTTTACAAATTCGCCCCCCAGTAACTCAGCGGCATGTCTGCAGACTTACACGCTAAAATCCGGGTTTCGATACCCGTGGTGGGCAGTGCGCAGATAGCCCAATGTGCTTATTTAAAAAAAACAACAAAAAAACAAATTCCTTGTATATACTTACATATTCACAGATACACGCTTTTTCTCTTCGAAAAGTAAATAAGAATAACTGAACAAATAATACGGGATGTTAACTTTAACACAAATAAGAAATAAGCAGATTAATAATTGACTTAAATACTGGCCTGGCATGGCCGAGCGCGTTAAGGCGTGCACTCGTAATCCGAGGGTCGCGGGTTCGTGCCCGCGTCGCGCTAAACATGCTCGCCCTCCCAGCCGTGGGGGTGTATAATGTGACGGTTAATCCCACTATTCGTAAAAGAGTAGCCCAAGAGTTGGCGGTGGGTGGTGATGACTAGCTGCCTTCCCTCTAGTCTTACACTGCAAAATTAGGGACGGCTAGCACATATAGCCCTCGAGTAGCTTTGTGCGAAATTCCAAAACAAACAAACAAACAAACAGACTTAAATACTATAAGCGGGTTTTCTTGACACAAACTTGCGATTCAATATTAGATGGCACAACGCGAAATGATACTCGAGAATTCAGCTAGTACCGTGTTTTTGGGTCGGCATGGCTAAGTAGTTAGTGCATTCAATTCGCAGTCTGAGGTTTGCGGGTTCAGATCGCCGTCCTACAAAGCATGCTTGCCCTTTCAGCTATAGGGCATTATAATGTTTCAGTGAATCCCACTATTTGTTGGTAAAAGAGTAGTATACTCGTAAGATTTGGCGGTAGCTGGTGCTGACTAGCTAGCTATCTTATTTCTGGTCTTTCACTGCTAAATTAGGGACGGCTTTCGTATACATTTGGGCGAAATTTTTAAGAAACAAAAACAAAATCTGTTTCCTCCTTATTGTAGATATTTTCGAAAATTCAACTTCACGAAAATACGTTAATAGAAATTGTAGCAACTCCCTAAAGCAATATAATTTATGCTTCTAATAGTATATATATTTTGGTCCAAAAAGGAGCTACTGTTATTTCATTTTTTTTAATGACTTTATTCATTCATTTCCACATCTCAAATTCATTAAAGTGTTGTGACGGAGAGTTTAAATGACTAGGAGTCATAGTTTCACGAAGTGACAATAGAGTACGTATTGCTAGATGAGGGGTAAGACAATGAAGTTACCCATGATTAGCGCGCTGACAGTTAGCAAGCAGTTCACTACAGGGTGAGGTATATCAACAGATATATACAAAGGTGTCTCAGCATTCGATTATGTCAGCAACTGTATAGTTTTCCTTTCAATAGCAATCAAAACCTTAAAATTAATTAATTATTTGACTTGCAAAAAGATCGTTTTACAATTATCAGTACTGAAAAGTTTTTAATCTCTATCACAATTACAGTTTTGTCTTGTAAGTAAAACTAACATTAACTCTGCTATTTTAATCTCAAGTTCTCATCATCATGGTCATTGTGATAGTTTTTTTCTTATATATTTAATTGTACTTGCACATTTGACAAAAGCAGATATTGAAATTATCATCAGATAATATTATTATAGTTCCATAAAACTTAATACAGATTATATTTTACTATATTCTAAACGACAGATAGCTCTCATTCATGCAAACTCCAAACTGTGTGAACTCTTCCAATCTTACTGACACATTTGATTTCACTCATCAAATTTGACGACACATAAAAGCACCTGACCTCTTATGTTGTTGAGTCACCATAGTTGACTAAATGGTCACAATACAATGCGATATAAAACTGAAATACGACATTTAAAATACATCATACATTTGCTATATTATATTGTTGTAATTTAAATTTAAATTGTTTAAACTATTCATACATTCAGAATAGTAGATTATTGTTTTACTTTATTAGAAGTAAACTTTACAACAGTTTAAATATTGTTTGATAAAAACGTCACTTTATACACGTTATAACATTTAATCTTATCAGTTCACCAAAGCATCAAATTCATTTTTCACATTACATTCACGAACAACGTTTATAACCTTAAATTGTTTGTGTACAGTTTTTGTAATTTGCAAAGTTCAAAAACAAATACTTAATATCTAGAGGAAACAGTTTAAATAAATGGTTTGTTTGTTTGTTTTGAAATTTCGCACAAAGTTACTCGGGGGCTATCTGTGCTAGCCGTCCCTAAGCAGTGTAAGACTAAAGGGAAGGCAGCTAGTCATAACCACCCACCGCCAACTCTTGGGCTACTCTTTCACCAACGAATAGTGAGATTGACCGTCACATTATAACGCCCCCACGGCTGGGAGGGCGAGCATGTTTGGCGAGAGTCGGGCGCGAACCCGCGACTCTCAGATTACGAAGTGCACGCCTTAACGCGCTAGGCCATGCCGGGCCTTGAATGAATGGTAATTGCCTGTTGTAGAAACATAAATGTAGAGGCCGATATTTCGAAAGTGTTCTGCCTTTCTGTCAAAGAAATACTATAAGATTTACTATGTCCAGTTGGCAATTATAATGTGCTCTACCATACAAGTTTAAACAAAAATTTGTGAATAATTGATGTTATCAATAAAAAAAAGTTTATGACAAAATACCTCAATTTTGTTGTTTCTCACAATAAAAGTGTGACCCTCAAGAAATAACACAGCTGTTCTTTCACATTTTATAAAACCATTATATTTACTGTACAATGTCTATCATTACAGAATATAACAAATATAAAACTGTGTTGTGATCACTATACTTTAACTTCAACAGCGATTACTGTAAGTTACTGCTTTTTTCACTTTACACAGTGATATAAAACACTAAATATGTATTCATGATATTCTATTTCTAAAAATCTGCATAAGCACGTTTAATCTGTACATTTGTTGTATACTTTCTACTCAGACTCTTTAAACAAATTTATCACGTTTCTAACAAATTTATTTTACTATCATTAGTTTACAAATGGCCCAGTATGGCCAGGTGGGGTAAAGCGTTTGATTTGTAATCTGAGAGTCTCAGGTTCGAATCCCCCGTCACACCAAACATGCTTGCCCTTTCAACTATGAGGGCGTTATAATGTGACGGTCAATCCTACTATTCGTTGATAAAAGAGTAGCCCAAGAGTTGGCAGTGGGTTGTGATGAATAGCTGCCTTCCCTCTAGTCTTACATTGCTAAATTAGGGTCGGCTAGTGTGGATAGCCTTCGAGTAGCTTTGCGCGAAATTCAAAAATCAAACATAGTTCACAAATATAGTTGTCAGTCTTTAAGATCAACAATATTAAACTTATTTTTCATCCACTTAATTTATAAGATACTGTAGAAAATGTAATTTTTCACGTATTTTATATTTTAAAAAAGATGAACACTTTACTTATATATTATAAATTAGAAACTACGATAACGTATATCTCTTATTCTCCTTCGTCAGTGGCAGATTTAGAGGGGGTTTAGACTTTCCTTTCTTCTTTAAAAAACCTATGGAAATATAGGTAAAGAGAAATCGAAAGATTAACTCACAATGAGTTTGTGAGACACCGGCATTATTGATATATGTGTCAAACGTGATGCTGTGTTTTTTTTACAGTATTCTTAAAAATAAGGCCACAGGTAGTTGTAAATTTATGGGTCAAATTTCTCACAAAATAAGCCAGAGGTGCACATAATAGTTAAATGTTAATTCTCTCTCCCATTCCTACCATCGGAAAGGAAGAAAGAAGTAGTAGGTCACCTTATATGACCTTAATCCAACTAGCAAAAGAAAGCTATGTGCGTCTTGGCAAGTGGAATCCCTCTATTTATCCTTGAGATTTACACATTTCTTGTGATCCACCCAAGCTAGTGTATAACTGCACACAGCCTGCTTCTAACAGTCGGTATCAGTATTTGTATTCATTCGTATTTACTGATTGTATTGATAGTATACAGTAAGTAGATTGTAAATCATGTAAGTTATAGGTGAGTACTTTCTAATATATCAATAGTTTACCACAACAGTTCTTATCAGGACTCTGTTTATTATATACAATAACCAGTCCCCTTCGATGATTATCCCTTTTCTTCAAGGGAAATAAACCGTACAAGAGGATACGAAGAAGAGAAAACGACTAACGCATGTCACATGATAGACAGGGCCAGCTCTTACACCACCAAAACGTCCTGCCATTCTCGGGCGAGCTGTAGTAAATGCAATAAATGGATGTTCACCAATAACAGACTCCAAAATATACACATTGCTGTCCACTACCTGAAAATTACGGAGTACAAAAGAACCAAATATTCAAAGAACACATCGATAACGTAAGGCATGTAGTGACGTATCTCCCGCAGGTAAAGTCCCAACCAGTAAGCCACTCGGTAAGGATAATACTACACAGAAGAACAATACCACAACTCCGCTGAAGCAATCAACCCTAAGTCACTTCCTGCAGTCATCATTGAAAGAGTCCTCTGGAAGTGTTGACAACCCTATGTCTGTCAATGAGATAAAGACCTGTTTTCCAAGAATTCAGCTCACTAAGGTGAGACGACGACCAAAATGAGGGATAGTCTTCAAATGTAGCAAGCCACAAAACTATGTTTGACTGCTCAAACCATGGCCAACTTCTTTCTGCCTTTAAAGGAAACAAGATTTCAACACACGTCTCGGGATCCTTGCAACTAAAAACTTTTATCGTCATAAGAGAAATTGTGGTTGACATTTCAATTGATGAAAGTAAGAGGACTTCAGTTATCTAATAATAAGCGCATCAGGATCTAGAAAATTAAGTTGTAAAAACAGGTATGGGAAACTCATTAATAAGCTCAAAACAAGGAAGCAGTCTGGTGACAAACGAAATTTGTTGTGGGGCGCCAAATCGTGTGGACGTGATGTGGTATAACAATGATTTACTTGTCAGAGGTTTTCCACTCTCACTCTACCTGAAAGGCTACGCCACACTTAGCCAGATGCAGGGATCTGCATAAGGTCAGCCAACGCGAACGACCTCGACACGAAGAAACACGCAGCACAAAAATGTCAATATGCTATAACGACATTTGGGCAAGATATTTTGGTTTTTTTTTACAGTTAAATATTCAGGGAGACGTATTCCACAATAAGTTTGAACTCTACGAACTCTGCAGTAGTCTAGATATTGATATTACCTCCAAATTTTCCAAAAAAAAAAGGAGTCGCACTCCCCTGCGTCCTATACACCGAAGGTCAAGAATTTTATGCCTCTACTACTTTTAAATAATAATAAAAGATTATATTGATGTTGAACAAATAAATAAATAAGTGAAAAATATTTTCCCCCTCAGGATAGCCTTGAAAATAACCTCGAAAAATTTGGTAAGTGTATCTTCATAAAATTTGGAAAACTTTTAGTAAACAATAAGAGGCTTTTGCAAACGAAAAATCAGATTTATTTATGAAGTAATTTTTATTAAACTTTGTGAAATTATTTTTAACTAGTACGAGAGCAGAGTGATTTTCATTTTGAGATTAAAAATACTTTTCTCTGTCTCAAGAATCTCATATTTCATTTGTATATTCTCTCAAAACTCTTAAATGAATATATAACTTTGCAGTAAAACTTTATATTTTTTCTGTTATTACTTTTATTACTTGATTCTTCAGCCTGTAGAAAACTTAAATATAATACTATGTAAAGAAATTTTTAGTTTTTCTTGTTCCTGGGCAGAAAATGTTATTTCCTAATTTCTTATGCCTAAAGTAAATCGAAAAGATCCATTTTTCTCTTTAAACACTGCTTTTGTGACCTGGGTAATGAAATTTTCATGTATCCGGACTTTCCATCACCCATCATCTCAGTGTCATACTGCACTGAGCTTCCTATATGCACTCCACCAGAGAAAAAGCAGCCATCCTCAGAAGAGAACAGCAGATTAGAAGAAGAATTAGACGTTGAAGATCCAGATTACAATTTCAGAGGTGCAGTTGGTGAGAGAAACCTATACTACCTCAACCAAAGAGATCTCAATGACTTGATCAGAGATCTTGGTCTAACAAAGTCAAACGCCGAGCTTTTGACATATAGGCTCAAGGAGTGGGTTTTGTTAGATGAAAGTGTGCAAGTTGTATGTCAGAGGAAGCGTCACTGACATTTTTCAAGTTTCTACACTCGTAAAGATGGGCTCTGCTTCTGCCACAATGTATCCGTTCTGTGCGAGGGAACTTAAATTGCCTGTAATCCAAACGAGTGGCGCCTCTTTATTGATAGCTCATCCAGAAGCCTCAAAGCTGTACTGCTCCATAACGGGAATAAGTATCCATCTCTTTCCCTGACTCATTCGGTGCACTTTAAAGAGGAATACAACAGCGTCAAGACCTTGCTAGAAGCCTTGAAGTATGATGAGTATGGTTGGGATGTTATCAGAGACTTCTAAATGGTGGCATTCCTGATGGGTTTCTAAAGAGACTTTACCGAGTTTCCTTGCTATCTTTGCCTTTGGGACAGTTGGGACACCGCAGAACACTACAACAGGAAGCACTAGCCATAACGGACAGAGTTTTCTGTGGGGAGGCACAATGTCAAGTGTGAGCCACTAGTGGACCTCCAGAAGGTGCTGTTCTCACCATTGCACATAAAATTTGGTCTTGTGAAACAATTTTTCACAGCTCTTGATAAGGAGTCTGCAGCCTTCAAGTAACTTCGAGACTTCTTCTCTAAGCTGTCTGAGGCAAAGGTCAACGCTGATGTCTTTGTTTGGACCACAAACAAAGAATATCCTGGAGTGCATAGAATTCCCCAAAAAGCTCAGTAGAAAGTGAAAAGAAAGCTTGAGACAGCTTTGTCGCTGTGGTTTAGGGCTTCTTGGGCAATCACAAGGCCGAACCTTATATGGAACCGGTTGAGGCCCTGGTGAAGAACTACGGCAAAATGGGCTGTAGGATGTCCCTGAAAGTCCATATCCTTGACGCTCATCTTGATAAATTTAAAGAGAACATGGGAGCATACTCAGAGGAGCAGGGCGAACTCTTCCACCAAGATATACTGGACTTTGAACGCCACTACCAAGGAGCGTATAATGAAAACATGGTGGAAGACTATTTGGGGGCTAATACGGTTAAGTGATTTACCTTACAGTCGAAATCTCGAAAAACTACTCACTTTTAACATTTTTTTGTATAACTTTAGTATAAATACATATAAATCTTGATTCATACGTTGTTTTATTCAGACCTTATGTAAATTCAAGTGTTCAAATTTGTCCGTTTTTACATAAAAAATAGGGTAATTTCTAAATTTCATTATCCAGATCACAGAAGCAAAGTTTGAAAGAAATAATGGCCATTTTCTGTACTTTCACAACAAAAGCAATTAATAAATAACACATACTATCCAGGAACAAAATTTGTTAGTGTAATGAAAAGAAAATTGGCAAAATCAAAAGTACAATTGACTGTTGAGTACAATTATCTTCATCATTAACCAAGAGGTTTCAAAGTACATTTCCTGAGAGTTTGAACTCTTAAACATATCCCATACAGTTTGCGTTTTTTTACTTTCAACATCTAAAGTGAAACCCCACTGTAGGCCTGGCATGGCCGAGCGCGTTAAGGCGTGCACTCGTAATCCGAGGGTCGCGGGTTCGCGCCCGCATCGAGCTAAAACATGCTCGCCCTCCCAGCCGAGGGGTGTATAATGTGACGGTCAATCCCACTATTCGTTGGTATAAGAGTAGCCCAAGAGTTGGCGGTGGGTGGTGATGACTAGCTGCCTTCCCTCTAGTCTTACACTGCAAAATAAGGGACGGCTAGCACAGATAGCCCTCGAGTAGCTTTGTGCGAAATTCCAAAAAAACAAACAAACGAAACCCCACTGTAAACGAAGCTGCAATCACTGAACGTCTGAGCTCAGCTCGTCTTTTCGCAGAATGCCGTTATATTACATACTCGAGAGCAGAAAACATGGGCAAAACAGAAGTGTTATTTTCACATGCCCTTGCTCTAAGAACAATAATAGTGGACTAAGCAGTTTGTGTTTCCTACAACACTTAACAAAAGAAATTTCCAAGAGTGATAAAATTGCAATTATAATGAGTGAAAACATTTATTATATGGTTCAAAGTTGCGCTGGTCCAATAAACCTTGAAGGTTCTGAACCTCCCCGGTTCATTTACATCGCAGGCGTTTCAAAACTACTGCTCATACACTTCATAGCATATCTGTATGTATGACGTTATTTGGGTACATACTTATAAAATTTACTACCCTCTTATTTCAAAATTGTCAAGTTTCATGTGATTTTAAATTTACCTCAGTTTATACAATCACAATATTTTTTTCTATTTAGTCATAAATGTTTAAATTGTAGTTACATTTCATAAAAAAAATAAGAAAAAACATTGATTTAGAGTACGTACGTACCTGTATTACGAAATTCTGTTGTTGTTGTTTTGAATTAAGCACAAAGCTACACAATAGGCTATCTGTGCTCTGCCCACCACGGGTATCGAAACCCGGATTTTAGCGTGTAAGTCCGCAGACATACCGCTGAGCCACTGGGAGGCACGAAATTCTGTACTTGAGCAAACGTGCTATAATTAAGCCTTGTCTAGTCTTTTCGGGTGGGGTGTGTGTAGATATAATTTTTGCAAACTTCAAACACTAACTTTTGAAATATATATATATATATAAAAACATCAAATTACAGTATTAGTATTCTCAAGATCTCTGTAATTAAGTAGGGTCTCTAAGTAACCTTTATATGTGGAATGAAAAATCCCATTCCTATTTAGGGAAACGACTTGTTGATCGCACATCTAATGTTCGGCAACATTTTTAACTTGCTCTAACCTGCTATTAAGTAGCTCGAGTTTATAACTGATTGGGGATTCCCCCCCCGCGTAAATTTGACAGTTGTTTATAAGCGACTTGAAGGTGAAAGAAATAATTTTGCCGAAACTGTAAATATGTGATCAGTAAATCGTTTCTCTAAATAGGAATGGAATTTTTAAAAATCCATATATATTTTACTTAGAGACCCTAGTAAATTACAGCAAATCTATTGATATCTTACAAATAATAGAGGTGGGAGGTTCTTATTTTATATTTAGCTTGTCTATATCTCAAATTCCTATTTCTAATTCGTCAGATGGCCCGGCATGGCCAGGTGGTTAAAGCACTCGACTCGAAATCTGATGGTTGCGGGTTCAAATCCCCGTCACACTAAATATGCTCGCCCTTTCAGTTGTGGCGGTGTTATAATGTTTCAGTCAATCTCACTATTTGTTGATAAAAGAGTAGCGCAAGAGTTGGCGGTGGGTGGTGATGACTAGCTGCTTCCCTCTAGTCTTGCACTGCTAAATTAAGGACGGCTAGCTCAGATAGCCTTCAAGTAGCTTTGCGCAAAATTAAAAAAAAATCATTAGATACTTGTACATATTGGATATGGCCTCCGCTAGCACAGCGGTAAGTCTCCTGGTTTACAACGCTAAAATCAGTGGTTCGATTCCCCTCGGTGGGCTGAGTAGATAGCCCTATGTGGCTTTGCTATAAGAAAACACACACATTTTGGATACCAGGCATAATAACTTAGAAACTGAGCAATAAGACAACTGGACGTGTTATATGACACACAAAAACAGACACTTGATGTTTTTCATTACATTTCTTTTTAAACTAAAAGATTAAAACGTATGATTTTAAATTAGAAAATAGGTTTGGTGCCAAATCTCATTGATGTAAGTAATAAAAATGTTACTTAATAATGTTTAAAATAACGTTGCAAACGTCGTGACACATGCACTTTAACCTCCAGGGGCGAAAGAATTGAAACTCTCCTAAAAACCAGTCATAATTTTATGTTCCCGGGTCGTAACATTTAAACAACATTAGTGTAAACACATTTCTTTTTAAACTCAATTTCAAAATTAACTTTCCTGATCAGCCTCTGTCACGATTAATGAACTCATCGTATTTGACGTCATCCACAGCAATTTCCCGCCTGTTACACTAATTCATTTATTCGCCCTTGTGCAAATTAATTGAAACAAGAACGAAAATTACGACTTTTTCAATTTTATACGTTTTATTTCAGAGAATCCAAAAATTACTCATAAATTAATACATGATACGACCGCCTTTATTTTTCAGAAGATCATCAATCCGCTTTGGCATCGACCTCACGAGTTGACTGCAATCTTTACTAATTTTTGGATCGCGGTACCACACCTCAATTATGGCCTCAATTAGCTTATCTTTCATAGTACAGTCTTTTCCTCGAAATCCTTCTTTACAAATCGCCCAAAGATTTTCAATAGGATTTAAGTCCGGAGAGTTTCTA
The DNA here is from genome assembly GCA_011833715.1 of Carcinoscorpius rotundicauda. Classification (NCBI taxonomy): domain Eukaryota; kingdom Metazoa; phylum Arthropoda; class Merostomata; order Xiphosura; family Limulidae; genus Carcinoscorpius; species Carcinoscorpius rotundicauda. Next base: position 30,052,262 of record CM022391.1, on the reverse strand, counting down.
GTCCAGTCCAGCATATTTATTCGCGTTGTAGTCATAAAATTCTTCACAAGTTTCGATGTGTGGCACGGAGCCAGATCTTGCTGAAAAATGCCAGATCCATCTGGAAATCTCTTTTTCAATTCTGGAACGACTCTCCTCTGCAAAATTTCGATGCACTGTGGTCCTTGCATCATATCTTCTACGATATGTAAGTCTCTGACGCCACAGTAGCTGAAAAAGTCCCAAAACATCTTCTAGGGATGTTTTACGACATGCAGACTTCTTTGACCCTGTACGAAGAAATGAGTCTCGTTACTGAATAACACCTTTCTCCATTTTTCTTGCATCCAGTTCTTGTATTTCATACCCCATTGATACCGTTTTCTCTTCATTGAGTTGGTAAGAAGTTGTTTTTTGACTGGTCTCCTTGCTCTTCTAACGCAGTTTCTAACGACTTAATATTCCTCAAAATTCCGTCATGTATCCCAAAAATAGATCGATCATACTGCAAAACACAGCTAATAACGCCATCTGTGTGAAAAAATGACTATTAAAGTAAATCAGCGGATCCAGCGAGCCTACACTGGCCGCTATGCTGAAATAATTGTAAAATGACCATTTGTTTCAATTAATTCGCACAAGGCTGTATATCAGACCACCTTACATAAGTAACACTCTCACCATTGCCATTAACATACCACAAAACCTAACGACAAATTTACTGGGAGACTTAAATTCAAAACATGTGGATTTCCTAAAGCAGGACAAGCAACAGAAAGAGAACCTTTATTGAGCAAGTAAACACACAATAACAGCTTAATATGTATTAACAATAATCAATCCACTCACACACATATCTCAAGACATTTTAAAGTACGCATTTGTTTCACAAAACAAACATCAAAACAATTATCAATCAAGAAAATAATACCATAAAGAATTTAATAAAATTTCAACAACGGCCGAGCTGGGAAATAGTTTGCATATTATTAGATCAATTAAGAAATCAACGAGGCAAATTCTGGTTGAAGTTCAAATCTGTACCTCATTTATCACAACAACAATATATACACAATATTAAATATGACAACATGGATGACACAACTGTAAAATGAAAAAAATATCTGGAAAAATCTTTCACTACACCAAATTCACCAAGTACTAATAGAGAAATTAATCTGGCATGGCCGAGCGCGTTAAGGCGTGCACTCGTAATCCGAGGGTCGCAGGTTCGCGCCCGAGTCGCGCTAAACATGCTCGCCCTCCCAGCCGTGGGGGTGTATAATATGACGGTCAATCCCACTATTCGTTTGTAAAAGAGTAGCCCAAGAGTTGGCGGTGGGTGGTGATGACTAGCTGCCTTCCCTCTAGTCTTACACTGCAAAATTAGGGACGGCTAGCACAGATAGCCCTCGAGTAGCTTTGTGCGAAATTCCAAAAAACAAAACAAAACAGAAATTAATCAAGGATTACACGGAATTGTAATCCACCAAGTATTATACCAACCCAAAAAAACACGAATACCCGATCCACTTTCCCTAATTACCCTTCCCATTACACGAAGATAATTCAAGTTACGTATGAAGAACTTTACAAATAATATCGCCCCCGGCAATGATGGCATAAATAGCCGAGTAATACAAATATCTGTCTGAACACTTTCTAAAGCACTTAGTAACACTACTTATCTCTGAAACGTATACTGTCCAAATTGTTGGAAATTAGCAGCAATCACAGTAATATTTAATCCAACAAAAATCTACAAGATTTATCAAACTACCGACCTATAAGTCTTTTGAACAATCTTGGTAAATTACTGGAAAATATAATGTAACCAACCTCTTAAATCACAGAAGATATATTGTAAAACATATAAAATCATTCAAGACATAAAAGACAAACAACCAAATATGTAGTTAGATTATCAGAATAATATTTCAAGCCTTCAATGAGAAACATGTCGCCGTAACTGTATTTATAGATGTCAGATGCGCTTTTGATTCTGTTTGACATGATGCTCTCCTACACAAACTTAATATACATCTAACCCTCATCTGATGGATAGCCAGTTTTCTAAAAAACTGAATGGCTTAAGTCAATAAATGATATTTTAACTTACGAGCAGGTGTTCTTTTCTGAATGGAATTCGCGTCACAATACACCGATTATGTAGCGATTTGGAGCATGTGAAGTAGCTAATCGACTGCTGCACGCAAGGTTCAGACTTCTTTAAAGGCAGTTCTTGTTCTTTTACTGAATTTCGCGCAAAGCTACACGAGTACTACCTGCGCTAGAGTCCCTAATTTAGCAGTGTAAGGCTAGAGGGAAGGTAGCTGGTCATCACCACCCATCATCAACTCTTGGGCTTCTTCCGTACCAATAGTAGGATTGACAGAAACTTTATAATGCCCGTACGATAGAAACGGTGCGCAGGTTAGGTGTTACGGGAATTGAAACCCGCAACCCTGAGATCAAGAGTCGACGCCCTAACCACCTGGCCATACCACGAAATGAAATTATAGCTTTCATAGTAGATATCAGAACAATTTCAACAACTGGGATTTATTGTAGGAAGCAGGAAAATTTAGTTGGCTAAATTAGAGTAAATAATTTAAGTGGCTGCGAATAGAAAGTGTATACTTTTTTCCATTGAGTAAATTAGAAAGTATTTTAGGAAAGTTAAAGGAGATTACCTCTACAGCTATAATTTGTGGTCCTCATCACAGATGTTTAGATTTACACGTTTTATACAAGGACTGATGTAAAGAGAACTGCTGTAAGAGATATATTTAGAATATTTACAGAGATACCTTGAAAGTAACAGGCATAATGTTTAAGCTATACAGAACAGTATCCTTACTGTTACCATTGAGTGATCTTTATTGTTAATTGTAGTCAGTGAGATTGTTTTTTTAATTTCGCGCAAAGCTACTCAAGGGCCATCTGCGCTAGTCGTCCCTAATTTAGCAGGGTAATACTAGAGAAATGGCAGTTAGTCATCACCACCCACCGTCAACTCTTGGGCTACTCTTTTATCAACGAATAATGGGATTGACTGTAACATTATAACGCCCCCACGGCTGAAAGGGCGAGCATGTTTAGTGCAATGGAAATTCGATCCCGGGGCCCCTCAGATTACGTGTTGAACGCCTTAACCTACCTGGCCATGCCGGGCCTAGTCAGTAAAAGTCATATATAGCTATTTCAAATGATCAGCAGATATTCTTGGAAATGACAGAAGAAATGTTAAAATGAAAATATGGACCAATCCACGTTTGTAACCTTAATTTAGGAATGATTTTTCTTGTTTCACATATATTTACTATTTTATTCCTAATTCCTGCAAATATGACATAACAAGAAGTTACTATCAGTACCAAATAAATTCTGGTTATCAAACTAAAAACTGGTTCAATGGACAAGGAATAATTTTATCATCCAGCTTTAAAAATGAAACTGAGTACACAGATGCTATGAGATCACGACTGACGATAACAGTTTCAACAGGAAGTAGAATGTTTATGAGCTATATCAGAAAGAGACAAGTTAGATACGTGAAACTTAATTCAGTGTTCATAACATTATACTTAATAGTAGTGCTGGTAAGCAGACTGTTTAATAAAGCACGTGGTAAACTGACTTTAATTAAGATGTTGATATTGGATAAATTGTGTAATTTAAAATGAAAAAGACGAAAAATATAATATTCAGAGGCAGCTTTACTATTCGAATTGAACGGTTGTAAACAATCACATGTAAATTAGGATGTATAGAGACTGTATACACTAAAGACAAAATTAGGTTAGTTTAATAAATAATAGATGAGTTAGTGAATTATAAAATACGAATATTTTGGGCAACATTAATAAGATTAGTCTTTGTTTTGTAATTTCGCACAAAGCTACTCGAGGGCTATCTGTGCTAGCCGTCCCTAATTTTGCAGTGTAATACTAGAGGGAAGGCAGCTAGTCATCACCACCCACCGCCAACTCTTGGGCTACTCTTTTACCAACGAATAGTGGGATTGATCGTCACATTATACACCCCCACGGCTGGGAGGGCGAGCATGTTTAGCGCGACGCGGGCGCGAACCCGCGACCCTCGGATTACGAGTGCACGCCTTAACGCGCTCGGCCATGCCAGGCCATAAGATTAGTCAACCGTTGACGATAACAAGGAATGAGATACATTATACGAGAATAGAAATAATATTCTAAAAACCATGTGACTGGAAAATGTGATGTGAACGAACCAGAATTAGAGTTAATGGCGAAACGGAAACGTGAAAGAAAAATCTGCCTAAATTCAAAAATTAAAATTTGAAGATACGGAATTGAATGTAAATTACAGAACAATAATAAAGAAAGGGGAATCAAAAGAGTTATAATGTATTATAATGTTGACAATGCTCGATTTATTTATTTATTTGTCACAATGACGGGCTGAGAAAGGTGAAGTTTGCAATATTTTTGGTAGGAGGATTTTAAGTGGTGGATATATATATATAGCGAACGAACTAGGTATAAAAGTCTTTGATACTTGGTGGATTGACGCCTATTATTTTAAGACTCCCTTTCATAAAGATATACTGAATGAAAAAATACAAATCACGTTAAATGGAGTAGCACCTCTTCAATATAAACTGGTAGGAAAGACAGTATAACTTTATGAATTTCACTGATATCTATTGTGAAAATAAACATGAATAAACACAGCTACGTTCAAAAGGAGGTGAAAGGTGAAGAGATTAATGTATTCTTGTCTGCATGACTTGAACTTTGTGGTTAGTGGTGTATCATTTTTGGTTTCACATTCCGGAATATGAGAGAAAGAAATCTTTGCAGTATTACTTCTGGAAGCTCCAGATGGCAGATGTAATGGTCAAACACTATCATTTAATTACATTGAAGTTCTTCTTGCTATTTAATGGTCTTTTACTAAGGTAAATTACTCAAAACAGTCCATCTTCATGTTCTTGTAAAAGTACTGTATCAACTCCATATTTGATATATTGACTTTAATGATGAATAGTCTGTTGAAGTCTGGTACTCTAATGACTGATAAGCTTTCTGATGTGTTCTTCAACTTCTGGAATGCCATCTTCTGTGGATGTTCTCATTTCACCTTGTTGGGTTGACCTATCTTAGTCAAATCTGTCAGTTGTTCAGCATCTTGAGAGTAGTTTGGGACAAACTTTCTGTAATATTCTACTAACTCTATAAAAAAAAATCTGACTTGTTTGATTGTTGAAGCTGCTGCATCTTGTACACAGGTCAGCTTCTCCTCTTGTATGACTATCTGTCAATTTCCCACATTTCATCTCATAAATTATGGCACAGAATAACCAATGTAGCATATCTTCTGTCCTCACTTGTCTGAACAGCTCCCTGAGCTTTTTCAGGTGGTCTTTCCATCTGGCTCTGTGGGTCAGAATGTTTTTCATATAATGCTTGATATTGGTGGTATTGTGAAACTTCTGCTATCATGCAATTGAAAGTGCTATTGAGTTGACTTATACAAGCATCATTCTCTGGAACAGGAAATATCCATTTGGTGTTACATATTTACTTGCTTTTAATTTTATGTCTTGTCTATAATAATGTCAAGACAGTAACATAATTGAGAAAAAAAGCAATTAGTAAATCTGTTGTTAATTAGCCATATATATAACATGCAATCTTAAAGTTTGCACAAATTAACAAGCATAATTAAATACAACATTCAATACTGCACATTATACAACTAAAAATAAATTTTAGAACTAATTAAAGTGACCCAAGAGGAAATACGAATAAGATATAATAAAGAGGGGAGTTGAAATAGTAACTTGTTTTCAAAAATAAGCTCAGTACTGTTTTGTTTTACCTTGTTGTAGCCAAGTATGAATTTTCAGGAAACTTGCCTTGACGTTAAGTTATTGTTGGTAATCAAATGTAATAATTTCTGTAAAACTTGACTTAATGTTACTAGAAAATTTTGGAAAACTGCCAAATAAATAATAATAGTAAAAAAACACAACACATTCTCCCTCTCTCTCTTTCTATATATACATATAGAAAGAAAGTCTGCACAGTCTGCAGTACTTCTGTTTTGCCATATAAGGAAAAATTACCCTGACAGTAACAAGTGGTTAAGGCCTTTACATTAATTTACTTAGGAAATGCTACTATTTCCTCACCTTGTTTGATGAGATATTGATTCCTGACAATGTTATGTTACAATATCATGCAGTGGTGGTTTCTAGGAGAAAAAAGTCTATGGCTTTTCAAAGATTTTAAAGAAATAAAGTATTACTTATTTTTAAAATCAAACCTATGTTGTTTATTTTTTGAAAATTGCACATTTCTGTAGCAAAATACTCAAAACTTTTCCTATCCTGCTCAAAGGAAAACTGGATCCATATAAAAATCATTAACACTAAAAGAAGTTTTAAAAATGAAATCCAATATTTCTAACAGTACTACAGTATTAACAACTGTGTTGCACAACTGATGTTGTGTTAATACTAATAACTAAGGAAATCAACACAGTTGTAAAAACATTTAAAAAATGTCATCAGAAAATGTATTTTATTAAATGTTTAATATTTTATTTGTATGTATTATTAAGCACATAGCATATGACAAAACCATTTTCATGTTCTTAACAACTACTCTTAAACTGCAGAAGTTACAAGATGTTTGATGCTGATACTTCAGGGAAGGTGACAATGTGTACTTGGCAGTACATCTGCAAACATGGAGGATCATAAACAAAATATTTTCTGTCATACTAAAAGTCTGGTTATGACAGAAATTATTAATTTTTCACCAGAAATTGTATCTCATAAATATATATTTTTAGTTTTTGAATCATAAAATTTAAGCAGAAATAGCACAGACTGAAACATAATCTTAACAGATTTATTTACAAAATACTTTTAATTTATTTACATTAGACACAAATGTAACAATATAACAAAGCTGTTGACTGTTGTACAGAATAATATGGATTAGGTAAAATGACCATTTCTTTAAATATTTGTAGCAATATGATATAACCAGTGATTCAAAATAAATCTGTGAAGACAACCTTTTAAACAAGTATTAGAAGAAGAGTTGGATATGATACCATTTCTTTGGCTTGACTTATCTGATTTGGTATATCTGACTTTATCAACAAAGAAATGCAGTTTCTACAAAGTCACAACTTGATTAAATGTTAATTACAATTTTTGCATGAAGTGGTATATTTTACTACAATAACATTGAATGTGAAATAAGACTGCTTTGGTAAATAGCTTCAGGTTTAAGTTATTACACTTCCTCTTTTTTCAGTAAACATGTCATAATATACTTTCATTAATGACTATCAAGCCATTCATTAATTTTTTAGTTCTGGTGTATAAAAACAACAGAAGTTTCACAATTAGTTTTTCTTTGTTACCTTAAATAAGTTAAATTCTTTCTGATCTGAAAAGAAAAAAAATTAAATCTCAGCAGAATAAAAGGTCATGCATTTCTTAGTACTTTTATAATTTCTAGATTTAAACCTCCAAATATTTCAGGATTTTCGTTTTTTGTTTTAAAATAAAAAGTACTATTTGAAAAGAAATATAAAATAACAAGTCAAAAATATTTTGTTATAAATTTTCCATTTGTATTTGAATATTCTGTTATGTATTTACTACATAGTGGCAATTAACTTGCTGTTCTTAGTACATAGTTACATTATGTAATTCTTTATGTAATCTATAAGTATTCTTGAAAACGTTATAAGAATAAAAAGGTAAAATAATTTAATTTTCAGGCTCTATCTGTAAAAGTAGGAAGTGTCTGGAGAAAGAAAACATATCTGATGATGTACACTGAATGCATTGTGCAAATGGGTGAATCAAATCACCCAGCACATGCCTGATAAGAACATGATAATAAGTCACAACCAGTTGAAGCATTTTGTAGAAATCAAAATACACTGGTTATGCATACACAGACAAGCATATTTTTATGTGAGACTTACTTTCATCCTTTGATACATCTAACAATGGCCTGATCATTCTAGGTATTTTAACTGTAACTGTTTAAACAGTATTTAATATTTTAAGTAGAGCCAGTTTTGTTTAAATTAACTGAATCAAGACTTAATACTGCTTCTTTTTCAGCTTAATTACATATGTAATAACAAAATACTTGTCAGTTTGTAATTCCTAAACAATTTATACACTAAAATACTGGTATTATACAGCTGTTTACCAAGTTTTCTGAACAGGTTAAATTCTAGGCTTAACTCGGTGTTTGAACAGTCCAATTAAACTTTAACGTATTTTTTTAAATGATTCATTGCAATACATCATTAAACGACAAAATAATCTAAAACTGTTAAATATTTAGCAGATAAACACAGGTAAAACTTGTAATGTACTTTTGTCAATAACACTTTTACAGTATAAAAATGCCTCAAATGGTATTGATATAAAGTACTTTCTATGTAATGTTTACAGATATAGCATAAGTTGGTTACTGTAAAAATATACACACTGTAAACAAGAGACAATGGTTTCAGGTGGTTTTTTTTAATTACTAACTAATTTTCAAACATTAATAGATTTATAGATTTAATATAACAGTTAATATTATGTATTTTATTGAAACAACATCCATAAAAATAAAATGTTTTATAGCAATGAAGTAGTTAGTAACTTATTTTGAGAACAGATTGGCTCAAAATCATCTTTAGAAACAGAAGTTTCTTCTTTTCAGAAAATACCATCTATAATACTTTGACATTTAACAAAGAAACTACATAAAAAGCTTCAAATATAGTAAATTTCTGTCTTATTAAAAGTCAGCTGTTGTATTATGTTGGAAATTAAAAACAAATGTTAATCATTATGGGCAGTTTGAACAACCATAAAATAAATAGTTAAATGATAAAACAAACGTGTGAATGAATAATTCACTTCCTAAGAAAAAAACCCTTTGTTTTTAATGTACTGCCTCTTTATAACTCTTTGACACTTGGCTTCCAATATGCAACATTTAAATATCATAACTGCCTCATTTCTTCCAATGTGTTGAATGTTTACAGATCTTTAATAAAATACATTTATAAATACGTTAAAAGATATTAAAAGAAATATATACTTTGGAAAAATCAATGAGAAAGACTATTATTAACTTAGATGTTATGAAAGGTATATAAAGCAACATGTTTATATTTCACTGAAATCTTAAGTTCCTCTTAGTATCAGAGGGTTGATTCTAAGTCTTCTGTACAAAGTCCATTGCTGCATAGACTCTCGTTGTCATTTTGTGGGCTGGGACAGCTTGCTGCCTCCTGAAGTCTTATAAGCATGTTCAACTAAACCAAAAATACAAACCTGTATTTATTTATTTATATGTAATCAGATGTTAATAGTTCTATCAACATAACAGCATCTGTTTAAGAGATTTTCCTTGCTTTCTTACTAGTCTTTACAGAAATTTCACATTTTTGTATATGAATATTATCAAGCTTTTTTACATGTTTAGTACAAAAGATTAACTATAGAATGTTCTTACAAGCTAGACTAGTGTGATGTTAACAATTTATACTATAAGCAAATTGCTAAAATAATACACATTGCAACAGGAAATAAGACTCTCAGATAAAGTTTCTTTTCTAGATTACTAACTGGTTTATACATTGTATTTCTATTGTTAAAACGTTAATTGATTTACAGATTATAACAGTAATTTTATTAAAGTGCTACAAAAAACCTCATAATAGGGCGTTTAGTTATTTCTCTGGTACTGGACATAGAAAACTTACTAAGGGATCAGGTTCTACTTCATTTTGAGAGGTGGGTACACTTTTTGGCCTTATGTTAAATTTTGGATAACCTTCATAGCAGACATCTTCAGGATGCAGATTCACTAGCTGGGAACACTGTGGTCCATCCTCTGCTGACCATGGGTATGATTTTTTAACCCATTCAGTTGGGTCTTTCCAAGGTGCTCTACGACTATAGAGCTGAAGTGTAAAATATTAGAAATAAAATGACCATCTATAATATTAGGATCATAAAATCATTTCAAGGCAATGAACCTTTAAAACTGGTGAAGAATTGCATCACAAGTTACCTGTAATCCTTCTCTTACTGCCTCCATGAGGTAAGGAATAATACTGTAATTCCACAAGTCTGTAAACCACACTTGGGAGCTAGAAACATCTAATGGACAGGATAAAAACAATCTTGGACCTAGAACAAAACAGACACTGAAAATATAGGTGAAAGACATATGTGTAAAACAATGAACTGATACACACAAAATAAACTTTTAGTAGATATAAAATAAATGGTTGTTTATATATAGTGTCAAGTTCCTGTTATAAACATAAACCACATGGACAACACAAATGTCGTTGGAAGTGACTGCTTAAATGATGAGTGTCGCTAGCATACTTGGTAAAATACCACTGTGTGTTAAGAGTCTACATTCAGGTCCTAGTCAAGACAAATTTTGTCACATTTTGACTCTTAATATTGGTGTCTGGCTAGTCAGTATCATTCCACCTCTGAGGGTAAATCAAACCATGTGTGTGTAGAAGATAGTTTGGTGTACTATATGTGCACTGATTGTGCTGTCAGATCAGGTGTGTTCTGATGTTGACTTAAGAACATACCTTGTATGAGTAGAAGAAAAGATACTGTAATAGTCAACACGTTGTTAAATCAATTAACAGAGCATAAATGTCTAAGGTGATAGACCCAGGTACATACTTCATGTTATTAGATTAATCATAGTCTGATTTGCTCCATAATAATGCAAATCCATAGGTTCAGCACCAGGATAATGTACAAAGCTGGTCCTTTGGCCCAACATTAAATCCAAAAGTATAATAAGTTACAATTACATTATAACAGACACATTAATCCCATCTTTCACTAGTTCATTTTCACGTGTAAAATAGCAACATCTAGTCCTTTTAATGCTAATTGAGTGTTATTTTGTATATTCTTGAAATTTATTTTCTGTATATTTGAGTATTATCCATCTGGTCATAGAACCATCTGTTATTTCTGCCAGTATTACCTCTTTCCTTTGTTCCAAAATTATGTTTTTAACTAATTTTAAACACAGTGGTTATCTGGTATGAAAAATGTTTTTGATATTTTATTATTTTCTGTAAAACAGATTATGTTTGAATATGTCATCTTGATGTAACTAAAAATCATGGTAAAGCACATCTGATTTTGTTTTGTAGAGATTCACAGAAATCAACCAGCTATGTTCATTATGGATATCTGTAAGGTGGTGTGTGTACTTAGAAGCACTTTTTTTGGCTTATGTATTGTTGTACTGTTTATTGTTTCAGTCATCATTAATCATTTGGTAGGATCTGATATCTTAACAAGCATTTGTTGTAAAAAATACCATAAACTTGAAATTCAAACAGTACCAGAGTTTCAACTAATACTTCAATACTTTATCTTTTCTCTTTTGTAGCATTTAAATTTAATACTGAGTATTTTATATTTAACAATAAATTAATGAGCTATTTACAGTATTGGCCTTTGGGCTATTTTAACAAAAAACAAGGCCATTTTTCAATGTTTTATAGTTAAGAACATTTTTTCTATTTAGCATAACACCAATCTACTATAACTTCTTTCACTGTTGATATATCTGATAATTTTAAATGAAAAATTACTGCAATTTAAAATTACCATTACAGTTCTGAAAAGAGCAATGCTTATTCAAGTTTTAATGCTTGTAAGTAAACTGATAAATGTTGCAAATTTAAGTAAAGAATGAAATTCTTCAATAATTCTTTTGTGATTTTGATCGTAAATCTTATTATTTACTTAAATGGAACTACTTGATTACTTTAGCCAATGTAAGAAGAAAACTCAGTACCCAATTGTTTGTTGTCTGAGTTTATCTAAATTTAAAATATTTGTTCAGGATAAGTTAGCAGACCTTAATTGTTCAAGTTGTGAAAGTTATATCTAGAAATTCAAATGTTGATTTCATATCAAAATAGTCGAGCAAATTATAGGTCTGATAAGTGATAAAAACTATGCTACTTTTTTCGTCTAAATCTTCCTAATTCGGCCATTTTGGATTATATAATGAAGGTGTTTAAAAATAAGGTTTTATAACTTGCTTTATGTAAACAATCACACACCATGATGAATGTACTCTAATGGAGATTTTTAATATTTTCATGTATCAAGCAGAAAGTTAGAATTAGATGAAGAAAGAGACTATTTGATGACTGATGATGTTAAAACTGATCTGCTAGTTTTGACGTTCTTATACATCATTCCTGAAGAAAAATTTAACAAATATGCCCAACACAGATGCTGGAAGCTTTATAAAATCTCAGCCCATTTCTAGCAATGATTTCACAGATATTTTACCAGATTAATTCCTTCTACTTTGTTAGATGTTTGTTAAACAAAACAAATCTGCTATCAACTTGTACAATATTCTAAAAAGTTGAGGAAATAGAAAAATATTTTATGTTGAAATTGCACTAGGCTTTATTCAATATTACCTGCTGCTAACTGCTAAGATGAAAGGTCGTTTTCCATAAAGATAGTATATTATTCAGTGTGCTTGTGGCTTTATATGGGTTAAAGAAATTAACTAATTGAACTATGGGACAGAAAAATATGAGTTGTTTCTCAATTTTTATTTAACTCCTAACCTAAGTTTTGAAGATACATCAATTTGTTAAGAGAAGGTGTTAAAATATTACAATTTACTAATAAAAAAAAGCAGTGATGTTATATTAAAACACAATGTTTTCACATTTTGGTATTATTTTCAAACTAATTTGTCATGTTATTGTAAACAAGAAATTGTGTAAGTCAAGTAAAATATGCATGATTATTTATACTTTCCATTTTTACTCTAGCACAAAGCTATGGAATGGACAATATATATTTTGCTGTAAAGATTGAAATTCATTTACCAACTGTGAAGTTAGCACATGACTTTTTATATATCTAAAAATAATCTGTAGTTCAAAGGGCTTTGAATTAACATGGAACCTCTCAGCTTCACTTTCCTTTAATTTGGTCCTGATTTTGTTACATACAAAATATCATACAGCAATAACACAACAATATTTAGTTTTTAAGAGTTTATTTTTCTTTCTCAATATCGAGTAACACATTGAATAAAGAGTTTATAAAAGTATAGTCTGAGTGAAATTATTGTGAACAGTTGTGAAACACTGATTAAACTTTTCTCTTGAATTAAGTAAATGCTATAAAAAATGTTAAGTTCTTCTAAGAGAGGACTAATCCTTCCTTACCAATAGTAACATCAGAAGAACTGTGAGTCTCAAGGAACTTGTTGAGATGATTCCACACTGTAGGAATCCAGTCAAGAATTTTATTAAGTTCTGGGTTTTGTACTCCACTATTTACCTCTACTTGAACTTGTTGTCTACGTAAAAACCTTCCTAGAAATCCATTCACAGGTTCTATGTGATTGGCATACAAGACCCATCTAAGAATGGGGTGAACAGAATGGTTATGTGAAGTCATCATAACAGTTAACGAATTAGCAGCACTAATGTAAACGATTATCATTAATACTACAGAATATTTCAATTTACAATAGATACTTAATAAAATATTAAAAACTTTAATTATCCTACTGTAATAAATATGCTAACTTCTATCTTTAAATAAACTTCTTGCACTGTTTATAGATAAATTTTTCACCCAATGATACAAGTATTTTGGGTATGCACACTTTAGATCAATTTACATTAATCACAATTATTTTAACCACCTGATACATTTTTACTGTATTAACTTAAAAAAGAATAAAACTAAAATGTACTAAATCTGCCACCTGAAATTGTGGTGTAGCTGGAGGTTTGAAGCTGAGCAGGTAACCTGGTTCATTGTACCTATGATAAATGGACTAGAAAACAAAGGTATATTAAATGTTCTGATATTGATGAAAAAATTTAAAAAGAATAATTACAGTTGTTGGCATGTTATTCAACGTTTTTGGTACAGTTGTTTATAAATTTTCATTAACTCAACTGTGTGTAGATTTATCTTCAGTTTAAAATGACCACTTTTTATTCTAAAGAAATATTATCACAAATAAGAATCAGTAAAGAAAACCTCAGAAGATTTCTGATAATTATATACAATTTGTCATAACAGAAAACCTCAGAAGATTTCTGATGATAATATACAATCTGTCATAACAGAAAACCTCAGAAGATCTCTGATGATCATATACAATCTGTCATAACAGAAAACCTCAGAAGATCTCTGATGATCATATATAATCTGTCATAACATTTTAATTTAACAATATACAACAAATGCTTTATGTATGAGGAACATGTCACCATTCAATTTGATGGAGATGTTGGCTCTTCTGACCAAATTAACAAAACTTGGGGTCTTTCCCATAACACTCTCCAACTTACACACATCAAAGTTCGAATTTAGTTAAACTTATGATGTAAATCAAACAAAATCATTTAAAATCTAAAAATCTTTAAAGAGTAAGGTGATTTTGAACAACCTGAAATATTTTATTTCCTCTGTTTTCTTATTGGGGTCAACTGCTTCTGTAATTGGACTAAAGATTTTAATGTACACTTTGGAATATATATATATAGTTAATTAAAAATGTCAAGTAATATGTAGTTTTTAGTGAAAAACCTATTGAAATGAATAATTAATTATTACATACAATAACAGGAACTTTTACAGTAAGCAAGTTCTAGTCTTGTTTAATAATTAAAGTATTTAGATTCATAGTATTGAGTCATCATTAGGGCAGATACTGTGGGTCAAAATATTCTAATTATTAAAGTAATATTTAATTGTGCAAGGTTGGTCTTTGTTGTTAATAATAAAAGACAAGAGATATTTGAAAGAAGAATTCTACAGAAATCATACCTGTTCTGATACTTGGCATTTAAAAAGCCATTAAAAACTTCACTGAGTGAGCCAACAAGGTGGAGATTATCCAGGATTATCACAGTTGGCAGGCCTATATTGTTCCTAGAAAATTAAACATATGTTTAAGAAATCCAATGAAATATGTTCATTACCTGACATATTACACCATAGTCATGTTGTAGTACTGATAATGTTAATGTTTTACCCAGCTTATAATCTTATACATAACATCAGTCATGTGAAAATAAAAAAGAGGTATTATCCAAAGTTTAATGCTTGTAATGTCACGTGTTTACGTTTTCATCTGTAAGCTTTGAAATTAACTCATTTGTAGCTATTCTCATTTTTCCTTGTAGTTCAGTCTTTTTTAATTTTTACTTTATTTTTGTATAAAACCACCTTTTAGCATAAGTTTTGTTCTGTATGAAGTTTAACTTCCATAAAATGTTAACAAGTTCAGAATAGGATGTTTGTTCTTACTTTCATTATTGATTTATACATTTTGAAGCTTTTTTTTTTTCACAAAAGTCATTAATCTGATTCTGTAAAACTAATGTTTGTTACTTAAACCAAATTAAAAGTCAAAAAGAGAGAACTGCTGACTGCAATTTTTGTTTTTCAAGATTTATAGGACAGGATACTTGTCACATAGCTATACAGCCATGTTATATAAATATTCTCTATCTTGCCTCTCTTTTAAGACTTAAGCTGTGATGACAAGAGTATTCTAGAATAAGCCAATCGCTCTGAAAACAACAACCAAAAATACAACTAAACACTTACAATAGCAGATGTTATACTTCAGTAACAAAGTTTAGATTTGCTTGAAGGACAGAGAAAATGCTCTAATACCTGAATTTTAAGTTCCTTATAATATATAATAATTCTCACAAATAATATACTATTTACTGTGATCTGTGCATATGTTGTGAAAAAGACCAAAATTAATTTAAAAATAGAATTAACACAGAAACATAAGAGCTTATATTCCTAGACTAAGAGTGATTACTGAAGAAACAAAATTTTAAACTTTCTTTTATAATACTGCAATAACAACTTAAGATAAGAACGTTTTAAGTGGATTCTAAAGTTTGGCAACTCCCAAAGTCACAGAAAAGTAGAAAAACTGTATATATGAATTATTCATATAAAGTAGCAGCTTTCAGTTTGCTTGTTTTTTGATTTTGCTCAAAGATACTCAAGGGCTATCTGTGCTAGCCTTCTCTAATTTAGCAGTGTAAGACTAGAGGGAAGGCAGCTAGTTATCACCACCCACTGCCAACTCTTGGGCTACTCTTTTACCAATGAATAGTGGGATTGACCTTCACATTATAATGCCCCCACAACTGAAAGGGCGAGCATGTTTGGTGCAATGGGGATGCAAACCCGTGACCCTCAGATTACGAGTCGCACGCCTTAACATGCTTGGCCGTGCCGGGCCACAGCAGCATTCAGTGTAGAAAATATTTTCTCAATGTTTTACATGTGGAAAAGATAAACATTTTGTAAACTTGATGGAGTTTACATTAAAGGATAGTTGAGAGGAAAACTTGCATTTCAGAAAAAGAAACAGGCAGTGTTGTATGTTTAAAGTAATTAAAACAATTAAATGACTTGCCTAGAATACTCATGTATAAGGTTAGGTACATAGAGTAAGGAATGAAATTGATGGCTATGTAAGCACCACAACACTGCAAGGTTAAATTTATTCTATAACATGTTATACCCATAACACACCTCTAGTACAAAGGATACTTTGAGTTGAATGGTTAAATAAAAAAATGACAAATCAACTGACTTATCTAGTAAGTAGACTCTGCAAACTTGGGTATTAGGGACAAATATTAAAACTTAACTGAATGACAGTACCAATACTCTAAGAGTCTATAAAAAAATGGAGAAATTTACTAATAAAATCTTAATACATAAATACTGTTTCCCCTTCCTTATGCATATGGTAACATCATTCATGCATCCTTATTTCTAATTGCATTTTTGCATGATTTAATTTAGTTTAAAAGCTGCCCATGTATTCACTGTCTCTCACATACACATGCACACACACAAACAATACTCTTTCAATTACATAGATTTATTTTGAGCATGCTCTAAAGAACTATTATTCAAATAAAAAATTGACTTCATATCATATGCCACTGATAAAAATGGAGTTGGGAATTTTAGATAATGTAAAACAATTTTAACAAAAGAAGAAGAAGAGGACATGTAACTTTATTTTTACAACTACTGATTCTCAGTGAATATAACTTAGTATTTAAATATAAAAATCAAAAACGGTAAGACCAATGACAGTTCTGCACATGATCTCTCTCTGTCTGAATAACTGACTACAAAACAGCAAATTATCTTTTCTCACCTGCTTTCAAACTGTTCGGCTATATTGGACAAGTATTGTTGAAGTTTTTTGGCTGACTTGTGATCCACACTGAAAGTTGCTAAAGCACCACTTTTTACATCTGTACTACTCCTAGTAGTAAACAGTAAACAGTAGTAAACACACTGTATTAAATTTAACTGTTTTATTTGTTTCATTCATTGAAACTATAGCATCAGTGTAGGTTATTAAAATAACTGTTTTGAAGTATTTGAAAAAAACTTTAAAAATTGTTTCTTAATTATCAATATGGTATTTCAAGGTTTACCTTTTAAATTGTCTCCACAGATAACAGGATGTTTTCTCAGGAAATATATTATAGAATAAATCTGAATTCTGAATACAACTGAATTTAAGAAGGAAAATTATATACAAGATCCTAAAATTCTGTTCTTATCAGTTTGTATAAAATATATAATGGTTATTTTAATAGAAAAATAGCAGGTGCACATATCCTCCATGTATAACCTGACCTGGCAGTAAAAAACAATTCTGTTTAATTTTACCTAGTGTATCCTACTTTACAGCATATTTCTTCTTACAAAAGTGCAGAACACACTTTATGGGAATGATCTAAAACAATAGGTAACTTAAAGGAAAGTAGCTAAGCCACATTCTGCAACCAGTGTTTTAATAGTGAAACATAGTAAAATTCTGAAAATTCTTAGTAAAAGTGAAAAATTCACCTTACAGCTTAAAAGGAAGGAAGTACTTGGTACACTTATATACCTCAAGTAATAACAGATCAATGAAAAATAACTTTACACAACTTAGACATTTTAACACAGCAAATATTCATGTCAAAAAATAATCTAATGACAAGGACAAAGACATCAAATTCTACAGTTGTGTTGTTGGAGATTTTTGTTAAATGTATCAATAATGAAAATGTTTGATAAAATTGTTTATTTTCTTTGCTGATGCTTAAAGTTAAAACGTTTTTATATTCAGATTTGTACTTACAAGAAAACAAGAAATTCAGCTAGTTTCTGTGCAAGTTGTGTTGTTGGAGATTTTTGTTGAATGTATCAACAATGAAATCGTTTGATAAAATTGTTTATTTTCTTTGCTGATGCTTAAAGTTAAAACGTTTTCATATTCAAATACGTACTTACCTGAAAACAAGAAATTCAGCTAGTTTCTGTGCAAGAAATGTCTTGCCAGTTCCACTCAACCCACATAAAATAAGTCTTCTATGTTCTAACAATAAAGATATGTAGCGTTGAACAAGTGATTTGGGAATGAGAGTTTCAAAAGCTAAAGCATCTATGGAATTCTGTTTTGTCCCTGAAACAGTTTAGAAATAATTGTATTAATACATAGATAAAATCAATAAAATTTAGTTTTTTTTTTTTATAATTACAATCTAAATACAATTTTTTTTCCATCTGGAATTTACAAAGATATGTGTATTTATATATATTTTTTGTGCCACTATATATACATTGTACATAATTCTTGCACTTTACCATCTTAATGGAATTTTCTTACTGGCAAATATAAATATAAATTATTCATCAAGAACTAATATTATCTTATATACATAACGAGGAAATTCTTATTGAAATATAAAAATAATTAAAATTGTTTTTATACACCTTTCAGCATGATATGTATTTTCATGTTATCTCCCACTAAGTAACCACAAGGTAACAAGTCAGGAACCTCCAACTCTGGAACATGAAACACAACAGATGATAAAAAAAGATAAGACAATCAAAGGTTCACTATCTTTTTACTCATGTAAACAGCTTCCTTTTAGTTAAAAAAGATGCTTTAGATACATTCACATATTTAATTTTTGTGCATGTTTTCCCACTCAATCGTACTGAATTTAACTATCTATACATTTTGCATTTGTTATGTACAATAAATTAAACAGTAGTGCTCTCTTCTGGAAACACTAACAATCATTTTATCAAACGACAAATTTAAAGTTAAGAAGATGTTTATTATTTGTTATAATGTTCAATTTGTTTTCAAACAATATTTTGTTCAGTATTTGAAAGGATTGTTTTTTATACGGTTTATGTTAAGTCATCATCAACATTTTTTATATCTTTTTATTAATAAATAATACCATAACTAACTTGATAAGAAAACTGATGGGTAAACAAAGCAATGTTATTATACATTTTTGTTTGAGTAAACATTATACACACAAAAAATATATAAAGGTTTATCATACAGTAGCTCCTTCAAGGACATCCCAAGCTTACATTTGTGTGACAAACCTTTATACATTTTTCTGTGATTGATGATTACTCATATAAAAATGTATAATAACACTATTTTGTTTACCTGACAATTTTCTTATCAAGTTAGTAATAGTATGAATAATATTTCAACACTACATCAAGATTATTTGTTGTTTCTGTACAGCTATTTCCTTTAACTATTACAGATAATATTTTCACACTATTAGTAGTAAGTACAATAATTTTGCTCTTACTCATAACAACCAAAATAAAAACATTTACCTTTTGATCGAACTACATCACCAATGTGGTAGCTTAAAATGCTTTCAGTACACAAACCTAGGTTGTAAACAGGGTCTATCCGCTGAAGATACTCCTAGTTATAGAGAAGTAAACGATCAGACTTCTGATAAAAGTCTCTACTTTATGGCAATGATAAATTATTTATAAATTAGGTTAAGATCCAAAATTGTATTTGAAATCTTCAGAAAAATGAAGTAATTATATTGAAAGAGTTGGGCTCCTACCTTGAATTTTCTTTTCACAACATTGTCTAACAAGTCCCACTTGGTCATGGCATTAACAGAAACTGAACCTATAAATACTTCTTGAGGAGCCTAGCACAACACAAAATTTATTAGTTTCACTACATTTGTATATAATATTAAAATATAAATGTATTGAAATAAATACAGTATCTTTACACTGATAAAAAAAGCACAAGTATGACAAACATTTTGTTAACTTGCATAATTCCTTCTAATAATATTTAAAGTCATTAACAGCTTAGAGACAAATTAATATAATTTCATTCATCTTTCAGTCCAACTTTAAGTTCTAGAGATTAATTTTGTGTTTATTTATTTTGATCTTTCAGGAAATCACTAATTATCCTCTACATTCTTGTAAAGTGATGGCTTTACTACTGACAGCAATTTGTTTTATATGTTCAAGAAATATAAGTATTATTAACTTATAATCAATATTACAGAATGGTGTTGATAGTACTGATTCCTACGGATCTGCTGTTATAGTTTATTTTCTTATATTAGGTTCTTAAAACTATTAGATCATATCTTTAACAGGTTTAAGTCTGGCTTTATTGTAACCTTTTGTTAGGTCAAATCATATTTGATTTTATGTTATGAATCAAAGGGATATTCTTTAACTAACTCAAAGAAACTATATATAAGCTAAATCTATAATTGAGATTAGTAACAATACTAATACCAATGTCCATAAAATAGAAGGATATTTTCTTTATAATAGGTTGGTATGCACTTAGTTATTGAGCATATAGAAAGTTCTTGAAAGTGTTTTGGTGGGAAGTTATAATATTCCTACACTGAAAATATATTTCTGATAAGCACTTCTGTTCACACATGCAGCTATTCTTGTTCAATGCTGCCCATATTTGCACGTGTTTTCACACATGCTACAAGCCTTTCACTTCCATGTAACCCTTGTTTTACATGGTTTAATTGATCCATGCATCCAAATTATTGTGTGACAAATCTTCACCAACACACATGTCCCAAATACACATTGACTCGTGTGACTCCTTCAATGCTACTTTATCTATCTCTTTGATTTTAGATAAAAATCAAAGCACTGGTGGACAGTGAAGAGGATGGTGGTAAATGGAAGTAGAAGGAGGTACTAATCAGAAATACATTTTCAGTGCAAGAAAATTATAGCTTTTGACAAAGTACCTTACCTCTGCTCATATACATAGCTAGAGCCCCAATTAAATAGATGGAGGAACTGGAGCAAGGAAGAAGATATTAGCATCCTTCAAAAGGATTGCAAGGACACCATTTTGATTTAACTCTCTAATAACTGGATTATACTTGGGAGACAGCACAACTTTAGTAGCATGTATACTCTTCTCCCAGATGTGATAAAAGGTGAAACAGATCTGGGCAAACAAATCTGAGAAGCATATACAAATTGGAGAGAAAATGGTTGGACAGTAATTCAAACCATGATATATGATAATGTCATTATTCCTGATGAACAAAATACGAGTGAAAGAAGAAATGTACCAGAAGCTGTAGAGTGGCTATAGCACAACAGACCATACATGGCAAGTAAACTGTGTCCAAAACTCAACCACTAGAGATCAATATCCATGTGTGGTAGAGCAAGGATAATATCCTTGGTAAGAATTTAAATCCTTAATGAATGAGAAAATCAACAACAAATTATTCTACCAAAACAAATACAACAACACCACTGCCAAAACAGACCTGTTAGCTGAATACTATAAAGCTTCCTTTTCCAACACTGATTCTCCACATTTTGATACACAATCCAAACAAGAAGTGGACAATCATAGTACTTCCAACCTTGAATTAGTTTATCTCTAATTTCCAGTTAATATAAACATACACACACACACACACACATAACTGATCAACCATGATGATGCTTTTAACAGAAAAATTTCCAATGGTGAAATCAAGATGAATATTAAATTACTAAAAAATTCAGCTCCAGAACATAACAGCATCTGTAACATTATTTTCAAGAAAGCATCATCTAACAGATTTTTCTACCTTCAAAACATATTGAATCTGTCTCTTCTTTCAGGCTACTATTCAGATTCCTGGAAGAAAGCAATAATCACAGTAATTCCTAAATCCAATACTAATAATTCAATTTCAATAACTTTAGATCCATTTGTCTCCTTATCTGCTTAGACAAGTTCTTGGAATGTATCATTACAAACAGACTACTATTATTCTGTGAGAACAATAATCTAATTCACAAAATACAGAAATCCTCTCGGAAAGGCAGACACACAATAGACCACTCAACAAGATTAACAGAGTCCATCAAAAGGGTTTTAAATAACAATCAAGCTACCATAGTTCTTTTCATTGATGTCAAGAAAGCATTCAATTCTGTGTGGCACAATGCTCTCAGATATCATTTACAAGAAATGAAAGTCAACAATATAATCCTTAGTTGGACATTTAATTTTCTTATGGAAAGAACTGCTACTGTTAAAGTTAACAACACCATATCCAAAACTTTCTACATCTCTGGAAGTATTCCACAAGGGTCCATCCTGTCTCCACTATTATATATTCTTTTTGTCAGTAATATACCCTTTCCTAATCTAATATACACTATCTTTTCACAGTATGTAGATGACATTACTATTTGGAGCACCTAGCAGAACACCCTTATAGCTATCACTAAGATTCAAACTTCTCTAGATGCCATTAACAGATGGTGTAAGGAGCAGAGAGTAATTATAAATTCACTTAAAACAACAGGTGTCAGTTTTTGGCATAGCCTAAACAAACATTTTAAGAATGTTAAAAAAGTAAAATTAAACTCAATAATAATGAAATAAAAATATGCACCTCAGCCAAGCTTCTTGGTATAATCTTTGAAAGTCGTCTCACAGAGGCCAAACATTTTAAACTCATAAACAAATCCATAAGTAAACGAAGAGCCAACCTAAACATCATCACAAGAAAGAATAAAGGATGTAAACCCCAACCACTTATAAAAATTTACTCTGCATATATTTGTCTCCTAATGGAATATGAATGTCCAATTACCTTCAAATGTTCAAACAGAATTGAAAATAAAATTCTGGTACAACAAAATAGAACCTTAAAACTAAAACTGAGACTTCCTAAGTTCAATCCAACAAATTATCTACATAGAATATGCAACACTACAACAATTAATGAAAAACTAATTTTTTTAGCACTCAAATACAACAAAAAAACAGAATAAAAGAACCCCCTGAGTGATGTTCTCCATGAAATGACAAGGGCATTATATAAAACATCATCTTCATATGATATATACCTAGGCATTAAAGCACATTAAACATTCTCAAGGGATATTATTAATTTATCAAATCATCCCTTAAGTAATGCCTGTTGTTAAATTCAAAAAAAAGAGAAAGAATTTCAAATGATTTTAATATTATTTAATCAATAATATAAGTTCCAGTATTATTATTTACTTCCTGCCAACAATTCACAAGCTTCTGAATGACACTCCTATAAAGTTCTTGGGGTTTGGAGGAAAAGAATGAAGAGATGGTAGTTTTTACATCTTCATGCATTTCAAACTCTTTTCCATCAAGATAATTATACAAACTTTGGAACAGATGAAAATCAGATGGGGCAAGGTCTGGAGAATAAGGAGGATGTGGAAGTTGTTCTCAGTTTAGCTCTTCAATCTTTGCAGATGTGATCCTTGCTGTATGGGGCCGTTCATTATCCTAGTGTAACACAACACTTTTATGATTGGTCAAAGCAGGCCTCTTTCCTTCCAGTGCAACATTCAAGTGTTTTAACTGTTGACAATAGAAGTCTGATGTAGTCGTTACATTGAGTAGCAGCAACTCAAAGTTGATCACAGAAGCAATATCCCACCAAATGCTTAACAAGTCTTTCCTAAGACAGAGGCCCATTTTAGGCTGTGCTTTAGCCAGTTTAACTGCATTGAGCCATTGTCTGCAACACTTAACATTTTTATAAAATATTAACTTCAATCTCCAGTCATTAACCTGTACAAAAAAGGTGAGTTACATTCACGAGAGTGAAGAGATTTGGAAATGTCCACTCTTCCTCTAAGGTTGGCATTTGTCAAATCACGGGGAATCCGTTTTTCAAGTTTTTATACTTTTCCAAGCTGTTGCTGTTGGTAAAATGTTGAAAGGGTTGAATTAAGCTTCTGTACTACTTCTTCAACAGCACAATCTTTATCAAGTTCAGCCAGCAGCAAGTCACCATTAAACTTAACAACAACCTGAGCATAGCTCATCACTTAAGCTGTAGTTACCTAACTTGAACTTCTGAAACCACCTACAACATTTTCTTTCATTAAAAAACTCCATACTATAAACACTTTGAATGTTTCATTAGCTTTTTCAGTACTATTGCATTTTTTTAAACTCACAAAGCATTATATTCTTAATATGCTCCTCAGACAAATCCATCTTCTTAAGGGTTTATTTGATTAATGAACTGAAAAGGTAGAGTTGGGTTAATTTCTGTCATTTGTCTGAACATTTTTACATGTCCTACTACATATTGTAGTCATTAAAGCCATCTGCAAAGATAGAAATGATGATGCACTTTTGTATTAAATTTTTGTTCATTACTCATGGGATGACCTGATATTAATACGTTTTCCTTTTCAGCTCTGGGCACAGGACATGTAGAATATTTGGTGCCTGTCCTGTAAAAGTGGTTTTTCTTGGAGTTCTCCCATTCCCCCTCCCCCACCTAATTCATCAGCTTATTTGAATTTTACGATCCCAACCATGGCATTGGATTTATAGATCCAAGCAACCAGATGGTACCATTAAGGGGTCTATTGGATTGATGCCTCATCCAAACACTGCTGACTTATTTCTTCTTATCATCTCCTATCAATGTTCACATCATGAAAATTGCCATCACAATTTTTGACTTCTATGGCCCTGACCTTCACCTTGCCTGTGCTCCATCTGGATACTTGCCAGGTCTCGTGACAGACACTCTCCAGATCCTTCAATTAGCAAACACTAAAATACACAGACATTCTAATCATTAAATCCCTTGAAATTTCTACAGCATATTCATATTCATGGATTGGGCAAAAGGGGATAATCCTATCCCTGAACAGCCCAGTTTGGGAAAGTTGAAAAACCTTTCCTTGAAAACCAAATACTTGTCACAGTATATGATTTGATTTGATTAACAAATTTGATCCATACCCTCTTCACCTCAAGTTTAGCCAAATGGAGGGAGAAATTCTTAGCACTGAGAGAACAAGGCATATGATCAAAGTGAAAGACATAAATGGCTCACACAAACCAAACAGAATGAACTATCTCAAGCACAGTAAAAATCCTTGGCATAAATACAATGAGAGTTAGCACAAAAGGATAAAACAGAGCAGCCAACAAGTGTACCAACCATGACTCACAACACCAAAGCAATACACCCAAGGCAAAATGAGTGAACACCATGAAACTCCCAGAACACACGCATGAGAACTTATGGTGACTGGTTCAGCTCTAAATCTGAAACTTAACCACTAGGTACCAATTTCCATGCATGGGTAGGATGATGGAACCCAACCATACAACATGTGTGATGACATTTTATGACTGATTAAGTTCTAATTCAAAACATAATTGCAAAGAACCAATATACATAGAAGGATAGAATAACAGATCTCAACTGGCACAACAACAGTGTGGGCAACTGGGTGATTGATTCAGATCTAAGTCCAAAACTCAACTGCTCATAATTGACAGCCATTTGGGGTAGGATGAGAGGTCCCATTTATAATGGCACATCAATCCAAAACTACAACATTCACACTGACAAGCTCGTTTAGAGATGAAACATCATTTTTTACAGGATTTCTGTCAAATTTACAAGCAGAACTCCAATGTCCTGCTTTCAACTGAATGGATTCAACATTATTTATATTGCATATTTCTCATTAGGGAAGCTATTTCAATAGCCTACCACACCAGCAGCTTTGAACTGGAAAGTGGTAGGGACTATCTTACTAAACTGGAAAAAATGGGGGTCAAACACAATGAAGAGTTCAGCAGACAAAACAGACACAATGCAATGAAAAGAAAACCAAGGAATGAGAGGAATGCTTTACCCATGTCCATAACAGGCATATCTATGAAACAAATATAGCATGAGGATTAAATAACCTATTAACAATCTTGCAGAATACTATTTTTATTATATATACTGGAAAAGAACAGTGTATATATAGTGACCATGAAAATTATGAAGGTGAAATCAACATGGTCTTATAGTGCAGACATCAGTACAATTCTGAGTGATTGAAGTATACCTGGATGTCTGTGATTCAGTGAGATTCAGATCAATACATTTGAAAAGCCTTTTTAAAAAAAATACCCAATTATAATTGCTTTAAAGTTTGAAGAATTAAAAATGATAAACCAACAAGAAAGAGACAGTAACACAATACAGATAGTAAGATATGAAAGTATGCAGAGTGCTCCATATGTCAACTTAAAGAATTTCCTTCTAAGGACAATGCAAATTAGATGTCAGAGAAAAGTAAGGTGCCTCATATGACGGTTTTGTTTCGTTTGTTTTGAATTTTTCACAAAGCGGCATGAGGGCTATCTGCCCTACACATCCCTGATTTAGCAGTGTAAGACTAGAGAGAAGATAACTAGTCATCACCACCCACCTATAACTCTTGTGCTACTTGTTTACCAATAAACAGCAAGATTAACCATCACATTATAATGCCTCCATGGTTGGAAGGGTGAGCATGTTTTGGTATGATGGGGATTCAAACCCACAACCCTCAGATTATGAGTTGAGTGCCTTAGCCACCTGGCCATGTCAGGCCAATCTGATGAGAAGAAAGAAACAAGGAAGAATTAACCAATGAAATTAAAAACCAGTCCACTTGGTAAAGATGGAAGGAGAGAACAAATGATGAACAAATGGTAGTTACTGAAGGATGCACAGGCAAGAAAGGTCATGATTGAAGGAAGTTACACAGGCAACATAACAATGAAGAGCATGAACTTGATATAGAAGTCTATCTGGTTTCAGACATGGAAAATGGAAGGAAGAGAAATTAGACAGAAGCAGGAATTATCATAACAATGTTTAAATTCTTGGAAAAGAAAAATCAATTCAGGTAAAGGAGAAGATAAGAGGAATGGTAAAGAGTACATGAATTGTTAATGATAAAGAAATTTTCCTGATAATAGCTATGAGCTTAAAGGAGAAGGAAATATGCCTTAACACTCCTACAAAAATTGGGGCCTAATAGGCCCCAGAGCAACTTGAAAGGTTATTAATATTAGGCTAATAATTTTGTATTTAAATGAAATTGCCATTAACTGACCCTATCCCTTTATATTTTAAGGAGCAATAATATTTTGACTTTTCAGACATTTGCAAAACGATATTTAAAATTTTTTAAAAAAACATACACTAAGGGTATCACTTTAGTGGATGTAAATATTTTTTTCGTAGGAGTGTTAAGTGATAAATTAAACATGTATCAAGAAGACAAAGGTTCAAACAAAGGTAAAATAAAGTACTAAAGCACCAAATTAATATCGTAAGCCAGAACGGCCATACACTGTTGAAGGTGACTAACTTGTAAGGAAATAACAAGGGTGACAAGGCATGAAAAGAAAAACTTTATAGTATGAGAATAAACAAAAAATGTGGTATAAGGCCACCTGATAACCTGTGATTGAGGAAACACAAGACTCTTGATAAAATAACCAAATGAAAAAATTCTTAATGTGGAAAACAGTGAGACAAGCAGGAAGAACTCATTACTCAAACCACAACAACAGAAAATGTTCCACTCACATTGATAAACATATATGAGAGTAAATCAAACTGAACATGCCAAAAACAAAACTACTAACTGTGATAAAACAGATCTCTTAACCAAGGATAAAATAAACACCATGCATGGAAATGAAGGGTAGGAATGGTGAAATGAACTACTTGGGACTAAGGTTGCTGTAGAAAAGACTGAATATGGGGAAAAGGCAAAGGTTGAGCAGATTGTATAATGGAGCAGACGTGGAAACCATGATTAGGTCAGCCAGTGAGATGCAAATCAGGACTTGACATGGAGTGGGTGATAGAAGTTTGATAAAGGAATTGGTCTCTCCAATCATGACTGAACACATCAATAGTCACAGCATGTGGATTAGGCACAGGAGATCAAAACGTAGTTAAAGTGATATTGAGAATAATGGCAAATGCTTCTAGGTACAAAAGTACTCACTCAAGTGTGTAAATACTGAAAACCCTGAGGATCTAGAAACCACTCAGTCAGATAAATTTTGTTTAAGCATGACAGGTTATCTGCAAAAATGTAGAAAGTACTGGATTGCAAATAGATGAAAACTGTGCATTTTGAAAAAAAGAAAAAGAGACCCATGCTTGACAAGGAAGAGATTGATATGGGTGCCTCTCAGATGATTGATATACACAATACCTCCACCACAGAATTGACTGCATGGATCATAACCAGACAACAGTAGAGAAGAGGATGAAAAGAATCCACATTTCCATGGACAGGAAAAAGATCCAGGATTTTGATATGGTAAGATAGTTCGGTCACAGATTATTGACTGGAAGTGATTTGCTTTTTGACCAAAACCTTAGAACTATGAAGCATAGCTTTCAGTAAAATATGTAAATCTGTATGAGGGAGATGAACTGGAGCATCAATCAAAGTGTAAGCATTGTCAAACCACCAGTGGAAATCACTTACAAAAGAAAACGTATGAGGAATATCCAAAGGTTCTAGTGTAAAGTTTCACTGGCTATGAAGAATCTATATGAGCATGACATAGAGATAAATGCTGTCATCACTACATCTCAAAAAGAGAAAAAGGATCTCACAAGCAGTAATAAATGGAGAAGTAAGGGTGTTGATGACTTCCAACTTCACTGAATGAAGCTGAGGAGGAAAAGTTTGGGCCCAACTGAAATGAGTGTTGAACTAAACACCCAAATAAATAAGATATTGTGTAGGAACAAGAAAGGATTTCTCCAACTTGATCAACACATGACCTAAACCACCTCCAAAAGTAGAAGATGAGTGTGTTTGGCAGACTACAGAAGCCAGTTGTTTATAAAATGGATGTGCAACTCTGAAGAGTGCATAATACTGATAAAAGCCTTGACCAGTCAACAAAACACACACAATGCTTTATCAAACCAAAAACGTAGAGTGTAAAGTTGTTAAATCATTCTGATGATGAACAAACCATAGATAATGTCATGACTGCTGGAATATGGCATTCAAGACATTGACATTTTTCAATTATAAACCTGGAGAAAAAGCCCACTTGAGAGTGAAAAATAACTCCATGGCTAAAATGAGATAACCAAAGAAGCAATTGAGCATTATAAATTGATCACAGGCTACCAATCTCCAGCTTTCTTGGAGACAACAAACTACCAAGAATAAAACCACACAGAATAATGAACTACATGTTTGATAGAATTCTGAGAAAGAAAATCCTGTAATGCCTCATCAGATATATACTGGAATGTGTTAGGATTCTGAGACAACAGAAAGAAATGGATATCTGAAAAAAATGGAAGAGGGGAGAGAAAATGGATGGCAAGTTCCTTGGATAAAACCTGAAGGACTCATAGATCCTTGGTAAACAAAATGAGATAAACGAATCTTCACTAGACACGATTACAATAGCATTAGTGGCACAACACTTGATGTTGAACAAAATGATAAGATTACCTCATGGAGTGAAAAGGTAAGGGTTGGAAGGATTAGGAAAGAGTACAGAAACAAAGGATGGCCAAGGCTCTTTTCAAGACAAATGATCAATCAATGAGGAAAGAGTTGACTGCTGTCTCATTGAATCCATTTGATATTCCAAAGTCACTGGAAGATCTTTAAATACAGGCTGATGGAAAAAGGGTCCAAGCAGAAGTTCCCAAAATAAGGAGACAGCAAATGAATGTCAAATAAAACTTCATATGTACTCAAAATATCCCAACAACAAAGGAACTATATGTGTAAAGAAAAAATCAAAACTAACAAACATGCCAAAAAGGATGTGAACAGGGAAAATGTGTCTCCTAAAAAGCTTGTTAGATCTTGGTTCATCACCTCGAAAAAAAGGTGTATGGAAAAGCACTGTAATATAGAAATAAAAATAAGACAAAGTCGAGAAAATTAGGTATGAGACAAAAGAACAAGACAATTAGGGTGTGAACCCCAAATGGGTAAAATGGATTCCTGTTGCTGAGAATCAATGAATAGAAAACCAGCCTGAGGCTAGGCTAAAATATATCTGAAGTCTACTGAGTTTGGGGTATGCCTCTGCCATCACCTAATTGGGATACAAAATGCTCAGTATGAACCCCAATATTAAGAGAAGGTGAAACTAAAATACTGAGAAGAATGGATATCATATAATGAAAGACGTAGAAGATAATAAGAAACCAGGGAATGGGGTAAAATAAAACTTACCTGTGAAATATTGTCCAAAAAAGCCATACAAGGTTCAGCAAAACACACAGTATGAACATTAAAAGCATGGAAAATTCAAGTGGAGAAAAAAGGTTATCAAATGCTTTGTCATTTTGAACAACTTCAGTTTGTTCAGGAGGAAGTTGGGCGACATTAGGAGAAGATCGGTTTAAATAATGACTAATCACTCAATGACTAATTTCCAATAATTCTAAAGTGTATCTCCCCTTCTTAATGTCCTAAAAAACCCTTGGGGAAATATTATATGTCTAGGAGCCTTATTCTTTTTTAAACTTTCTAATTTTTTGTTTGTTCATTTTTGAATTTTGCACAAAGCTACATGAGAACTATCTGTGCTAGCCATCCACAGTTTAGAAGTGTAAGACTAAAGAGAAGACAGCTAGTAATCACCACCCACTGTCACCTCTTGGGCTACTCTTTTACCAATGAATAATTGGATTGACTGTCACATTATAATACCCCCATGGCTGAAAGGGTAAGCGTGTTTGGTGTGAAAGGGAATTGAACCCATGACCTTTAAATTACAAGTCAATCATCTTAACCACCTGGCCATGCTGGACTCTCAAGTTTTTGTTCGTCAGCTCAGAATTAATACTGTCATGTTGTTTAGTCAGCTCAGAATTAATACTGTCATGTTGTTTGCTCTCATCTCCATTTATCAAGTGTTCAAGGTGTGGAACATTATTTAAAACTTCATAAATAAATACTGAGAAAAAACAAAATTTAATAACCCAGCCATCTCATAATCATCAGATAATAGCTTTCCTTTATCATCCATCAAGTTTCTAATAGTTAGTGTATTTAAAAAATCCTTAGTCTACCCTCAGTGTATTTAAAGAAATCCTTACTGTTAGTTTTTATGTTCCAGACAAACTTTTTTCATACATCCTTTTTCAATTTCCTCATTTCTTGTTTTACCAACTTTCTTTATCTTCTATAAATTTCTAATTCTTGTGTCATATGAGTCAAATTTAAATTTCTTAAACTTATGATGTTGTAATTTATACTTTTGGTGAGCCAACCTCGTTTTTCCTTGCCACTTATGTTTTCTTTCTATAAAAATATGTTTATGTTGAATATTTAAAAATGTTTCACATCTAACTAATGTCTCCAAATAATTCAGCTGCTCAAATCAGAACAGAAAATTCTTGTTGCAATCTTTTAATATCTGCTATTTTGAAATTTTAAACCAAAATTTCATTATTTCTTATCTCCATACACAGCAAAACATTGAACCTAATACGGCGATAACCACTTGCACCAGCATGATCCCCAATTTCCACCCTCTTAATCATTTCTACATTTAATTGTGTCTCACTTTAAGAAACAAAATATTATACTAAACAAATAGTTCTATTTCCAAAAAAATTGTTAAGAAATATATGTATAATACAAATATGTATCAATAATTTAAATGTCTATAAAACAAAATATGGTGATTGTGAATTAACTTTTACAGTAGGGATATCAGTGATAAAAAGCAAAGTAAATCAGGATTTACCGTATGCTGTGTTTTGACTTTACAATAATCCCCATGACAACACAAGTATGCAGAAACAGCGATTTTTTTCCCAGTCCTATCTGAGGTTGCATTATTAAAGTATGTATCTAGAAAATAGAAGCATTACACAAAATCTGAGTTAGAACATGCTACCTGGAACTGAAAGGTAAGAAATATGAAAAGTGAAACACCGTTCCATAACAAAATAATTTAATTCTTGTTAAACTATGAGTGAAATTTCATTATAAAACTTAAGATATCATATTTTTTAACTGCTTTATTTCTTTTTAATACATAAGTAATATGAATATCCCTGACACTTTTCTCTCACTTTTACAAGTCAATGAGAAAATCTAATATAACATACATATCCAATATTTGAATGAAGCTAATTTATTGTTCTAACTGAATAAAATAAACAAGTCACTTACTGTCTATTAAATCAATTGTATATTAAAATTTCATGAAACATTGAAACTGTCTATACATTATTAAAAAATATCACATACACACACAATTTGGACACTGACATTAATATAATTAATCATTGTCTATTAAGAAATACAAAACTCTCCACATTTTCCCAAAAGCTTAGAAGTTTCTTCATTCCAGGCTGGTAATTTTTTATACAATAACCTAGTTGCTTAATATATTTATTATTAGCAACACACTTCCTCTCATGATGCTACAAGAAGTGGTAAAAATAACTCAAAAAACAAGACTACTGGGTTTTAGCTACTCACCAACAGGAGGGGACCCAATGTTTTCTGAGGTACTTAAACATTCCTTAAAACTGTTCACAATGCCCCTACTAGTAAGTGAGTTTTGTGACGAGTTTAAAGACTTGCTGGTTACAAGTCGTTGCAGTCGTTCATTATCTTGTTTGAGTTTTGTCATTTCAACCTGAAATTATCATGTATAATTTACTATTTTAAAGTTGTATGGTGAATAAAGTTAATGAAGTATAGGTTCTTTGATAGAAGTAAGTGTTTAATGTTAAAGTTGAATTGAAACACTATCATATATTTGTTTTGGTGGACCTCAATGCTAGGTTAGAAAAAATCAAATATATACAGGGTGGTCGCTAGAAAAGCGGAAAATTTGTCAAACAGCTATTTATTTTTACAAAGAATAACTTTTACAAAGTTTTTTAAAGGCATATGTTATATTACACTCATAGATGCTCAAAATTATTAAAATCATGCATTTTATTCATGATGTAAAGATATCAAAATAGAAATGAGTAAGCATGCATTTTATTCATGATCTCATCTGACCCTCAAATTTTCCGCTTTTCTAGCGACCACCCTGTATATATATACACACATATACTTCCAGTCTTCTTATTATAGACACTACTAATTTTTTGTTCCTTACTTATTGTATTAACCTACAGCTGATTAAATAAACAGATATCTTTACTTTCAAACTATAACAGAATTTTCAAAACCTGCAGAAATAATGTGGAAAAATTTTCTAAAAGGTACACAACTTCTACTACTACCTTGAAAACAGTACAAAATTGTAATACTCAAAATAATTGTAGAACACACTAACAAAATAAATAAAGTACTTAGAATTTTTTTGGTAATCTATACAGGAATTAAAATTACATTAGAATTAACTCAAAATTGTAATTTTGATTAAAAAATGTACAATTTTGATATTTCTAAAAGTTCAATCAAGTAAATTTTTTGTTGCTAAAATATTTTAACATATCCAAGAACCAAAGAAATCGAAATTATATAACATTAGCATATTTCTAATAACAATGAAAAAGAATGATTTGTTGCTGTTAAACATTATTTTATAATAAGCATTCTAGGTTGCTATAAGATAAAAAGGATTATATTAATAAATAATACAAAAAAGTTCTAGATACATTATGCAGAGTATTAAAACAAGGTTGGAAAGCAAAGGAAATTACTGAATTCTATATTCATACAATGTAACTGTAAACCTATTTCTTTAAAGGAATGAAACTGACTTCTTGGTGTGGTTAGATTTTGAAAGGACAAGAACAAAATCAAAAAAGGTCTAGACTTACGTGTGACCCACAACTTTTATGGCAGCATCTCACAATCCTCAGATTACTTTCATCAGTTATCATTTCTAATTCAAGGGAGATAAACTGATACTAACTTGTTGAAGTATGTGTACCTTAACTTGAAATGAGTATGATCCTCTCCAGGAGAGAATGACACAAACAGAATCAAGTAAGTATTAAAAAACCAATAATCACTGTGGTATGTAACCTTGATTTAATTAAAGAGGATAACTAAACTTACATGCAATTTGAAAGAATGCTTTTAAATGTAAAATGTGAGTTACATTCTGTTGAAGCTAAGGATATTAAAGATAATAACAAGGATACTAAATCCTGTTAGTGAATATAAAGGGAGATGCTTTCAGTGGGAAATTGTCACAGACTATCAAGTGATACTGATGAAATTAGTGAGAAATTGTTTGGTGATATTAAGATTTCAGCTGTTAATAAAAAGCTAACTATGTGTACTTTTATTTTCAGACACATATGGGAAAGTGCTAGAGTCAAGGCACAAGGGAGAAAGATTTTTGGGAACTGTTCAAGATCTTCACCTGTTAGTCAAGGAACCAACTAGAAACAATGATATTTTAGATTTATTGTGAATTAAATGATCAAGAAGGTAGAAATTGGGAAACATCTAGGTGCAAGTGGTCATTGCTCTATTAAGTTTGATGTTTTTCCATCATATGGAGGTAAGGAATAATAATATTTTGGATATAAATTTCAAAAAAGCAAATTTGAATGGATGCTACAAAAATATCTGGTGTGAATTGGGTGGCTAAGTTATTTGAAGATATTGACGTAATAAGGAATTTTTAAGGTAAATTTATAAACATTCGGTGTAAACATATTCTTTACAGAAGTAAAAGGGTAGCTACAAGTAAAATACTAGGCTGGCTCACAAAGAGTTTAAAAGATAAAATTAAAGAAAAGCATAATAAGTTTAAGAAATTAAAATTTGGCTGGTATGAGATGAGACTCAGAAGATTATATAATATCAAGAAAGCTGGTGAAACAATAAACAGAACACCAAAAGGATGTACAAAGTTTAGCTAAAAATGTAAAAATTAACAGTGTGAATTTCATTAAATACATCAAGGGTACACAAAATTTTAGGATGAATGTAAACACCCTTGTGAGATGATAAAGGAAGCCTAGTATCTGATGATTATGAGATGGCTGAGTTGTTAAAATTTGCTTTTTCTCAATTTTATTTATGAAGTTTTAAGCAGTGTTCCACATCTTGAACAGTTGATAAATGGAAATGAGAGCAAAAACATATGAATGCAATAATTCTGAGCTGGTTAACAAAAAATTGAAAAGTTTAAAAAAACAATAAGGATCCTGGGACAGTTAATATTTCTCCAAGGATTTTAGAGGAGGTTAGAGATTTGGTATATGAGCCCTCACTTAATGCTATTTTTTGTCAGTACTTGAATAATGGGCAGGTATAGAGGACTGAAGTTAGCTAATATAACTTTTCTTTTCAAGGAAGGTGATAAAAATTGTTCCAGTAAATATAGACCAATTAGTCTTACATGAGTTGTGAGAAAAGACCTGGAAAGTCTGTTAAAAGATGCTTTGCAAAGTCATTTAAGAAAGTTTAGAATTTTACTAAATTGTGATACAGTTTCACTAAGAGAAAATATTGCTTTATAAAACTTTTGACGTTCTTATGTGGATGATGGTAAGAGTGTAGATTTAGTGTATCTGGATTTTCAAAAATCATTAGACAATGTACCATATAAAAGGCTTGTAAAATAAATTATCTCTATAGATGTGCAGGAAAAGTGGTTGTAGGATAAAGTTTATCTTACTTATCTCACCTTCATTTTATTCACAATATCTTTCAAGCTTTCTATCTGATGAGCTGAGGTCAGAGCTTCAAGACGAATATCTGTAAGAAGCATGTCTTTTTCTCGTAATTGTTTTCTTAGGTCTTTCATAAGCTCTAGTGAACATTCATCTTCTTTTTCATAAAGGCTATAAAAACACATAAAATCTAAATCAGATGCTAAAGCAATTCGTTCCTAATAAGAAGAGTTGTCTGCAAAAGGATTCTTATATGGGAAGCTCCAAACAAATATCATTCAATACCAAAAAAACAACAACCTTAACTTGTAGAACCTATACTGTTTCAAAGCATGTCTCATACCTTAGATGTTATAGTGAATAAAGTTTCATGTTTTATACTTATAGTGAGTTATTTTGTTTTGTGACAAAGCATCATGTAGAAAAACAAAACAAAAAAACACTCCATGGAAACCTGAAGTCTTGTGAATCGTAATGTTCACACAACTGTATTTCAACCCAAAAACATTTTTTTTTTGGGAAAAATGCTTTATAAGAAGTTAATATTCGTCTATGAAACATGGATGAATGGTATTTCCATTACCCTAATCAGGACAAGTATCTCAAGATGAAACGGTTGAGCCCAGGAAGCCACTGGGGGATTTATCACTTGGCGTGATACCAAAAATTGCGTCAAAGGTTCCCCGGGTCTGGATAACTCCAATATGAAATTAAGTTTGCATGTATGTTTAATACTTATGACACGTGAATACGACATATTTTATTATTGTTTATTTTTCATTTGTTACACAAAGATCAAAGTATGTACCTTAACATCATACTGTGTGATTTAATTTTCGTCAAAATGCAGTTCACATCACAATACCTTTTCTTAATCCCTGCACTTCTGATAATTAAATGACTTATCATTTATTAAAATATCTTGTAAAATAAAGTTGGCCGTTTTACTAGTACTACTGCATTATTTCTATTCCTTACACCAAATTTAGGAGCATCCTTTGTGCAACTTAAAAGTATATTCGAAATAACAGAATTTCTTATTTCCACCATCTAAATAATTCCAGTTATTTTTACATTTCAATAATTCATGTACAACACTAGGCTTCCCACCTATCGGGATTCGCAAGGTTATCCCACAATCAAATACATTCTCCCAGCTCCTGGAACATTTGTCAAATATATGAGATTTTCCATTAAAAATGCTTTTGTGCACCATGAAATAAACAACGTACAGTAACAGAAAAAAGAATGTGTGGAATAGACAAATGAAAATGTTTCATTTTAATGCTGGTACGTGCATTGACAGTAAGTCTATATTGAAATAAATATTTCTAACCAACAGTTAAAATGCTTAATTTCGTATTTTTACACACACAGTCTTATACATATGTACAAATGTTTAAATAAAACATTGTCATTATTTTAGAAATATTCTTCTTTAAATGCATAAAAAGGCCCGGTATGGCCAAGCGTGTTAAGACGTGCGACTTGTAATTTGAAGGTCGCGGGTTCGAATCCCTGTCACACCAAACATGCTCGCCCTTTCAGCCATGGGGGCGTTATAATGTGATGGTCAATCCCACTATTCATTGATAAAAGAGTAGCCCAAGAGTTGGCGGTGGTGGTGATGACTAGCTACCTTCCCTCTAGTCTTACACTGCTAAATTAGGGACAGCTAGCACAGATAGCCCTCGAGTAGCTTTGTGAGAAATTCAAAAACAAAACAAAAGCATAAATTGTTATCAATTTACCATATACAAATCATTAACTTGAGTATGCCTGCATTTTTTAGATACTGTATATAAATTATGAAAGTTTATATATATCTGTACATACACACTCTAATTCAAAACCCTAACAAATCTATACAACACACGTGAGCAGTATCGTTATGCAAGCTAGACACTAAATTTCAGCTTGTTTATATTTATTTGCTTTTGAAATTCGCGCAAAGCTACATGAAGGTTATCTCTGCGCTAGCCGTCCTTAATTTAGCAGTGTAAAACTAGGAGAAAAGCAGCTAGTCATAACCACACTTCATCAACTGTTGGTCTACTCTTTCACCAAAAGCAGTTGGATTAATTGTCACTTATAACGCCCCCACGGTTGAAAGGGTAAACATGTTCGGCGTGACGAGGATTCGAACCTGCGACCCTCAGGTTAAGAGTTGAGCGCCCTAACCACATGGTCAGGCTAGTTTGTAACCACACTTTTCAACATAAGTTTTGACCCCTAAGTTTTTGCTGATCTCTTGTTTATAAAACAATACAGACAGTGAAGTCTACTTTTACAAACCAGTCGCTCGTGCTTCAGACTCCAACAATTGCTTGTTTGTTTGTTTTTGAATTTCACACAAAGCTACTCGAGGGCTATCTGTGCTAGACGTCCCTAATTTAGCAGTGTAAGACTAGAGGGAAGGTAGCAAGTCATCACCAACCACCGCCAACTCTTGGGCTACTCTTTTACCAACGAATAGTGGGATTGACCGAAACATTATACACCCCCACGGCTGGGAGAGCGAGCATGTTTAGCGCGACCCTCGGATTACGAGTCGCACGCCTTACGCGCTTGGCCATGCCAGGCCTTTTTTGATCCCTAAAGTGACTGAGCATAAAATATTTAAATACCACATATTTTCTACGCGACAAGTGTCAATGCGTTGTACTTATTTCGGCCGTTAGGTAAACTGAGGCCCTAAAAGTAACTTCAGGTTTGGGTCCCTATCACTAGCTTTACTTTTGACGTAATAATTTAAATAATTCATAAAGACGTGGAGAAGTAACTAATATTGCTAGGGGTGGGCTCAGCAGATAGCCCGATGTGGCTTTGCTACAAGAAAATACACATACAACTAATATTGTATTATATATATATAAATAGTAATATAATTACAAACGAATAACGAACAAACACCCAACTCATGTCAATCATTTCGTGACTTAACTGCAAAGTTGTCAATAATTTCTTCGTAATGCATATGCTATAATTCCTCGTTCTCTGTGTTCAGAAGTGAAAAATAAATATATCCTAGATTGTCTCGTAAATAGCTCCTCATCTTTTTAACACAGAAAATAACCTTTCACTCTTAGCATTACTTGTCGGAAGAGTTAAAAACTCCTACGTTTGGAAATGTCGAATGCAATCTATTCGACAGTAAAATTTACATGCTAGTCGGGCAATAAATATTTTCTTAATGAAAATTAAAAATAAAAAGTGCTCTTTCCTCTTTAAACGACTCAATGTGTATATCACTGACGTATTCATGTATGTTGTTTGTTATCTACTGCAAAATTAAAGAATATTATAAGAATTGAATGACATCAATGTAACTTTTAATTATTTTATCAATTTCGGTAATTAGTGGATCACAAGTTGCAAAGAAAATACAAGAAATGAATCAATCTCTTCCAATTAACATTAACTCCATTATTAGTATTTGCATCAATCAATACTTTCCTGTTTTTTTTCCTGCTTTTTTCTCTCGTAAAATATTTTATCACCGGTGGTGGAAAATTACATGTTTCATTTTCAACTGATTCAAAATCATTTCGTAATTCAAATATGATTCTTTTCAGTGAATTTAATAGTGTTTCTCCATTCAAAATATTCAATATTGGGTTTTATAATAAGTTTACCACATTTAGTGTCTGTTGTATTTTAAACCACCATTAAATCATCAGTTTTTGTTTCATTTTAATCGTTACGTTTTTAATCAAAGATATGGATTCTGTTTTAATGTTAATTTTTATGCAAACATTTCACTAATTAATACTGCATAAAATGGTTTCTAAGAGCATAAACAGCGTCTACTTTTGTATTCTTCCTTACCAAATCGGCCCAGCAAAGCCAAGTGTTTAAGGCACTCGACTCGTACTGTAAGGGTTGCGGGTTCGAATCCCCCTCACACCAAACATGCATGGTTGCTCTTTCAGCCGTGGTGGCGCTATAAAGTAAGGGTCAATCGCCCTATTTATTGATAAAGACTAGCCCAAGAATTGGCGACGGGCGGTGATAACTAGTTGCTTTCTCTCTAGTCTTACGCTGCTTAATTGGGTGTGGCTAGTGCAGATAGTCCTCTTGTAGCTTTAAAACCAAACCCTAGCCAACCCATCTCTAAGAATGTTCCATCTTTGAATACAAGAAAAATACAAATAAGCTTTGTCAAATATTAGAAAACAGTATTTGTTGAGAACATGATTCTGCTTCACAATTGCTGGCTTGATTGAACGAATGGTTAGCACAAGGTTTAAATAAAGTTGATGCTACTTGCTTTTCAATCTTTGTTTAACCAATGAGTTATGTGGGTTATTCTAGAAGTCCGCGACTTGCCGCCACCAATGTGGAGATGTTTTGTTAGGAGTCCCGAATGTTTTCCAGCCCTATTTAAGGCATTATCGGAAAATATTCTTTGATGAAAATCATAGCAATGTAGTATTGTTAACAGAAATAGATCAGTTCATTTTTAGTATTTTCTTTGTAACTTGTGATGGACTAATCACCACAATTGATAAAACAACTTGAAATATTCTTTGTATTTGCAACAGATGATAAAAAAACAAGAAACCATTAATACTTGAGAAATGTACTTAATTTATATGAGTGACATAAACATTCAGTCGATATCGAGGAAACAGATTACATCGTTTTAAAATTTTGCGAATAGTAAATGTTTATTGCTCGATAACACGTATATTTTATGTAAACATAAAGTGGATTGCATTCGACATTTCCAAACACTGAAACTGCGCTGAGAATTTTTAACTTTTCCTGTTTGCAATGCTATTTAAGGGACACAATATCCCAGAAATAATTAAAACACATGAATTACGAACACATTATTCACCAATTAACAATTAAATAGTTTGTTTATAGTTATGTACAATGTCACAAAATGTATTATTTGTGCTCTGCCTACACGAGTATATCGAAACCCGGTTGCTAGCATTGTAACCCCCAAGATACGCCGCTGTGTCACTAGAGGGCATATTATTTGTAGTTAAGCACAAAGCTACACAATGGGCTATCTGTGCTTTGCTTATCACAGCTATCGATGCGTGTTTTTTTTTTCCTTTTTTAATTCAGGAAAGTTTTAATATGATGTAGGGATTTATTATTTATTTGTGTGAGTTTAGATTATTATATACTTCTTATACAATATTAATTAGTAATTCACACTGTTACGAATTATCGAACATGATTATATTAAAAGTAATGCTAACGATAGGGCCTCAGAATAACTAAATCTACCACTGAAAGGAGCACAATGTTACAGATTTCAAACTCATGATCTTGTCCCCCACAGGCACAGCGGTGTGTTTCCGGACTTACAAAGCTAGAGTCCAGGTTTCAATACCCGTGGTAAGCAGAGCCGAACACTTCGTAGCTTTGTGCTTAACTTTAAAGAAGCAATCAAATCATACATAAACATTTTAATGAACTAATCAGTCCATTCTGTAACCATTAGAAAAATAACAGAAATATCACACAGAGTAACAAATAATCATGGGAAGAGGGAAAACGAATCCAAAAATTTATAATAATATCATTGGATACTAAAAACAAAAAAATATATTAAATTTTCTACCATGGTTACGAGTAATATTGAAGTTGAAAAGCCTCCTTTCCTACCATGAATTAAGACTGATTATAATTTTAAATATCTCAATAAGGTGATTCTTGGCAAGCCCATACGAAACTATAATTTGTTTAAAAAACGTGCTATTATATTTATAAACTTTAACTAATATAACAAAACATAAATTATTACAAATGCGAAATTTTGTTGTTTTTTAGCAAAATGAAATAAATAATTATTGATAAATTACATAAATTGTGTTCGTTCAGAATGAGGCTTATAAATTACAGTTACAAGACAGTAGCAGTTCAAGTACAGTTGAGGTTAAATTCTAAATAAAAAATTTTTATATTGCACATTTTCACATAATGATGTTTTTTTAAGTACACTTTGTATAATGGGCTGTATGCATTGCGCCCACATGAAAACCAATTTTAATGTTATATACCCTCAAGCTAACATTGAACAGTCAGGAAAAGGGGATAATCAATACAGTAAAGTTCAATTATGCTTATTCTTCTAGTAATCGCAGTGCAAGAGTTGTGGTGTTGTGGACGCACTTCCTCGCTGGGACAATCGTAAGTCTTCAAATTTACAATGCTAAAATTTGGGAATTCGATTCCCCTCAATGGACACTGCCTGTTTCAGATTTGGTGTAAGAAAACACACGTATACTTACTCTGAAAACGAATGAGATGAAGTAAAGAAGTGTCCATTCGTTAGATATGGTCCACGTGAAGGGGTGTTCGATTCAGATGAATCAGAATGGAACTGCTTCAGATCCTCCACATCTGACAGTGCCCCGTTCTTATTCTTTTTACTACGGGAAAACGCCTTGCTGAACGAACTGCGTAACTGTAATAAAACACAATACTTCTTTGTTTACACAGCTCCAAGGACTTTTATTTCGATCAAAACTAATCTCCTACACGATGAGCAACGGCAATCAAGTTTATATTCTTCTTATGTTTGTACGGATAATCCAGGAAATTTAGATCATGCTGCAATGTATAAACACAGTACTGTGGAAAATAGTTTTATATAAAAGAATCAGAAACTATTAAATATACCGAATGTATTCAAGAGACTTACAGCAAACTGTCAGCGAAGCGTAGTATCACTATCTACAATGCAGGAATATCTTCGTAAAATTCTTAAAGATTATCAGATAAGTAGTCAATATTCTGAA
The DNA here is from genome assembly GCA_011833715.1 of Carcinoscorpius rotundicauda. Taxonomy (NCBI): domain Eukaryota; kingdom Metazoa; phylum Arthropoda; class Merostomata; order Xiphosura; family Limulidae; genus Carcinoscorpius; species Carcinoscorpius rotundicauda. Next base: position 30,009,624 of record CM022391.1, on the reverse strand, counting down.
TATATGTTTTCAAATACTTAATACACAGATTACAGAGTTAAGTATGTTATATTGAAACAAGTGTTAATATGCAAATCAATAAGATACTAAACAATTACAGCCAATGTAAAGTTGTGCTAGAACGAAATGTGTCAAGTACATTTCGAGATTGTTTGTCATTTCATAGGTAATATAATGCTATCGAAAATTGATAACTTTAAGAAAGGTAACAGTCTTTTCTGATGTAAAATATTCACGAACTCGGATCATAAAAATATGTTCAGAGGAAGGATTTATAGTTTACACAATGGGATATCCTTTGTACCTAATATTATTAGAAAAGCAAAGGAATATGGATCAGCTTTCAGATTCAAGACTATTCAGAAAGAGACCTGTAAAAAGTAGTAACCCAGCTATGATAAACAAAATACATTGTACTGCCATAGACGATAATCTAAATCTGCCTTTTTGCCCCAGGTACCAGTACTCAACATAATGAAGATTAACAAGATGTATTTGTGTTTGTAAACGAAGCCAACAGATTATGAGTCTACCAAAATAAAACTTCCAGTAACACCTTCCGCTCAACGTCAAATATTTTAAGTAGTTAGAGAAGAAAATGGATATTCATACTATTCCATAAGATGATATAGCGGACAACTTGCTGGACGCAACACTCATGGCTTTCTGTGCAGTTGAAATGTAATTTTCACACACAAGAAAACTTATGAAAAGCAAACAGGGATTAGTGGTGTGCTTTGAACATGAGAATATTGCGATGGAACTTTTTGTAAATTATATCAACCTACCCAACCTTTTTTCTTTTTCTTCCTTTTATCGTCAGCACTATCACACCTCACTGGAGAAGTGCTATGTATGCTGGATTGGGAGTTCATACTGGAAACAGAATATGTGGACAAATAGCTTGACATTTTACCTTGCATAGCTGAAAACATACAAATTAGAATTAGAAGGAACATCTATGAATTATTTTACTTGTCATTGTTAAGACACTATTTTACACCAATAATTAGTTTTTTTTGGTAATCCCAGAATATGGAACTTTTATCGAGGTGAATGTACACAACGTCGTAGTAATATTTATGAAATCAAGATATGTTATGTATTCTGGAGTGGTTATTGGTGTATTTTACAGAAACACGTTGAAAATATTTCAGTAAAGATAATACGAAGAACAAAACATAGTTGTTCAGATAAAACTTTCTTATTTTTGTAACAAATAGTGTGCAAATCCTACCTGAAAACTTAACATGCATTATTCTAAAATATTTTCGTGTTTCATATAGTAAGCATGACATTCACTTTCTCAGAGACGGAGTTTGAAATTTTTCAAATTAAAAGCAACTGTTTACATGGATAATTGTAAGTATAGTATGTAGTTCTTCCATCAGATAACAGATGCTGTGAACTTTTCTCCCATTTGATAAAGGCCCGGCATGGACTAGCGCATTAAGGCGTGCGCTTCGTAATCTGAGGGTCGCGGGTTCGCGCCCGAGTTGCGCTAAACATGCTCGCCCTCCCTGCCGTGGGGGCGTTATAATGTGACGATCAATCCCACTTTTCGTTGGTAAAAGAGTAGCCCAAGCGTTGGCGGTGGGTGGTGATGACTAGCTGCCTTCCCTCTAGTCTTACATTGACAAATTAGAGACGGCTAGCGCAGATAGCTCTCGAGTAGCTTTGCGCGAAATTCAAACACAAAAACGTTAAAAGTGAAGTTTCGACAGAGGCTTAAATAATGAGTGAAATAAGTTATTTGACAACATGACGTTAAAAGTAGATACAAGATGTTTATTACTCGACGGTTATTTTTATCTCAAAAAATATTGTATTTAATTCACATGTCATAAGGATGCAACTTAAAATGAGCGAGCATGACCTAGTAATTAGCATGCATTACTGTTGATCAGAAGGTCCAAGGCTCGAACTGCGTCATGTCGTTGACACTTAGCTGTTACAGCGTTATAACCGTAAAAATGTATCCCTATTTTCGGATAAAAGAGAGTAAATAATATATTGAAATAAATGAAAAGTTTTTCTAGTTTATTCTGTGCCACTTTCGAGCAGAAGACCTTCGTCAGGCAGTAAAAACCGTGCCGATTCATTCTTTATTATCATCTATTCAAGTTTTTCTTCTCAGATCTTCGAGAATAACACTAAGTCAGTTGTGTTTTTTTCTTATAGCAAAACCACATCAGATTATGTGCTGTGTCTAGAGAGGGGAATCGAATACCCGATTTTAGCATCATAAGTCCAAAGATTAACTGCTGTCCCACTGGAGAACACTCGTCAACAACGGTTATCACTTTCTTATGAGTAGTCGCATACGGCAGCTATCTTCACTCTGGCCAGCAGCTCGAAATTAGGAATGGTTATTGGTATGGTTGTTCAGTGACTATTGTACATAAGTTTAGAATACACATTGACTACAATATCAAAGTGTTTTATAAAAATGGACACAATGTTCACTTTCCTGGTCCGGTATGGCCAGATGGGTTAAGGCGTGCGACTCGTAATCTGTAGGTCGCGGGTTCGAATCCCTGTCGCGCCAAACATGCTCGCCCTTTCAGTTGTGGAGGCGTTATAAAGTTACGGTAAATCTTACTATTCGTTGGTAAAAGAGTACCCCAAGAGTTGACGGTGGGTGGTGGTGACTAGCTACCTTCCCTTTAGTCTTACCTTGCTAAATTAGGGATGGCTAGCGCAGATAGACCTCGAGTAGCTTTGCGCGAAATTAAAAAAACAAACAAATATTATTTTCAATTTCCAAAGCTTACTTCTTTCCACCGCTTGCATTGACTGTAGCGCCATCTTCGTGAGACCAGCTTCAGTACTCTGTTTTTTCAGATCATCGATTGTGTTTCGTAGTTCTCCAAGCTCTGTTTCCTGTAACATATCATACTGTATAATATATGAGCGTATCGTAATTAACACATCATACTATCCGATAAACAGTTATGCGTAAAATTGATACGTTAAATGAATAGCTACAAATAACATAATGATGTGCATTCTCTTGTGCGAATAAAAAGCGTAATCATTATCTTGACATTATGTGATGAAATCTTATTCTACAGACGAAACCGATTTCCCCACTTGACATCCAAATCCATACCTAAATAAACAACTAGCATTAATATAGCTTATGTAATTTCATTGTTAGACTAAATAACAAATTTTTCCATTTTTTTTCCTGAGTGTTTCAGTTAAAATCTCTTCTGCAACATAAACAAACCTTCTGTTCGGCCGTTACAGTAAGGTGTTGAAACCGATCAGTCATGTTGGAAAGGCTTTGTTCGAATGCTGCAACCATATGAGCCTATTAATGTGAAAAGAAAAAAAGAGGGAACCAGTCTATTACGATATAAGTATTTACGAATTATGATTCAAAATGCTGGAAAGTATCAACATATACTATTAAAACGTTAACAAAATGAATATTAACTTGTGAACAGAGCAACCTACTTACATAGACATGAACTAAAAACCAACCAGTAAGGAATATAACTAATTTATAATACTCTTCATATATACTTTTGTTTATAACGATTAGAATGTATTATATCATGATCTGGGTACTCTTCCTGTTAGCAATATTTTTGGTCGTAAACTTATTTTTTTGAAGACTTACTATAGAAGTCTTGGTTTAATGTGTATTAGCGTGACATAACAAGTTTGGAAACTTCTAAGCTATTTCATACATTATGTATAAAAAACAAGCTTGCCTTTTTCTATCGTATATTAATGGCAATTCTGACGTGTTTTCCCATCATACGAAAGATGCTTGCTTTTTCAGGCGTGGGTGTGTTGCAATGTAACGATCAATCCTACTGTTTGTTGGTAAAAGAGTAGCTCAAGAGTTAGTCGTGGATGGTGATAACAAACTTTCTTCCCTTTAGTCTTACACTGCTAAATTAGGAATGGCTAACGTAGATAACCCTTGTGTAGCTTTTCGCGAAATTAAAAACCAAAACCAAAATAAACAAGTAATGATTTTTATACAAAAGTTTTACAAACTTACAAACAATACTGAGTCTTCTGTCTGGTCAGGAACTGAATATTTTATCATCAGTTCACGATTAGCAAATTAATTTTATGTTGATGCATATTTACACTTCAATTGATATGAAACCAACTAGCTTCTTCACATGTAAGATTTTTCCTCTACTAAAGTATCTAATGTCATCGTAGAAATACTAACGTCCGAAGTTGACTTCATTGAAGTCAAATGGTTTGTAATATTTATAGATATCTTCAGTGTTTTGTAGTATGCTAACTGTAGCAAACCAACAATATTAAACTGTTTCTTCGCGTGTCAAATTATAAACTTTAAGACAAGATTCTTGAAAATTCAGCACACAATAATATTGACAATCACTAGTATTTTACCACATATAGTACACTGTCGATTCGTACCCTCGAAAATTTACATATTTAGATAAAAGAAGGGACATTCAACAATATACGTTACAAGCATTTCTAAACAGATATTAAACTGAAACAAACATAGATATTAAAAGAAATATGCAATAGTAGATCAATTACAGTGCTGAAGGTTTTGTGTGTTTTTAATCTGCGACGATTATTATACACATGGTTATATGTCTCATGTCAGAATATGTGACGATTAATTATTTAAATGCAAATCTGCAAAATCGGAATTTTTTTTGTGTTTCCACTGAAGGAATCGACCCCTAAATTTTATCGTTAAATGTCCCCTAACTTACCGAAAGGTAAGAAAATATTAAATGCAATACATTTCTTTTAATATACTCTCGCTAGTACAGCGGTGAGTCTACGGATTTGGAACACTAAAATTAGCAATTCGATTCCCCTCGGGTGGTCTCAGCAGACAAGCCGATGTGGCTTTGCTATAAGAAAACACACACATTATTTTAATAAATAGATATGTCTCCCGTTCAAATATGTATAAACGATAAACAAACAAACATGCTAATTTAGATCATACTAAGATGTACTTCACAAAATTTTGCAGAGGCTCAGGCTGTAATTTTGTGGATTTATAACGATAAAAAAATTGGGTTTCCAAACCCGTTGAGGGCATAGAACAGATAACGTACTGTGTAGATTTATATTCAGAAACTGCAGCAAGTAGCTGTAAAAATACTTCATATTAAAAATGAATAACAGAGATATTAAACTTATATAACTCACTTATTTACCTTAAGTGTGTTTATTGTACCATAGGTTTATACGTGAGATCACTAAAAAAAGATTGCAATTGTTAATTTAATACGATCTGTGTGAAAGTATTTGAACGAACTCAGTGTGAAATACCAGCACACGTTTTTCACGTTGTGTACGAAATGATTCAATTGCTTTTCAATAACCTCAGGCTTTTAGTGTTTTGTCGTCTATGCTCTACAGCTTTATTTTTCTACTGTGTAACTCCAAACTCCAAGAAATGATTCTACTTAAATGTACAGGCTGCCTCTTCTCGTCTTGGTAGCACGTGACACCAACTAACGAGATACGTCGACGCGACAATGGTAAGCCATCTGTCAATGTCAGCTTGACACGCGGAGAAATGCTTGGAAAAATTCTTCCTGCTCCAGCAATAGCTGGGAAGAAGAAGGAACCTAAAGTTTATTATAATAGAGTGAATAGAGCATACCATATTCCCAAGATGCTCTTGTTCAAGAACGTCAGTCCGTCATTGCTGTTCTCATGTTTTTGCTTTGCCATTGTCTAATCGCGAACTTAATTTGATTTCATATTCTAACATCACATATACTGGTATAGAATAGTAAAGGACTGAAGGCAGTCGCAGTATTTTGATCGATAAGTATGAGATGACAAGGTTTATTTATTCGGAACGTATATATACATTACTATCAGTACTGTGTATATGTGTGTGTGCTTTCTTTTAGCAAAGCCACATCAGGCTATCTGCTGAGCCCACAGAGGGGAATTGAACCCCTGATTTTAGCGTTGTAAAATCCGTAGACCTACCGCTGTAGTAGCGGGGGGGGGCACTGTCAGTACTCATAACTAGAGGTACAGTTTGTTTGTTTTCGAATTTCGTGCAACGATACTCAAGGGCTATCTGCGCTAGTCGTCCCTAATTTTGCAGTGTAAGACTAGAGGGAAGGCAGCTAGTCATCACCATCCACCGCCAACTCTTGGGCTACTCTTTTACCATCGAATAGTGGTATTGACCGTCACATTATGACGCCCCAATGGCTGAAATGGCGAAAGTGTTTGATGTGACGGGGATTCGAACAAGCGACCTTCATATTACGAGTCGAGTGCTTTACCCAAATGGTCATACCGAGCCAGAGGTACAGTAATTAAAAAAAACCCTAAATATTTTCTGTTGCAATTCATTATTTTTTCTCTATTAAGGTTAGAACTTAGAAACCTAATCTACACACTGAAAGAAAACTCGCTCTATAATTAAAAGAAGGTGGTCTACATTTTTATAAGTACACTGGGTGGTTCCTTTTTTGAAACATTAAACACCTTTAGTATGTTCAGTTATTGTACACAGTATTTATTAATTGTAAAATGTCCCGTCTTAATCAAATCCAAAGAATTAGGGTAATGTAAGAACTGTGTACGTGGAAGTGTATTTTGTATTATACTATTTAATCTCACAATGTTTTCCACTAAAAATTAATATAAATATAGTGTTGTGTAAGCCGGCCAATTAAGTAAACAAACACGTCTTTAATGTGAAAAATGTAAATTAAATATCTTCAGTATCTTCAACAAACTTTAACATATGTTTAATCATCAATACAACATTTTTCGTTTTAATTTATTTGTTTAATTTGTTGGATTTCTGTTGTTGTTCATATTTACTAATAAAAACAGAAGAAAATCTGAATGTAAGTTCACAACAAGAGTCCTAGAGAAAATTTGTTTAACCATCTCTATATCTGACGTAACGGTTTTCAAACAAAAACACTACATACTGATTAATTGTGTCAAGTCAGACTTTTACACGTGTATACAAATTTCGTTTTAACAACCATCCCTGGGTCGAAATCTAAAGTATTACAAACAAGTCAGACTTTTACACTTGTATACAATCTTCGTTTAAACATCCATCTCTGTTCGAAAAACTACAAAGTTGTAGACAAGTCACACTTTTCTACAAGTATACAAACTTTGTTTTAACAACCATCTCTGTTTCAAGAACTACAAATGTTGTAGACAAGTCACACTTTTGTGTGTGTATACAAACTTCTTTTTAACAGTTAATTTAATCTGTATGTTTATTTCCAGTTTTGTTGCTCAGTATTCCCCAATGGAACAGAGTATATAGCTTCGGATTTATTCCGCTGAAAACTGGGTTCCGATACTCATAGTGAACAGAGCACAGATAAGCCATTTTGTATATTTGTGCTTAGGAATGAACAAAAAAAAATGTTACTATGGGTGAGTGGAAATCAACAATCAACATATTAATTGATTATACTAGCTAAAAATTCATTTTTCTTTTCATTTTATTAGGGTTAGCTAAGCTACTGCCAATATCCTTATATTTGCCAGTATTTTTTCTTGCGTCGTGCGGCCAAAACAACCTGCAGATTGTTTGTTTGTTTTTGGAATTTCGCACAAAGCTACTCGATGGCTATCTGGGCTAGCCGTCCCTAATTTAGCAGTGTTAAAACTAGAGGGAAGGCAGCTAGTCATCACCCCCCACCGACAACTCTTGAGCTACTCTTTTACCAACGAATAGTGAGATTGATCGTCACACTAAAACGCCCCACGGCTGAAAGGACAAGCATGTTTGGTGCGATGGTGATTCGAACCCGTGACACTCAGATTACGAGTCAAACACTTTAACCCACCTGGCCATGCCGGGCCCTATTTTAAAGTATTCAAAATTTTTATACATGCTCCCATTAATTGTAAACTTTTGTCTCTGGTAGGGCGTGACCCAGTAGATATCATACTAGGTTGTGGATCTGAGAGCAATGGTTCGTGTCCCAATATTAAAAATAAAGTTATAAAAATAACAATCAAATCGCACTTTACAATTACAGTAGCCTATTAATTTAAAATTACAGATGGTGATGTACAGAAATCCTTTGTGTAACTTTACGCAAATATTCAAAACAAAAAGACATCTAACCCCATAAACCTTCTAGATTTCTTAAATAAATATTTATTCTACTTAACTTTTTCATTAATTTTTAATTACAAAAAATTATCTAAACAATCCGTCCCTAATATTAAACTGACAGAAAGAATGCGATTGGTTAATTCTTGGGCTGCCTTGATCTGACTAAAATAAGATATAGTAGTAATTCTTATAGCATAACAAGGCTTAAAGTGTGGTTGTTTGTCTTATTAGACAACAGGAAGTAAACCATAAATCCTTGAACTCACAGTCCAGTCGAAAAACTATTAGCCACCAAGCTGTACTTAAGTCTAAAACTAATTCTGTTAATATCACATCACACAGTTTAAATGAAGCTATTATAAACTGCGAATAAACCTCATTCCTAGCAAAATTATTCCCTATATTTAGAGGGTACACACGTTGGTTCCACATTTTTAGCCGCAACATAGCGGCTCTTGGATTAATTCTGAGTCGTTTTTTGCATATAAAATTCTCAACAAGTGGGTTTCTCGACATCACTGATTGAGTCGTTTTTTGTTTTTTTTCCCAATTACGAACTTTCAACTCACAGCTTCGTAGTCTTTTTACCGATTTGAGATCTAATTACAGTTCAGGACTCCGGAGGTCGAACCCCTTCGATTGATGAACTTGACCACGCCCGAGGTCTCATAGGTTAGGTTAATTTACTTCTGCATAAAATAATTTGAATTTGATTGTAAGTTGGTAGAGAGCCTAATGAGCAATAAAATCAAATCCGGTATTTCTGCGCAAAAAAACCTAATAAAATGAGGGGAAGGTCTTATATATTAATGTACTTTAATCATGCCCAAAATAATTTAAAATTTCTTCTAAACGACTTCAAACATAGAAGGTTTTTTTTCTAATTCTCTCAACCCAAGAGTTGTTGGAGTTTATGCACTTTCCATTTCAGGACTTACTGGGTTTTATATACCTCATATACAGGGAGTTTAAAACCCCATATTTGAACATTTGTGTTTTGCGCATAGCAGTACACATCCTAGTTTTAAATAAATAATGTTTATGCATTAAGAAGTTGTTAGATGTATCTAGGACTAGCTCTGTAATTAGATAATGGTGAAACCTTTTTCAACTAAAGACAATGATTCACCCTCCTCTTATTATATATTTCTAGGGCAATTTATATCCGAACATTACCCATAAAAGTCCCCTTTCTTCTGTGAAAACGTAAAAGCATATGCGACCCACTTTGTCGTAAGCGGGTACATCACCCCGTATTGTGTTAGTAAACGTTTTCTACAGGATGAGGTATCAGAAACCTTTATAAGAACCAGTCGGTATATGTCATCAAACAAAATGTTTTTACGTTTTCGTTCTCATCAAGGAGAAATTCTAAGATCCACTGAAAACTGTCATGGTACTAAAGAAACGTTTCAACCTAATTTCTTTTCTTTAGATGTAAATATAACTGTTTTAGAGTTTAAAATTATCTTACATTCCGTATTGAACAGACAAAGTAGCTTTGCTATAAGTCAGAAAAAATCAAAACAAAAGCGACTACGGTAATGAAGTGCATAAGTGGTCCCCTAAAAGAAGAACAGGATTGGGCAGGAAAACTAGTAACGTCCCTCCTGTTCATCAAGATGAACGTTAGTTTCCAGGTAACTATTACAGGAAGAAAAGTGCAACTTAACAATGTGATATCAAATTAAAACCACACGACAGCTCCTCCTTTTATCGGCCATGTAACTCAGACAACAATAACAGATGCCGAATGTTCACGTCATCACATGGATTACCTTCACTAAAGACGATCTGGTTCAATAACATAAGGCGATTTTTTTTAATGTACCTGAACATCACCTCAAGAATTCAGAACGTACTAGTTGTGAACGATTGGCATTGTTCTGAATTATTAGTTTATAAAACTTGAGTAACTGCACTATAGAACTACTTTAACAGACAATAAAATTACTAACATTGTCATTATTGTTATGAACTACAAACATGTAAACTTTGCATTCAAGTTCACCCTCGTTTACGAAGGTGGAAGTAATTTGTTTGTACGAGACTTGAATTAACAGATGGGGAAGCATCGTTTCATATAAGCAGATACTAGTCATGCTTTGTAATATTTAGTCTTAGTTTATTTTTAACCAAGTAAACAGCTAGGAGATAAACCACTCGCAGAAAAGAATAATAATAAACAACTTATTGTGAACTTGAATTAAAAACGTAAGTTAACTAAGCAAGATATTATTGTAGGTATTTAGATATGTGACTTTGTAGGGGGGGGTTAAGGTAATGAGCCCTTCCATCCTCAAGGAATTAATAAAAACCCTATAATTATATTTGTCGATACATGGTGGTGAGGATGTGTTCTTACGAATACTTATTCTGACCCCTTCCTTTCACTGGGCTACGTCCAAGTATAACATACCGTTAATATTTAGTACGAATTACAACTTCGCTGTTGTCATGTCTGTGCGATAGTCCTTCACAATCAATAAACGTTTCACATATGATCGCACACTTTTCACAAGATAAGTCACTCGAACAAAATCTACTTGAGAGCTATCTACCCTAGCCGTCCCTAATTTAGTAATGATAGGTTATAGGGAAGGTAGCTGGTCAACATTACCCATCATTAGCTTTTGGTCTATTCTTTTTACCAATAAATAATGGGATTGATTGTCATATAATAATGCCCCCATGGCTGAAAGGGTGAACATGTTTGGTAACGGAGATTCATCTCGCAGATTTCCAGTCAAATGTCCAAACCATCAGACCATGCAAGACTCGAAAAAGCTAAGAATGAGATGACACAACCCTTTCATTTAATACTTATCTACACCAGTGTTTATCAAGGTAGTCACTCATAACACTTAGCTTACAAAATGAATCATTGTTGCTATTAAATTATTAACTTTTAGTTTATATGAGTTTATCTCTCTTTGCCAGAGACTTGTTGCACCTTACAAATTTCACAACTAAAAATTACTCTTTCAAAACGTTAAAAATTTTGTTTAAAACAGAGTCACGCCCTTTTGGAATTTTGTTTTATATAAAATATTTCCGTAAGGGTTCAGAATATTTTTTGTTGGGAACCGGCCCGTCACGGCCAGGTGAGTTAAGGCGTGCGACTCGCAATCTGAGGGTTGTGGGTTCGCAACCCCGTCGCACCAAACATGCTCGCCCTTTCAGCCGTGGGGGCGTTATAATGTTACGATTAATCCCATTATTCGTTGGTAAAAGAGTAGCCCAAGAGTTCGCGGTGGGTGGTGATGACTAGCTGCCTTCCTTCTAGCCTTACACTGCTAAATTAAAGATGGCTAGCGCAGATAGCCCTCGAGTAGCTTCGTGCGAAATTAAAAAAGAAAACCCCAAAAAAGTACAAGTTAAGAGTGTGTGCGTGTTTCTGTATTGCATCTCCTTGACAAAGGTGTACAACCGAAACGTTGAGGAATAGAAATTTATTTCACCTGAAATGAAATAATCATCTAATTACTCAAACACACCAAAGTGTTACATTACGTTACACCCAACGATTCTATCCTAAACTTCTTATCGTAGTTAATTTGTTAATATTTCGTAACTCCAAATTAAATCTCTGTATTGCAATAGTGCCATGTTCTGACTTGATATTTTGTGGAGTAACAGTGTTGTGATGTTCGTGATGTAGTATTTGTTCCTTGAAATCTAGTTATTGTCTATCAGTTTTGCACTTTTCTTTTAGCTTTTGTGTTGAAACAGTATCGGGCTTACTAACAATTTTATAACAAAACAGATTTGTTTAATATTCTATGTTAAAACAATGTTGTGTTGAATACACCCATTTTCCGACTGGAAACATTCGGATAGATTAGTCTTAAGATGAGGGAATCTAAATCACCATTAGCACTAAAACCATCTTCCCCAGAACATCTGTGAAAATAAACAGTAAATTAGCAGCCGAAACGTAAGGTATAGAACTAAATGGCAAATTGTATTCTGTAAAGAAGTAAATACTTTATAATTATACTTTGGTTATCGTACAGAGCAGAGCACAGATATCCCTTCGTGTAACTTTGTGTTCAATAATAAACAACAAGCATAATTTTACGGCAGGTACTTCGTGTTGAATTTGTTTAAATAATTGATGTTGAAACAGTTCATAAAACGTATTTAATATTTTCTGTCGTGATTCTATTAAAATACGTGTAGTGTAACGATGCAGTGTCTTTGTGTGATATCAGTGCTGTTGTTTAATGATTACACGTGGATTGAATTATCATTGTTTTATATGTACTTTGGCACGACTGTGCCATTTACCAGTTTCGTTAGGACTAAAATACTCAGCATTACGAAAGTCCAAACAACTTTCTTACTGGTTCATGCAGTTGAGAAACGATACTTTAAATATATATAGATAATGATATTGAAAAAATATAATATGTATGAAGCGACATACATATTTTTTGGTTTGAACCAGTCAAGCAATTTCGTAGATTTATGACTTCAATAAATTTTAACTTGGGATAAGTTCATGTTAAATTACCAGAAAATTACGGCCAATTTGTTCTTCACAAAAAATGAACGGATTTGAATTAACTAAAGCGTATACACTGGCATTGTCTGTTAACCCTTACATGTAAATACTTCTTGTTTGTTTGTTTGTTTGTTTTGAATTTCGCGCAAAGCTTCTCTAGGGCTATACGCGCTGGCCGTTCCAAATTTAGCAATGTAAGACAAGAGGAAAAGCAGCTAGTCATCACCATCCACCGCCAATCTTGGACTACTCTTCTATCAACGAATAGTGGGATTGATCGTTACATTATAATGCCCCCACGGTTGAAAGGGCGAGCATATTTGGTGTGATCGGAATTCAAACCCGCGACCCTCGGATTATGAGTCGAACGCCTTAACACGCTTGGCCATGCTAGGCCACATAAATGTTTCTAACATGTGAAATAGTAAAAAAGTAAACTACTTGACAGGCTTTGTTCCTTGGTCATAAATATACTGAAATAAGGGTTCGATACCAGTGGCAGGCACATCGCAGGTAGCACACTAAGTAGGTTTGTGCTTAAAACCAAAGAAACGATAAAAACAAAGAGACACGATTTTGTGTAATGGTTTTTGCGCTTTTGTTTCTAAATGTACTCAAAACTGATGTATTATTAAGTTTAGTATTATTTCAAAATGACAGCTTTTCTCAGTTGCAGTGTGTTTAAGGCTTGTGTTATTTTTGTTACAAATCTCAAAAAAATTTCAGCCATTCAGTCAGTTTTTTCTTCAGCAGAATGTCTTCAGACACTTAAAATATTACCTTTTCAAAGACAATTGCGCCACTTTCTTGAGTGGGTACGTTTTTGTTTGAGACCTGCTTGTGAGGTTACGTAAAAAATTAATAAATACGAAAGTAGTCAAAAACGTTTACACGATTTTTTATATTGCTCTAGTACTCGGTGGTAAATGAAAGCCATATGGAATATAGACAAGATTTATTATAGGGGTTTAAGCTGACTCCGGTGAGATATTACGTACGTAATTTACTTTCAGATTTATTTTGTGATTACAAACACAGTCTTATTCTTTTTCACATATATTTAATATGTGATATGTGGATTTTATTTTTTGTCGAAACGCGATAACAAAATAAATTAATATCTTATTGAAGGTTAAACCTTGCTCTATCATTGCAGTTGCCACAATCTGCAGACCGAGTTATTTTTATTAACACCTGCAACAGCAGTAGAAACAATTGTTTGATAGAGGATGCAATGTTATTTACTCTTATTACTCACACCAATCTGCAGAATGATTATCTTCAACATCTGCCAGAACGGTGAGAACGATTGTCTTTACGTTAGTTAGCCGTTACAATCTACAGAATTGTTTGTTTGTAATTAAGCACAGAGCTACACAGTGGGCTAACTGTGCTTTCTCAGCACGAGTATCGAAATCCAGTTTCTAGCGTTATATGTCCACAGCAATTCTGCTGTGCCACTGGGGGAGGTGGGGCACAGTCTACTGAACGAGTCATTCTTTGTCGACGTCTGAAAGAACAATAGAAGTTATTGTCCAAGAGCTGTGATTTGTCTAAAGGACAGCTGTACATTTTACTGCTTGCAAGATGTTGTCACATGAAAAAATTTACTAGCTGACAAACGTAAACTATGCGCAATAAATGTTCATTTTGAACGTATAACGAGTTTTATTTCCTTGAGAGCTCTGCAAGCTTACTACACGAAAACAAAACAACACAGTTCATTACATGTAAAGAGCACACGTAAATGAAACTCATTTCGCATAAAAACAACAACAGAACACACACATGAATGAAGCTCGTTACACATGAAAGTATATTTGGATAAAGCTGCTTCTAAAATAAATAAATGAAGCTTGTTACGTATAATATATGTATGTCAGTGATGTCGAGAAACCCACTTGTAGAGAATTTTATATGCAAAAACGGCTCGTTTGGGTTGAGAAAATATTTTATATAGAAGAGCGAACAACGTTTCGACCTTCTTCGGTCATCGTCAGGTTCACAAAGAAAGAGGTAACTGACCGGAAGCTGACCACATGTTTGGAAGGGGGTTGTGTAACTGAGTGTCGTAATGTAGAGGGCGGGGTTAGATGTTTGAACATATAATTTTATCTATAATATTAATATAGGTATAATGGCCTTCCTTTATATTGGTTTATTTTGGGTTTAAGTTGTTGTATAAGTAAGGCTTCTTTAATTTTGCGTTTGTTTGTGTTTCTTTCTTTATTTAGTGTTTTCTATGGTTATGTTGTGTTTATTTGACTTACAGTGTTTGAAAACGTGTGAAGGTGACTTTTTATGTTCGTTGAATTTGGTTTCCATTTTTCTACTTGTTTCTCCAATATAGAAGTCGTGGCAGTTATCATATTGTATTTTATAAATAATGTTGGTGTGGTGTTTGTCAGTGTAGTTCTTACATAGTATAGACCTTAGTTTTGTGCCTGGTTTTTGAATAAATTTAGTATTAACTGGGATGTTATATTTTGTTACTAGTTTTTGCCAAATGTTTGTTATTTGTCTGCTGATGTCAGGAATATATGGTATGCAGCAGTATAACAGAAAGAAGACAACTTAGATAATTTTATTGACATCCAACAACCCAAACTTCACAGGTAAAATTAAAAAAATATACTTTTCAGAAACACTTAAAAACAACATCTTAAATGATTTTTTCAAAGAATTTTCTCATAAAACCATCAACATAATTTCACAAAACAGAAAACTAAAAAATAACCTTACAAAAACAGACATTAATTCCATTAAAAACCTAAAACAAGACAAAAACATAAAAATTCTAAAAGCAGATAAAGGTAACGCTATAGTCATAATGAACACGAATGAATACATCCAAAAAATGAAAAGCATCCTATCAAACACGAACAACTTTAAACCAATACACACAAATCCAACAAAGACGCACGAGGCACAATGAACAAATTACTACTAAAAGTGAAAAAAGCCAACACAATTTCACAAACACTTTATTCCTACCTACGTAAAACTGACTCACCCACACCACAAATATACAGCATCCCCAAACCTCATAAACCAGATTGTCCCTTACGACCAATAGTGTTCACATATGAATCGTTTAATTACAATCTTTGTAAATACACAGCATGGGCATTCTCCAAATATGTAACATCAGCCAGCTCATTCATCAAAGACTCTTTTAATTTCAAGTATAATCTAAATCAACTTAATCATAAAGCCTTAATGGCCAGTTTCGATGTTATATCCCTCTTTACAGAAGTTCCAACCACTGAAGACTGCAAGATAGCCTTAGAACTCTATATCTGAGATCCTAACCCATCTATATACATTCCCAGCAACCAATTAGCAACCCTCATAGAATTTACCACGATAAAGACAAACTTCATGTTCAACAACCAAAACTATATACAAACAAATGGCCTAAGCATGGGCAACCCAGTATTCCCAGTTCTAGCCAATACTTTTATGACACAAATTGAAACACAAGCAATTAATACAGCATTACATCCACCACTATACTGGTACAGATATGTAGATGACACGGTTGCGGGATTCAGATCTACAGAACACACACTTAATTTTTTCAATCACATTAACTCTACAAATCCGAACATTAACTTCACATGTGAACAGGAAGAAAGCAATCAAATATCATTTCTTAACCTCAAAATTATAAGAACCGACACACAATTCAAAACAGAAATCCACCGAAAAATCACCCATACTGGACTATACATTCCTTGGGACTCAGCACAAGAAACAAAACAAAAACTTAACATACTAAGAAACCAGATAAACACAGCCATAAAACTATGCTCACGAGATAAAATTAACGATGAATTAGACAAAATAAAACAATACTTCATCAACATCAATAAGTTTCCTCCACAAACCGTAGAAAACATTATGCCCACACACATAGAAAGCAAAATCAACCAACAAAAGTAAATATATCTCACGAATGAAAAAATCACGGAATCATATACTGCTGTATACCATATATTCCTGACATCAGCAAACAAATAACCAGCATTTGGCAAAAACTGGTAACAAAATATGACATTCCAGTTAATACTAAATTTATTCAAAAACCAGGCACAAAACTAAGGTCTATACTATGTAAGAACTACACTGACAAACACCACACCAACATTATTTATAAAATACAATGTGATAACTGCCACGACTTCTATATTGGAGAAACAAGTAGAAAAATGAAAACCAAATTCAACGAACATAAAAAGTCACCTTCACACGTTTTCGAACACTGTAAGTCAAATAAACACAACATAACCATAGAAAACACTCAAATACTAAATAAAGAAACACAAACAAACGCAAAATTAAAGAAGCCTTACTTATACAACAACTTAAACCCAAAATAAACCAATATAAAGGAAGGCCATTATACCTATATTAATATTATAGATAAAATTATATATTCAAACATCTAACCCCGCCCTCTACATTGCGACACTCAGTTACACAACCCCCTTCCAAACATGTGGTCAGCTTCCGGTCAGTTACCTCTTTCTTTGTGAACCTGACGATGACCGAAGAAGGTCGAAACATTGTTCGCTCTTCTATGTAAAATATTTTCTCAACCCAACGAGCCATTTTTGCATATAAAACATGTGTATATATATTTCCACCCCTAACACTAGGTCGTTCTGCATCAACAGAGGTGGTGCGGTAAACAAGAAGAAGACATTCACTTTTAAAAACAATTGCAGCTTTTAGAAATAATATCAAGCTAATTAAAACAAATAACATTATAAACAAGTAAAAGCATCAAGATAACAGCTGCGTACGACATTATATTTTTTAAATGTTAAACTGAAACGTGTTAAAGGAACAACTTAAATATGAAATAACATCTAACCAGCACGAGCTAATAAATACTATAACTAGCAGAGAAAACGTTCGTATGTATATAGACATGTACTACGGGCATACCCTAGAGATATTCACACACAGAGACGGCCTCGCTAATCCAATTCTTAAATATGTGACGTCATGACAACCAGTGATGTGTGTGCTTTCTTTAGTTGTTGGTTGGATGCAAATTCTAAACTTTAAATATCGTAAGAAACATAAAAAAACAAAAGGAAATCGTTTATTATTACTGTTGTTGTTTTTAAATTAACCAAACTTGAAGAGCAAACTACAGCTGAAGTTAAGTTTAAGAAACATAAAACAGATTTTTTTTCATGCTCTAATTCCCTTGAAACGTTGAAATTCAGAACTAAGTCAGGACTTATGTTTGCAGACAAATGTTAATAGAGAGGGATGGAAGTTATGTATCAACTGTTTATCTTAATTGTTTGGAAATGTTTTTGTTTTTAAAGTAATAGTTATTCATTCACCTCCTCCACTCTTGTGGTTTCTTCACCGTGTTAAAACACTGTCTGTGTTTAGATTGTTACGAAAATATAAAATTGAATCTAATAGAAAGTGTTAAGATCATCATCTATAATAATAGAAAGTGTTAAGACCATCATCTATAATAATAGAAAGTGTTAAGACCATCATCTATAACTTTCCTCCTTCCCTGAAGTATTTGTACAGAATTTTTCAAACACTGGTCCTAAGTATTTCGATACTTTAAGAATTACTTTAAATAAAAATAAAAATCCTCGCAACTTTCAAACTGATATCGTTCTGAATCTGATTTTCTAAACGATACTACTTGAACATGTAGCTTATTAAGTGTGAACTCTTTTTGTTATCACATACTGTGATTTAATAAAACATTGTTCAGTAGTGGTACTTAGAAGAATTACCTTCCTGTACTATTTTATTTTTATTTCACGAACATCAGTAATTTTGTCATGGCGTCACAACGCACACCATCACAAGTTCATAGTTTCGAAACTATTGCAAATCAAGCCATCTCCTACTACAAGAAGGCTCAACGCATTATCAGTTCTAAGACAGGTGCTGCTTCACTTGTCCTTGGGTGGAGGGAACCAATGATACAAATATGGGGGCCAGAATGACAGTATTTCTATTCAGTCTTACTAAATTGATGTACTTTGACTTTTTAGAAAAGTAGAAGCTAAAAGAATGCCACATATATTATTTTTTTACGTTTCTTCGTTCATTGGCTGTTTCTGGTCACTTTTCAGAAAAATAATAAGCTCTTGTATATTCGGGCACAACATGGAATGTATATTGTATCAGTATTCAGTATAACAGAATACTCCATGCTAAACTGTCATACAAAAACAGCACTAAAACTATGAGTTACAAGTAAGACATTCCAAGGCTATACTTGTAAATTAGGAATTGTTTTTCCCATTCAGTTGAAGAATAAACGTAAGTTATATATAAAAAAAATGTTTCTTACTTCGAGTTGTGTAGGAAACAAAAGGCGAATCTTTCACATACAGTCTCAATTTCTTGGATGTTAAACTAAATACAAATATTTTCCTTAGATTTCTTATAAATGTCATACTTGCAGGTGTGCTTCTGAACAATAAGCGATGTATATGACATAAAATGTTATCACTGATAACGTTGAAACCTCAAAGTGGTTAAGGCCTATCTCTTTAACTCTTGCTCTCCCCTTTGTCTGTCAGTTTACCATTCGTACGTTTGTTTTTCCATTTTTCCATTCAGTAGCTGGTAATTCAACTCTGTTTCGCTCATACTGTTTTCGAGGATATTTTCCAAAAGACAATATTTAATGCATTAATACTTTGAATTTGAAAATTCATTACAAATCATTCTAATCAACTGTTGTATCTGGCCTAGTTCTGAGACTTAAACAGGATAAGATATTAGCTGACGGTCTGTGAACAAGCTCCACCATTTTTAAACGCAGCTTCAGTTAGCATTTCAACAGCCCCCCAGTGGCTCAGCGGTATGTCTGCGGACTTACACGCTAAAATCCGGGTTTCGATACCCGTGGTGGGCAGAGCACAGATAGCCCATTGTGTAGCTTTGTGCTTAATTCAAAACAACAACAACAACAAAAAGCATTTCAACAAACTTGTCAAAATCGACTAAAAGCATTAATGTCATTAAACGTCAGTAGCTCGTGCTCTATGATACAATCTATGCAGTATTTACACGTAACTGTGGTTTAAGAGTATTAAATCTCGGTAGTTTTATCTTACTTTAGTCGCGTGAAAATATCCAGTAGAGGAATGAGTTAGTTTTTAGGATGCAGAATGAAAACGTGGTAGTGAAGTGTGGTTCTCATATTATAAAAAAAACATTCTTTCCTTTCACTCATATATTCTTAGAGTTTCATAAATAAAACACACATAGCTCTACTATCCTAGCCTATTTATTTTTATGTTGAGCTTGAAAATTAATAAAACCTCTCCAGCATAAATTTCTTTTTTCAGTACTTCAACAGACACACTTTGTCCTATTGGGTTTTGCAAATAATACTTATACATATCAGCTTTAGTTAGTTCTAGCTTTTATCTAAACACTACAAACTGGCCTATGACATACATGGACTATTTTGTTTTATAATTTTTTGCTTAAAATGGGAAAAATTACCCTGAAAAAGAGCATATTTTATTTTTTATAGACTTCGAATTTAGACACAAACATTTAATAAGTTAAATATTTCAATTATTGCCTTCCAAGATAGGTAATTAACATCTAAAGAAGTCATTATGATTTCAACAACATGAACGAATAAATAAAAATAAAGAAGACCATTATGTAACATTGTCATTTATATAATGCCCCCCAGTGGCTCAGCGGTATGTCTGCGGACTTACAACGCTAAAATCAGGGTTTCGATACCCGTGGTGGGCAGAGAGAGCACAGATAGCTCATTGTGTAGCTTTGTGCTTAATTCAAAACAACGACAACAACATCCTTTATATAACATTGACCTTTTTACAATTTTGGCTTCTTCGACGCATACTTTAAGTTCGTCTTATCGTAAACACGGTTTATTGTGTGCGTGTGGGTATTAATACTCATCACCAAGTATTGGCTGACTTGATTACCGTAATATTTTGTATAGTTACTGAAAACTGCCCTATGGTGCACAAGGACTATGTTGTTTTAGGATCGTATGTATTTTTCCACTTTCTTATACACTTGTGGCTTCGGATTGAAAGACACAAGTACTTAATCAGCTAAATGAGTCAATTATTACTTTATATAAAACAAGGTATGCAACTAGTATTAGGTCATCAGGGATTTAGTAACCAAACTAAGAAGGAAAAGGAAAATTGTTTAACATTGTCCTCAAATATTTGTTGCTTCCTTAGCGTGTGCCTTGAGCTAATTTACGTAAACATTTAAGAAGCAATTATCTCCTCTTTTATATATGTAAATATCAAAGTGACACTTAGTCGTTCTGTATTATATTTAAATATTCAAGAGATATTCTTCCACTCTATACATAAACATATAATGATGTCTGGTAGTCGCACTTTTAGCGTTCATTTAATCTTCTGAAATACACTATTCTAGGTTGTGACTGTCTAGGCTGTGGAAAACTAGAAAATAATATGGCTAATTATGATTCTCGGAACAGACGTGTTATTTCTTATCAGGTTAAATAAAATAGTTGACCCCCCACCCCGAAATGCATGTCTTACTAAAATGTCAAAACTTGTTCATCTTAACTCCTGAAACGTATATAATGCGTTTAACTAAGATTGGAAAATTAATCTTGACTACTCCTGGAACATACACGTCGCATATAAGATATGAAAGCCAGACCATCATGAATTTTGTGACAGAAGTGTTTAGGTATGATATAAAAGTTAAGCTATGTCACAATTCATTTTGGCTTATCTATAAGATTGATTTCTATCAGAGGATTCTTCGTTGATTGAAACCGATACGCACATTAAGAAGATAACCGAAGAGTATATTTATGTGACTATTGATAATACATTTACCTCCCATTATTTCTGTTGTTTAGGTCTAAAAGAGTTACTTAAACAATAGGTCCACAAAGCTTGTTTTTTGGAACTTCGCATAAAGCTACTCGAGGGCTATCTGTGCTAGCCGTCCCTAATTTAGCAGTGTAAGACTAGAGGAAAGGCAGCTAGTCATCACCACCCACCGCCAACTCTTGGGCTACTCTTTTACCAACGAATAGTAGGATTGACCGTAACATTATACACTGCCACGGCTGGGAGGGCGAGCATGTTTAGCGCGACGCGGGCGCGAACCCGCGACCCTCGGATTACGAGCGCACGCGTTAACACGCTCGGCCATGCCAGTCCACAAAGCAAAAAACGAGATATTCATCGCCTTCAGGTAGTCCTTGAGGCGCTTCGTAGTAGGAAGAAACTTAACGATATTTGCAACGTGACGAAACGTCATCCCGTACGCTGTGTAGTAGTGCGTTGCTGCGTAATGAAAACTAAGAAACAGTCCACTTGAACTCCTTTTCTGGTAATTATAGATTTTATGAGTGTTAGTGTAATAAACACGATCCCCATGAAGTTGTTGCTGTAGCTAACATGTAACTTCTCAGGTTGTTAGTATGCAGAAAAAAGTGGAATTCATAAAGGTGCTAACGCAATAAACATATACCTCCTGGAGCTGTTGTTATGGCTAACTGGAACTTATGAGGTTGCTATTGTACACTAAACGTGCAATTCTTAAAAGTGTTAGTGTAATAAAGATTCACCCCGTGAAGCTGTTGCTATAGTTAACATGTAATTTATCAGGTTGTTATTGTATAGTAAAGGTAAAACTCATAAAAGCGTTAGTGTAACAAACATTAAACTTGTAGGGTTATTGTTGCAGTAAACATGGACTTGTAACTGTAGTGAGGTATTTGTTTTTTAATGTGTGAAACTCATAACGCTATTTATTGGTGAAGTAACCATGAAGCCATTGTTATAGCTAACATGTCAGTTCATAAGGTTGATGTGTTTTAAAGTAAACGTACAAGCCTCAACATTGTTACAATGGTGAACAAATGTGTAACTTTTGAGGTTGTTGTTAAAACAAAGTACCTAAAAAGACAATTGTTACGGGGAACTAACGTGTAACATTTGAGGTTACTATTATGATAAAGTAACTACCAATAAAGTGTGTCACTCTTAAGGTTTTTGTTGGTATAATAAAGTGCAACTCATACCACTTAAGAAAATGCGCCTTAAATATAATTTCTAAACAGCTAAAAAACTAATTAAGTACATTGATCCTCAAATTTCACCATGGTGATACATAACATATTATACAATACTAGGTTTGTTGTGCAGTAATATAAGTTACAAGTTTTAAATTGTTAGTAACTACCAGGAATAGGATATGTTGTGGTGTTCTTGTCTGTCAAAACAAAAGAAACATTTAGTGACCGAATCGTTTACTTAAGGGGCTATTTAAATATAGTAGTCCCTAATTTTGATTTAATAATCTAAAAGAGAAGGCAGATAGTCAACGCAAACTCGTAAGTTACTCTTATCTGTGGGATCTGATGGTCATTCTACAGCGTACCACGGTTCCAAGATGAGGAGCGCATTTTTTGATGCAAGAGGACACGATCTTTGAATTTTAGGATTTACAGTTCAGGGTCTCCGAGCGTTACCTACGATTCATCTGATTAAAATATAGGGCCAAGTATTATTAAATAAAAAATAGCAAAGAGAAAGGCTTTTAATTGCCTTTAAAAAGTGCCAATTTATCGAAATTACTTCAGACTGTCTTTTTGTATAACTTCATGGTGATCCGATTTGTTTAAAACTGTCATCAATCTAATTCCTGGGTCTCACGAGATTAAAGGTACTTCTTCCTTCGGTTTAAATCAGTATAACTATTCCACTCCCACCCCCTAAAAATTAACACTTTTATATGAGCGTCTGTTTGGAGGGCAGAACTCTCCAATGGGAGCATGTCCCCACACCATCCTAATAGACACTCTCCTGACCTGAGGGGTTAGCTTTTTGTGAAATCGCTCTAGCCCAGAGAAGAAAGCTGATTAAAAATTTACACACAGTTTTGAAACAGTTTTTTTTTATGCTACGATTAGATATAAAAAATAACGAACGTTATAACAGTAGTTATTGTCTAAGATATTTTTCTTACTGTTATGTTATATAACTACAGCAGAACCGAATGCTCTTCAGTTTCACAATTCTCGCATCGTTTGAACACAAAGAACCTCTGTACTTGTAGCAACTCCCTATCGATTGAGGGAAGCCGAAAAGCATGTTGAAACTACAGCGTGGACAACAGATAATATTGTAGCTTATCCGACCCAGCTTCAGATGAAACGTGCTAAACAAAAATTTTTTTTTATCATTTTCCCTTTTATTCATAAAATTACGAATAAGGTCAAACCCTTAGGTGAGAAAATTATAATTAGTTCGTTCAGATGTTTATTTGTTCTAGATATAAAGCATGTCGAAATCCACCCTTAAGATACAACTTTGTGAGTCACTGTATTAATCAATTATAGCTAGTTAAACATCTAAGTATATATACATTACTTTATTTATAAACTGTTTTTCTTAAAATCCAGTACTTGCCTGGAATGGAGGGCAAGACCTATGGCGTAGCTTTCTGTCATACCATTTTATTTCCCTACGACGTGGAAACTGCATATTATTTTCGGTTTCCCATACGGCTTCCATTCGGCCACTGTTCTGAAGGTTTAGGCAGTTCACGTCTCGACACAGATAGTGCTCACTCATCAGTGTTTCTCCCGCAAACTCCGTTTGTCGTTTCTTATTCAAGCCCCAGTCCCTGGAATCCTCATCAATACGGACATCAGCGAGTGTTTCACTTGAAGAGCTACTCACCATGTCGCTATTACTAGTGACTACAGCGCTTACACTATCGTATTCTGAGTGACTGACACTCTTGCTTGTGAAACTTTCATAGTCTGAGTGACTTTCACGTTGGGGTATAGGATAACCACCATAAAAATCTGGAAAATAATTCATTTTCTTGTGGACGTAGATATCCTCCAGCTTTTCAAGTCCATAATATTCTGCTCCATTAGATGGACTAGTGTACAGAGTTAGTTCAGACTGCGATAGTCCTGGACGTCTTTGAAGTGTCCCAGTGCTGACATCACAGTCTTTCTCACCCAGCTTCATCTTTATCTTCCGCAAGGGATAAGGTAAAGTAAAACTGTGCCAAAGGTAAGACATAGCGTGCACCTGTTTGTGACGTAAATAAATGTCACGTGACCAGAAAATTACGAGGCAAGAACTTATGAAAGTTAATTAGTTGTTTAAAATAACATGCAAGGAATAAATAATTTAACAGCTCGTCAGGTTTAATAATAGCCACGATTTCACAACAGTCGGTTAGTGTAGCTAATATAACGTGTAAATACAGAAACTTTTCTTCATTAAGGTTACCTTTACCACAGCAAAGGTTATTTTGAATTGCAGGGTGTCTCGCACCTGCACTTGGTGTATTTAATACATTCTGTCATGATCGGTGTTACGTCAGTCACGTTTCATAGATCACCTCAAACCACATTGTCATATACGTAGCAGGATTCACAGTCGATATGACGTTTTTCACTGTGGTCTACACTTTAGAAATATTTTTTTCTAAACTATATAGTAAGGGACTATGTGTTATTTCGTAGCTTAGAATTAGATTAGTACAGTAAACTCGATCTGGATGATTGATACCAACTGCGTCCACAAATATGCGCCAGAACTTAGACCGAAGTTCAAAGAGAAATGTCACAGTTTTACACTCCAAGTAACCTGGTTTAGAACACTTGTTTAACGTTAAAGAAGAGTTCGGGCAACTAGTCTCTCGTTTGGCCTTACAACTTAGCATAGCAACTGATTTACCACGACAACGAACATAATAACTTGAACCACACAAGATGATAGTTTCAGATCGTAGTTGCCAGATTTCACCTGTTTTGATCTTTCAAGACACATGCTAAACATAGCTACCAAACCTTGGCTTGCAGGCTTTAAAATCAGTTTATAATATAGCCTGTATATTTAGGTCTCCACGTTTCTCTCGTTTTATAGTGATTTCGGACAATACTGACGGTAAAAATTCCAAATAAATTGTTTTAGAGTTCAGACTGAATGAACTAAGCAAAGACCACATACGTTCATATGTGTAATGACATAGAGTTGTTCAGTTATCTCGTTGGGTGATATAAAATTATTCATTTGCTCTGTTGGATGATACAGAGCTGTTCTATTGTATGATATAGAATTGCCCAGTTCTGTTCTTTGGTGTAGAGTTTCCCCGTTGGAAAATATAGAGTTGTTCAGTTGTTCTGTTGGGTAATATATAGTTGTCCAGTTACATTGGATGATATAGAGTTGTCCAGTTGTTCTTATGCAGGATTTGGACAAAGTAATTTATTATCATCGTCTAATGCGAAGCTCGTTGAAAAAACACTTCTGTGGCTGTCTTCAATGCTTCTTTAATACACTGTCATATGGTTTTAAATTCCACATATCCAAACTGCACAGACACGGAAGATGAACAGTAAAGTGAAATACATTTTCTTCAAATAACTTATTTAATAATGTCAACCATAATCATAGTACAGATCCTTAAACTAAAGATATCGAATATGCTACAAGCATAAGGCCCTAACGCGATCACAATTAATCTCTGTGAACGTACGAGAGGATGATACCTGATACCCACATTTAGTAACACGTGGATACGTTTTCTGGAGTGGCACGAATAGCCTTGTTTCAAGTACAGTTACTTAGGTTACCATAAACAGAATCTTTCACAATGGATTGAATAGACTATTCTACCCCAGACAAGTGCCTCTAATACAAGAGCGAGTAAGTGCTGTCAGATCTCCATAGAGTAACTACGTATTCAGTAAAATGGTGCAATCTAAAGCACTTGCGTCACTATTTATATCTGGAGCTTAGATTAAATTTTAAGAGAAATTCAGTCGTTATCGAAGACGTACATACGCTGTCACTCTTTTACTTGATAAATAGACATCCTTAATCGACATAGCTAACCTGAAAACTTTATTTATACACATAGCTAACCTGAAAACTTTATACGTACAAGTTACGTATGTATAACTTTATATATATACATAGCTAACCTCCAATTATATATACATATATATATATATATATATATACACGTAGCTAACCTCTAAATTTTATATATATATATATACATAGCTAACCTCTAAACGTAATATATATATAATGGCTAACCTCAAAACTTTATACATATACATAACTACGCTCAAAACTTTATATATATATACATATCGTTGTAAAAAGTTAAATTATTATCAATATAGTAAAGAATAAAAACTTTATAAAAATGATAAGTTTAAAATCTTATTGACAGTGTGGAAGTATACATGTGTGAATACCGTATTGATCTTTTGCACTCCAGCAATCGTGACCAGAGTTCAGTATTTCAAATACACTAATTGATTGTTTTGACAGTACAATCGCCATGAAAAGCTATTACACAAAGCCAGTTACGTTACAGTTGATTTAGGTTTATAACCTCGACTCGAGCTTCTCCAATACTTTGAAAAATCTTTTACAAGTTGAAGTTGTTTACAATTTGTACCTATAACAGTTTACATTTTAGGGATTAAAATTGAAGATTCCGTTTTACTTACAACATTTGTCTTCTTTCATTTATGGAATATTAAGCGGAAAAATTTACCAAAAATATAACAGTATGTGACAATTTTAATGCCCGGTAAAAATTACAAGACAATTAAGGATAAAAAGCAATTCTTTGTTAGAAGTAACATTGGACCACGTACGTATAATAAATGATGGGAAAGTCCAATAATGTCCTGTTTGATTGTATTACCTGTTAACAGATAACAGTACATCAAACATTCAGTTGCGCATGTCCAATACACACAGTTGAATACTTTTCCAAATATACCAAAATTATCATAAAATACACGTAAATGAACTAACTGAATATTATTTGCTTGGACAGTCATATTTCTTACTAAAAACATATTCCTCATATTAGTTTACACTTGCTAGAAATTCTACCATCGACATAAAATCTTAGAGGCAGTAAATCTTTCTGGGGAGACAGGGGGAGAAAAAGATTAAGTATGACCCATTGCCCTGTGAACTCTCGAACTGACGCAAATCTCAAAAGTAAGTGGTACACTATAAAGCTTGGAGTGACTTAAATCTTAAGGGTGGAACACTATGAAGCTTGGAGTGACTTAAATCTAAAGACTGGTACACTATAAAGCTTGGAGTGATTTAAATCTTCAGGGTGGAACACTATAAAGCTTGGAGTGCCTTACATCTTAAGGGTGGAACACTATGAAGCTTGGAGGGACTTAAATCTAAAGAGTGGTACACTATAAAGCTTGGAGTGACTTAAATCTTAAGGGTGGTACACTATAAAGCTTGGAGTGACTTAAATCTTAAGAGTGGTACACTATAAAGCTTGAAGTGACTTAAATCTTAAGGGTGGAACACTATGAAGCTTGGAGGGACTTAAATCTTAAGGGTGGTACACTATAAAGCTTGGAGTGACTTAAATCTTAATGATGTTACACTATAAAGCTTGGAGTGACTTAAATCTTAAGGGTGGTACACTATAAAGCTTGGAGTGACTTAAATCTTAAGGGTGGTACACTATAAAGCTTGGAGTGACTTAAATCTTAAGGGTGGTACACTATAAAGCTTGGAGTGATTTAATTCTTCAGGGTGTTACACTATAAAGCTTGGAGTGACTTAAATCTTAAGGGTGGTACACTATAAAGCTTGGAGTGATTTAATTCTTCAGGGTGGAACACTGTAAAGCTTGGAGTGACTTAAATCTTAAGTGTGGTACACTAAGTAGCTTGGAGTGACTTAAATCTTAAGTGTGGTACACTAAGTAGCTTGGAGTGACTTAAATCTTAAGTGTGGTACACTAAAAAGCTTGGAGTGACTTAAATCTTAAGAGTGGTACACTATAAAGCTTGGAATGACTTAAATCTTAAGGGTGGTACACTGTAAAGCTTGGAGTTACTTAAATCTTAAGGGTGTTACACTATAAAGCTTGGAGTGACTTAAATCTCAAGGGTGGTACACTATAAAGCTTGGAGTGATTTAATTCTTCAGGGTGGAACACTGTAAAGCTTGGAGTGACTTAAATCTTAAGGGTGGTACACTATAAAGCTTGGAGTGACTTAAATCTTAAGGGTGGTACACTGTAAAGCTTGGAGTGACTTAAATCTTAAGGGTGGTACACTATAAAGCTTGGAGTGACTTAAATCTTAAGGGTGGTACACTGTAAAGCTTGGAGTGACTTAAATCTTAAGGGTGTTACACTGTAAAGCTTGGAGTGACTTAAATCTTAAGGGTGGTACACTATAAAGCTTAGAGTGATTTAATTCTTCAGGGTGGAACACTGTAAAGCTTGGAGTGACTTAAATCTTAAGGGCGGTACACTATAAAGCTTGGAGTGACTTAAATCTTAAGGGTGGTACACTATAAAGCTTGGAGTGACTTAAATTTTAAGGGTGGTACACTATAAAGCTTGGAGTGATTTAATTCTTCAGGGTGGTACACTATAAAGCTTGGAATGACTTAAATCTTAAGGGTGGTACACTGTAAAGCTTGGAGTTACTTAAATCTTAAGGGTGTTACACTATAAAGCTTGGAGTGACTTAAATCTCAAGGGTGGTACACTATAAAGCTTGGAGTGATTTAATTCTTCAGGGTGGAACACTGTAAAGCTTGGAGTGACTTAAATCTTAAGGGTGGTACACTATAAAGCTTGGAGTGACTTAAATCTTAAGGGTGGTACACTATAAAGCTTGGAGTGACTTGAATCTTAAGGGTGGTACACTATAAAGCTTGAAGTGACTTAAATCTTAATGATGTTACACTATAAAGCTTGGAGTGACTTAAATCTTAAGGGTGGAACAGTATAAAGCTTGGAGTGATTTAATTCTTCAGGGTGGAACACTGTAAAGCTTGGAGTGACTTAAATCTTAAGGGTGGTACACTATAAAGCTTGGAGTGACTTAAATCTTAAGGGTGGTACACTATAAAGCTTGGAGTGACTTAAATCTTAAGTGTGGCACACTAAAAAGCTTGGAGTGACTTAAATCTTAAGGGTAGTACACTAAAAAGCTTGGAGTGACTTAAATCTTAAGAGTGGTACATTCACTTCTCTGTGAAATCTCAGGGATGGCACACCGTCCTCTGTAGTACGAGTTGACGTAAATCAGCTGAGAATGATACATTGTAAAATTTGGAATGGTTGAAATCTTGAGGGTTGATCATTGCTTTCTGAGTGACCAAAATATCAAAAGGAGCAGACATACCTGTGAATTTAGCATCAACAAAAATGGCAAGAATGACACACTGTCCTGTTAAGCAAGTACAGACAGAAATGTTCAGGACGACACACCCTTCTGTGAAGTAATATCGAAAGAAATGTAAGGATGGTATGTCATCCTGTGAAGTAATATTGAAAGAAATGTAAGGATGACATGCTATCCTGTGAAGTAATATTGAAAGAAATGTAAGGATGGCACACCATCCTGTGAAGCTAGAAGCAACAGAATATTAAGGAAGACACAGCGTCAAATGATAAAAAACAAATGTAAATATTATGGGTGAAACACCGTCTTGTGAAGCAGAACCGGCAGAAACATTAACGGCGACGCACCGTCACATGATTAGAATCAAAAGCAATCGTAAAGGTGACACACCGTCCTATGTACTTTGAATCAACACAAAACTTACGATTGACACATTATACAGTGAAATTAGTAGTTTTACGATGTTGTCTCAGTATTCCCTTCTTGAGGAATATTTCTTACAGCTGGTCGACAAGTTATTCCCACTTCATACCACAGTAATTAAATACGTACAAAATACAATTATGTTACAACCTATACACGCACTGCGTATGTTTGAGGGGTTTAACTAAGACCTCAAATTTTATTTTACATTGCGTGTAAACAATTAGTTCGGAGTGCAGAAAGATAGAAACACTGTACACACATATATAAATTGAAATGGCTACTCAAATTATTTTAAGCAAGGCAATAAACTTTTCACGGTGCTGACAAATGACGAATAAAAAGAAGTCATAAGAATAAAAACAAATGTTTAAGCCGAAAAGTATATCTTACCATGCATACAAGAAACGGACACTAGCTTTATGAAAGAGAAGCCGAAAACAGCACTGAGATATAAACCATTAGTATTAATTCAATTTGTTTTTGTTTTTCATATTCTTAAGGTACTTACAATTACACTAACTGCATGAATATTAAGATTACGCTAGAACACAACAAGTAGATTTCGGGGAATACTACAGCAGATACTTTAGAACATAACAAGTAGACATCGGAGAATACTCCAGCTATATACTCTAGAACACAACAAGTAGACTTTGGAGAGTATTCCAGCTAGATACTTTGGAACATAACAAGTAGACTTTGGAGAATACTCCAGCTAGATACTCTAGAACACAACAAGTAGACTTCGGAGAATATTCCAGCTAGATACTTTAGAACATAACAAGTAGACTTCGGGGAATACTACAGCTAGATACTCTAGAACATTACAAGTATAATGTGGAGAATACTACAGAAAAACACTACAAGCATACTTTGGGGAATACAACAGCAAAACACTACAAGTAATATTTGGGAAATACTACAGCTAGATACTCTAGAACACAAGTAGACTTCGGGGAATACTACAGCTAGATACTCTAGAACATTACAAGTATATTTTGGGGAATACTACAAAAACACTACAAGCATACTTTGGGGAATACAACAGCTAGATACTCTAGAACATTACAAGTACATTTTGGGGAATACTACAGAAAAACACTACAAGTAATCTTTGGGGAATACTGCAGCTAGATACTCTAGAACACTACAAGTAATCTTTGGGGAATACTGCAACTAGATACTCTAGAACCTTACAAGTGGACTTCGGAAAATACTACAAATAGATACTCTAGAACACTACAAGTAATATTTGGGAAATACTACAACTAGATACTCTAGAACACAAAAGGTAGACTTCGGGGAATACTACAGCTAGATACTCTAGAACATTACAAGTATATTTTGGGGAATGCTACAGAAAAACACTACAAGCATACTTTGGGGAATACAACAGCAAAACACTAAAAGTAATATTTGGAAAATACTACAGCTAGGTACTCTAGAACATTACAAGTAATCTTTGGGGAATACTACAGCTTGATACTCTAGAACATTACAAGTAATTTTTGTGAAATACTACAGCTTGATACTCTAGAACACTACAAGTAATTTTTGTGAAATACTACAGCTAGATACTCTAGAACATTACAAGTAATTTTTGTGAAATACTACAGCTAGATACTCTAGAACATTACAAGTACATTTTGTGAAATACTACAGCTAGATACTCTAGAACATTACAAGTACATTTTGTGAAATACTACAGCTAGATACTGTAGATCACTACAGGTGGACGTGGGGAAATAGTACCTCTAAATACGTTCTAATCTTACAAGAAACGCTTCAAATATATATCATAAAACACCAGAAATAAAACTTGGGGAATACTCTATTTAGATACCCTAGAACACTACAAGTAGACTTTGGAGAATATTACTAGTCAGCCAGGAATACAAAATATAACATGTGCAAAAGCTATCTAAGATAATTTATTTATTTATAGGGCCGCAAAGCGAAAAGAAATTTTAGTTAACTGCTAGTTAAGTTATGAACTAAGGCTTCTAAAGTTGAAACAGACAATCCGCGACGTTCATTTATATAAAAAAAATATTTCAGTGAGTACGCACAACGAGTCATTATATGTTAAACCTAACTATGATACACAAATATAACGGTTGAAACATGTTACTTATTATATATACACTGATATTATTTTGTTACATAAAAACAAGTGAAAGCTGCTATTTATGAACATAACATTGATAAGCAACACAGAACACAGGGTGTTCTCAAATACGTAAGGAGTCGAACCCTGAACCTTTCATTTAAGTAGTTCTTGAACGTTTCACATTTTGTTACTTTTATTTCTTCCTCACCCTCAACAAGGGTTCCCTCAATCTACTTGTGTACGAATCTCATTTTTCTGATATTTAAACAGAAAAAAAGAAAGAAAAAAGTAAAGCAATAAACATGGAAGATACATCAAGACTACATGAAGATATTTAAACTACAACACCAATGATAAACAAACACTACATCAGTTACTGAAAAAAAATAACCAAAGTTATTTTAAGCGATCGAAGCTGATTAATTGTTGTTTTTTTCAAGTACAAACGTTTAGCTCACAGCTACGTCTCTTGACAGAATTGAGATCTAATTAGAGCCGCCGTTATTGAAGGTTCCCTCTTGTTTACGCAAAATATTACAAGGACCTTTCGTATTTTTCTAAATTTTTAGAAGTGATATAAACACGCTTTTACATTGGTGTTATTTATTTAATCTAAAGATACGACTAAAGATAAGCCAGCAGTGACAAACACTATATTCACGTCTGAGTCACACAATGATCTTATAACCGCTGGACTGATTTAAATGGAAAAGTTAGTTGCGATGAACAGTTATAACACTAACATTCTTGACTGAATTTCTGCAGTTCGCACAACACAGGTACTTTATCGAGCAGCTTTCCACTGTGTTCCTAGTTTCATGTTTTTCCGATTGGGGTCAAAATCTAAGACGAAACATAAAAACTTAGTTTTAAATAACATTGGCTAGAGAGCTGATGGCCTGAATATGGACAAAACTGGTAAGCTTCTAATTGCGAATTAGTAACTCACATAGTTATAACACAAGTGTCGAAAGATAGATCACTTTCATTTTTACTCAATACAAAAGTAGGCCCGGCATGGCCAGGTGGTTAAGGCATTCGACTCGTAATCTGAGAGTCGCGGATTAGAGTCCCCGTCACACCAAACATGCTCACCTTTTAAGCCGTGGGGGCGTTATAATGCGACAGTCAATCCTACTGTTCGTTAATAAAAAGAGTAGCCCAATAGTAGGCAGTGAGTGGTGATGGCTAGCTACTTTCCCTGCCAATGCTGAATTAGAGACAGCTAGCGCAGACAGCCCTCGTGTAGCTTTGCGCAAAATTAAAAAAAGAAAACATAAAAGTAAAAGGCGTAATTTATCATTAAAGTAACTTACGTTACAAAAAACGATCGCCAGGTTTCAATAACATGTAAATTTATATGTAATGTTTAAAAAATCGCCTTACTTTATCTGTCTCCTTCTCATTGAACTTTAAATTGTCCGTTATAACAATGAGGTCAACCCTTTAGTGTGCAGTTGCAGTTCAAAATTAGGAATAACGGGATATAGAACTAAAATTTTAAATAATCTACAACAGCTAAAGTTTTTCAATCTTTAATCTAATCAAGCGTACATCCATCACGTCAAGAAAATTCATCATTTGAAAACAGTGACATTGCTAGGCTTACAATCTAAATATGTCATAAAATTCCCGTTTATAGAGAGGTTACAGTTAAAACATACTACATTTATTATAATCTTTGTCATATCAACATAGATATACACCATTTTTATTTTGTCGTAATAGAGCAGTTTAAATATATAATGCAATAGACAATTCATGGTGTTAGTATCAAAATTGTATTTTGTTCTCTCTGTATATGTACTTTAACTTACATGGGTAGATTAAATGGGACGAGAGAGCAAATTCAAATGCAAGAAATAAGTTTTTAGTTTCTCATCAGATTCTGCAGGTGCTACTTGAGAACAAACCCTACTGTGTGGTCTCAACTTATTAGAAACTCAGACCATGGATACAAAATGTAACTCAACTTGAGAACAAACCCTACTGTGTGGTCTCAACTTATTAGAAACTCAGACCATGGATACAAAATGTAACTCAACTTGAGAACAAACCCTACTGTGTGGTCTCAACTTATTAGAAACTCAGACCATGGATACAAAATGTAACTCAACTTGAGAACAAACCCTACTGTGTGGTCTCAACTTATTAGAAACTCAGACCATGGATACAAAATGTAACGCAGTTTGAGAACAAAAACAAAGCCACACCGTGTTGTCGAAAACCATTAAAAGACAAAACCTACAAAATGTAACTCCACTTGGGAACAAAAATCGAAATTCACTATGTGGTCTTAATTCATTAGAAAATTAAATTATGGTTATAAATTGAAACACAAAGTGAAAACAAATAAATACCTTCTGTGTGGTCTCAAACCTCTAGAATATCAATTCCTGGATACAAAAAGTAACACAACGAGAGAAAGTAGTGGAACGATCTTGTATCAAAAGTACATTTTTACACTCTTTGTAGTGTTTTAGTAGCTAGTGTGATCAGTGGGTATTTGTCTTATTTCTGGTGCTTTCTATTCCAACAAAAAGAAATGTATGGCATTCATCTGTCTCTACAATTATTAAAACGTTGTTTACAAAATATACCCATCTTACACGCTACACTATATGATATTCACAGTATATGTACAAAATAATAATCACCAGTTTGTTGTTCACAGATGAATAGTTTCTACAATTTCTCATATAAATCAAGTATGTTCAACTGAATGTTTGCAAGCAATTCCATTACAAGAACAGATGGTCCGATGTGGCTTTGCTATGAGAAAACACATACACACTCATTACAACATCCGACGACATGAAAAAAAAGATTTCGTCAGAAAATTATACATCACTCGAACGTAACACCAGACTTCGTTATCTGGTAATTTGTATGCCAGCCACTTAGTTAGTTAAGTATTTGAGTAAACGATAAAACATGTTGATAACCGACATAAACTGATATTGAACATTAAAGAAATTGCACCGCACAAGCGACTAATGAAAGAATTACAAAAACAAATAACTTACGCAACACCATTTTTTTTTTAAATTGTACTAAGTATCTCATAAATATTGAGTACATAAGTAATATAACTGAATAAACTAATTTAGGTAATTAAACATCACTAATGATTAAATGAATAGCAAGCAGTTTTAAAGTGCTAAAGTTTACTTTAAAATTCCCACATTTTCTCCAAAAGATAATAAATTTAGGTGATTTATCCTGCCATCTGTTATTGATTTTACAAACTAATATATAGTGTTAAAACAAACACTGCTTGCACATCATGAAGTACACACATCATACAGGTAATTTAAAGTATTGTAGTATATTCATTACCAAATGCAGATAAAAATTTTAAAAATTTTGTTAACATAATAAATATCACGTCTTTCATATCTGACCTTACATAACTTTTACTTTTGGGAGGGATTTCAACGATATCCAATATCGCATTTTGTAATGAGGTTAATTACACTTCACAAGAATGATATCGCAGGGACTGTGAAACTCTTATTGTAGTCCTCTCCTTTTCTATTTTATTGTCATCTTTCTAATGACAATAACAGTTGATTTGGTTTAGCTGAAAAACTTTTGAACTCTCAGTTTATGAGCCTTCTTCAACTTCAAATCCATTTAACTATATTGTTAGTGGTGACAGATGATATTTCAACTTTCCGATCAATGTTTTGTTTTTTTTCTTCATTGGGATTGGCAATGTCTGATAGTTAGGGCTCTCAAAAACACGCTTAAGCTTTCAGCCGTGGGGGCATTATGTGTTGATTAAAATCCGTTATTCGTTGGTTAATACTAAAAAACAAGTTGATAGCGGGTGGTACTGACTACTTGTCTTCCCTCTAGTCTTACACTGCTAAATTAGGGACGGCTAGCGTGGATAGCCCTCTTGTAGCTTTGCGCGAAACTGAAAACATAAATAAACGAACAAAACTTTCTCCATTATAATAATTACCTTGCACGATAGAGGTATTGCTAAGAGTTGTTATGGAGCGTAGTTTCAGTATAACATATATAACACTAAAATGTCTTCTTTGATAAGGTATATTCTGTAGTTCTATATAGTTTAACAAGCACACATTAGGAATATATTCCTTCTGAAGGTAGCTGACACTCTTTTCAACCACAACTTTAACCTTGACGTCACTCCATTATAATGGCTGGGAATCCGTCTTGAATCAAACGCCACATTAATATCCGATAGAAATCGTTCAAATAATATGAAGTTAAACGCATTTTTGTATAGTACGTGATTCTGATTTGCAAATAACAAATAACATATAAAATACTTGCAGTGTTGAATAATGAAAGTTTATATTTCTTTACGTCATTTTAATTAACATATATCACCCGATTTATCCAAATACATAGAAGCTACCCAACGAGAGATCTGACTTAGGTAGTCATGACGGAGGGTACCCCACCTAGAACAGCATAAGTCTTCGGATTTAAAAAGCTAAAATAAGTGGACACAGCAGATAGCCTAACGTGGCTTTGAATAAGAAAACATATATTCACTAATAAGGATGGTGAGGTTTTTAGAAATCTCTGTTCCTACTTATTGTGATGCTCCCCAGTAGCACAGTGGTATGTCTGCGGACATACACACTAAAAACCGGGTTTCGATACCCGTGGTGGGCAGAGCACAGATAGCCCATTGAGTAGCTTTGTGCTTAATTCTAAACAAACAAAAACTTATTGTGATACAGTCCATAACCTAAATACCAACTCTGTCCTTCTCTGTCATCGTGTATGTAGAGACTGTCCGGTCGAAGGATCTGGTTACAGGATTCCAGTCATCTCTGTTTTTACTTGTCGTAGTCCTTAATCTGAGTATCAATTCTATATCTCTCTATCTACATGCACATAGAGACTACCCAGCCAAAGGACCTGGCTATCTGGCTTTAAGCTTTTTTCTAGTAACCATTGTCCTAACTAGTTGTAACACACTCCTTTTTCAATAACAATTAATATTCTGTGACGAGTGTTCCTACCTAGATTTTACTGGCATTTGTTTTTTTCCCATTGTAGTTTTAGACAGTTGATAAAACTTCGAATTTATAGTTTAAGCTCTTAAATTAAAGCATGCAGATGGTTTCTAAGGTGTTATGAAGGGTAATGTATTGTAGTTTAGGCCATTTCAAGACTCAATATCGTTTTCTTAAAATCAGGCATGAGCAGTATGTGTTTTTCTGGAACAGCACATTAACCTGCTGACCAAATAACCTCGAAATGTTCACTGGAATTCCGTAACTGAGATCTATTTATGTACATGATCATGAAAGCAAATAGTAATTTCACGTGTAAACTGAACAGATAATGCACATATTGTTCCTCGTGCTTTAGTACTCCAGCCATAATTTTTTACAGATGACAACACAATCATAGTAATAGTTGAAGTGGTCACCTGTTTGACCCAAAGTCTATATTCAGAGATTACTTTTAAATTGTCAAGATTCTAGTGTTGATGAGGTGTATATTAAGACAATCAGTGTCTAGCAGCTTCAAGGGTAGTATCTGTATAGGTTTTTGTCACATTCATAGAAATCATACAGAAACAATTTCCAAATATTTGAGATTCACGAATTTACTAAGTTTTGGGATCTTAATATTCTTTGTAATTTGTAATCTACCAAGCTCGTCTCACAAAGAGTGAGCATCGTTACAAGTTTCAGACAGTGTTTTAACATTTTGAGAACATCTACATTACCAAATTCAACCATTCGTATAAGGTCAACTCCACTTTACTTGAATGATTTGTATATATTAGGAAACTGATGTGACAGTCGGCTGACGGCAAATGTTTAAACTTAACTAAAACAAGATAATATTAACAGCAATAATATATTTCAAAGTAATAACTTAAACATAAACTTTACTTCAAATGTTTAAACTACAAGAAGGCTTTTTCGCAAACGTTTGCAGTTTGATTTCTGTCTATTAACAAACACAGATTTTGAGGTGAACTCACCACTCAACACCTTACATCTCATTGACCATAAGGAAAATACGGATGACTTTCATACTTTGGCCTTGAATCCATGTATATATATATATGTAGAGAGAGAGGTGGAGCTAATCATTGTTAACAGATGCGAGCATGGTGTCACTTTGGACATGGTTAGAATATTATTATATATTAGGCTCATGGTGAATTCCAATTACTTGGCATTTCGATGTCACAAGAATAAATTCACAGCTAGAGAAACATGTTACAGCTCTTTTCGGGAGATGATATTCCTATTGTAAGGTTGTTAAATGATTCACTGCTAAAATGTATCACATTTCAAAGAATGGAATTTTGAACTTTTTGTGTGGAGGTAGAACGACATATATAGAGAAGAATTTGGGACAGGAACGGGCTCACAAATCTCACCACCATCTATTTGATCCAGGTTAACTCTGTCATCCTCAATGATTAAATCAGAACTAATTACATTGATTTCTAGCTGCGTTTGTGAGACTCTCGCATAGTACATTGCATTGAGTATCAACTGCGTGATTAAGGTATTAAAGTTGCTAGTTATAAATTTGCAGTTTAAAATCACAAGTTATTTAACACAGACGATGACCGAATAAACTGGAACCACAGTAGTTTAATCAATGAATATTCGTATCAACTTTAGTCTGTTTTAACGCAGTAGCCCCCCAGTGGCTCAGCGGTATGTTTGCGGACTTACACGCTAAAATCCGGGTTTTGATACCCGTGGTGGGCAGAGCACAGATAGCCCATTGTGTAGCTTTGTGCTTAATTCAAAACAACAACAACAATTTAACGCAGTCTTGGAAATGTGGATCCATTTACAGTGGAGGACTGGTGGGAAAATATTGAGGACGTGCGACTTCAGACTGGTCTCTCAGTCCTTGACAGAAGAGCCTTACGATGGAAGCTACAATATACAACAATTATAATTAAATTCTCCTGGTTTTAGAAGGAACCTTTGTCATAAAGGCCACGGAATACTACACATGAATGATTGGTTATCATGCCAACTTGTGGTACTAACAATGTTTGCTAGCTTTCAATTGCTTTTGTGTATATATTACACTGGTTTTCAGCTGGACTGTAAGACTTTTGTGTATATATTACACTGGTTTTCAGCTGGACTGTAAAACTTTTGTGTATATATTACACTGGTTTTCAGCTGGACTGTAAGACTTTTGTGTATATATTACACTGGTTTTCAGCTGGATTGTAAGACTTTTGTGTATATATTACACTGGTTTTCAGCTGGATTGTAAGACTTTTGTGTATATATTACACTGGTTTTCAGCTGGATTGTAAGACTTTGACACGGTAACTAAAATTGGTTACCAGTCGCGTGGCTGAGAAACTAACGTTGTAACTTACATTGGTTTTCAACTATAAAGTAACTTACATTGGTTGCGAGTTGTGTGGTTAAATTAGCCACTTTTTCATTAGCTTGGTCCAATTCCTTCTTTAATTTTGAGATCTCTTGGGCATGTTTCTCTTTTGTCTGTGAATGAGAAACAAACAAACATTAATTAACGAAACAAAGATTTACAAGAAGTAAATCTAAATTTGTGTTTTAGAAAAACTTTGTAATAACTCTTATTAAGAAAACATATGGATACATTCTGAATATAGTAAATATTTACTTACATCAATAAAACTGTCTTGTAAAAAACACCAGTTTGCGTTAAACAAAGTAAATAATTGTTTATTTGTTTTGATTTTCGCACAAATCTACACTTTGGCTATCTGTGCTAGCCGTCCCTAATTAGCAGTGTAAGACTAGAGGGAAGGCAGCTAGTCATTATCACCTACCGCTAACTCTTGGGCTACTCTTATACCAACGGATTGTCGGATTGACCGTCACATTATGACGCCCCAATGGCTGAAATGGCGAAAGTGTTTGATGTGACGGGGATTCGAACCTGCGACTCTCAGATTACGTGTACAGTGCCTTAACCACCTGGGTGTGTCAGGCCAAGTAAATAATAAAGACATATAGGTGTTCATAGGCTTTCCAGACAACACTGTTAATTGTTTATATTTAGTTGAAATGACAAAACTTTAGAATTGTATTCGCCATATGAATGGAAATTATTTGGAAAGTATAAGTGATAACAATAAATCTTTCCCCAGAACAGAGGAATATGAAATTGTTGATAATCATTTAATTTTTTAAAGGAAACCGAACCTTGAAAACATATAAAAGGATTAACAGAAGATCTAATTAAAATAATAAAAATAGCAATTATTCTTCAATATACTGATGAAATATTTTTATTTATATCATACAAATACTTATCGTTTCATTTTCTTGACAAGCTTATGAGAAAATACAAGACAAACATCTATATATAACAGTAAGCTATACAGCTCGTATCACTTAAAATACATAAAATATTAAAACACGTTTCTTGAACAAAACTTACCGCTAGGTGTAAAGATGAGGTCGTTGATATAAGTGATAGAGACGAAGAGTGTACTACAGAAAAGAAACAAAAGGTCATCATAAGACATTCTAGTGATTACAATAAAGAGTAGGTCGG
This sequence comes from Carcinoscorpius rotundicauda, assembly GCA_011833715.1. Classification (NCBI taxonomy): domain Eukaryota; kingdom Metazoa; phylum Arthropoda; class Merostomata; order Xiphosura; family Limulidae; genus Carcinoscorpius; species Carcinoscorpius rotundicauda. The sequence goes on along the minus strand of CM022391.1, from coordinate 29,968,730 downwards.
TATTTCGTATGACAGTTGATACAAGTGACAAAGAGAAACAAACAGTTCGCTAAAGAAATATACTAGTGATAAAAGTAGTGTTAGTGTTACTTCACGAGGAAGTTGATTAAGTGATAAAAAGTTACTTATATCATTTATCAAAAATACAGAGTTGTTTCTAATTTATGTAGTCGCTAATAAATGTGACACAAACGGATTACATACTAAAAATACAAAGTTTCACGTTCTAATAATCGCAGTGAAAAGTTACTGAAACATAAAACGTCTTTTAATTTTGCTCGTTAGCCAAACAAAATTTTCTTTTTGCATTTTAAACATTCATTCTATTTTTTAATTTTAAAATTTAAAAGTCATTTTATTTAATACGAAGGTTGACAGAAGTGACAAAATACTAACGTTCATAGCTGTGACAGACCGACTGTTCACAGAATATAGAAATACGAAGTTTATGGTAATATTAAGAGAAGTATATAAAAATGACAAAGACTAACTGTACATAGAGTACAAGCAAACTTCACCACTAAAAACCGGGTTTCGTTACCTGTGGTGGACAGAGCATAGATAACTCTTTGTGTAGCTTTGTGCTTAATAACAAACAATAAAAACAGAATACAGAAATATCTGTTTGCTAGAAACTCGTACTAAAGTTTATGAAAGCTTCAAAGTCTAACCATTCACAGAATACAGAAATATTAAGTTTGCCGGTAATCCATAGCAAAGTATACAA